>OY365794.1:1362311-2577122 GCA_959347355.1 Napeogenes inachia
CAATATTCTAATTTATTCCAGGTCCAGTCACAGTTATATGCAAGCAACGGTCTGCCAGCGGTCACCAATGTATTGTCATCTCCTCAGGTCCTCACATCTCCTCTCATTGCAACTACAGTAGTGGACAATTCGGTATCAAACGCTCTAGCTAACGCCCTACAACTGTTTATTGTCAGCGATCTTATACAATCAAGGCTAGGTCCAAATTGTGCTCAAAACGCGTACCTCAATGGTCTAGGAGCTGTTGAAACTATAGCACCTATATTTCCAGGAGTTGATATAATATCACCATGTGCACCCGTGGAGATGGTAGCGCCTTGTGCACCTGTGATTGAAACTTTAACACCAAATGTTTTTGGTGGTTTGACGGAAACTTTAACTCCGATTTTGGGAGCCTCTCCTGAAGTAGTGTACCAAAATACCTATGTCACAGAGAAAGTTGTTCCAAACTATTATGGAGCTTGGGCGGAAACAGTGGCACCAGTGTGTGCAGATGTAATAACACCAAATGTATTTTCACCCAACATATATGGTAGCGTTTCCGAAATTATAACATCACAGCCGTGTGGTTGCGGATCAGTTGCTCCATGCAGTTGTGGTCCCAATTATTTTGGTGGACTCCCTGAAGTAGTACCACCATTAATATCCTCAGGACCTAGTTGTGGAGGAAATTATTTTGTTCCAGAAGTGGTGCCACAATTCTTGCCTAATTATTACGCTGGCGTACCAGAGATTGTAACCTCAGCAAATCCCTTCAAACAGAGTTGTGTTTCGGAAGTTATATCCCCAAATTTCTTACCAAAAATTTTTGGGAGTTTGCCTGAAGTTGTTTCTCCTGTGTTTAGTCCATGTGGAGAAATGATTGCACCAAATGCATTTAGCGTTCCTTTCTCCAAAGAAATAATTTCTTCGAATGGGCCTTACGGACCCCTGTCTGCTGAAGTATTGATTCCTCCAAGTATCCCAGCCCAGCTCACTTGTAATATTGGTTATTCTAACTCGGTGCCTGTTGTAAATTTCAATGTTGAACCACTACCTTTTGATACCTATTCTTGTGGTTACAACTTCCCTGGGTTTTATTATTAAATAAAATATGTACTTGTATGTAATTAATTATCTGTTTACTATAAAAAAAAATTGTACCTTTGCCTAAATAAATATCTTTGTGTAGTCAAGTAATTATATAATATTCTTATATGTCACATACAAAAATAAAACAAATTATGTTAAACTTTATTTTTATTTTCCTTATGCATTCAAACTTTTTAATATAGGTATAATGTTTTCAATAACATGTATCTGTTTAAAAACTTATTCAATATCTTAAAAAATGTTTATATATATATTTCTTGTGTGCGTGTGTATGTCACTGAACTCCTCCTAAACGACTGTACCGATTTTTATGAAATTCTTTGTGTTTGTTCAAGGGGACTTGCGAATTGTTTAGATTCACAATTTGGTACACTAAAAAATGGTTTTTTGATTAATTTTTAATGTGCAAGTAGGTGGTGATTTTGGAATGTTTCACATTGGTTCCGACGGACTGCGTTACCATGGCAATGTCAAATATTAAATAATATTATATTTGAATTATAGTCTGCCCTGACAGTTGGCGTTGCGATAGAAATAAGAAAAATATTTTAGTACTAGCGGCCCGATACGTGCTTCGCTACGTAAAAAGTGAAATCTAAAAAAAAATATTGGAATAAATTCATTTATTCAAGCAAAAAATCTTTATTTACATATTCATACGGTATCGATTGGTCGAATTATGATAAATGTACATGTAATGACGTTAAACATTGTGATAACTTTTTAATATATATTTTTTTTAAATTTGATTTTTTAAATTAAAGACGCGTGTACAAGACAATGTCTGTCGGGTCCGCTAGTATCTTATATATTTAGGAAAGACCCCGGTGACGCTGTAATAGCCAACAGGGCTAACAGTATAGACATACAAAAAAAATATATTTAGGAAAGTATCTTTGCATTTTTCTATAACATGCAATTCGGTAAGAGAAATTCAAGGTCTGGAAAAAACAAAAAAAAAAGTAATTGTTGAATGTTCACAAACTGTTATTAGTTCATCCATTCATAAACCCGTTAGTATTTCAATACCTAACTTGGTGATTTTTCTGTATCTTACACATTCCAAGGGTAAAGCTTATATAGTTAAAAGTAATAACACTGATAATGTCGTAAAATTAAAAACAATAAATAAATATTTATCTCTGAAAATACTCAAAACACAACATTCTTCATATTGTTAGTAAAAAAGTTTGGTGGCATTCCTGAAATTATTTTTGAAATAAGGGTGGAAGGGATAACATTTGGATAAAAACTATTAGACACGAGATTAGGGGCAAAGTTTGGAGAAATAACACCAGGGTTAGCTATCTTAGGAACGAGAGGGTTGGAAATTAATGGATTCGAACATCCGCAAGATAACGCCGGCGTTGACATGATTTCATTTAGAATGGGTAAACCTAACTCCACAGCCATATCCGATCCTCTTCCGTTTTTAATTAAATTGGCCACTATCATTAGTTGTATCGTATTCACTAAGTTTTTACACACTGATGGAGTGCAGTCGGTTACAAGGGTTGTTGGTACATTATACGGAATTGCAGGTCTCTCGATAACAGATGGTTGGAGTTGAACCGGTGTTTGACAGTTGCAGTTTCCAGGTGATTCCATAACTATTTCTGGAATCTGTCGGTTGCAATTCAAGCTAGGAGGTGGTCGTCCCAAACATTGTGTTCTGGCTATCTGTTAAGAAAAGGTAAATGAATAAAAATTCTGGGCAAAAAATACACCAGTCATTTAACAAATTACTTCTTAATATCATTTAATTAGCAATAAATCAAGTATTATGTTCTTTTCTTGTTTTGGGTATATATTTCAAATTTTCAAAAAATAAAAATAAAAATGTAATAACCCCATTTCAAACACATTCAACATGTATAGGTATTTAATTTGGGGTGCTACATATTTCTGTAAACAATGTTGATTAAAATAATTGCAAATAATAAGTTAAATATTTATAAATTGCATTGTAAAATAAAATGTATTTTATTTTAGTAAAAACTATTAAATACTTTACGCGACCACTGAAAAAAAATGCAAGTAAAAAATTGTATTACCTACTTTTTTTTAGTAAATTCTGATTCTAGTAAATCTGATTGAAAAGAGAAAAATACTTACTTGTATTTGAAAAGCGGCTAAACTAATGAACAGAATTAACATAAGCATTATAGCTTTTCCCTTAATATCAACCCTTACTAGTTACAACCCTCGAAGCAACTATGCGTTTTTAATATTATATATATTTTTTTAACTATTTATTAAGTTTTTATCTCCGTTTCGTGTCATATCAGATTTTAGGTGATAACATTGAAAGGATAATTTTATATCAATATCTTGGGAAATTATTTTATCTTGATTTAATATTCAAGTAAATCTTGATAACTTTTGTTTAGAATTTTATAATTTTATCCCAAGAAAGTAAATAAAAAAAAATTGATTCAGCTAATACTAAGTATTATAGGTTGTGTTTTTTATAATATTTTGTAATTAATATTATTATTCAGAAATGTTTGAAACTGATAGAAAGCATTTGTAATTTGTATCGCAACATGTCCTTTATAATGCCTCTTTTTTTTTAATTTGTAACTGTTTATCATGGCCTTCAATAATATTATTAGGTTGGCAGCAACATTGATTTATGTAAGTGGGTTTTAGCTAATTTAGATAAGTTTATAAAACTGAGGTAGTCTTAGCTTTTATATCATCCATTGTGTGGATTCATGCCATATGCATAAATGTGCATTTAATCCATATATTTATTAATTATATGGATCTAAAAAATTTTAATACTA
Organism: Napeogenes inachia; assembly: GCA_959347355.1. NCBI lineage: Eukaryota > Metazoa > Arthropoda > Insecta > Lepidoptera > Nymphalidae > Napeogenes > Napeogenes inachia. The sequence continues at coordinate 1,366,193 of OY365794.1, forward strand.
AAAATTATGTTTTTTTTTCAGGTTGTTATAACGAGTGCCTATTTTGACACTATTTATACATCACCTTGGAGTTGTATTACTGAACGAATCATACCCTGTGTACCGGAACCTTGCCGGAATAACGAACTTATTTTACCTCCAAAATCAGTTGAACTGCCATGTGGCTTAGGTTTTAGTTTGTCAGCCAAACCCCAAGTGGCTAACGCTTATAACCAAAAGATTTTAATGAATGGTGGACCTAATTTTGATTATTCAGAAGCATATGTACCAATTTCTACGCCATATGCTTGTGTAAAACTAGCAACGCCTGTTGGACCAGACACTGCATGCTTAGCTAAACCAATAGTCTTGTAATTGTGTAAGAAACAATTAATGACAGGAAAAAAGGAAAAATAACTTTAAATAACTTTCGAACATTATTTATCGTTTTATTAGAATGTAGTCTTAATTTCATGCTGCAGTTTAATAATTAAATAAATAAATATATGTCAACATTTATGACAAAATATATGATTTTTTCTTAAAAATAATTTGTCTCTAATTTTATCATTAAAATCTGCTTTCAACTTCCTTCTTTTAATTATTTAATTGAATTAGAAAAAATAACCTTTTTTTTTGGTGTGACAATCTGTCAGCTGGACAACTAGTTGCCCAAAGTGCCGACTCCGCAATTTGGACTACGAGCGCTTCCTAGACTTAGGCCGACGAAAACTACTTAGGAATTTCTTAATAATATTTCTAGTTTTCATATTTATTATAAATTAAAAATGGAAAAACTTGTTTAACCTTTTTTCATTTATAATAAATAACTTTATTGAAAGTGCTCACATGAAAATAAGAATGAATAAAAAACAAATTGAACAATTATTACTTTATTTGAAATATAATAATTTAATATAAATATTTATAGCAGATATTTTAAATGGAATTATACATTATAGAGTTCATATTTAAATAAAATTTTATTATCTTCTACAAATATTTAATTTATTTCATTCACTTTGAAGCAAAATAAAAAGGTAAAACGCCAAATACTTAAATTATATGGATCCAAACGCGATCATCCTTATGAGATTATTAGGTTAAAGCAAACATTGAAATTAATTTATGTAAAAACTAAGTAAGAAATGTTAGAAATATTGAATAAGTTTAATAATAAAAACACAGAAAATAAACAAATAAATTGTAAATGTTAAATAAATATAAGAAATGAATCTCTGCCCATATCCATTTAATGTTTATTCTAAATTTCTTTAATATTTAATGGCTAACTTTTTAAAAAACTTAACATGGCTATACAAGTATACATATTTTCTATTCTATTTTATGTTCCATTTATGTTTTTACTCTTTTTTTTTTGTTTGTTATTGTGAAGCAATAGTGTACATCACTTCAATTTCATCACGATTAATATAATTTTGCATCTAAAAGATAATTTGTACCCAGGTTCGATAATGGAAAAAGTAATTGCAACTCGCAAGGCCTCTGTAAAGGAGTTGGGGCAAAAGTCAAAACTGGCTTTTGGAGAATTAAAATCTTCTAAAGATTTGTGGAAGAAGCTACTGCAGGAACGAGAGGACAGTGAAGAGGAAATTAAAGATATTGTGAATAAAAATACTAATCTTAAAGGTAAGCTCGCTGAACTACATACCAATTATTCGGATATTGTGGCCCAGCGAGATTAGTAAAAAAATATAGTGACTGCATTTGACCAGTGCAGCAATGAGCATGAGAGGGCATTAGACATTTCAGAGCTTGAATCTGATTTGGTGCAGGCTAAGATAACTATTTCAGACCTAGAAACCTGCAAATTAAATGTAGAAAGTCAGCATACTCATAGCTTATATGAGGAGCTGCTTGAATGCAACCCACAACCTACTCAATCAAATTTCATAGATGTTAATTCTACTATAATTGATTTAACAAAAGATGAGTCAAGTATTGTGCACCCCCTATACTTTTCAAGTCATAAAAAAAATTAAAAGTATATGAAGGTTAAGAAATTAATTAAAAAAATGTAATAATCTCATAAATAACAAGTTTTCTGCAAAGAAAATAAAGAATTTAAAAATTTAACGCTTAAAATTAATTCAAAAAGTGAGTGTTTACAATAGTAAAATGATTGAGAGTAGGTCAATGTATGAGCGAGACCTTTTGCTGATGATACCTCGCTTATTTTTAAAGTTGATCGTAATAAAGCTAATTTTGACATAGTTAACTGTGCTCTGTCATGTGTTCTTCATTGGTTCGAAATTGATAATTTGGTTTTAAATACTAACAAAACTAAATGCATGGAATTTACACTTCCGAATATAAAAAGTCAAAATTGTAGTTTATTCCTTAACAATGAAGTGTTAGAACTGACTGACTCGACAACTTTCTTAGGTATAACTTTAGATAAAAAGCTCCAGTGGAACCCCCATCTCTCGACACTCGCAAGCAAACTTAGCTCTGCCGTCTTTGCAATTGAAAAAGTAAGACAATTAACAGACATTAATACGGCTCGACTCGTCAATTCTAGTTATTTTCACATATATTGTCTTACGGTATTTTAGTACGGGGCAGCGCTGCCGATATTAATTCTATATTTATTTTACAAAAACGAGCTATACGGCCTATTTGTAACTTAAAAGCTAGAGACTCCCTAAGAGATGTTTTATTTGTTAAAGAAATCGGTATTCTTACGGTCGCTTCTCAATACATTTGAATAACTTACTATATATACGCTAAAATTTAAATGACTGTAATAAAAACAGCGACAGTCATAAGATCAATACAAGAAATAAAAATAGGCTCGTAACGCCTAAATTTTAACTTCAATAAGTTAAGAAATCCTTCATGGGCTTAAGTATACGCATATATAATAAAGTTCCACAAGATATCTTAGATCTTCCTTTTTTTTGGTTTTAAATCTAAAATGAAAGGTATATTATCAAATAAATCTTGCTATAACATTCAAGAGTTTTTGGTTGATCGAAATGTGTGGAACATCGTGTCATTGACTCATTTGCTGGGTTGATGTTATAATGTATAAGTCAAATATGGTTAAATTTAATTTAAAAAAGCAACTGTTGAGTTTCTGGCCAGCTCTTCTCAACAGAACAGCATTCTTAGCTGGTGGTAACTTACTCACAGACTGACTATACTGACTTATTTAATATAATTGACGACTTGAATAAAGATATTTTGAATTTGAATTTGAAGTGCGCGTTGGCGCTGCCCCAGTTTATAACTTTTGCAGTTGTCAACATGTTTCTTGTTAATGTAATACTTGTATTAAACTATTTATAGAACAGAAAAAATATACCTATATATATTTTTCTGTTCTATAAATAGTTTAAACTGTGTTCTATTTAAGAATATAATTTATTCATCTTATCATTACTTTTATTAGGTATACTATTATAAAGAGAACAGTATACAATTGAGCATAAGTTTTAAATTATATTTGTGATTTTTATTTAAAATATTAAAGATTTATTATTATTTATTTTAATTTAATATGCAACATGATTAATTATTTAGAATTCCTTCATAAATGTCAGACATGTTATGATCATTTAATTCATAATTAAATGTAACTTTTTATAGTGACTTCTAAAACTTTTAAATAAAATCGTTCAAATATCAAATAAATAAAAAAATACCTGTGGGAAACCGGGACGCCGGTTCGAAGCTGTTAGCTGTCAGTCAACGAGATCCAACTTCCAACTGTCAATGTCAACAACTGTTTTTCGTTTGTTGGAAACCGATTGTGTTTACTGCAAATAATAAATTTATTGAATAAATTGTAATAAATAAACCATCAAAATGGTTGAGGCTCAGAAATATAGAATCGAACAAGAGATGACAAATCTCGTTAATGAATTAGACAAAAGTTATTTACGAAAAATGCAGGTATTTTAGGTTAAACCCTATCATGTGTTGATTATGCAACTTCATGCTTAAATTAGTTAATTATTACATCAATAATTACGTATCAAAATATGTGTGTTTCACAGACTACAGTTATTAGGCTCTTATATTAACTAATTATGGATAATTTATATTTAATTAAGTTATATTTCTACATGTATTCGGACTGCATTGTTTCTTATTAGTTTTCCCGATCCTTCTTCCTTCGTATTAGATGCCTCTGTTATGATGTAATAATTATCGATAATCACATAGATTCCACTCAAATATAATATATAGCCCCAAAAACATAAAATTATTTCAGGGTGATATGCACAGATGTGCAGCGAGTTGCTGTGACGATCAACTATCTTCATTAGAAAGAGTTCATGGTTGCATAGAAAAATGCACTACGCCTTTAAATCATGCTAATAATTATGTACAAGTAGGTATTTCTTGTTGTATCTGATACTATGAGCCAATGGTTGCCTTATTATTATTTCTATTAGTCTTGTATCTCAACTGATAAAATATAATAATAAACATTATTTATATACAATTGTCTGGTTTATGAAGAAATACATAGCAAACCTTATTCATATTGTGTATTTAAAAAAAATCCCATTAGCTTTTAGAAGATTAGTGTAATTTGTATGCAGGTCTATGCCCAGCTATTGCTTATAGTTGGCTACTCAATATGTAATTAAAACAATGTATTATGAAACCATTACGATCATGTCAATTATCAATAATTTGTTTAGTAAATATTCAATCATTTTTTAGAATGAAATAAATAACCTACAAAACAGACTGCAACGGTGTGTGATGGACTGCAATGACTCAGCACGGGACAGACTGGGTGTGGACCCTAGTCAAGAAACTGTGAGTGTTTATACTCATTAACGACTAACATCATTTTAAGATGTTCTATATACCATCTATATGATCGTCAACCATATTAAGGTCAAATAGCAAATAGAAAGAAATAGTTAGAATAAAAATTACCATTTTTTTTTATTCCAGATTGACAAAGCAACGATACAATTTGAGAAATGTGCTGTCAAATGTGTGGACAAACACATTGATATAATTCCAGGCATGATGAAGGCTATGAAGAAAGTTCTTGCCAGCGGTAAACCACCTCCAGTTTCTAACCAGTAGTATTAAGGTGTTTCTTAGCATTACTTTTGCCCAAATGTACATAAACAATAATTTGTTAAACCAAGCATTGACAAATTACTTTTATTTTAGGCAGTGTATATTATTAAGTTACATTAGTATAACCACTCATACGCCCATAGTGACCAAATAAGTGGTGGTAATTGGTCATAAAAAATTTTAAACTTACAGCATTTCTTATTAACAAACGCATTTATAATATGCATTTACAATATTGTAAATTAAATGACCTAGGCAATAAAATGAAACACAAGCAATAAATGAAAATAGTTATACAAATGTGTAAGTGATCTTTTAGACATGTTTTTGATTATTTTAAAGAAAGACCAATTGAGATATTGAAATAAGTTCCTATCCTGTTGCACCACTCTCGGGACTGGCTCTAGTTATTCAGAATAAAGTGTAAACAATGTTAATTCTTGTTTCATTCTCCTAATCCTAATACCTGTTCAAATCTAATATTACTAACGTCTGGCGTCTGGATGGATCAACGAAATCAAACAATATTTAAAACTAACAATTCTTTAATAAACTAACATTTGGCAATACTTTGAACTATGTTGATATATTGAGAAACAATCCAACAACCGATCAGAAAGATTTACAAGAGCAAATTAGCTTTCAGTGTCGATACTAATTCGCCGATATGTAGTTCTAGTATTATTATAATATTTAAGCACATTATTATATTAAAAAGGTATATCTGATATGATCATTAACACCAGACTCAATAAATACCAAATTGTCAAGACCAGATCATACACAGACATATCTGAGTCATATAAAAATCCTGTTGGTACCTATATTTCTCCTAATAGAAAAAAATTAAGATAAAGCATGTTTTAATATTTATTATTGCTTTAAAACCGTGAGGATGTTGTAGTTAGGTAAGTATACAAAAATTGCATCATTTTGAATTACTTATAAAGGACATGTTTTTGTTGGTCAGAATGTATGTCATTGTTACAATGAAGGCCAGTATAGTGATTGTGCTTTGTTTAGCGTATGTAAGTAAATAATAAATATTTATCCACTAAGTATTGTTTTAGTTTTTATATACTTTAGTTCCAAGACAACATCAAAATAAAACGTTTTCTAGGTTAACGCCATACTAGTGGAGACAATATACCCGCCTGTAAGACCAGACTGCGGATGTCGAGGAATTGAATTGTGCGGATGTCAGTCTAGATGCGGATATCCCGCAATAGATTATATGAGCGAATGTGCTATTGACGCATGTCCTATTGCTTTTCTACCCGACTTTGTTTACACTACCCCAGTTATAGAACCAATTGCATCGGCCTGTGGTTATCCACTGCCTGTATGTGGGTCGGAATTACTTTACAACTGTGCGACGATACCGCCTTTACCTCCTGTTATTGGCTGTCCGAAATATTTACGACAGATCACCATACCTCCACCATTTTTGTAATCAGTTAATAAATGTTTTAACATATTATAAGTAATCATTTGTTCAGCACATGCCAGTTTTCCTCTTTTTTATTTCGTTAATTGAATATTTTGGTGGTAAAATAATAAATCTTAAACTAACTAAGTAAATAGTTAACTTATTTTTCTGACTTCAATAAACTTAAACCTAAACTAAAATTGCAGATGACGTATTTTGTTTTTTATCCTTTAGATAATAGGTACCCGTCTTACGACAACAATATCCTACTTATATTTTTAATTATTAAATAAACGTTTAATTTCATCGTCAAAATTATTGAGTAATGCAAAATGAAATTGATTTGAATAATTCTTTGAAAGATAATAATCAATGCGATAACGATTTCTAAACATTTTCTTAAAAATCGGTTTGAGATAAATTGTTGCATTAATTTATTTCATAAAAGAGTAAGTAAAGTTTTATTAACTTGGTATTTATTAACGGTGAGCAGCTATTAGCCATCTACAGTAAAAATTATAATTGCGACAATGGTTTCAGGTGAGCAACAATAATTTATCACATTTTAATAGTACCTCTTTTAATAATTTAAAACTTTTAATTTGCAGACAAAATGAATGTTCTGCATCTCTCTATAGTGCTTACGTTAGTGTCTTCCCAAACTGCTTACACGAGATGTCAAAGACGTCCGACGAGAGCACCATTCATGACAGCCCTCCAGAACAACCTAGGACTTGGTAATGAAAGACTATTAATGTCAAACAGGAGACCGATAGCAGAGGTTACGTCAAGAAACCAAATCGGCATGCCAAACACAATCATGGCACGGGAGGGGATGCCAAACACGAGAGTCATTCAACCAAAATGTCCATGCCAAATGGAACTTCCTTATCAAAAAATGCAGGAAATGCAAGCAATGCCCAGAATGCCTGCTCCATACATGTTAGCCCCTTCTTTACCTATTGTTCCCAGCGTGCCAGTCGCACCTGCGCCGATGGCAATGTTGCCTCCATTTCCTGAGGTTGCAGCGGTTTCTGTTCCTGTTCCAACTGTGATAACAGAGCCTTGTTCTTGTCGTGAACAGACTGCATTAGTGAGTCCATTTCTCCCTGCAGCATCACCAGTCTCTGCGTGGGCACCACCGACATCTAATTTGCTGCCATCTATCATGCTAAGTCAAGGAAGAAACCATTTCTTACGAAAAATTCCTATACCGCCACCAACTTTGTAATTAGGTGTATTTAGTTATTATATAACTTATTATTGAAATAAAATCTTTTATGAAATATATGAAACAAGTTATTATTTAATATTTAAATATGAATACATGCTTATGTTTAAAATATAATCCTCATAAAATTATATTTGAAGATAATTAAAGCATGTAAAACAAGACCGAAACCTGACATCAATAAAATGTATTAAACAAGTCGATTACGAAAATATTGTAACATTATATAATCTAATACTATATTAAATGATTGTTGAAATTGATGTACCAATTTCTGACAAAATACGGGCAACTGATAACTATATAGGTAGTGCATAAACACACTAATTTACTTCATTCAATTATATTATTAGTTAAAGCTTTTAGGAGCAATGTTCGGAATTATTTTAATATTGGTCATTTCATCTGTTGGTGTAAGTAATTACCTTTTGACTACTAAGAAAATTACTATTTTCATCACTTATATTATAATTAAATACCTACCTATTAGAAAGACGTGTTTCTAGTTGTTTCTGGCGCACGTTCTAACTTTATAAAATAATATATAATAAAAATAGTTAACATTAATAACTCGTTTAACATTGAACACTGTTGTTTTAGGTTCAATCGCAACTTAGAGTACCACCAGGAAGACGTCCAATGAGTCCAACCTTGAATCAAGCTGTAATGAGAGCGGAACCATGTCTGAGAAAATCTAAACCTTGTGCTGAATTAATTACAATAACATCCCAAACAAAGATGCCAATCGTTGTTCCCGTGCCGCCAACCGCCATGCCAGTCACACCTTTTGTAACAGAACTGCCAAGCTGTCCTGATTTGTGCTTCAAAGATATCCTAACATGTCCTTTGGGTAGTCTGGGTCCTATTTTGGATGTGTATGGCACCGCTACCGATATTATAAAGTCTGGTTTGCCAGTGAATCCACTCCTGCCAGCAGCGTCGCCAGTTTCAGCATCCGCCCGACCACTCTCAAAGCGTTTACCACCAGCCCTACCCAATGATTGTGATAGTCTTTTTGTGAAACGAGTACCTATACCACCGCCATTTATATAGTTTTATTATTATTTTGTATTAAAATTTTATTGTTAAAAAAAAGGGTATATATAAGAAAAAAATATATTGAGTCCGATTATTATGAGAACATACTTTATCTAGGAATTTGTTTTATTATAAAATACAATTTTACATTCAGTGTATCCTTGCCTATCTTACTTAACTAACCAAATTCGATATAATTAATCGATACCTAACTAACCGATAAATTAATTATAAGAAACTTAAACCTCAGCCGGTTAAAGAATTAATCTTTAAATTGATATATGTAATAAAAAAAACAATTATAATTTATTTAAAAATAATTATAATCTTCAAATGGTTAAACAGGTATATATAGATTATTAAATATTCGAATGTCATTCTATATTAAATAGTTAGAAACATTGGTTAGAATTTTCAGGCCTAACAGGAGTCTCCTCCGTCTTGATAAAGGCAATTGTAATGTGTAAAATATAGAGGCGAGTAGTAATATAGTAATATAGTAATATAGTAATATAGTAATATAGTAATATAGTAGCTTAAATGGTTGAGCGACAAGATGGTTACCGAGGGGTCGCAGGTTGAAATCATGATAACATTTTCACTTTATAAATATTTTATATTTAAAAAAGCTTAACACTTCTGAATTTAATCTATTCGGACAATAAAGTTATCATTGACTCTGTATAATAAATGTTTATTTTATTTTTATTAAACTTTGTATAATAAGGAATATTTAATAAGGTAATATTTTCTAAATAAGATTAGTTTGTCAAAAGAATATTTAATAATTAACAGACATCGTAGGTAGGTACTATACCAATCTTATGCATGGAGATGTCTAAAATAACGCACTTTTGAATCGTCAACTATTACATTATGATGGTCATGGTGTAGTCAGTCTGTGAGTAAGCTACCACCAGCTAGGAATGCTGCTTTGTTAAGAAGATCTGTCTAGAAACTCAACAGTTGCTCTTTTTAAATGTAATTTAACAATGTGTACAACATAAACCCTGCAAGTGAGTCAACAACTCAAGTTCCACACATTTTGATCGACCAAAAAGTCATGATTGTTATAATAAGATTTATTTAATAATTTTAGATGTAAAACTAAGAAAAGCCAGATATAAGATATCTTGTAACTGCAATTGCCTATAATATGAAGCGTTGGCAAATTTAACCATTCAAAAGAGGGCGAACGTCTGCTCGTTTGCAAATCAACAAATAGGTATTTTAAACAAATGTTGTTATTAAAACTGTATATTATAATCACAATATATACGCTGACTCAGCCTATGACCACGGCGGCTGCAACCTGGTTGAAACCTCAAATAAAAGGTATGTGAAAATTTGAATTCCTTGGTATCCAAAACACTGCACGAGCGTCACAAAAACTTATTATATAAATGACTGTTCATAATTCCTCGTTTTATAATCGTTTTTTCACAGTTCATGCCACCAAACTATGGAATGCGCTTCCTCTAAATATACGATTATCAAAATCGTTGGAAGTTGGTATATAATGATATATATGTACTACTAGTAAGTATTTATGTGTAGTTATTAGTAAGTATGTTTATTATTACCACACCACCTACCATTATTTCAAATTGTTTTTTTTTATTTTGCTAGCCCTAAGGTCGTCTAGAAGAAATCGCCGGTAATAAGGCCGCCTTTTGTGCTTTACAATGTATTTTCTTTATATGAATTACATTTTTTTCTCATGTTTTGTGGTGTGCAATAAAGAGTATAAATAAATAAAAAAAAATATGTCATATGAATTGTATAATGAAAAGCGATAGTTAAAAAGTCAGTATATCTATTTATTTATTTATATCTTTTCTACTTAGAATCATAATCAGTGATCACTTGTGTACGTCAACACTTGTGTAAGTGCAATTTTGGAACAACTAGAACCTTCGCAATCAATCTGAAAAGAAGCCTAATGATTTCAGGCAACGAAAATTAAATAATAATAACAGAAAAAAAATATATATATAAATCTTCGGCCTGCCACACAACCAGTCACCGCAAGCAGCACCCGTTCACGAGCATAACACAAGAGCCAGCCATCACCCCCTTCGCACATATTTGAAGGAGGGAGGCAACCCGACTCCCGATGCTACCGCAAGTAGTGACTTCTAAGGAATCGGTGTGATGCAGAAGGTCGATAAAGCAAAATTAATTTACAACAAAAAACAAATTGCGGAGATTACTAGCTATTCGCAATACAATACAGATTCATTCCCAGGCCATACCATCGTCGATGTAATCCTTTACACTATAGTAGGATTTTTTTATTAAATTATTTTTAACATATAATTTAAATTTATTTAATGAGAGGCTTAAGGCTTCATTTGGGAGCTTATTATAAAAACGTATAAAATTACCCTTAAAGGATTTACCTATTTTATGGAGCCTAGTGCCGGGCATAGCGAGTTTATTTTTATGTCTTGTATTAATTTTATGTAAATCACAATTTTTCTTGAACTTTGAAATATTTTTATGAACGTAAATTAAGTTTTCATAAATATATTGATTATAAACAGTCATAATTTTAAATTCTTTAAATTTGTTTCTTAAAGAGTCTCTTGGTCTCATATTATATATTGCGCGAACAGCTCTCTTCTGCAATGTAAATATGGTATCAATGTCACCGCATTGCCCCATAAGAGTATACCGTATGACATTAAGCTATGAAAGTAACTAAAGTAAACTAATCGAGCAGTTTCCATATTTGTTAATAGACGTATTTTTTTAACCGCGTATGCAGCAGAACTTAAACTGCTAGACAAATCAAATATATGAGGACCCCATTGCAATTTTTCATCTAAAGTAATGCCCAAGAAAGTAGTAGATTTGACCAAGTCCAAATCCTCATTATTTAATTGTACATTGGTTCTAACATTTTTAACATTTGGTAAACTAAATTTGACACATTTCGTCTTTTTTTTATTGAGCAATAAATTATTGGCGTTAAACCATTGTACAACATCTGAGAGAGCATTGTTTACATCGTCAATAACAGATTGCCGTCTATTAACTTTAAAAGTAAGAGAAGTATCATCAGCAAACAACACTATCCCATGTTTTTCCCTCACTAGGTGAGGTAAGTCATTTATGTAAATGAGGAACAAGAAAGGCCCTAAGATAGAGCCCTGTGGCACACCTATTTTTACCAAAGAACCAGGGGAACGTTTTCCATTTACATCAACTTTTTGAATTCTATCATTAAGATATGAACTTATCAAATCTAGGGACTTATTTTTAACTCCATAATGTTCTAACTTTTTTATAAGGATTTCATGTTGAACGCAGTCAAACGCCTTAGATAGATCACAGAAAATGCTAAGTGCATCCTGTGATCCTTCCCAGGCTTCAAATATGTTTAGTAATAGCTCAACACCAGCATCTGTTGTAGAGTGACCGGCAGTGAAACCAAACTGGTTTTTGTGTAAGAGATTGTTTTTACTGAAATATGCCACAAGTTGATTAAGAATTATTTTCTCAAAAATCTTACTAAAAGTGGGTAATACTGAAATAGGTCTATAGTTACTAGGATCTAATGAACAGCCGGATTTGAATAATGGAGTTATTTTACTTTGTTTCATTAGATCAGGAAATATACCATATTCTAAACAATTATTAAATATTAATGCTAAGTCTGGCGCTACAATATCAATTATAGACTTAAGTATGTCAACAGAAAACCACCAAAGATCACTAGTCTTTTTACCGCTAATTGACTCAATTCAATATCAATATATGACTGTAAATATTGTTGAAACGAAGATCAAAAACGTTAACATTTTACAAAATTTCAATAAATAAAGATACAAAAGATAGTTAAAGATCAAAATTACATCATAGATAACAAATGATAAGAAGCGTACCAATAGATAGATTTTAGTACAAATAGAGAATAAAATAAACGAACTATCAGAACTCTTTCGTTGTTAGAGACAGAAATATGCTTAAATCATTTTTTATAATTTCTGTAATTATTGTGTCTATTACGGTAAGTAACATTATATTGTTCACCTTTTTATTGTCTGTACGTGTATTAAACATATATTTTTTTAGGATATATCATGCCAGTATAGAACACCGGAGACTCTGTCACAGAATGTACAAATACCTTCATATATTTATAACACACCGTCAATACATTCAACTGGAATGGATTCACCACGAAAGATATTAATCTCAAATAAATCTGGGATAGGAAGACTTCGCAAGCCAACTAGAGTCAATAAAAGACGATATTTGGAGCAGTTTTTTAAACAGTCTGCTCTGAGAAATTTTTTTGCAGCATCCAATATATTAAATAGAGCCCCTATAAATGCACACCCTCTCCACAAATTGACAGCAACAAATAACGTCTCCAAAAAGACATCAGTCAGTTAATATGACTTGTTGTTGTTGTAATCTTAATTATATTTTAAGTATTTTATAATATTTATTATACTTTTAAAATAAAGATTGTTTAAGATACGTTTGCAGTTTCTGTTCTTTTTATAAACAACAGCACCTACATAGCCTTAATCTATAAATTTATTCTATAAATTTATATGTATATTCTATAAATTTATATGTATATTCTATAAATTTATATGTACTATCAAATGTTAACATTTTCCATTAAAACTGTCGAGTGATATTTTATTTCTTATTCCTTCACCAAGTTTTTTTTTCTTTTCCGATTGATAATATCTTTAAACATGAGGTTTTTATTTGAAGATATATTTTAAATAACAAATCATGGCCATTGTGTATAAGCTTTTCAATATTATTGTCATAATTGAGTATTTTGTAATTATCTAAACATAATAATAATATATATACTCTAAGCAATATGCATTAAAATTGATTACAATTTATTGCGCACCAATCGTAAATATCTCAGAAAATAAATTTTTGTTACATTTGGTTAATAATATATATTTTTAAATAAAATTAAGTAACGTCAGTAAGCAAAGTACCTATATGCGACATAGTTAAAAAAAAGAGATTCATAGTTTGTTTTATAGTGATTTCGTTTTTTCGTGTAATATACTACTTTCTCATTAGAACTCATTAGTTCTGTTGATTGAAGTTAATTTTATTCCTTGTTGATAAATGATTCATTATAAGTTTGAAACATTGAATAATACGACGTTTGACATTCCTTGATTTTAATTAGTTATTAAATTCAGTGTTCGAAAACAATTTATAATACTTTATACTTTTTATTAAGATGTTTTGTTGTTTGATCTCCGTGTGATCTCTCACTTACCAGTGAGCCCTTATTTCTCTCTCCTTCGCTGTCCCATAGTAGCTCCTCTTATATTACGAAGGTAACACTTACCTACCACTTACCTACCACTTACTACCTACTGTGCAATTCAAAATAACTGAACGACCTTCTTATAAATAAAGTAATGGTCAAACAAAGTAATGGTCAAATAAAGTAATGATCAAAAGTAAAGTAATATCCGGATAGATCCGCAGATAACAGCTAGTACTAAATGAATACACCTAACTTATAATTATTGGGAAATAATATCAACATATCATCAATATTATATATTTTATCAAATAAATTATCTGTAACATAACCTAAAAGGTGAAGAAATCCATTTTTTAAGATAAGGAATACAATGAAAATGAAATGTATAAAAGAGATTTCTGGTAAAACTTGATCATTAGGTTCAAGTTCACAATGTATTTAGTTTTGTTAATTTTGGTACAGATTTGTTTTTTGAAGGTAAAAAAATTAAATTGATTATAAATCAGAAAACTAGTCCATTTTCCAATAATTTTACCAATATTATGTATAAAAATGTCAAGCTTACTGAATCTTTTACTTTTCTTATCCTTTACAGCCAATCATTAGTCAACTAGTGCCAATTGCTTCAAAATGCGGATGTTTCAATGTGCCAGTAATGGCCGATCGACCAATTCTATCACAAAATGGTTGTGGATGCAAGGCTTTACGAGATAATATACCATATGACAATGGAATATCTAATGATATGTCATTGTACAAAATAGTAACGCCATATCATTTAGATAAGATGGCTTTAAAAGATACATTCTTTAATCAATATAATGCAAATGGACCATTATATAATAACCAGCAGCTGGGTTCAAAAATAAATAACTTAAACAGTTTTCAACGAATCAATAATTGTCGAAATATAAAATCTCGTTACTTAGATTTGGCAGAACTGTTGCTGGGACAATTGTACTTGAGTAATTTGCCAACAAACTCTGTTAACAACCTGGAAATAAGTAATAATATTGTACCAACGACGAACATGGCCCTCACGCGACATCAAAGATATATTAAACCATGCAATTATCTCAATAGTATACTTCAAAGATTAATTTAAGTTATATTTTGTAGTTTTGTTAATAAAATAACTTATTTATTGATCTATCTTTATTTATTTGACTTCCTAATTTCCGGTAACATATCATATTAAATAATTTTAAATATTAGTTTTATTTTATACTTTTAAGATCTTATGTTTTTTTGTTATTGGACTCTAGTGCTTTAAGGGTATTCCAAAGGTACTTCAATAGAAAGAGTTACTTACCTATATAATTATAAGTATAAGGGGTTTTTAACACAAAATATCAATTCACATTTTTTATAAATAAAGATTTAATAAGTGACACTTGTCAATTAAAACGAGAAACAAAGAAATAATGAATCATGTTTGATAAACCATGTCGACTATGAAAAACGTACAAAAACCAGTCACTTTTGAGTTAAATCTAAAATGGTACGAACCATGTCTGTGTTTATTTGGTTTTTATTACAGGTAAGTCGATCTTGTATTCCTTAAGTAACTAAGTGTAGAAATTATTTTATTTAATAATGTTATATGTTGTTAAAAAATCAGAAGTACTTTAATTTTTATTTCATTTAAATAGTTTTTTTTAATTAACATTCATAATTATACAAGTAACAGTGTTTTTTTATTCTACAGATATTAATTTTAAAAGCTGGGTGTTACAGACTGTTCCCGTGCATTACTGGTTCATTTCGAACTTTAAGCAGCAGTCCAAGTAATGGTCCGTTTTTCATTTCTGCCAAACCTTATTTGATGGTGACAAAGAACTTGAATAATGTGCCACTTAAACTGAGTCCAGACGTAAGTCAATATAGTTTAATTATATATATCTGCATGGAAAATAATGCAGAAACTTTTTATTTTTTATGTTTGAATGTCTTAATATCTGGTAGTTCCAGATTCTGGTACTACCTGAACTTCATAAATTATTTTTGTTCGCTTGGAAGTTTAATTTCCGTTAAATAAATATTAACTTATATCAATTTCTTTTTATTTACTATAATAATAATGATCCTAAAATGATTTAAGATTGTTGAACTAAGATTTTTTTTAATATTTCCATTAATTTTATAGGAGAATTGCACACAGCATCAAGATGTAAAGGAATTATTGGTTCAGGAAACAGCTGACATAGAGGAACAGGATATAAAAATTGATGTGACTGAACCAACTACAGATAAAGAAACAGTATTAGCTGATGAACATGAGATGACAATTGAAGAAACAGTACTATCTAATCAGCCCGTTGTGCTTCAAGATGATCTTGAAAATACAGAGAATATAGAAGACAATGAACTGAAAAATATGCCATTAAAAAGTGATACTCCGGTAGAAGTAGTTTAGTTTAGTGTAGACTTTTATGTTACAAGTAATTAAGCTTAAGGATACTCAGTGTAGTGAAATTATGTATATAAGGCAAAATATTTGATTTTCCTAAAATTAATTTTTTTTTTACATTGTGTATACAACATACAATTTATGCTTTTGTTTAGAACTAAACCCAAAATATTTATATAAGTAATATATACTAGTAATATATACCAGCTTCTAGTTGCTATTTTATCTACATAATACTCGTCTATAATCATATCACAAGGGAGTCCAGTGTCCAAGTACACACCTTTCTCTTACCTTTCCAAGCTCCTCATCCCTCTCCGTTACTTCAAAGTATATCTATTTTCAGAGGTGTCTTTGGATGGCATCATTTACCATCAGGTTGAAAGTCAGTTTTTTTCCAGGTAGTTCTATAAAAGTCAAATAGTGATGTTATGAATATAACTAATATAGCTGAATCAATTGGATAGAATTAATTTTATTTTATTTCAAACAAAACAAACCCTGTGTAAAAGCTAAATAAAAATGATTTAGGAAGTATTTTTTTTATTTCAAAATTATATAATATGCGGATATTTAAGCCCTTGCAGATACCATTGCTTTTATGTCTTTTACATACTTATCATGTTTTAGTAAGGGTGAGAAAGAGACAACACTGCATTAAAAATTATTACAAAATTGAGAATAATATTCATTGTTTCCAGTCACGTATTAACGTATTATCTACATTTAGCGACTTTGTCTGATTTTTTAACTATTTTACATTTACTATACATAAATATAAAACGTATATGATTCTCATATATAGGTATCTTTTATTCTTGTATGACATTCATAATACTGTAAAATTATTGATGAAATATAATAATATACAAAAAATAAATAGTTTAATTTTCTACTATGACAATTTAAATAAACGAATGGACGGCTGATTATTTTGTATATATTGTTTTTTATATATATGTAGGTAATTTTTTTAAAACTGTATTAGGTATATATTTATTCCTCCTAAATTGTATATAAAATTAGTAATGACACTATGCAAAAATTTATTTACACGTTATTTATTTCAGTAGTACCTAGTTATTTTTTGCAGAGGTAAGCATCTTATTATTTTAGATTAGGTATGTGATCAATAATATTTACTAACTAAAATATTGTTTTTATAATAAAACAATGTAAATGCTGATATTGTATACTTTATATAAATAGCCATAATTTAGTACATTTTTATGCAAGCGATACAGTTTTGATAGTATTGTTATTTTCATTAGTAATTTTTGATAGACGTATACGGACAAATAGTACTTAAATCTAAATAAAATGTTGTCTTAATCTTATAAATGGAATGAAAAGTTTTTCACTGTATGTTTAATTACTTTAAAAAAAATAAGGAAGCTACTATACGATCCTAAAAGGTCTCCTTATTCAGCCAAGTCAAAGGCTTAAATCTTAAAAAATAAAGCTCTGAGACTCCTTTGAAAATGTTTTAACACATTTTAAAATTTTAATAAATATAAAAATAATATTCTACACCTTTAGGTAATGACATAGCCAGTGATCTGAGATGATATAGACATTCTTGTAGTTAGTGAGGATGTACTTACCAGTGGGGTGACTGCTGTAGACGGTGTTGTGCTAATAGCTGGTAGCGTCGGGTACAGTGGCTTTATCTGGACAAAGGGATCCGTCACAATTATTTGTAGAAGTGGCTGTAAACTAAAAAAATAAAAAAAAAATAAAAAATCAAATAAACATATTGTATGATGACCCTAACGGTCATGACCCGAAGACGAGTTATAAAGTTTATTGTAAAGTATGTATTTTTACTGACTTATGACTTATCTTTTATGACTACTTTTGTATTTACAGGACTTCGTCAAAATTTAAAAACGTATATCCGACGATATCGGTGTTGGAATAGTCCAACAGCCAATAGAATAGCTAAAGAAGTAACATTACTTGGATTGTGGAAGTTTATCTGTAGTGGATGAACAGCCAATCAGAGGAATACCAGAAATGGAAGGTTTGATGAAAATTGTTTGGTGATGTTTTGTTTGGAGGATTAGTCACAGCCAAAGGAGAGGTTAGGGTATCCAGCTTTTGTTTTTATTTATTTATTTACTAATCGCACTAACAAGGTAATCACTATTTTAAACAAACATTGAAACAAGCGTACATTAAAAAAAGATAAAAGATCAGGAGCGTCAAGGTGACCATTAATGAGCTTGAACAGAAACATGACGTCGAGCATCGTCCGACGGTCAAATAGCGATTTCATGTGGAATATTTGCAAGCGATCTTTATAACATGAGCATATTTTTGTCAAGTTGCAGCTGTAAGATATAAGGCTAAGAAATCGCTTTTGCACACTCTCAATACGATTTTTATATGTGTCATAGTAAGGGTTTCATATAACACTATAATTTCCAAGACAACTAAGTACAAAAACCGTTATAGATTGTAAATTTGTACTCGGATTTTTCAATTCCCTGCAGTTACGTTGGACGAAGCCTAACATTTTGAATGCTATTCCTACTATGTTATGAATGTGCAAATAATCGACCTGTTTTAGTTACACATTGCCAATACAATAGAAAGTAGTAATCCTTCTCCTTTTCTACTAAATCCTACCACGTTGCATTTAGAAAAGTTCAAATTCATACCGTTTGATTTGCACCAAATGACAAGATTATCTAAATCCCCCTGTAACAATAGTTTGTCAGTCAATCAATCAATCGTCCTAAAAAATTGTAGATCATCAGCAAATCAATAAAATGTTAAGCTTTTGAAACACCTAAGAATATTGTACATAATGATGATAAAAAACAAGGGCAAGATTGAACCATGAGAAACTCCAGAGGAAACCTCATAATATTTAGAGGTGAAGCCCCCTGACACCACTATGGACTATCTGTATGTTAGATAGGATTTACACCTGGATAAGTAGAGACCAGAACATCCTACACATGAAAGTTTGTATAATAGTAAGTCATGATTAACTTTGTCGATAGCCTTACTGAGGTTGGTGTATACTACATCGATTGAGTGCCCGTGATCTATACCTTCAGCAAAGTTAGTCGTGGGGGAACGTGCTTTCATAAGTCCATGCTGTTGTGGTATTATGAGGTGTTTTACATGCCATGGTACTATAGAACTGATTAATTTTATAAAAACCTTAGCAAAAACAGGAATATAATTTTTAACAGAATTAGTTATACCGTTCTTGTATAATATAACAACAAGAGCCTTCTTCTAAGCAGTAGGAAATATATCGGAGCTAGGGGACTTATTCATTAAAAAGTACAATAAAAACGCGAGAGCACAGGCACACCTGACGGCAAATATAGATGGTATTCCATCAGAAGCTGCACCTTTATTTGGGTCAAGTCTTTTTAAAACCCGGGATCCTTGATCTTTAGTTATAGATATTTGTAAAATAAAATTAGAAGAATCAGATGTATACGATTCGTGAGGTATAGGTAATTTATAATTATTATATGCCAAAGAAAATTGTGAGCCAAAAAGATATGTAGTACTGTTCTTCTGTTTATGTTTAATGAAACTCCAAAACAATTTAGGATTCGATTTCAGAGATGATTCTAATCGATGTAAATAATTATTATTATTTAAGGATAATATTTATAAACCTCTATTTAAAATTTAATTATTTAATTTTATATTTATATGTATTAAGAAACACAGTGATTAAAGATTTTATAATCAATTGTCTTTTATTTAAAAATAAGATAATAAGACACTAAAAATCGAGTATCAGTACTTTAAATATTTTTCCAAAAAAAGCATTGTTTCAAAACTTTTAAACAGAATTGAATGCAGTTTACCTAAACGTATTTAATTTAGATAAAGCTAGAATTTTTACATTGTATTATCTGAATTTTAATTAAATAACAAATTGGATATATTATATATATTGGAGCATATGAACATTTTAAATTTATTTATATAAAATCACTATAGATGGCGCTGACTTTTTTAGAACTCGCAATCATTATGTTTTCGCACATGGTATGGCAGTTTGAAATTCTACAAAGAAATTCTTTGATTGAACATTACTCAAAAACATAATGTTTGGTAAAAAAATATTTAGTATTCATATGCTTTATTACGTACCTATATCTAAATAATGTCCTGGCTGTGTGTGTGTGTGATGTGTATGTATGTTATTCTTTGTAGTTTGATATCGTAGTAATGTAATGGAATAGGATACTATAGAATTAACTACAAGTCGATTATAGGTTTGGATAAATGTAGTTATCCACAGATTACGCGAAAAGCGTCCTACACGCGGGCGGATCCAGCTATGTAGTTAATAAATAAATGAAACAATTTAAAAACTTTGAATTGAAATTATTTTTCTATAACTATGTACATATTGTACATGTCTTTAAGTAAATGTTATTATCATATGATATTAGTATTATTTATAATGTTACCTGACAAAGCACAGCTTAGTGGCTGTTACGTGTTCTCCTAGACGAAATAAGCTAGGCCATCCGTGTTCAGGCTGTTGTATGTAATGGGATATTAAATCTAGACATATTGGAGTAACCTAAAAGTACATTTTGGTAGCTAT
Source organism: Napeogenes inachia (assembly GCA_959347355.1). Taxonomy (NCBI): domain Eukaryota; kingdom Metazoa; phylum Arthropoda; class Insecta; order Lepidoptera; family Nymphalidae; genus Napeogenes; species Napeogenes inachia. The sequence continues at coordinate 1,387,213 of OY365794.1, forward strand.
TACAGGATTTCATAGACGGGTTGAGGTGTGTGCAGACTCGTTTTGTTAGTTTTGATAAGTTCTTACCCTCAGACTTCATTATGTACTTGCTAAGTACTTTGTACTACGTAGTACTATGACTATGCACTACTTACTACGTACTATAATGTAATGTTTTTATATTTAGTTTAGGATATAACAAATACGATAAAAATGTACTGAAACCCCTTAAGATATCGCAGTATGTGTATGAAGAAGTGTCGGATTTTTTCATAATAAAACTACGACACTGGAAGAAATAATCATAAACATATATTAATACGCTTTTATTAGCTTGGGTTGTATGAATGTAACGGAATCTTCGGGCTTAATTTTCACCAGGTTCCAGCGATCCGATTAAATTGAAACTTTGCACACGCATCAAGGACCGATGACAATGCAATAATTTGATAAAAGTTCCAAAAAAAAAAAAAATTTAAATAAAAAAATAAAAAATAAACAATAGTTTAAAAAACTAAAAAAACACGCTTTTATTGCTAACTGAACTAAAAACTAGAAAATAATTTTTAATGACAAAGCGTATAAAATTACAGTAGTAGAAGATCGAACAATAGGGAACATTCATGTATTTTTTTTTGACGTAAATTAATCATTTACCTCTCTATATCGTAGAAGAAAATATAAATAGGCTTAAAAAGATTCTAGTTTTTTTTCAAAGTGAAAATTAAAACATTGAGTAAATTTGACCCGTTTAAACACCGCCATTTAGCGCGCGTTTTGCGTGACGTCAAATGATACGTCCAGTGAATGTTTTCTATGAACTTTTTAGTTATTTCATAGATATTTTCAGTTTTAATTGCTTTACAAGTCATGAAAGAAGATCAAAATCATCTTACGAGTATTGTATAGTACCGGAGTGCAAAAATAGTATTAGAAAAACACCCGACAAAGTGTTTTTTGTATTCCAAGAGATGCGAAAATACAAAAACAATGGTGTATGGTAATTAAAAGGGATAATATATGTCCTAAATCGTGTTTATATGGTTGTGAAGATCAATTTAACGTAAGTATACTTTATTTACAATAAGTTTAATATAATAGTTTAAATTTATAGTAAGTATTAAAAATTAGAAAATTTGAGTTTAAAATTAACCTAACCTATCTTAAAAAATTTCAGTATAACTTTCTATAAAAACCGTAATCTTTTTTGTTTTACGTAATTTTTATGGTCTGTCGATTTATTTCAGGTTAAGGAAGATACAGCTAATTGTATTGAATATAATATGTGTAACGAAACAACAAGGAGAAAGATGTAATCTTAGTTTGAAGAAAGGAGTTGTTCCTTATATATTTTTGTGGCAAAAACACCAGCTGATAGAATGAGAATGCATAGTCAAAAGGCAAAGATTGACATCGGTTAATGAAGCCTTTTCAGAGTTAGCTATCAAAAGTAGTGTTTAAAAAAATTGGTGAGCTTCACGAAGAAGTGATATAGGTAGTAAGTCCTAGTACTGCCCATACAAATGTCTGTGATATTAATCAGCCAAGACTCAGTACTTCACCTATTGAATGTGGTGATCATAAGGCAGAGCCTTGCTTTTCGCATATTAAAGATAAATTACCAAGTGACTAAGCTGTGCAAATTAATATTAAACCGAAGTATGGAAGTAAAGGTGTCAATGTAAATATACCTGCTGAAAAACAAAATGTAGCATTGTCACCATTTCCTCATTTAACACACAACATTGTTACACAACAGTTTTAAAAGTAAAACTATCTGTTTTAAAAAGAAAATTGTTTACTGAAAACACAGCTGATAATACTTCTATAGCATCTTATATCTTCTATATCTGCTGATTATCAACCAAGTTATTTATCTGAGTCAAGTTAAGTGAAAAATGATTCAGAAGCAGAAACATTTTAAAAATGTATTGTGTAGTAGCATGCTAACTGCTATTCAAATAGAGTTTGTAGGTATTTGTTTTGTTAGAGTTGTTTGAGTATTTAGAAAATGTTTTTAGAATTACCTAAACAATTGTATCATTTAATAAAACCTTTAAGCACGAAAATATAGGTTTTAATTACTTATTTTTCTCAGTCACACTGATACCACAGTATGAACTTAAACGCCGATATATTGAATGGCGTGTCAAATGACGTCACATTTCGACCAATGGTGGCGCGTTTTGGAAGTTTGAATTTCGCTCCCTAAATTTACACTTTTCATAAATTATTTTATGGTCTTAAATGATTAGTAAATTAAAAAAAATGATTTTATTGTAATAAGATGATAAAAAGTAATCGAAAAAAAAATATTTGAGACCATTTATTTTTTTTTGCATGTTCCCTATTAATCATAGTGAATCTCCTTAATATAAAATTATAATAAAATTTAAGTTATTAACAGAATAATTCGATTCTGAGTAAAAAGCGTGGGGTGCTCGATATTTAAGGTATTACAATCATTCTCTTAGCAACTATCTATGAGAGGATAGTTATGAATCACAGTAAAATGCACCCCACGATATTAAATTAAATTAAATTAAATTAAATTAAATTAAATTAAATTAAATTAAATTAAATTAAATTAAATTAAATTAAATTAAATTAAATTAAATTAAATTAAATTAAATTAAATTAAATTAAATTAAATTAAATTAAATTAAATTAAATTAAATTAAATTAAATTAAATTAAATTAAATTAAATTAAATTAAATTAAATTAAATTAAATTAAATTAAATTAAATTAAATTAAATTAAATTAAATTAAATTAAATTAAATTAAATTAAATTAAATTAAATTAAATTAAATTAAATTAAATTAAATTAAATTAAATTAAATTAAATTAAATTAAATTAAATTAAATTAAATTAAATTAAATTAAATTAAATTAAATTAAATTAATAAGCATGCTATAAGAAAATAATTTATAATGAAGTTCTAATTTAAAGCATACATTTGATATTAATAAAATAAAAACTCTAACAATGAGTAAGCGTAGATCCCCAATAGAAACAATAGTAATATCAAAGATAAAAAGTTGGGCAATCATCATATTTAAATGGCACATTCGGTCTTCGCGAATGTAATTGCCATGAAATTGTTGGTGATGATTTCTCACATCATTGTAATGTACCACATCATTGAGTCTTTTAAGATTTAATATCCAAGTTTCGCGTTTATTGTAAGCTGTAGTGATCGTCCTTGTTGTGATGTTTTTGTAAATAAACTTTGAGAGGACTTTCTCAGGTTGGAAATAGCCGTAAAAACGTTTAACCATTGGTCAGCGCGGGCAAAAGCCACTGACAAAAGCTAAGCTTTTTTAAATTGTTAGTTTGAATCACGCTGTCAGTGGATTTGTGACATTCTGTTTACTCTTATTAGTCTACAGGCAGGTATACCAATTTAGTCGTGGTTGAAGGGCTAGCCGTACCCACGACCCCTCCAATAAGGCGAGGAAGGGGCGCCGCGGGGTTTTTAGTGGGTACCCCGTTTTCGGGAGTCCCACACACGCCCCTCGCTTCCTCGGCGAGGGGTACGGTGCGTAATGCATTGTCCCAGCGGAAACAAACAAAGAAAAATAAAGGTATACCAATTTAAGTATAGTCCGGGGTTACATTAGTACCTAATAAACACTGCATCCGAAACATATAGCACCCTTCAGTTACATGTTCCTGAAATAATTCAATGCTAATGTAGTTATGGATATCAGCTAGTATAGAATACAGGTTGTTAGATCTACGACACGGCCATCTTTTGATAGACCTACTAGGTAACGTGGCAGTCTGTCTTAAATATAAGCAGCATAAGGCCAGCATAACACAAAATATAATAATAATATTATTGATAACTAGTGAAAAGTAAGTTTTCAGTATATGTTAGTTAACAAAAAATACTGGTCATAATATTTTGTTAAAGTAAGAGATAATTTAAATATTTTATAATTAAATTTAAGAGATATCTTATAACATTGCATCTAAAAGTCACGCATAATGATTAAAATAATGATAACGAGATAAGAACTAACAACCTTTTTATATAAAAGCTGACATCTCTCTAACATATTCATCAAAAAAATATTAACAAGATGTATCTTGGGTTCTTACTTGGTGTTGCATTATTTCAGGTAAAAATATAATTATATTTAATAAGTACGTGTGCCTTATATACGAGCATAGATATATAAATATATATATATATATATAATTTTTAACAATTTTAAAAAGATACAATGTATTTAATTGTCATATTCATTGTTGTTTTGTATGTTTATAGGTTGCGGCTTCGCAAGTTTTTTCGTATATACCAAGACATGCCGCTGGTAATCCAACTCTTTTAACATCAAATCAAAACACTATGGGGGTAAATGCTGGTGCCGCAAATGCCATTACGGCTAATGGAATAGCGAGTAACGCTAATGCGATGGCTGCTAATGCCATGACTGCTAATGCGATGGCTACTAATGCCATGACTGCTAATGCGATGGCAGCTAATGCTCTGGCAGCAAATTCTAACGCGGGCAACGGAAATAACTTTAGAACTATAGACAACAATGGCATTGCACCAGCAAGACCTTTTCAAAATAACGTTATTGCAAACTTACCTGTCAATGAAATGACACATGCTGTAGGCACTGGCATTACAAATACTAACATTGCAAACACACAAACTACCAATGCTGCAATTGCTACTGCAAGAAATGAAAATGCTGCCGTTGCTCTCAATAGACAAGAATTTGCAAATGCTATCACGAATGCTGAATTGGCAAACTTAGCCAACACACATTTTGGTGCAGGAGGAAATAGCCACCTGGCAGCTTTAGCAAGTTTAGCCAACATTAATGGCAACACTGCCACTTTTAATTTTGGTAATGATGGTCGTGGATTCACAGTAACTAGTGGATCGCCGAATAGCCAGGGATTTGGAATACAAATATTGGCTGATGCTTTGGACGTTGGTGGCACAGTAGCTGTTAATGGCCAAATTCCAATCTTTGGCGCAGTGGCTCTAAATGGCAACCTGCCTACTGATGGTTCCGCAGTTGTACATTACAACTGTGGAAGACAAACAGCTGGTCAAGCTGCTCCAGCTGCTTTAGCTGCCATAGAATCTGTGTAGGTTAAGAGTGTCTCAATATTTATTTTAGATGTATTATCTTGGTAATTATTTATTTTAATATAATATGATAAAAATATCTGATTGTTTTATTCCTACAAATATGTACTTATATAGACCCACAATTCAAAATAATTATAAATTGTTATTATGAATCGATACGATCTTTCATAAACCATACCTCATTTGTAGAATCTAAGAAAGCACAATTAATGCAAATTAATATAATAACGATTGAGAAATATCTTAGGTATTTATTTATTTTCGAATAAAGAAACTATTTACAAATTAATAATTTCAAGTAGCGAAAGAAAACCACGAAGGTTTTACGATGCTATAACTTACATACTATAATAGTAAAAAGAAAATAATCCGTATAAATTAAAAAAAAAATAATGTCGAGGCATATAATATTATAAGGTTTTGGTTAATAAATTTTTTCTATACTTCCAACCAAATGTGATTTATTCAATCTATTAATCGAGGCATTAATTTCTTTAAAATATAAAAGCCTAATTCCCAGTTCTTAACGCAAACACTCGTATATTAATGATCTTACCAACTAGACCATTAATATATAATAATTTACAATCGGGAATTAATGCGTACAAAATAGGTATCACAAACCTTTTATTTGCCTAGCGTTTTGCTTTTTTTTCTTGCCTTTTACTTATCTTTAGGATGAATACTATAAATTATCCTAAATAATCAAAGATAAATGTAATGTTTAACAGGGCAATTCAACAGAACAACCTGGGTACTATCGGTCCAATCTGTACCTACAGCTAGTACCAGGGTTGTTCCACAGAAATTACTAAGATAACGAAATTTATTTGTCCTGGTAATTTGAATCAAGCCGATCTAGTAATTTAAAAATAAAAAAAAACCTTAAATATTTTTTTTTAACTAGTCTTGTTGGTAACATAATATAGCATTACGAAAGTATGCTTTAAGAACTAGAATTTAGGTTTTGATACCGTAAAAAACTGCCTTATTGTACATTTTACATATTTGATTTATAATTATGTTTTTTTTTTAATACAATATAATATACTGTATAATAATATGTAATGGTATATTAATTCAGATAAATTAATGAATTATTGATTTAACTTAAATAATAATAATATACTTTTATTGCAACCACAAAGTTCACAAATACTATATAGAGAGAAATATATACACGTACATAAACCTATATCATGTAATACATATATACCTATATATAACAAATCCTAAATATATATATAGTATCATGAATACAGGAAAAGTTACCAATACCTACTACATAAAAAGAGTAGGTAGGTACAAGAAAAGGAAGAGCTAGTACACCACTAATAGTACATTTTATAATATATATGTCGGAGATAGAGGCATATTCTTTGCTTGTTCGGTATTGATGACGTCTTTTGGCACAGGAATTTGGTACGTGAATCACCGGTCCCGTTTGGGGGTCCGGACTGTAAGGCTTACACTAATCAATGATTCTCTCGTCTCGATGCTCTCGGATATTTAAAATGTCACAGGTGCCCCTCCAAACGATTACGATCACGTGACTCAATACGCCACAGCGTCACGGCGTCACACCCCAAAGTTACAATCATATCAATTGAGTTACTAATTATCGTTAACTTATCCTGATCTGCAACATATAAAACAGTTGAGCCATCATTATCATTAAATTATATTCTGAATATTATTGTACAGAACACATGCGAAGATAATAGAATTATATTTGACCAATCCCTTAAATTTAGCTCATACTCATCGCGGAGCAATTTAGAAATATATTTAATACCAAACCGAAACATCTAACGACTTCTCCTTACTAAAAATAAAATGTTGTAATCTTTGTGATAAATTTTGCATGACAATGAAAACAACGTAAAGTTTATTCAACGAAATAATTCCAAGAGATAACTAAGTTTTTATCGTTTCAGTAAAGTATTTTAATGAATCTACAAGAAAGGTATGCCGTGAAAATTTTTTCTAGTCTATAATAATTAAATAACGTTAAGATACCTTCCTTATGGAATATTTAACAATCTGTTTACTCAATTATATAACCAGCTAAAACGCCTATAACAGATTTATTATTTGATCTAATTAAAAAACTAAAACTAACCAACCTTAACCATTGTGTTCGCAACCATAGACACAAAACAGGCAACAGAGGACTACTTTCAAATTCAAATTCAAATTCAAAATATCTTTATTCAAGTAGGCATTTACACGCACTTTTGAATCGTCAATTACATTAAATTGGTCAGTATAATCAGTCTGTGAGTAAGCTACCACCAGAATCTACCATCGGAATGCTGTTCTGCTGAGAAGAGCTGGCCAGAAACTCAACAGTTGCTCTTTTTAAATAAAATTTAACAATGTTTGACTTATAAACTATAACATCAATCAGAAATAATATCATCAATCAGAAATATAAATTTCAAAAAATAATAACTACCAAACCTCGCGTTGTGTGTGTGTGACGATGGCATGTTTTTTTTTCAGTGGAAACCCTGCAATATTACCACATATAAAGTAACCTTTGTATTTTTCAATGTCATGGTCTATCAATGTGTAAGATTCTATTCAAATCCATTGCTTATGGCGTGATTGAAGGACAGATATCCAAAAAAAAAAAATTACGCCAATTGTTATATAACTGTAATTGTACTAAAAATGCTATTCTTGCATATCTAATATACATATGTGTATCTGATAAACAGACAAAAAAAGGAAATAAAAAAGATGTTAACAACATAAATAAATTTATTCAATTTTTGATATTAATAACAATAAAATACATTAAACAAGTACTGCTTTGTTATTGCAACCACAGTTACTGGCCAGTGTCACTGTACCACCCGCTGGCACGTATCCTTCAAAAGTTACAAAGCCAATTACTGGCACATTGCCGTTAACAGCTGTAGAGCCACCTACGGGCAACTCTCCTACTATTCCAATGTCACCGAAACCTACTGTAGACACGGGAGACATTGGAGTGACTTCAAAAGGTAAACTGTTCATGCCAACAGAGTTTGCTGCGATATTTGCTGCTGTATTCCCGGCTATTGCATTAAGAGCTGCAAAATTTGCAGTTGTTCGCAGTTCATTTTCAGCTATAACATTTTCAATGGCGTTAAATCCCAAACTGTTTCCGCCATATGCTAGGTTGTTAGTTGGTGATAAACTATTTGCTGCAAAATTATTTGACACAATGCCATTATTGGCAAAGTTATTTCCGGCAATGCTATTGACTGCAAAGCTATTTGGAGATATGCCATTAGTGACAAAGTTATTTGCAGTAAGACCATTGCTTGCAAAGTTATTATCAACCAAGCCGTTGACTGCAAAGTTGTTAGCTGCAATATTGGATGCTACTATGTTGCTGAAAGGAACGTCATTTTGATATCCATAACCGTTACTCATGCCATTAGTAAATCCATTGCCAACAACTTGACTAATAGTAATCTAAAAATATTTAAAAATTATACATTATTGAGAAAGTGGTTTCCAAATTATCATGAAACAAGTTGTTTACCTGTAAATAGCACAAAAATAATAATACAGCGCGGTACATCTTACTTAAAATGACATTGAATGTGTCAAATATCTGATCTATGCAGGTCTTTTAAATTAATTATTACATAACAATGAAGTGAACGTGACCATTCACGAGTTAGTAATCAAATAATCGAAAACGATAACAAAATAAGGCTTTAGTCGTTGATCAATCATTTATTAATATATTATCAAGATCATTGTGACATAAAAATAATGATTTCCTAAAAGAGCACATAGTTTATTTATTCCAGATGCTGCAGTATGTTGGGGTTGCGGATGCGATTTAATTTCTTACAACACAATTTAGTAGAGCTCAGGATTAACTTAAAAAATATTTATTTATTTCATCAACATACAATTAAAACATCGTAACAGTTTACACTAATGCGATTCCTATATTAAGTCGCGCAGAACGAGTGCCCTTTTATTTCTTTTCTATGATTGTTTAAGCATAATGTTTCTTCAATAAACTAATTATTTGTAAATTACTATTCATTGTACAGGTGATACAGGTCTCAATAACTTAGAATGTTTTATTTGAATCGACTACCCGTTGGTCGAGTGGTTATTTATTTATTTATTTATTTATATCTTTTCCACTTAGAATCATAATTAGTGATCACTTGTGTACGTCAACATGGAAATGTCAGGAGGGCCTATTACGATACTAGATTTATCGTAATAAGCCCTTCTGAAAAAGCACTTTAAATCTTAATGTTAAAGCTATGAGGGTTCCAAACGCGTCCTGGTCTGAGACGAACCACACAACAAACTCAGCCGGATATATTTTTTGTTATTGTAATCACTGTTTCACAAACGTCAAACTCGCAATCAATCTGAAAAGAAGCCTAATGATTTCAGGCAACGAAAATTAAATAATAATAACAGAAAATATATATATATATATATATATATATATATATAAATCTTCGGCCTGCCACACAACCAGTCACCGCAAGCAGCACCCGTTCACGAGCATAACACAAGAGCAGCAGACGCCTTACGTGTCACGGCGCAATGGGGCTTGGGTTCGATTAACGACAGAGACAGAGAGAGACAGAGAGAGGTCTTTATGTGATGAGCATAGATGTCTGTGTTTCTGGGTTTGGTCGTTTACTAAATATATTCTCAGTATTTATATGTGTATTTCTATGTGTTTGTATCGTTGTCTAACACCCTTAACACAAGCAAATAATTTGCTTGCTTAGGGGTTAGATCAATGTGTGTAATTTGTCCCGATATTATTATTATTGGAACGTAGTTCCTTATCGCGCATTGTGAAAGGGAGCTAGACGGGAAAAATTCTTACCAAAAGTTGGCACGACATGTTTTGCTATCTCTCTCTCTCTCTCTTATAGAAGCGAGATATTTTCATTTCTATCATTATTATTTTTAGTATTATATTAAATTGCTTAGTAGTTCTTTATTATTTATTTGATATTGGAGTTTGTTGCAATTTGTAACAATTATTACTAAAATTGAGCCTTCCGATTAAGTTTTTAAGTTTATATTTAATAATAAAAGGTGTAATAATAAAAAAGTATAGGTATATTATTATAACATAAAAAAATATATTTTTATTACAATTCCTTCAATAATTAATCGAAAGGAACTTCGGGTGTCCCTTGACACCTCTTAGTTTTTATTATTATTAATCAGTTTACAAATATTTAACTCACATTGTTCTTTTATTTTTTTATACCAATCAAGCAATTACGTAGAACTAAGTAACAGTAGTATAATAATAAAGTTTATTATTTTGTTTTCTAATCCTTTATTGCACAATTGAATACAAAGAAAAGAGTACAATAGGTGTGCTTAATGCTGACAAACATTTTCTATCAGCTTACCTATACCCCTGTATGATACGCACAAACGCTCTCCTTCACTGTCCACACTCCTATCAATACCTAACTAAATTTTAAAAGTACCTACTAATGCCACGTTTCAAACACTTTCTAAAAATTAACCGATGCTAGTTTTAGAAAGGCCGAGTAAAAAAAATCAGATAAAACTGTAACAATGCCGGGGACCAATCATAAAGCAAAGTTAAAATCTCCTGTGATTACATCCATTCATTTTGTATTTCTAGGCTCATTGCGTACAATCGCTCGATTCAAATATTAATACTTTAAATAGGTATTTTTCTTCGTATAACACTTGGTATAACAACTTAATTCTTAAAACAAATTGCGCCTACAAATAAAATATAGCAAAAGGTTTTTGTTTTATGGATTTAAAAGTATTTCACAAATATATATATATATATATATATATATATATATATATATATATATATATATATATATATATATATATATATATATATATATATATATATATATATATATAAAGATACGTCCTAACTGTAATGCGCAAAAATATTATAAAAAATTATAGTCTTTAAGAATTATGTAACAAATATGTCATATACGTAACAGTGATATAATGAGCAATATTATTTTATTGAAATAATTATTGGTTATATAATTTCATCAATATATTTAAAGGTAAATTACAAATAAGAGATAAATAATGTGTAACGTGAATAATATATAAAGTAAAAAAAATGCATTTTAATCATACTACTGTTATATAGTCAGTTACTATTACTGTTATAAAATGGAAGCCAAAATAGTTTTTGTCCTTTGTATTGAGGCGATATTTATCCAGGTATAATTTTAAATATAAAAAATGTTAAATTTTTTAAACTACAGACATTACAATGATATTTTTTTTTTGCAGTGTATTTCCAGTCAATGTATTAACACCGCATATGATAATTTAGCCTGGAGTAATGGTGCCAATAGCTTAGCTTGGGAGGCCGCGTGTTCTCCTTATTCATCATATGCTGCCCCTTCTTGGCCTTCTGCTCCACAGGCGACTCCTTATGCTACAGCAGAATGGGCCCCAAATTATGGTGCTTCAAATCTTGTTGCATCTAATGGCGGAGGTCTTCCGGTATCTAGTTCTTCACAAATCCCGCCTTCTGGAGTTTACATGTCTTCTGAAAATGCTTACACTGGACCCTTAGCTGTTTCTGGAGCTATGCCATTCCTGGGAACTGTGGCCCTTGAAGGAGCTCTACCTACAGCTGGTGCAGGTGCTGTTGCCTACGGATGTGGAAACGGTAATGTCGCTATGATGAGTGAGAACATGGCTGGATATAATGCCTACAACAGTTATGGATATGCACCTGCCGCCCCTGAATATGGCTACAGTTATGCATCTCCAGCTGCTGAATATAGCTATGGTTATGCACCCTCTACTGCCGAATACAGCTATAGCTATGCACCTACACCTGGATGTTCTAACTCAGTGGCTATCGATTCTGCTATCGTCAACCCAGCATATGGTTATAATTACAGATACTAAATTGTTAATTATTTATAATATTTTATAACATTCTAATAAAATATATACACAAAATTCTTTTGTGTTTATTAAATCTTTTATTTAATTTATAATTCGTACAGATGTATTACGGCAACGCGTATGTGCTCTGATTGTATTTTTTACCTTACTCATTACCAATAGTATTGTGACATCATCATCAAAATATTTCTAAAACTATAAAATCTAGAGGCTTAAAATTCGGTAGGAATATTCTCTTCACGGAATACTGGTCGGTTAATAAACGATTTCATAAAATTTCACTCACGATGGAGGTTGCAGCGGCGTTAATAAAAAAAGACACCTTTTGAAGCAAACATTTTTGGAGGTATAACTTGGTAAGAATATTTTTTTTGGTATTTTAAAAAATATAAATAACAGCTGTTACCAAATACTACTTAATAAGGCCAGTGTGAAGGAGCTAAAACGTATTATTCAGTTCAACTGAAATAAAATTTTACGAACATTTCCCAGCAAAGAAAGTTTCAAGAGCGCTTATATAAAAAAAAATTGTTACTGTTTTTTGTGTTGTTTATTAAGATTTGTAAAAATTTGTAGAACAAAGGTTGTTGAGATTGATGTAGAGAGGCGACCTGCAAGAGGTGGTCAACTTACCAAAAATAACCCTGTATAAGTATATCGGCGTAAAGGCGAAAATCATTCAATAGATAAACAATTTAAGAATTTTATAATTTAAAATTATTACTGTTACTTAAAATTTCCTTCAATCTTACTATGTAACTAGAAAAATAAGTAATTCTACTAACCTCTTTCTATGCGATTGTGATTGGCTAATCGTTTTAGTGTTACTTTAAGTTATTGTCGTGCTTACTAACAAAATTATAAATTAAAATGTTTGAATAATTAATGATCAATTAATAATTAATAGTAGTCTTGCATTTAAGATTTTTTGTTTCTTCCTAAGTTAACAGAAACTCCACCGCTGATTTGGGGTTTAACAGCATTTATATTTTTAACAGTACGCGTTGGCATGTTTTATGGTATGGTTTTTTTTGTCATTATTAGCAATATAATTAAAAACTTGCAATTATTAGTAATTAATTTTTATTCTTTTACTTTACACATTTTTTTCTTTAAGAGAAACTTACGAAATGTTTCTTTTTTCCAATCCCAATCTATGTTAGAGAGGTTAAAGTTTTCTTTTCTCTGTTTTCCTTTCGTTTCGCAACGAAATACTTATGAACTAGATTCTGTTGTATCAAAATCTTTTATAACCCAAACCACGAAATGGAATCTCCTGATGTCCTTATAGATTTATTGTCCTTTTAGATGACCAGGTTGAAATAAAAACGTTTTGGCAGCACTGATAGTGATTGCCACTATGAGTCACGCTGTTAAAATATTAAAAGTTAATTAATAAGCCATTCAGTCTCCATCACATAAAGTGACGTCAGTCAGTACATTAGTAAATTGATAATATACGTGATAACCTGTCTTATTTTTTTTTATTTTTTTTTATCGTTGGAAAAATGTGTTACGCATCATCCCTGCAGCCAGGAAGGTGATGACCGAGGGGGAATGTGGGACTACCCGGCAGCATAGAGGACGCTGCCATTTTTAAGGCTACCCACTAAAAAACCAACGGTTGACCTCATCGCCTTAGTGGGGCGCCACGGGATCGCTTTCGCACTCACCGTGACGCCCCGGCGGAACCCCCTGCGAGGGGCCCCGATCAACGGTTATACCCGGACATAAGCTCCGAGTCGCTGCCGGACTTCTCGCCTTGGTTCGGAGAGACCTCGGAGAGAGGTCTCTTCCTGCCTACGCTATTTGTGGTGCCAGCCAGCACCTCCTCGTCAAAGAATAGTCGGTATCCATTGGAAACGCCGAGGTCGTATGCAGAAGATTCAGCAATCGGGGCTGAATCTTCCGCATCCAGGTCTATTATCTCCGAATCACAGAGCAAATCGTTGTCAGTGCCGTGAGGGATGCCGTGAGGGATTGTACAGCAATGGGGCTGACACCCTCCCGGGGAATATCTTTTAAACTGTTACCGTCCATGTTTTCCTTTGAGGGGTAAGGTCCCCGTGGGTGGTGCCCTCGTCCTTACACAACCGCTTGGCAGGCACCGATACTCGGGGTTGACAAAGAAACACAAACACACATAATACCAAACATAACAAAACGACGTGGACTAGACAGGACAAGACGAATACAAACACGAAACACAAACGGACGGCGGAAGCCACCTCCCCGAAGGAAAGTAACGCCGCCTTCCCCCCCCTGTCGGCCGTGGACCGGGCACTGACACCTCCATGACCGACCCCCAGGGTAATTTATTATAATTTATTAATATTTTTTTATTAAAATTACTTTTATGTATATATAAATTATTTAAATTTTATGTATATATAAATTATTTTTTATTACTCAATACAATTTAATTCTAGGCTTAATAAATGTAAATTCTTCCGCAGTATCCAAAGAAAGAAACTGTTCCAGTGGCTGACAGATCTCCAGCGAAGCGCACAACTCCGAGGTTTGGCACCTGTCCAGTGATGAGTGAGGTGTCTCACCAGCAATAGCCACGTCTCCAATACCAGTACCATCGTATGAACCTATTTCGATTGCTCCAGGGAATTCGACTATGACTCCCAGGAGTCATAGTTCCAGAACTATACCGAGACCAAACGTTTCTGGTGTTTTGTAACCAGCTATTAACGTAACAACAGATGCAAAACCAGTCCCGTATTCTTATCTATAAGCAATAGGTGCACCAGCAGCACCAAGACACTGACTGTACACATTCTGAAATAACTTATTTATTATAGACGTTGTACTAAATTTATCCAATATATATTTTTTATTTTCCTAAAAAACTTAATGATTACCATAAGTTTAAAAAAAAACCAGATGTTAGTGTCACAATGAACTTTTACAACCTTTTAAGTGATAAGAAGATATAGCATTAAACACGTAGGTATTCACTTTTATAAATGTTACGTGACTTATATAATTGCAGAAATAATCAGTATAAAAATAAAAGTTTAGTCAACACTAACATCAATCCGGACTGCTACTACTATAAACAACTATACAACACAATACAATACAATACAATGACTTCTACAACAACCCTGCTGATTTCCGTTTTCGCATTCTTTACAAAGGTATAAAGATTTGTTATTATCTATTTTATGCTACAATTTTTATTGTAACTATAAAATAAATATTAATTTTAAATATAAATTCTTATTATTTATGTCTTTCAGGGCATCACCGCTCAATGTATTGGCGCTTACAATGGTATTCCAGCTGAAGGCCTGGCTTGGCCATCTGCCAATTCTTTAGCGTTGGAAGCTTCTGCTCCTTGGGGAGCTGCAGCGCCTTGTGCTGCTTCTGCAGCCTACGCTGGCCTTCCTTATGGAGCTGCGGCCCCATTCGCTTTCAACGAGTGGGGAGTCAGATTTTCGCCCGCTTCTATCGCTGCTTCTTACGGAGGAGGTCTTGCTGTAACTAGTGCTTCTCCCATATCGCCCACTGGCATCACTATGACCTCAGAAAATGCGTATGAAGGTCCTTTAGCCGTTTCTGGAGCCATACCGTTCCTGGGAGCTGTGGCTTTGGAAGGAAATCTGCCTACTATCGGTGGGGGAACTGTTACATACGGATGTGGAAACGGTAACATCGCTATGATCAACGAAGACTACGCCGCTGGCGCCGCTGGATATGGTGTTGGGGCACTCGCCTATGGAGCTGGCATCGCTGGTCCAGTCGCTACCGAAGCTGATTTTGCTGGCCCAGCTTTCCGATATAACAACGTAAACGGCGCTCGTTTCGGAGGATGTGGGTGTGGCGCTGTTTTCTAAAGAGATGTTTCTAATATCACCTTATGATTAATATTGTTTTGTTTTTTTTTCTTAATATAAAAATAAAAATCTCCAAAATAAATATTTCTTTTTTTTTCACGGTCATACGCAATTGCATAATTGTACATCTTATAGGTATACATATAGTATAGTTTTATTTTTTTATCAATCTCTATTGTGAGGCAAAGATCTTGCAGCTGGATTATTAGAAATTAATATTATAAAGACATCATTGAGAAAAGTGTATTAGTTTCACTGTAAGAAGTTTTTCATAATATTGCACTTCCTATAAATAGGGAAATAAGAATATACAGTGTTATTTGTAATTTATTGAGCACCTCTTGCAGGTAGCCTCTCGACATCAATCCCAACAACATTTGTTCTACCTTTTATAAAGAATAGTTTTAAAATTGTATGTTTTCCCATACAAAACTTATTTGTTGCCTCTGAACTGGTATTAACTCTGAGCGTAGGTTTGGAACCCGGGCGTTGACCTTTTAAGAACGTATTACAAAATACAGAGTAGTAAGTAAAAATATTTTTGTTTCGTTTTTTTGTGTTAGACACGACGAAGCTTCTTAGCATTCCATGGATTCACCGTGCGGGTGCCGGGCCCATCGCGTTGCAAGGAGAGGAGTGCAAGCAGTGCCTGGGACTTGCGACCCAGGAGTAGGTTTAAGGGGACCCTTTAATATGCGCAAAAACGCTCACCTTTTTCCCTCCGTCCATACTCCTCTCCCTACTTAACCTTAAAAAAAATAATGTTTTTAAAAAGTCGTAGAACAAATATTGTTAGAATTGCTGTAGAGAGGCTTCCTGTAAGAGGTGGCCAATTGATTACTACAAATAACCCTGTATATCGAAATTGTCATGTTAAATAGATTAAAGAAGTATATATTTTTTAGTATAACATCTAAGAACTTTAGTTCACCTGTGAAGATAGTTGTAATTTTTATACTTATCGATATTCATTCATATTATTATGATTGTCAACAAGATTTATCTATTATATACTATCTGTTTTCAACGACTTTGTCTGCACTTTTCCTTCGAATCATCTCTTAATTTGTAATATGGATTTTCCAAAGATATTTGTTAGTGTTGTTTTGATTATGTTTTTTATTAGTTTTATTGTAATTTGTTACTTACCTGTTAAAAAAATAAAAATTACAGCAGTTAAAAGTATCTTGTATTGACTTATGTAAGACTTATTTAATAAGCCACAAGACGACAAATTGTTTAAAAATCTGTTTAGTAGTTTTATTATATGCATTGTAATTATAGCCTATATCAGCTTTTGCGTTTTTCGCAGTAAAACTATTCAGTATATTGGGGCGAGACGGTAATCTTATCTATAATCATACTATATTTTTTTTTAAATCCGTCCAGAATATTTTAACATACCAACAAAAAAATAATAAAAGCCATAATTGTGAACTCAGTGCCATGGAATGAGCACTTAACAATTGATTTTTATTTATATATATTGAATGTACAGATTTTGCTTGATGATATATTTTTTTTACGATTTGTATTGGATTTATTTAAAACAGTGATTCATTTATTTCATTATTAGATTTACATAAGGTTAATTATTTTTAATTACTTTATTAATCTTTCCATTGTCCAAGAAAATACACAAATTTAACACCCAATAACACATCCCGTTCACTTACTAAATTTAGATGATTGCCCAAAATTTCACTTTCATATATTATACTTTTAATTTAAGAATTTAAATAATCTGTTAAAAAACAAATTAGTCTCCAAATATAAAAATTAATTCCGCGCCGGCGACACCTTCAAGATCACTTTCCACATTATTGAACACACTTTCGGCGGCAGACAGTTCTGCATCGAAACTGGCACCTCCGAGGAATGCCATGGATTCGACAACGAGTGTAGTTCCTATGAGTGGCAGCTCACCAGCGACCGCCACGTCTCCGATACCACCTCCGCCAGCTTGAATATTTGTCTCAATGCCAGATGAAATGGAAGCTGCTTGTGTCATTGCAACATCAGATGAAAAATCGACGTTGAATCCTAGACTGAAAGTACCATCAGTTAATCCTGCAGTTCCGGAACAATGGTTGATCTCATTCTGAAATAATTAGAAGTTAATAATTAACATTTAATCTCTTGTTATTACAAGACAAATATAATCAATTCAAGACTTACGTAGATAAACCAGACCTGGAGGTAGAGTATATAAGAAAATAAAGAGGACATCTTTGAATAAGGATGGTTCAGCTAATGACGATAATAGAGTATTAAAACAACATAACAATTTAAAATAATATTTTGATAAGCACTTATTGAAATATTATTTATACAGCTGAAACAAGGATGTCATTTGTGTCATGAAAATATTTATTATTCTGTATATTTGATACAAAATTAATTATCATAAGCAAACATATTTATTGTGTTCTTATATTTATTCATATGTCATTATATTCATTCTAGAATAGAATAGAAGATAATGCACCTCTTTAAATTATTCTAGATAAATAAACACAACGGCATTGCTGCTTTTGATTCTACATCCTTGATTCCCATCATCCCTCACTTTTTTTATTATTCCACGAATTTTTGATTATACCACGCAACATATTATGCTAATTATAGTTATTTCTCAAAATTATGTAAGCAGTTAATAATGAAATATATTTATTGTGACTTGTTATTATCTTTGTCACATAATAAACTCTTTGAAATAGTATGTAATAAAATTTGGTATGAATGTGAACACGTGCAATAAATAATGTTTTATTAATTAGAAGCGAGAATATGTCTCGCAGGTTTATTCATAAGACTAGCTTATGGCCGATTCTTCAACTGCCAGCCACAGGAGTGATAACAACTAAACTTTACATCACAACAAAGGATGGAGAAGAAATTATCTTAAAATGAATATTTTTAATATTAATATATTTTACAATTTCTAAAGGATTTGCTTTATTTAGTAATTAGTTTTTAACCTGACTTAACGCGACAATTCCTCCTTTTTAAATAATAATATATTGTTATGTTGCATATTATGGAACAAGATATTTTAAAAGTTAGGTTTAAAACAGTTTTAAAAAGATAGTAAAGAAGCTTCTTTAATATGACAGTTAAAACATTGTCTTAGGTTTTTGTCTTCTCTACATACGAACACCTTCCATAATTTCTAAAAATTTAAATTGTAATAAAATATTTTAAAATTGTAACTCATGATATACATATACAGGACCCATGCAAGTCTATCAGAAGTAATAATAAATAGGTATAATATAAGATGGAAGAAATAGGTAAATACTGAACTATTTCAATCCTATTTATTAATATTTCTTCATTTAAATATATATTTAAACCAACTAACAAACTACAATCAGTAAACAGCACCACATCCACAACCACCCAAACGAGCACCAGCTGCTCCAAAAACTGGGCCGGCAATACCAACTTCCACCGGGACTGAACCAGGCAACCCGTTATAGCCGTATACTGGACCGGGGAAACTAGCTCCATAGCCCGGAGCACCAACGCCGTATCCGGCAGCATAGTCCTCGTTGATCATAGCGACATTTCCATTTCCACAACCGTATGTTACAGCGCCTGCACCTCCTGTAGGCAGAACTCCTTCTAAAGCTACGGCGCCCAAGAATGGCATAGCGCCAGATACGGCTAATGGTCCTTCGTATACATTTTCAGAAGTCATGGAGACCCCGGTGACTGAGATGGGTGAAGCACTAGTAACAGCAAAACCTCCGCCGTTAGAAGCAGCTAGATTGGCGGGTGAGTATCCCGCTCCCCACTCAGCGAACGGGGCAGCAGCCCATGGGGCGGCGCCAGCTACATAGGCTGCGGAAGCCGCGCAAGAAGGCGCGACTCCCCAAGGTGCTGGCGAATCCAAAGCTAGGGCATTGGCAGCAGGCCAGGATAACCTTTCAGCTGCTGCAAGTCCGTTATATGCTCCATTGCATTGAGCATATATACCCTGAAATTAAAAAAAAATATTTGAGGTCATACTTAAATAGTATAATATATATTAAAGTAATGAAAAGACTTATTTATTACTATTGTAGTCACTATACAAAATAACTAGCTGTTGAGTTTTTTAAAGATGTGTTATATTTACGTGCCGTAAACATGTTATTTAAAAATATAAAAAAAAAAACAAAAAGAAAACCAATGAACTAACCTGCATTAACATCGCCTGCAGACACACGGTGAGAGCACACTTGATGAACATTCTGGATTGATTTCGTGTAACGACAAATAGTGGAATACTGTTTTGAACAAAAACTTTGGATTATATACTAATTTATTTCTAAATAATGTAAAGTGTGTTAATACTAGATGTTATGAAATTTGTAATACTTACGTTCGAAGAACATATTTATTATTCACCTATAAAATAATAGAGTTCTAAATGTCGATATAATCACGTACAAAAATGAAGTAAGAAACACTATAAATACCTTATGGGTGACCAACATATTATACTGTTGACTTTGTAACTGAAAAGTAACTGATCATGTCTACCTTTTTTTTTCTCCTACTCTGCGTTCAAGCCTGCTTGGTGCAGGTCAGTTCTGACAAATTTTGTTTTATATAAGATCTATTCACACTTTCCTTGGCTTATATTTCGATAGATTATGTTAGTAGTTTTTCCATGGAGGTTGCTTTATGAGTTGATTAGATATTTATAAAATGCACAATCTATATCTTGAAATATTGATAATTTTGTAAATATTACTTACAGAATGTATACAGCCAGTGCATCGGTGGTGCTGGTCCCTTGGCTAATGGATACGGCTTAGGATACGGAGCAGGTCTCGGTTTTGGTGCAGCCATCGCACCAGAGTTCATCGCTCCAGGAGTAGTACCATATGCAGCTGGTCTAGCTCCAGTTGAAGCTCTAGGTGCATACGGTGGCGGTGGTATTGGAGATGTGGCGGTTGCTGGTGAGATGCCCGTCGTGGGAACCACACTCGTCGCTGGACAGGTGCCTATCCTCGGAGCTGTGCGTTTCGCTGGAGACCTACCAGCCGCTGGAACAGTTTCCATCTCTGGTAGCTGCGGATGCGGAGGAGGAGCCTACATTTATTAAATGTTAAATAAAAAATAAAAATAAAGACTTACCGTTTAACCGAAAAACCATCTTTTATACATAATTAACTTTTAGAAATGTATTGCTACAACCTAAACACGTATCAAAGGCAGACAAAGCCTAAGCTTTTCATATTGTCCATCAGAATATACAAGGCTTAGGTGTCAAGGAATCGAAACTGGAACTGTTCATTGAAAAATATAACATTAGTTGATTACAGAGGACTGGTTGTCAAAGAGAAACAATATTATAAATAAAAATAAATTAAGAAACCCCCGATACAAAAAGAGATCTGAAAAGGTAGAAAATAACATTAGTATGTACTTATTGAAGTCGTTGCGTCGGGGGACCGTTGTACATACGTGGACAATGGTGTCTATTTTACAAAACTTTAGGAGTTAATGAATGAGGACTTAGACTATACGATTTGATATTGTTATTTCGTTATATGCCTTGGTAACTAACTTACTTATTTTTTCTTTATTTACCTGTCCCCCGACACAAGGACTTCAATAAGTACATAATAATGTTATTTTAATCCTTTTTAGACGTCTTTTTGTATAGGGTTTTTTTTATTATTATTTTTTCTTTGCTTTTTATGTATATTTTTTACTATATTGTACTAAATCAACCTTCGAAGACACTATTTTCACTTGTTTAGGTTTTTATTTATTTTGTTTATGGAAAAAAATGTATTCAAATCCGTCCGCATTTGGCTAATACGTTGCCATAGACAGACACACAGATACACAGGTCAAACTTATAACACCCCTCTTTTTGGATTGGGGGTTAAAAAATTATAACATTATAAAATGTTTCAGTCTTCAAAACCCCCATCTCTCAACACTCGCAAGCACATTCAGTGCAGCCGTCTTTGCCATTAAAAAAGTACGACAATTGTCAAATGTAATATAAATATGAATAATACGGCTCAAATCGTTTATTTTAGTTATTTTCATGGTGTTGTGTCTCACATTATTTTACTATAAGGCAGTGCTGCTGAAAATAATTCTAACTAGTCTAGCTATAAGTTCTGTTACTGGCTGTTTACATACATTAAAAAAATATATTAATTTGAATTTTGAACATTAGCTTCTACATTAGATATATTTTTTTCTATAGTGATATAATTTTTTTTCTGAAGGTAAACATGTACTCCTATATCTAATACTATACTACTCCTTTATGATCCGTGAAAATCGGTTGTAAGGTTTTATAGGTGCAATGTATTCTTTATAGAAATAATAAAACCGGTCAGAAATAAAAAATCGGATAGGCGTTTCGGTTTCGTAACATTATTTGTGAAAATCGTCAAAATCATATTTGTTGTGCTGGAGCCCAATCAAATATTTATTTTATTTAAATGTTATAATTTATTTTTAAAGTGAACATAACTAAACATTCTGTGAATATTTTAACTGTTTGTATCTGTTGCCGTTATAATTATCGAGCATAAAAATCACGCGTTGTATGGGTGGCCCCCTCAAATATTTATTTTGTTCTGATTTATATTTCCTGTTGTAGTGGCAACAAAAACACATTATCTGTGACAAATTCAACTGTCTACAGTCTAGCTATCACGATTCATTAGATACAGCCTGTAGACAGTGAGATAGACAGACGGACAACGATTTTTTAGTAATAAGCTTAGTAAATAACCTAAACACGATATTTTTTAATTTACCTGAAACATTAATATATTGTACTCACTGGTTTTTCTAAAGAGTCTAAACGGTAATTAGTGATTCCCCGATATATTTCGACAATTACCTGTCTATATGAATCAAATAAAATAATTGGCTAATAGATTAATACATTTATAATACTCGATACTTAATTTTACTATATAAGAATATATTTGAAGGTGTCAAATCATTCCACCACTGGTAGTTGCAAAGTATACACTACGAGTATATTTCTAGTAAAGAACTCTTCGAACATGAAGTGCATTGTGAGTATCTGTTTCTGTATACTATCAAGCATTTTTAATGTTTTCAATTTTCATAAATTTTTTTACTTTTTTCGTTTAAGATTGTTTCTTTAAAAACTGGCATAAAATATTTTTAGATCTTAGCCGCCATAGCTTGCGTGGTCTCAATTGAAGCCAAACCTTATTTGGGACTTGGTGGCCTCGGAATGGGATTAGGATCTGGTGTAGGTCTTGGATTAGGCTATGGCCTCGGAGGAGGAGGTAGTGGATATGCAAATGGTGGCACCTTTGGAGATAATCTGTACAACTCTGGTGCAAATGGTTTTGGCAATCAAGGATATCACAGTGGCGGTCTCAATAACTTCCACAATATTGGCAACCATCACAGCAGTCTAAACTCGGTTAGTAACCTTATAAATTTATTTTAAAACGTTTTAAAATCTTATAACTCATATTGTATTTCAAAACAAGCTTCTTGGCACCAAACAGATAACAGATCTTCTTTTATCTTTCAGATCACTCAAGCCGAGAACAGCGACAGTCATAATATCGGCGGCGGTCAACTCTTCGACACGGGAGCCCTTTCCAACGGTGGCTACAACCAGTTTGGTAACGGAGGAAGCCACTTTGGTAACGGATACGGGAGTGGACAACAAATGTCTTCTTTCCTCTAAGCAATGCTGTGATTTTTTGATAATTATTAAATAATCCCTAAAATTGAAAGTATATTATTTTACCCATTTAGACCTAGGTTTTTTTTTTTAAATAAGTTTTTATTGTACCGTATCGTAATTTAATGTGAATAAATTAAAAAAAGTCATTAGCCATATACATTATTAGAAATCCTGCACCTAAAATAGAAAGTCAATTTTGTTATAAATTCAAATACAAAATATCTTTATTGAAGTAGGCATTTACACGCACTTTGAATCGTCAATTACATTGAAATGGTCAGTATAGTCAGTCTGTGAATAAGCTACCACCAGCTCGGAATGCTGTTCTGCTGAGAAGAGCTGGCCAGAAACTCAATAGTCGCTCTTTTTAAATGTAATTTAACAATGTTTGACTTATACATTATAACATCAACCCTGCAAATCAGTCCATGACCCAAGTTCTACACATTTCGATCAACCAAATACTCTTGAATGTTATAGTTTTAATTATATACTTTTAATTTTAGATTTAAAACCTAGAAAAGGAAGATCAAAGACATCTTGTGGAACTTTATTACGTATGCGTATACTCAAGCCCATGAAGGATTTCTTAACTTTTTGAAGTCTAAATTTAGGGGTTTAGCCTATTTTTATTTCTTGTATTGATCGTATGTTTGTCGCTGTTTTTATTATAGTCATTTAAATTTTCGCGTATATATAGTAAGTTATTAAAATGTATTTAGAAGCTACCGTAAGAATACCGATTTCTTTAAAACATCTCTTAGGGAGTCTCTAGCTTTTTAGTTCCGTCAGACAGCATCGTAGGGCGACGAACGCTATAGTATTGCGATCAATGCTAAGATACGGCGACGAACGCCAAGCATATTTGCCTGAGTGTCAAAGCGCACGATACCTCTTCACTTTAGGGCGACGAACGCCAAGCATATTTGCCTGAGTGTCAAAGCACACGATACCTGTACACATTAAGCAACGAACGCCAAGAAACGGCGACCAAGGCCAAGCATATTTGCCTAAGTGTCTAAGCACACGAAACTTCTACACTTTAGGCGACTAACTCCAGGGTACGGCGACGAATGTCAAGCGTATTTGCCTCAGTCCCAAAGCACACGATAGCTTTACACATTAGGCGACGAACGTTAAGGTACAGCGACGGACGCCAGGTTCTGAATCTCTGTACCTATGCACCGTACCGTACGCAATCTCTCATCTAACTTATTGAATACTTACTTATTGATTTTTTTGCGTGAGGGGACCGTTTAATAAAGGAAGAAATTAAATGCAAGTAAGTTAACAAGGCAAATAAAGAAATTATGATATCGAATCGTATAAGTCCTCAATGATTAACTTCGTAATATATACACTATCAACGTACGTACAACGGTCCCCCGAGGCAACGAATTCAATAAGTACATAATAATATTATTTTTCTTCTTTTTAGAGGTCTTTTTGTATCGGGGGTTTTTTAAATTTTTATTTAAATTTTTTGTAGTCTGAAATTGTTAAATTTGTTAATATGTAATTGTTAAAGAACCCTTCTATAAAACTGTAACATATTCTTGAACGAAACTATTACAAGTGCTATCAAAATATGGGAAATGTTTACCTTTAAGACATTTAACATATCATCATCACTCACGAAAAAGTACTTAAGACGATCACAACGATAAGAAGTGGTAAACGCTCTTTATTCTGGATTCTGTGATAATCTCACTTTTCAAATGAAATAAATTGAAATCAAAGAACCTATGTGGTTCGTAAAATAACAAGATGTAGACTGTGTTATCGGATGTGTCTTGCAATCAGTGTAAGATGCAAGTTTGGTCTTAATGTGTGATAATTTCTAACTTATCATACGAACAAAAAATTCAATTCAGTTTCATAACAATATTGACTTTCTGAATTTATGCTTATATATATATATATACTGACTACTGTAACACATATGTGTTAGATATGGGACCCGAGAGTAACCGTATGACATCATATCCATAACCATATTTTTTTATAACCATATCTAAACAATAATTTTTATTATCTACGATGTTTTACTATACGATACAATAAAAACTTATTTAAAAAAAAATCTAGGTCTAAATGGGTAAAATAATATATTTTAAATTTTTGTGGATTATTTAATAATTATCAAAAAATCACAGCATTAGAGGAAAGAAGACATTTGTTGTCCACTCCCGTATCCGTTACCAAAGTGGCTTCCTCCGTTACCAAACTGGTTGTAGCCACCGTTGGAAAGGGCTCCCGTGTCGAAGAGTTGATTGCCGCCGATATCATGATTGTCGGTGTTCTCGGCTTGAGTAATCTAAAAGATAATAAACAATCACAAACGGACGTCAGGAAGCTGATTGTCTAATTCAGTGTGAGTAATAACATTTTTCAAAATATTTTAAAAAGAAAATTGATAAAGCTACTAACCGAGTTTAGACTGCTGTGATGGTTGCCAATATTGTGGAAGTTATTGAGACCGCCACTGTGATATCCTTGATTGCCAAAACCATTTGCACCAGAGTTGTACAGATTATCTCCAAAGGAGCCACCATTTGCATATCCACTAGCTCCTCCTCCGAGGCCATAGCCTAATCCAAGACCTACACCGGATCCTAATCCCATTCCGAGGCCACCAAGTCCCAAATAAGGTTTGGCTTGAATTGCTACCACGCAAGCAATGACAGCTAAGATCTAAAAATATTTTATGCCAGTTTTTAAAGAAACAATCTTAAACGAAAAAAGTATAAAAATTGATGAAAATTGAAAACATTAAAAATGCTTGATAGTATACAGAAACAGATACTCACAATCCACTTCATGTTCGAAGAGTTCTTTACTAGATATATACTCGTAGTGTATACTTTGCAACTACCAGTGGTGGAATGATTTGACACCTTCAAATATATTCTTATATAGTAAAATTAAGTATCGAGTATTATAAATGTATTAATCTATTAGCTAATTATTTTATTTGATTCATGTAGACAGGTAATTGTCGAAATATATCGGGGAATCACTAATTACCGTTTAGACTCTTTAGTTAGTTAGAAAAACCAGTGAGTACAATATATTAATGATTCAGGTAAATTAAAAATTATCGTTTTTACGGTTTCGTACCATTTAGACTTCGTTGTCCGTCTGTCTATCTCCTGGCTGTATCTTATGAATCGTGATAACTAAACATGATGATGTATTTCTGTTGTCGCTATAACAGCAAATTTAAAAACAGAATAAAAATAAATATGGGAGGGCGGCTTCCAATCAACAAACGTAATTTTCATGCTCGATACTAATAATAGCTACAGGTACACACTTGAAATATTCACATAATATTTATTTATAATATAACAATAATAATATAAAGCAAAAAAAGGGTAGTTAATCTGTCTTGTCAGTCCTTATACGAGAATTGTTTTTTTGAAATACACACCTTATTCCTAAATCATGTCACAAATGTATCTAATTAACAATACAAAACTACCTAATAATATACCTAACATGTCTTTCGCTAAACATATGTGAGAGCATCTCAAGCATATGCACCTGGTAGATCCGATTTATACTAAATGCTAATGTTATGTTATTATTTCTTTCTTATTTAGTTATTTATTTATTTTATTGCCCCATTGCGCCGTGACACGTTAGGCGTATGCGCTAACCACTCGACCAACGGGGCGGTTAAATAGCATAATAAGCATATAAACCGGTGGACATATTTAGGGGAACGCAAAAAACAGACTGCAAGATCATATGAAAACACATTTTTGTTGTACAATACATTTGATTATTATTCTGAATTAATTAAATTAACATTTTTAAACATAAAAAATCACAAAATTAAAGCGAAAGACACGAAATTAAAGACAATAAGGTCAGTGACTTAATTCTGAAGAGTTTTGACCTAACACAATGAAAACTAAAGAAAAGTTAATATTGTCCAAATGACTGGTTTTTTCACGATGGGCGATACAATCAGTATTCAGTGTTGCCACCTCTTGCTGTTAAAACTGCCTGCATGCGTCTGGGCATGCACTCTATTAAATTGTCAATAAAACTTTGCGGCATTGAGTTCCACTCTTCAACCAATGCGGTTTTGGGGTCTCTTACGTTGACAGGTGATGGATTTCTTTGTTTAATTTGTCTTCCCTGTTTGTCCCAAACGTGTTCTATTGGATTTAGGTCTGGCGAGCGTGCCGGCCACCCCAAAACCTGGATTCCGACCTCATTAAGATATTCCGAAACTAATGCCGCAATGTGAGGTCGAGCGTTGTCATGCATTAGAAGAAAATTGTCTCCAATGAAAGGGGCAAAAGGCATCACAATCTGCTCTAAAATGTCGGTTACGTATCTTGCCGCAGTCAGGGAGCCGTTTTCTACGATGTGTAGCTCCGTGCGTGCTCCTAAGCAAATACCGCCCCATACCATTACTGACCCTCCACCATACGGCTCTCTCCCAATAATGTTACACTGAGCGTATCTTTCTCCGGGTCGTCGCCACACTTTGGTTTTGGAGACAAAATCTGGACTCATCACTAAAAAGAACTTTTCCCCAAGCGTCATTATTCCAATTTAGGTGGAAACGAGCAAAGCTGGCCCGAGCCACTCGATGACCTGCGGTGAGCTGTGGACCTCTGGCAGGCAAGTACGCCCCTATACCAGCTGCCTTCAGTCTTCTTCTGACGGTTTTGGTACTAATTATCACTTGTCGAACTTCCTGCAGCTGGTTTCGTACCTCAGAAGAAGTCAAGGTACGGTTTCTGAGAACACTGCTGACAGTAAATCTATCGTCTCTCTCTCCTGTTACTCTTTTGCGACCTTGTCCTTTACGCCTGGTATAGGTACTCTCCAGTCTGCCGGTATCGTTTAACATTGCGGAAAATCACAGACTTGGAAACATTTAATGTTTGAGCCACTTCATTGTAAGTGTAACCATTTTCAATTAAAATTACAGCTTTAGAAACCAGAACAACGCTGAGATCCGGCATTATCGCCTAAATTTATCGAATTAATTTAAATTATTTAAAAAACTCACTATTAATGAGACTACCTCATACGTATAATGCATTGTTTAAAAACGTCGACATTTTCAATAACTGTAAAGGGAAATTTAAGAGCAATGTTATGAAAGTGCTATCAGAATCACCATAATATAGAATATAGTATATTATTATATAATTACATTTATGTATGTTTATTCTTAAGTATTAGTACAGGGTACCGCAACTAAAACTTGGCTGCAGGCATTTTTGTGTATCAGAGTGTACTTCTTGTGACTATTGCTTTCTCGATTTTATTTTTTCAACGATATTTCCATAATAACATTATGTTAAGTTTTAGCGAAACCTGTTATTGGCTATATTATTTGTTGTGTAATATATGATAAAACTGTATGTAAAAGCTGTTGGTTTTGTAAATAAATAAATAAATAAATAAATTAAGTTCACTTCACTCAATAATGACAATTTTTCGTCAAAAAAACAATAGAAATAAAGTTTTTGTTAAAAACAACAAAAGCCGACGAAAATTCCATACACTACGTGTCTCAGAAATTAGCAGATAAACAAAAAAAAACAAATGAAATTTAAAATAAAATTATTTTTAAAATCATCTTTTTTTTTTAATACATAATATTGGTATAGTGGCCAGTACGAAAATATGAAAATATTTTCCGTTATTCGACCTTCTTTTGCGTTCCCCTAAATATGTCCATGAGTGTATATATATATATATATATATATATATATATATATATATATATATATATATATATATAAATTATAACGCAGGTAGAGAGTGGTAAGTAACACGAGTGAAATATCAAGAATGCGTGCTGAGCGCTTGACAAATACCAAAACGCGTTGCGAGCGTTTAAAAGTAGCCAGAACGCGTTCTGTGCATTTGAAGGCTATTACGATTCGATATCATAATTTCTTTTTTGCCTTGTTAACTTACTTGCATTTTAATTTCTTCCTTTATTAAACGGTCCCCTGACGCAAAAAATTGAATAAGTAAGTATTCAATAAGTTAGATGAGAGATTGCGTACGGTATATGTGCATAGACACAGAGGTTCAGAACCTGGCGTCCGTCGCTGTACCTTTACGTTCGTCGCCTAATGTGTAAAGCTATCGTGTGCTTTGGGACTGAGGCAAATACGCTTGACATTCGTCGCCGTACCCTGGAGTTAGTCGCCTAAAGTGTAGAAGTTTCGTGTGCTTAGACACTTAGGCAAATATGCTTGGCCTTGGTCGCCGTTTCTTGGCGTTCGTTGCTTAATGTGTACAGGTATCGTGTGCTTTGACACTCAGGCAAATATGCTTGGCGTTCGTTGCCCTAAAGTGAAGAGGTATCGTGCACTTTGACACTCAGGCAAAAATGCTTGGCGTTCGTCGCCGTACGGGGTAGCGCTGCCGAAATTAATTCTATATTTATTTTACAAAAACGAGCTATACGGGTTATTTGTACCTTAAAAGCTAGAGACTCCCTAAGAGATGTTTTTAACGAAGTCGGTATTCTTACGGTAGCTTCTAAATACATTTTAATAACTTACTATATATACGCGAAAATTTAAATGACTATAATAAAAACAGCGACAAACATACGATCAATACAAGAAATAAAAATAGGCTAAACCCCTAAATTTAGACTTCAAAAAGTTAAGAAATCCTTCATGGGCTTGAGTATACGCATACGTAATAAAGTTCCACAAGATGTCTTTGATCTTCCTTTTTTAGGTTTTAAATCTAAAATTAAAAGTATATAATTAAAACTATAACATTCAAGAGTATTTGGTTGATCGAAATGTGTGGAACTTGGGTCATGGACTGATTTGCAGGGTTGATGTTATAATGTATAAGTCAAACATTGTTAAATTACATTTAAAAAGAGCGACTATTGAGTTTCTGGCCAGCTCTTCTCAGCAGAACAGCATTCCGAGCTGGTGGTAGCTTATTCACAGACTGACTATACTGACCATTTTAATGTAATTGACGATTCAAAGTGCGTGTAAATGCCTACTTCTATAAAGATATTTTGTATTTGAATTTATAACAAAATTGACTTTCTATTTTAGGTGCAGGATTTCTAATAATGTATATGGCTAATGACTTTTTTTAATTTATTTACATTAAATTACGATACGATACAATAAAAACTTATTTTAAAAAAAAACCTAGGTCTAAATGGGTAAAATAATATACTTTCAATTTTATGGATTATTTAATAATTATCAAAAAATCACAGCATTGCTTAGAGGAAAGAAGACATTTGTTGTCCACTCCCGTATCCGTTACCAAAGTGGCTTCCTCCGTTACCAAACTGGTTGTAGCCACCGTTGGAAAGGGCTCCCGTATCGAAGAGTTGACCGCCGCCGATATTATGACTGTCGCTGTTCTCGGCTTGAGTGATCTGAAAGATAAAAGAAGATCTGTTATCTGTTTGGTGCCAAGAAGCTTGTTTTGAAACACAATATGAGTTATAAGATTTTAAAACGTTTTAAAATAAATTTATAAGGTTACTAACCGAGTTTAGACTGCTGTGATGGTTGCCAATATTGTGGAAGTTATTGAGACCGCCACTGTGATATCCTTGATTGCCAAAACCATTTGCACCAGAGTTGTACAGATTATCTCCAAAGGAGCCACCATTTGCATATCCACTACCTCCTCCTCCGAGGCCATAGCCTAATCCAAGACCTACACCAGATCCTAATCCCATTCCGAGGCCACCAAGTCCCAAATAAGGTTTGGCTTCAATTGAGACCACGCAAGCTATGGCGGCTAAGATCTAAAAATATTTTATGCCAGTTTTTAAAGAAACAATCTTAAACGAAAAAAGTATAAAAATTTATGAAAATTGAAAACATTAAAAATGCTTGATAGTATACAGAAACAGATACTCACAATGCACTTCATGTTCGAAGAGTTCTTTACTAGAAATATACTCGTAGTGTATACTTTGCAACTACCAGTGGTGGAATGATTTGACACCTTCAAATATATTCTTATATAGTAAAATTAAGTATCGAGTATTATAAATGTATTAATCTATTAGCCAATTATTTTATTTGATTCATATAGACAGGTAATTGTCGAAATATATCGGGGAATCACTAATTACCGTTTAGACTCTTTAGAAAAACCAGTGAGTACAATATATTAATGATTCAGGTAAATTAAAAAATATCGTTTTTAGGTTATTTACTAAGCTCATTACTAAAAAAATCGTTGTCCGTCTGTCTATCTCACTGTCTCCAGGCTGTATCTAATGAATCGTGATAGCTAGACTGTAGACAGTTGAATTTGTCACAGATAATGTGTTTTTGTTGCCACTACAACAGGAAATATAAATCAGAACAAAATAAATATTTGAGGGGGCCACCCATACAACACGTGATTTTTATGCTCGATAATTATAACGGCAACAAATACAAACAGTTAAAATATTCACAGAATGTTTAGTTATGTTCACTTTAAAAATAAATTATAACATTTAAATAAAATAAATATTTGATTGGGCTCCAGCACAACAAATATGATTTTGACGATTTTCACAAATAATGTTACGAAACCGAAACGCCTATCCGATTTGTTATTTCTGACCGGTTTTATTATTTCTATAAAGAATACATTGCAACTATAAAACCTTACAACCTATTTTCACGGCTCATAAAGAAGTAGTATAGTATTAGATATAGGAGTACATGTTTACCTTCAGAAAAAAAATTATATCACTATAGAAAAAAATATATCTAATGTAGAAGCTAATGTTCAAAATTCAAATTAATATATTTTTTTAATGTATGTAAACAGCCAGTAACAGAACTTATAGCTAGACTAGTTAGAATTATTTTCAGCAGCACTGCCTTATAGTAAAATAATGTGAGACACAACACCATGAAAATAACTAAAATAAACGATTTGAGCCGTATTATTCATATTTATATTACATTTGACAATTGTCGTACTTTTTTAATGGCAAAGACGGCTGCACTGAATGTGCTTGCGAGTGTTGAGAGATGGGGGTTTTGAAGACTGAAACATTTTATAATGTTATAATTTTTTAACCCCCAATCCAAAAAGAGGGGTGTTATAAGTTTGACCTGTGTATCTGTGTGTCTGTCTGTGGCAACGTATCAGTCAAATGCGGACGGATTTGAATGCAATTTTTTCCATAAACAAAATAAATAAAAACCTAAACAAGTGAAATTAGTGTGTTCGAAGGTTGATTTAGTACAATATAGTAAAAAATATACATAAAAAGCAAAAAAAATAATAATAAAAAACTCCCTATACAAAACGACGTCTAAAAAGGATTAAAATAACATTATTATGTACTTATTGAAGTCCTTGTGTTGGGGGACAGGTAAATAAAGAAAAAATTAAGTAAGTTAGTTACCAAGGCATATAACGAAATAACAATATCAAATCGTATAGTCTAAGTCCTCATACATTAGCTCCTAAAGTTTTGTAAAGTAGACACCATTGTCCACGTATGTACAACGGTCCCCCGAGGCTACGACTTCAATAAGTACATACTAATGTTATTTTTTTCCTTTTCAGATCTCTTTTTGTAAGGGAGGTAATTTAATTTATTTATATTTATAATATTGTTTCTCTTTGGCAACCAGTCCTCTGTAATCAACTAATATTATATTTTTCAACGAACAGTTCCAGTTCCGATTCCTTGACACCTAAGCCTTGTATATTCTGATGGACAATATGAAAAGCTTAGGCTTTGTCTGCCTTTGATACGTATTTAGGTTGTAGCAATACTTACATTTCTAAAAGTTAATTATGTATAAAAGATGGTTTTTCGGTAAAACGGCAAGTCTTTATTTTTTATTTAACATTTAATAAATGTAGGCTCCTCCTACGCATCCGCAGCTATCGTCAAAATATATCGGGGAATTACTAATTCCCCCATATATTTTGACAATTACCTGTCTACATGAATCAAATTAAATAATTAGCTAATAGATTAATACGTTTATAATAGACAAGACTTAATTT
The DNA here is from genome assembly GCA_959347355.1 of Napeogenes inachia. NCBI lineage: Eukaryota > Metazoa > Arthropoda > Insecta > Lepidoptera > Nymphalidae > Napeogenes > Napeogenes inachia. The sequence continues at coordinate 1,420,809 of OY365794.1, forward strand.
TATTATATAAGAATATATTTGAAGGTGTCAAATCATTCCGTCACTGGTAGTTGCAAAGTATACACTACGAGTATATCTCTAGTAAAGAACTCTTCGAACATGAAGTGGATTGTGAGTATCTGTTTCTGTATACTATCAAGCATTTTTAATGTTTTGAATTTTCATCATTTTTTATACTTTTTTCGTTTAAGATTGTTTCTTTAAAAACTGGCATAAAATATTTTTAGATCTTAGCTGTCATTGCTTGCGTGGTAGCAATTCAAGCCAAACCTTATTTGGGACTTGGTGGCCTCGGAATGGGATTAGGATCTGGTGTAGGTCTTGGATTAGGTTATGGCCTCGGAGGAGGAGGTAGTGGATTTGCAAATGGTGGCTCCTTCGGAAATAATCTGTACAATTCTGGTGCAAATGGTTTTGGCAATCAAGGCTATCACAGTGGCGGTCTCAATAACTTCCACAATATTGGTCAACATCACAGCAGTCTAAACTCGGTTAGTATCCTTATAAATTTATTTTAAAACGTTTTTAAATCTTATAACTCATATTGTATTTCAAAACAAGCTTCTTGGCACCAAACAGATAACAGATCTTCTTTTATCTTTCAGATCACTCAAGCCGAGAACAGCGACAGTCATAATATCGGCGGCGGTCAACTCTTCGACACGGGAGCCCTTTCCAACGGTGGCTACAACCAGTTTGGTAACGGAGGAAGCCACTTTGGTAATGGATACGGGAGTGGACAACAAATGTCTTCTTTCCTCTAAGCAATGCTGTGATTTTTTGATAATTATTAAATAATCCACAAAAGTTGAAAATATATTATTTTACCCATTTAGACCTAGGTTTTTTTTTTAAATAAGTGTTTATTGTATCGTATCGTAAAACATCGTAGATAATAAAATTATTTTTAGATATGGGACCTGAGATTAGCTGTTACAGTAGTCAGTATATATATATATATATATAAGCATAAATTCAGAAAGTCAATATTGTTATGAAACTGAATTGAATTTTTTGTTCGTATGATAAGTTAGAAATTATCACACATTAAGACCAAACTTGCATCTTACACTGATTGCAAGACACATCCGATAACACAGTCTACATCTTGTTATTTTACGAACCACATAGGTTCTTTGATTTCAATTTATTTCATTTGAAAAGTGAGATTATCACAGAATCCAGAATAAAGAGCGTTTACCACTTCTTATCGTTGTGATCGTCTTAAGTACTTTTTCGTGAGTGATGATGATATGTTAAATGTCTTAAAGGTAAACATTTCCCATATTTTGATAGCACTTGTAATAGTTTCGTTCAAGAATATGTTACAGTTTTATAGAAGGGTTCTTTAACAATTACATATTAACAAATTTAACAATTTCAGACTACAAAAAATTTAAATAAAAATTTAAAAAACCCCCGATACAAAAAGACCTCTAAAAAGAAGAAAAATAATATTATTATGTACTTATTGAATTCGTTGCCTCGGGGGACCGTTGTACGTACGTTGATAGTGTATATATTACGAAGTTAATCATTGAGGACTTATACGATTCGATATCATAATTTCTTTATTTGCCTTGTTAACTTACTTGCATTTAATTTCTTCCTTTATTAAACGGTCCCCTCACGCAAAAAAATCAATAAGTAAGTATTCAATAAGTTAGATGAGAGATTGCGTACGGTACGGTGCATAGGTACAGAGATTCAGAACCTGGCGTCCGTCGCTGTACCTTAACGTTCGTCGCCTAATGTGTATAGTATTTGTGGAGCGTCTTAATAAAACGACATGTGAATAACGACTAGTATATTCCTTATAAAGCCATGCACACATACCCTCATATATTATTATACTGATACCCACTACATCTCCCCCCTTTACACAAGGAAAACACTATATTATTTTTCCAGAAAACACAATGCTATATTTCCAATATTACCCCCTTAAAAATTATGAAAAATAAAAAACTTATATTATAATGAATTAATAACAGTAATATATATATATATATATATATATATATAAACATATACATATATATTTTATTCTCCAAAGATTTGAAACTAAAACTCAATCATATCCAAATCGAATAGGAGGACGAACAATCCTACCATTCTTAGTATTTTTTAAAGATTGTGGGGGAGGTGTCAGCACCGCACTTGGACACTTAGTGTTACTGTTACTGCCTGTTGCTATGTTATGGTCAGAATCGAAATCAAATTCTAATTTATTAAATGGATCTGAATGAATGTTCTTGTGTTATTTAAAATTTTGTGAAAGCGGCGTTTTTATGATATCTTGTCTATTTCGTCTATAAACTCCCCCATTTTCAGTTTTTACCCAGTAAGAACGATCACCAATAGCTGTACATAAAATATGAGATTTTACCCATTTGTTTTTCTGTTTGATTCTTACAAAATCATTCGCTTTTAATGGAGGCAACGCCTTACACCCTCGGTCATAATAGGTTTTATAAAAATGTATTCGTCTTGATCGGTCTTCGATTACATTTTGATATTTTATAGGCTCTGGTTTAAGTTTTGAATGTTTAACTGGTAATCTCGTGTTCAAACGGCGACTCATTAGTAACTGTGCAGGTGACCAATTTTCCCCTGTAATAGGCGTATTTCGAAAATTTAATAGTGCGAGTTTCCAGTCCTCCCCACTCTCATGTGCTTTACTCATAATCAACTTAACCGTTCTTATATTTTTCCCAGCAAGACCATTAGATCTCGGATACAACGGAGAACTAGTAACATGAATAAATCCCCAAGTCTTTGTAAAATTTTTAAATTGTTCAGACGTGAACTGTGTACCATTATCAGTCACCAATTTTTTAGGTATTCCAAATCTACTATAAATATCTCTAAAAACGTTAATTACGGACTGACTTGTTAAGTTTACTATATTAAATACCTCCACAAATTTTGAATAATAGTCAACCACTAAAAGATAATACTTTTGATGAAATTCAAAAATATCCGCTGCATCAAAAATATCATGTATCCGTCGAAGCATTTCTTTACGAAGAGATTTCGGTATGACCACCCTACTATTTCTAAACAAAATTCCTTTAATAAAATGAAGATCACTCCTAACTACCCAATATTGTCTTACATTTTCTTCGATCTCCCTTTTGTTATTCGGCCATCCCTTAGTATAGTAGCTATAAATATTCGTTAATACGGCATCTTTGGCACTTTCATCCTTAATACGGTTTAACATTTCTGGCGAAGCTTCTACGTTTTCATACAAAGAGTTTGCATGAATCATTACGTCCTTACAAACATCCTCATCTGTTCCTTTTTCCTGTGCAGCGCGAGAGAGTGTGTCCGCTATAAACAATAATTTTCCAGGTTTGTAAATTAATTTAATCGAATAATGTTGTAATTTTAACAACATTCTTTGAAGACGGGCAGGTGCATCGTTTAATGCTTTTTTTAAAAATTGCCTCTAAAGGCTTATGATCACTCTCCACAGTTATTTTATCGTAACCATAAATATATTGATGAAAACGTGTGCAGCCGAAAACAACAGCGAGTAATTCCTTCTCTATTTGCGCCAATCGTTGCTCAGTTGGTGTGAGCGTGCGTGCCGCGTACGCCACTGGCCGGCCCGCTTGCATCAAGCACGCCCCGAGACCGTGTGCACTGGCATCCACTGATACTGTCACGGTCTCTTTAGGGTTAAAATATTTTAATACAGGGGCCGAAGAAATTGTTAATTTTAATAAATTAAATGCAACATCATGATATCTCAACCATTCAAAGTTAACATTTTTGCAAAGTAATTCACGTAAAGGCGACGATAGTTCCGAATAATTAGGAATAAACCTTGATAAGTAGTTGGTTACTCCTAAAAATCTTTCCAAAGCCTTTTTATCCATCGGTTTCTGAATATTTAATATTGCACTAACTCGACTTTTTTCTGGTAACATTCCTTTAGAACTAAAAACATGTCCTAAGAATGTTACTTGCGTTACCCCGAACTCGCATTTATTTCTATTAAACTTAACCCCATTATTTTTCGCTCTATTAATCACCTCATTTAACCGTCTATCGTGTTCTTCCTTAGAACAACCCCAAATCAAAATGTCATCAATGAAAACCTCCACACCGTCCATTTTAAATATCTTACACATTTCGTTGTGAAACATTTCTGGAGCACAATTTATTCCAAAAGGCATTCGCAGAAATCTATAGCGCCCATAGGGCGTCGAGAAAGTACATAGTTTTGAGCTATATTCATCTAAATTCAGCATCCAGAAACCATTTTTAGCATCACATTTGGAAAAATACTAACCACCCGATAAGTTACTCGCAATTTCATCTAGGGTTGGCAACTGAAAATGGCTTCGTTTAACAGCCTTGTTTAAGTTTCGTGGATCTAAACACACACGAAGTTTTTTATCCGGTTTTTCAATTACCACAATATTTGATACCCAGTCCGTTGGTCCATCTTCTTTCTTAATAATATTAAACTTAACCATATTTTCTAATTCCACTTTTAACCGACTTTGTAATTTAATGGGAATTTTTTCGAGATACGCTAACAACAGGCAGTACGGTTTTGTCAATTATTATTTTACAAACAGACGGCAAACTCCCAATACCTTCAAAAATTGACTCAAAGCCATTCCTTTGTGATGACAATTCATTTAATCTACATATAAGCTTTAAATTTACACATGCCTTTAATCCGAGCAAGTTGTTACAATCATTATTTAAAACATAAATTTTTTCACACCACTTGTTATCATTAAAGTTTAAGCTGGCATTAAAATATCCAATAACACACAACTGATTTTTACTGATTTCTCTTAAAATTGTTTTACATTTAATTATTTTGTTTATATTAAAACCGGCTTTTTTAAATGTATATAACGACATTATCGATGCCTCAGCACCACTATCTAATTTAAATTTAATACAAACTCCATTAACATTAATAGTTTCAGTCCATGAACAACTGGAATCACTCGAAGCTTCAATAGAAATATTGTCCATTAATAACTCACCGTCTCCGCTGTAAAATTGTTCATCACTATTTACCTGTTGAAAACAATCATTATTTTGGTTTATCGTTGAGTCGTTGACAATTTCCCGCGTAAATTTAATACGAAAACATTTAATCGAGTACGCAGGACAACGCACTTTATAACCGTGTCGATAACCACACTTTGCACAAACACTTTCACTGAACCGACGAGGGATGTCAGCGGCTTGCCCGCGTCGCTCCTGCCAACCGGCGTCCACAGCGCCCCCAGGCGCCGGCCGGACGCGTCCACGCCGCACCTGCTCCAGCGCCGGCGACAGGTCGGCGCGCGCACTACACGCCGCCGCTTGCTCACTTGCTCGTTCCGCCGCACGACACCATGCACTCGCCTCTTCTAATGTTATTGATGAACGCGCTAAAAGTTTTTCACGCATTTGTATGTCTTTTAAACCACGAATCATTTGTGTTAATATTAGACTATTCTTCAACGTACTGAACTCACAACTCGAACTTAATCTTTTAAGCGATCCTACAAACTTGTCGACTGTCTGATCGTTTTGATATGTCTCGAAAAATGTATGACGTTCATAATTAATATTTTTTTTCGGATCACAGTATTCACTATACATTTTTCGTAATATTTTGTAATCACTTTTCTCGTGTTCTTTTATTTCAATCTCCTCTATAATTTCTCGGCCAAATGTTCCTATGCAATGCATAAATAGACCATATTTTTCTTTTTCACATGACGATTCCTTTCCCGTAGCAATTAAAAATTAGTCAAACGCCGTTTGCCACTCCCTCCAATTAGTAGCCATATTGCCATCTTGTTTCATCGTGGCGGTTGTTGTATCGCCGCATAAACACTTTTATCACCTTTACTTTCGTACGCGATTATAAATAAATTTAACAAAACATATAATCAATTTTCAAAACCGTTTGTTAATTTACTCGAGAAGCCACACCTGACACCATATAGTATTTGGGGAGCGTCTTAATAAAACGACATATGAATAACGACTAGTATATTCCTTATAAAGCCATGCACACATACCCTCATATATTATTATACTGATACCCACTACAATGTGTAAAGGTATCGTGTGCTTTGGAACTGAGGCAAATACGCTTGACATTCGTCGCCGTACCTTGGAATTAGTCGCCTAAAGTGTAGAGGTATCGTGTGCTTAGACACTTAGGCAAATATGCTTGGCCTTGGTCGCCGTTTCTTGGCGTTCGTTGCTTAATGTGTACAGGTATCGTGTGCTTTGACACTCAGGCAAATATGCTTGGCGTTCGTCGCCCTAAAGTGAAGAGGTATCGTGCGCTTTGACACTCAGGCAAATATGCTTGGCGTTCGTCGCCGTACCTTAGCATTGATCGCAATACTATAGCGTTCGTCGCCCTACGATGCTGTCTGACGGAACTAAAAAGCTAGAGACTCCCTAAGAGATGTTTTAAAGAAATCGGTATTCTTACGGTAGCTTCTAAATACATTTTAATAACTTACTATATATACGCGAAAATTTAAATGACTATAATAAAAACAGCGACAAACATACGATCAATACAAGAAATAAAAATAGGCTAAACCCCTAAATTTAGACTTCAAAAAGTTAAGAAATCCTTCATGGGCTTGAGTATACGCATACGTAATAAAGTTCCACAAGATGTCTTTGATCTTCCTTTTCTAGGTTTTAAATCTAAAATTAAAAGTATATAATTAAAACTATAACATTCAAGAGTATTTGGTTGATCGAAATGTGTAGAACTTGGGTCATGGACTGATTTGCAGGGTTGATGTTATAATGTATAAGTCAAACATTGTTAAATTACATTTAAAAAGAGCGACTATTGAGTTTCTGGCCAGCTCTTCTCAGCAGAACAGCATTCCGAGCTGGTGGTAGCTTATTCACAGACTGACTATACTGACCATTTCAATGTAATTGACGATTCAAAGTGCGTGTAAATGCCTACTTCAATAAAGATATTTTGTATTTGAATTTATAACAAAATTGACTTTCTATTTTAGGTGCAGGATTTCTAATAATGTATATGGCTAATGACTTTTTTTAATTTATTCACATTAAATTACGATACGATACAATAAAAACTTATTTAAAAAAAAAAACCTAGGTCTAAATGGGTAAAATAATATACTTTCAATTTTAGGGATTATTTAATAATTATCAAAAAATCACAGCATTGCTTAGAGGAAAGAAGACATTTGTTGTCCACTCCCGTATCCGTTACCAAAGTGGCTTCCTCCGTTACCAAACTGGTTGTAGCCACCGTTGGAAAGGGCTCCCGTGTCGAAGAGTTGGCCGCCGCCGATATTATGAAAGTCGCTGTTATCGGCTTGAGTGATCTGAAAGATAAAAAAAGATCTTTTATCTGTTTGGTGCCAAGAAGCTTGTTTTGAAATACAATATGAGTTATAATATTTTAAAACGTTTTAAAAGAAAATTCATAAGGATACTAACCGAGTTTAGACTGCTGTGATGGTTGCCAATATTGTGGAAGTTATTGAGGCCGCCATTGTGATATCCTTGATTGCCAAAACCATTTGCACCAGAATTGTACATATTATTTCCGAAGGAGCCACCATTTGCATATCCACTACCTCCTCCCCCGAGGCCATAGCCTAATCCAAGACCTACACCAGATCCTAATCCCATTCCGAGGCCACCAAGTCCCAAATAAGGTTTGGCTTCAATTGAGACCACGCAAGCTATGGCGGTTAAGATCTAAAAATATTTTATGCCAATTATTAAAGGAACAATCTTAAACAAAAAAAGTACAAAGTTTATTGAAATTTGAAAACTCTAAGAATGTTTGATAGTATACAGAAACAGATACTCACAATCCACTTCATGTTCGAAGAGTTATTTACTAGAGATATACTCGTAGTGTATACTTTGCAACTACCAGTGACGGAATGATTTGACACCTTCAAATATATTCTTATATAGTAAAATTAAGTCTTGTCTATTATAAACGTATTAATCTTTTCGCTAATTACCTATTTTAATTGTTTCACGGAGACAAGTGATTGTCTAAATATATTGGGGAATTATTAATTACCGTTTAGAAAAACCAGTGAGTACAATATATTAATGATTCAGGTAAATTAAAAAATATCGTTTTTAGGTTATTTACTAAGCTCATTACTAAAAAAATCGTTGTCCGTCTGTCTATCTCACTGTCTCCAGGCTGTATCTAATGAATCGTGATAGCTAGACTGTAGACAGTTGAATTTGTCACAGATAATGTGTTTTTGTTGCCACTACAACAGGAAATATAAATCAGAACAAAATAAATATTTGAGGGGGCCACCCATACAACGCGTGATTTTTATGCTCGATAATTATAACGGCAACAGATACAAACAGTTAAAATATTCACAGAATGTTTAGTTATGTTCACTTTAAAAATAAATTATAACATTTAAATAAAATAAATATTTGATTGGGCTCCAGCACAACAAATATGATTTTGACGATTTTCACAAATAATGTTACGAAACCGAAACGCCTATCCGATTTGTTATTTCTGACCGGTTTTATTATTTCTATAAAGAATACATTGCACATGTTAGATATTATAAGATTTTACAATTAAAAACCACTGAATTAATATAGTATAAAGTTTTTAATCAAGCTACTTCACACTATTAATATGATAATATATTTCAATGCATTATCTGGATAAATTTAAAGAAAAGAAAGAACTAAACCAATATCATTTAATATAACAAAATAACTCCCGGTACATGATTATAATAAATACAGTAATATAGTCATTACTGTGTAATTATTTAGACACAATTACTAATAACTAAATACGGTGAAATACCCACAATAGTTATTACACATATTATAAACAATGTAAGTATAAGAATCACTTATCTTGTCCGTTGTCCCATACATATTACCTTTAATAGAGGCTTACAGCCATATTTATAACATAACAACATCGACAGAAGCGCCAACGGCAGCTTCTGGAGATAAGTCATATTCACAACTTTAAACATCATTAAATATATCATAATAACAATATAATAGTACATAACCATTTTAAATGCCTAGGCATATTTATAACAATCTTATATCTTTCACACACATGGCTTACCTAATAAGATATGTAAATACAACATTTAATATCTTAAGGCTACTTCCGATAGCTCGTCAAATCAATATCTTTTACTACTTTTATAACATACCAGTAATAACAATGATATATAGATCTTAATTCGTAAATCTAATTGTAACAACAATATTTATTGTTAATGTTATTATGTAGGTAAATAAATAATTACATATTTATATTACCTACAAACCAAATTACTATATAATAACAATCTTATATGTAGCAATACTACAATAATATAACACACCTATAAAACCTTACAACTTATTTTCACGGATCATAAAGAAGTAGTCTAGTATTAGATATAGGAGAACATGTTTACCTTCAGAAAAAAATTAATATCACTATAGAAAAAAATATATCTAATGTAGAAGCTAATGTTCAAAATTCAAATTAATATATTTTTTAATGTATGTAAACAGCCAGTAACAGAACTTATAGCTAGACTAGTTAGAATTATTTTCAGCAGCACTGCCTTATAGTAAAATAATGTGAGACACAACACCATGAAAATAACTAAAATAAACGATTTGAGCCGTATTATTCATATTTATATTACATTTGACAATTGTCGTACTTTTTTAATGGCAAAGACGGCTGCACTGAATGTGCTTGCGAGTGTTGAGAGATGGGGGTTTTGAAGACTGAAACATTTTATAATGTTATAATTTTTTAACCCCCAATCCAAAAAGAGGGGTGTTATAAGTTTGACCTGTGTATCTGTGTGTCTGTCTGTGGCAACGTATTAGTCAAATGCGGACGGATTTGAATGCAATTTTTTCCATAAACAAAATAAATAAAAACCTAAACAAGTGAAATTAGTGTGTTCGAAGGTTGATTTAGTACAATATAGTAAAAAATATACATAAAAAGCAAAAAAAATAATAATAAAAAACTCCCTATACAAAACGACGTCTAAAAAGGATTAAAATAACATTATTATGTACTTATTGAAGTCCTTGTGTTGGGGGACAGGTAAATAAAGAAAAAATTAAGTAAGTTAGTTACCAAGGCATATAACGAAATAACAATATCAAATCGTATAGTCTAAGTCCTCATACATTAGCTCCTAAAGTTTTGTAAAGTAGACACCATTGTCCACGTATGTACAACGGTCCCCCGAGGCTACGACTTCAATAAGTACATACTAATGTTATTTTTTTCCTTTTCAGATCTCTTTTTGTAAGGGAGGTAATTTAATTTATTTATATTTATAATATTGTTTCTCTTTGGCAACCAGTCCTCTGTAATCAACTAATATTATATTTTTCAACGAACAGTTCCAGTTCCGATTCCTTGACACCTAAGCCTTGTATATTCTGATGGACAATATGAAAAGCTTAGGCTTTGTCTGCCTTTGATACGTATTTAGGTTGTAGCAATACTTACATTTCTAAAAGTTAATTATGTATAAAAGATGGTTTTTCGGTAAAACGGCAAGTCTTTATTTTTTATTTAACATTTAATAAATGTAGGCTCCTCCTACGCATCCGCAGCTATCGTCAAAATATATCGGGGAATTACTAATTCCCCCATATATTTTGACAATTACCTGTCTACATGAATCAAATTAAATAATTAGCTAATAGATTAATACGTTTATAATAGACAAGACTTAATTTTATTATATAAGAATATATTTGAAGGTGTCAAATCATTCCGTCACTGGTAGTTGCAAAGTATACACTACGAGTATATCTCTAGTAAAGAACTCTTCGAACATGAAGTGGATTGTGAGTATCTGTTTCTGTATACTATCAAGCATTTTTAATGTTTTGAATTTTCATCATTTTTTATACTTTTTTCGTTTAAGATTGTTTCTTTAAAAACTGGCATAAAATATTTTTAGATCTTAGCTGTCATTGCTTGCGTGGTAGCAATTCAAGCCAAACCTTATTTGGGACTTGGTGGCCTCGGAATGGGATTAGGATCTGGTGTAGGTCTTGGATTAGGTTATGGCCTCGGAGGAGGAGGTAGTGGATTTGCAAATGGTGGCTCCTTCGGAAATAATCTGTACAATTCTGGTGCAAATGGTTTTGGCAATCAAGGCTATCACAGTGGCGGTCTCAATAACTTCCACAATATTGGTCAACATCACAGCAGTCTAAACTCGGTTAGTATCCTTATAAATTTATTTTAAAACGTTTTTAAATCTTATAACTCATATTGTATTTCAAAACAAGCTTCTTGGCACCAAACAGATAACAGATCTTCTTTTATCTTTCAGATCACTCAAGCCGAGAACAGCGACAGTCATAATATCGGCGGCGGTCAACTCTTCGACACGGGAGCCCTTTCCAACGGTGGCTACAACCAGTTTGGTAACGGAGGAAGCCACTTTGGTAATGGATACGGGAGTGGACAACAAATGTCTTCTTTCCTCTAAGCAATGCTGTGATTTTTTGATAATTATTAAATAATCCACAAAAGTTGAAAATATATTATTTTACCCATTTAGACCTAGGTTTTTTTTTTAAATAAGTGTTTATTGTATCGTATCGTAAAACATCGTAGATAATAAAATTATTTTTAGATATGGGACCTGAGATTAGCTGTTACAGTAGTCAGTATATATATATATATATAAGCATAAATTCAGAAAGTCAATATTGTTATGAAACTGAATTGAATTTTTTGTTCGTATGATAAGTTAGAAATTATCACACATTAAGACCAAACTTGCATCTTACACTGATTGCAAGACACATCCGATAACACAGTCTACATCTTGTTATTTTACGAACCACATAGGTTCTTTGATTTCAATTTATTTCATTTGAAAAGTGAGATTATCACAGAATCCAGAATAAAGAGCGTTTACCACTTCTTATCGTTGTGATCGTCTTAAGTACTTTTTCGTGAGTGATGATGATATGTTAAATGTCTTAAAGGTAAACATTTCCCATATTTTGATAGCACTTGTAATAGTTTCGTTCAAGAATATGTTACAGTTTTATAGAAGGGTTCTTTAACAATTACATATTAACAAATTTAACAATTTCAGACTACAAAAAATTTAAATAAAAATTTAAAAAACCCCCGATACAAAAAGACCTCTAAAAAGAAGAAAAATAATATTATTATGTACTTATTGAATTCGTTGCCTCGGGGGACCGTTGTACGTACGTTGATAGTGTATATATTACGAAGTTAATCATTGAGGACTTATACGATTCGATATCATAATTTCTTTATTTGCCTTGTTAACTTACTTGCATTTAATTTCTTCCTTTATTAAACGGTCCCCTCACGCAAAAAAATCAATAAGTAAGTATTCAATAAGTTAGATGAGAGATTGCGTACGGTACGGTGCATAGGTACAGAGATTCAGAACCTGGCGTCCGTCGCTGTACCTTAACGTTCGTCGCCTAATGTGTATAGTATTTGTGGAGCGTCTTAATAAAACGACATGTGAATAACGACTAGTATATTCCTTATAAAGCCATGCACACATACCCTCATATATTATTATACTGATACCCACTACATCTCCCCCCTTTACACAAGGAAAACACTATATTATTTTTCCAGAAAACACAATGCTATATTTCCAATATTACCCCCTTAAAAATTATGAAAAATAAAAAACTTATATTATAATGAATTAATAACAGTAATATATATATATATATATATATATATATATAAACATATACATATATATTTTATTCTCCAAAGATTTGAAACTAAAACTCAATCATATCCAAATCGAATAGGAGGACGAACAATCCTACCATTCTTAGTATTTTTTAAAGATTGTGGGGGAGGTGTCAGCACCGCACTTGGACACTTAGTGTTACTGTTACTGCCTGTTGCTATGTTATGGTCAGAATCGAAATCAAATTCTAATTTATTAAATGGATCTGAATGAATGTTCTTGTGTTATTTAAAATTTTGTGAAAGCGGCGTTTTTATGATATCTTGTCTATTTCGTCTATAAACTCCCCCATTTTCAGTTTTTACCCAGTAAGAACGATCACCAATAGCTGTACATAAAATATGAGATTTTACCCATTTGTTTTTCTGTTTGATTCTTACAAAATCATTCGCTTTTAATGGAGGCAACGCCTTACACCCTCGGTCATAATAGGTTTTATAAAAATGTATTCGTCTTGATCGGTCTTCGATTACATTTTGATATTTTATAGGCTCTGGTTTAAGTTTTGAATGTTTAACTGGTAATCTCGTGTTCAAACGGCGACTCATTAGTAACTGTGCAGGTGACCAATTTTCCCCTGTAATAGGCGTATTTCGAAAATTTAATAGTGCGAGTTTCCAGTCCTCCCCACTCTCATGTGCTTTACTCATAATCAACTTAACCGTTCTTATATTTTTCCCAGCAAGACCATTAGATCTCGGATACAACGGAGAACTAGTAACATGAATAGCTTTTTTTGTTTTTTTCTTTTTTTTGCTTTTTTTTTTTGAGGGTAGGCAGCTACAAGTAAACAACTGTTTGTGCTTTAAATTAACTTTATTGTGAAATCTTAGTGATTTTTATATAAAACTAGTACCTTTGTGTTTAATTCCACCTACTTACAAAGTGTAGATAATAATTTGTAGTTCATGTATCTGATTTATCTATAAAAGTGCACCACACATACCTGCCTGTAACATAACCTCTCACAATACAACAAAAGTGGTTATATTTCCAATTATAAAAAGCCAATTGAATTGTGAATATGGCAACCATTCAATCCATCGCAGATGCACAAAAGTCCTTGAGCTCACAACTCATGACTCGAATGGCTGACTTCGAAAAACAGTTGGCTGGCAAAGCTACAACTAGTCGTGATCCTGCTTCCCGTCTCACTGAAGAATTCTATAGCTTTAAACAGAACGTTTGGGATATTTTATCTATTCTGCAACGTCAAGTCGAAGAAATTGTCAAGTCTATTGATATTGCTGAGACAAGACACCGTAATAAATTTTTACTATTGTCTGGTGTCCCTGAAAAAGCTGGTGAGGACATTTCTGACACTATTATAACCATTTTTCGTGACAAATTAAAGATTAACAATATAGTCCCTTCTTCTATTAAAACATGTAGTCGCTTAGGCAAAGTGTTCTCAAACCATAATTGTAGGCCAATTTTGCTGAAGTTTAGTGATTTGCAAATGAAAACATCTGTGTGGAATAAGAAATCTTCTTTAAAAGGCTCCTCATATGTCTTGAGTGAGTATTTGACAAAGCATAGGCAAAACTTATTTATATCGGCCCGCAAACATCTTGGCATGAGAAATGTCTGGACCCACAATGGAGCTATAGTTTCAAAGCTACCTAGTGGCAAGCTGCAAAGAATCTTCAATCAAGATGACTTAGATGCTGTAATACTGGAATTTCCTAATATTTGCTTAGAATCTGAAAAGTCAGCCCAAAATGTTCCTGTATCCGAGTCTATTTCTGAGCCCAGTCGTGCTAGAAGGGTGATTAATAGTAAGAAGAAGTAAGGAATTACTTAACATTTTTTTTTTATGAAAGCTTTTAGTTTTTCTTGCTTTTATATTATTATTATTATTATTTTTTACTGCTCTTTAATACTTACATGTAACTTACTACAAAGATTGCTTTTAAATTTATTGTTATGCTTATGTATCATGTTATGAAACTTATTTGTATCGGCCTGCAAACATCTTGGCATGAGAAATGTCTGGACCCACAATGGAGAAATAGACTCAAAAGCTACCTAGTGGCAAGTTACAGAGGATCTTCAATCAAGAAGACCTAGATGCTGTGATGTTGGAATTTCCTAATACTTGCTTAGACTCTGAAAAGTCAGCTCAAAAGTTATCTGCACATTATTATAATCATTTTTACTGCTGTTTGATAAAGATTGCTTATAGACTTATTGTCATGCTTATGTATGCTTATGTATCATGTTATGTAAGGAATTTTATGCTTTGGCAATGCTGCTTGGGAGCAATAATTGCTTTAATTGAATTAGCTTTTTCACTGTTGTCTCTTTTTAATCAATATGTGTCCAAAATTTCTTTAAACGAAGTAACTTTTTATCTCTTTAATTTATTTATCTTCATAATTAGTTAAGCTTCACTTGTTTTACAATATTTCTTTACTAATGTAACTTGAGACATTTGTTTCATTTTCATATTAATAATTAAGTATTATTTCTTATCATTACATATTACATGTCAAATGTGTCATTTGATGATTTGACAGATCTGTCTCACCTTTCTATAGACTATAGAAACCGAGTCTATTCTTGTTGCTAATAACCGCTATTTTCTTAGAAGCAATTTTTGGCTTAGTATTTTTATTTATTTTTTTTAACATCATATTACTTCATTATTTTATAAGGTTTCACTTTTCTTTTTATTACTGTTCTTAAGTTTACTTTTAATACTGTTTTTTTTTTTTTTTATTTTATTTTACTTAACAGTTTGGTCAAAATGTTGTTTTTACATTATGTAGCAAAACCTCGTTGTGATGTTAATAATGCTTTTGATAATTGATGTTCTGTTTTAAAAGCTTAGGCTTATTCTTATTTTATATATATGTATAAAATATATATATTTGTTTTGTCATATTAAGTTAATCGATTTTTATTCTATGGCAGGTTGTGTAGGTTTTATTATCTAGATTTTGATAAATATTATTACTGTTATTACTATTTAATTTTTATTATAATATATTTATTTATAACATATTATATACACATATATATTTTTAATAATATATTTATATATATACATATATTTTATTATAATATATTCACATTTCTACGCATTAACTATGTCTGATTGCGAGTCTTATTACTCTGCACAAGATTCTGATTCGTTTCACTCGTTGAATGATACGGATACGTCAACTCTTTTTCTTTCCGACATGTTATCTCTTAAATTATCATCTCATCCGAATTCCTTTAATTGCTGTCATATTAACGCACAGAGCATACCTCAACACCATTCAGATCTACTCAACAGTTTTTCTAATACCAAATTACATGCTATTCTCGTGTCTGAAAGTTGGCTGAAGCCTCACTTATGCTCCCACACTTACTCTTTGCCTGGTTTTGTATTAATTCGTTGTGACCGTATTGGCAAACGAGGTGGTGGAGTAGCAATATACTTGAGGTGCGAAGTCCCCTATAAAATTTTAAGTAGTTCACAAAATTCTTACTCAGCCTCGGCGGAATTTCTGTTTCTGGAAATCAGCATAAAAGGAGTCAAAGCTGTTCTTGGAGTTGTGTACTGTCCTCCTTCCACTAACTATTTTTCAGACCTAGAGTCAGCACTCGAAATTGTTAGCTCAGAGCATATACATCAGATAGTGATGGGTGATTTCAACACAAATCTCCTGTCTAATTCCCCTTCTTCTCAGAAATTAAAGTCTATACTAAATTCACTTAATTTAAATATCCTACCCTTGAATCCTACTCATATTAATGTTAACGTTCCCGACACTTGGATCGATCTGATTGTGACTTCTTCTTACGATAAAGTAATGTCACATGGTCAGTTGTCCGCTCCTGAATTTTCCAATCATGACCTATTATATCTTTCTTTTACCCTTAAACCTCCTAAACTTAAACCCCCAGTGCTGCACTTGCGGAGCTTTTCTAAATTAAATGTTGAAAGCCTTTTAAACGATGCGTCATTTGTCGACTGGGGTGTCATTCTTAGTATGACTGACATTGATGGCATGATATTACATTTGAATAAGATTATTTTAGGTCTCTACGATAAGCATTCACCTATTAAAGCCGTTAAAATAAAACATTCACCATCGCCGTGGATTGACGAAAAGGTGCGTTCAGCAATGCGTAGTCGTAACAATGCTTTTCGCAAATTTAAACTCAATCGTAATGAAGTTAACTGGTGTCATTACAAAGTTGTCAGAAATCGCTGCAATCAGTTGGTAAGAGCTGCCAAAAGGCAATTCATTCATAATAAAATATTAAACTCTTCTACTGCAGTTACATGGAAGTTTCTTGGAGCATTAGGTGTTACTCATTCAACCAGAGTCCCTAATTCCTCTTCTTTTTCTGCTAATGAATTAAATCTACATTTTTCTAACATTTCCATTTTTAACAGTAATGTAAAATCTCAAACTATTTCATTTATATCTTCCCTGCAAACCTCTAATACTGACCCGTTTACTTTTGACTTAGTCTCTGATGATGAAATTAAACGAACGTTGCTTGCAATTAAGTCCAATGCTGTTGGTGATGACGATATTAGCCGATTTATGATTGTGACATTGCTGGATGTAATTCTTCCTACTTTATCTTATATCATTAACATTTCTTTATCGTCCGGTTTATTTCCAAAAATCTGGCGAAAAGCCCATATCCTTCCTTTACCAAAAGTTCCCAATCCCACTATATGTAATGAATTTCGTCCTATTTCCATACTACCATACCTATCCAAAGTTCTTGAAGCAATTGTTCAAAGGCAGCTCTCTAACTTTGTTTTCAAGAACAATATCCTTAGTGATTTTCAGTCTGGCTTTCGTCGTGGACACAGCACTTGCACAGCACTTCTCAAGGTTACAGAGGATATGAGGTATGCAATGGAACATGGTCAATTAACTGTATTGGTATTAATTGATTTCTCTAACGCCTTCAATACAGTTGACCATGACATACTCATCGCCCTCTTAACTCACCTGAACATTTCATCAAAGGAGCTAAATTGGTTCTCTTCATACCTTCGGGATCGCCAGCAGGCCGTTTGCATCGACAACACTTTGTCTGACTGGTGTGACTTGCAAGCTGGTGTCCCGCAAGGTGGTATTCTTTCTCCACTTCTTTTTTCTTTATTCATTAATTTTATTAGTAATAATCTTTCTTCCTCTTATCATCTGTATGCAGACGATCTGCAAATTTATGCCCATGCAAAGCCCGGAGAAATTTCTTCTGCTATTATTAACATTAATAATGATCTCCAGTACATCCGTGACTGGTGTTTCAAATTCGGAATAAATGTCAATCCTAACAAATGTCAGGCAATTGTCGTTGGTAGCAAATATGGGCTTTCTAAATTTGACAGCAGTAATGTGCCACCTGTTCTATATAACAATATTATAATACCTTTTATGTCATCAGTCAAAAATCTAGGCCTTCATATTGACAGCACCCTTAGTTGGAATGTACACATTATTGAACTAAGCCGAAAGGTAACGTATTCGCTACGTTCGCTTTATCGCTATAAAAATTTTTTACCCATTCGGACCAAAACTCTGTTAGTGCAGTCACTAATCATCCCACTCATTGACTATGCTGATGTATGCTGCTCTGATTTATCTGAAGCTTATTTAAATAAACTGGATCGACTTCTTAACAATTGCATTCGTTTCATCTTTAATCTCCGTAAATTTGATCACATCTCTCAGTATCGTGATAAGCTTAATTGGCTTCCTATCCGCGAAAGAAGACAGTCTAGAACTTTATGTCAGTTATTTTCCATTCTTAACGATCCAACTTCTCCTCGTTATTTAAAATCAAAATTTCAACTTCTGAGCTCCTCTCATGATTTGCATCTCCGGTCAGCTTCTAACCTTAGTTTATTTGTACCTTCTCACCATACTGGTTTTCTTTCTAACTCTTTCACAGTACACGCTATTAAACTCTGGAACAGCCTGCCTGATTTGCTTCGACGTGCCCCGAATAAACTGGTTTTTAAAAAGCATGTTCGTAGATATCTTTACGAAAAATTAAATTTATAATCTATTTTTGTTATTATTATTAATATTTATTTTATTTTTTTTAACCTTGCGTAGTATTACTTGTATTGTATTTTTATATTGATTTATTATCTCATATTCAAATAATCGTCATACTATTTTTCTCTGTATATATCTAATATTTTATATATATTTATGGTTATATATTTATGGTTATATATTTATGGTTATATATTTATGGTTATATATCTATGGTTATATATTTATGTATTTTTGATGTATTTTGTGTGTGTGGAACATATAATATTTATAAATGTTTTTGTTTTCTATTGTTATAATTTTAGATCGTGTTTAATCTTGTCGCTTTTTATTTTTATTATTTTTTTTTTTTAATTCTCTATTGTACCCCTCATTTGTGTTTTTTTTTTCTGTTCATTTAATCGGTTGACTGGTAGAGAGTGCTATAGCATTAAGTCCGCCAATTGTATAAATTTCTTTGTACAATAAAGAGTTTATAAATAAATAAATAAATAAATAAATAAATCCCCAAGTCTTTGTAAAATTTTTAAATTGTTCAGACGTGAACTGTGTACCATTATCAGTCACCAATTTTTTAGGTATTCCAAATCTACTATAAATATCTCTAAAAACGTTAATTACGGACTGACTTGTTAAGTTTACTATATTAAATACCTCCACAAATTTTGAATAATAGTCAACCACTAAAAGATAATACTTTTGATGAAATTCAAAAATATCCGCTGCATCAAAAATATCATGTATCCGTCGAAGCATTTCTTTACGAAGAGATTTCGGTATGACCACCCTACTATTTCTAAACAAAATTCCTTTAATAAAATGAAGATCACTCCTAACTACCCAATATTGTCTTACATTTTCTTCGATCTCCCTTTTGTTATTCGGCCATCCCTTAGTATAGTAGCTATAAATATTCGTTAATACGGCATCTTTGGCACTTTCATCCTTAATACGGTTTAACATTTCTGGCGAAGCTTCTACGTTTTCATACAAAGAGTTTGCATGAATCATTACGTCCTTACAAACATCCTCATCTGTTCCTTTTTCCTGTGCAGCGCGAGAGAGTGTGTCCGCTATAAACAATAATTTTCCAGGTTTGTAAATTAATTTAATCGAATAATGTTGTAATTTTAACAACATTCTTTGAAGACGGGCAGGTGCATCGTTTAATGCTTTTTTTAAAAATTGCCTCTAAAGGCTTATGATCACTCTCCACAGTTATTTTATCGTAACCATAAATATATTGATGAAAACGTGTGCAGCCGAAAACAACAGCGAGTAATTCCTTCTCTATTTGCGCCAATCGTTGCTCAGTTGGTGTGAGCGTGCGTGCCGCGTACGCCACTGGCCGGCCCGCTTGCATCAAGCACGCCCCGAGACCGTGTGCACTGGCATCCACTGATACTGTCACGGTCTCTTTAGGGTTAAAATATTTTAATACAGGGGCCGAAGAAATTGTTAATTTTAATAAATTAAATGCAACATCATGATATCTCAACCATTCAAAGTTAACATTTTTGCAAAGTAATTCACGTAAAGGCGACGATAGTTCCGAATAATTAGGAATAAACCTTGATAAGTAGTTGGTTACTCCTAAAAATCTTTCCAAAGCCTTTTTATCCATCGGTTTCTGAATATTTAATATTGCACTAACTCGACTTTTTTCTGGTAACATTCCTTTAGAACTAAAAACATGTCCTAAGAATGTTACTTGCGTTACCCCGAACTCGCATTTATTTCTATTAAACTTAACCCCATTATTTTTCGCTCTATTAATCACCTCATTTAACCGTCTATCGTGTTCTTCCTTAGAACAACCCCAAATCAAAATGTCATCAATGAAAACCTCCACACCGTCCATTTTAAATATCTTACACATTTCGTTGTGAAACATTTCTGGAGCACAATTTATTCCAAAAGGCATTCGCAGAAATCTATAGCGCCCATAGGGCGTCGAGAAAGTACATAGTTTTGAGCTATATTCATCTAAATTCAGCATCCAGAAACCATTTTTAGCATCACATTTGGAAAAATACTAACCACCCGATAAGTTACTCGCAATTTCATCTAGGGTTGGCAACTGAAAATGGCTTCGTTTAACAGCCTTGTTTAAGTTTCGTGGATCTAAACACACACGAAGTTTTTTATCCGGTTTTTCAATTACCACAATATTTGATACCCAGTCCGTTGGTCCATCTTCTTTCTTAATAATATTAAACTTAACCATATTTTCTAATTCCACTTTTAACCGACTTTGTAATTTAATGGGAATTTTTTCGAGATACGCTAACAACAGGCAGTACGGTTTTGTCAATTATTATTTTACAAACAGACGGCAAACTCCCAATACCTTCAAAAATTGACTCAAAGCCATTCCTTTGTGATGACAATTCATTTAATCTACATATAAGCTTTAAATTTACACATGCCTTTAATCCGAGCAAGTTGTTACAATCATTATTTAAAACATAAATTTTTTCACACCACTTGTTATCATTAAAGTTTAAGCTGGCATTAAAATATCCAATAACACACAACTGATTTTTACTGATTTCTCTTAAAATTGTTTTACATTTAATTATTTTGTTTATATTAAAACCGGCTTTTTTAAATGTATATAACGACATTATCGATGCCTCAGCACCACTATCTAATTTAAATTTAATACAAACTCCATTAACATTAATAGTTTCAGTCCATGAACAACTGGAATCACTCGAAGCTTCAATAGAAATATTGTCCATTAATAACTCACCGTCTCCGCTGTAAAATTGTTCATCACTATTTACCTGTTGAAAACAATCATTATTTTGGTTTATCGTTGAGTCGTTGACAATTTCCCGCGTAAATTTAATACGAAAACATTTAATCGAGTACGCAGGACAACGCACTTTATAACCGTGTCGATAACCACACTTTGCACAAACACTTTCACTGAACCGACGAGGGATGTCAGCGGCTTGCCCGCGTCGCTCCTGCCAACCGGCGTCCACAGCGCCCCCAGGCGCCGGCCGGACGCGTCCACGCCGCACCTGCTCCAGCGCCGGCGACAGGTCGGCGCGCGCACTACACGCCGCCGCTTGCTCACTTGCTCGTTCCGCCGCACGACACCATGCACTCGCCTCTTCTAATGTTATTGATGAACGCGCTAAAAGTTTTTCACGCATTTGTATGTCTTTTAAACCACGAATCATTTGTGTTAATATTAGACTATTCTTCAACGTACTGAACTCACAACTCGAACTTAATCTTTTAAGCGATCCTACAAACTTGTCGACTGTCTGATCGTTTTGATATGTCTCGAAAAATGTATGACGTTCATAATTAATATTTTTTTTCGGATCACAGTATTCACTATACATTTTTCGTAATATTTTGTAATCACTTTTCTCGTGTTCTTTTATTTCAATCTCCTCTATAATTTCTCGGCCAAATGTTCCTATGCAATGCATAAATAGACCATATTTTTCTTTTTCACATGACGATTCCTTTCCCGTAGCAATTAAAAATTAGTCAAACGCCGTTTGCCACTCCCTCCAATTAGTAGCCATATTGCCATCTTGTTTCATCGTGGCGGTTGTTGTATCGCCGCATAAACACTTTTATCACCTTTACTTTCGTACGCGATTATAAATAAATTTAACAAAACATATAATCAATTTTCAAAACCGTTTGTTAATTTACTCGAGAAGCCACACCTGACACCATATAGTATTTGGGGAGCGTCTTAATAAAACGACATATGAATAACGACTAGTATATTCCTTATAAAGCCATGCACACATACCCTCATATATTATTATACTGATACCCACTACAATGTGTAAAGGTATCGTGTGCTTTGGAACTGAGGCAAATACGCTTGACATTCGTCGCCGTACCTTGGAATTAGTCGCCTAAAGTGTAGAGGTATCGTGTGCTTAGACACTTAGGCAAATATGCTTGGCCTTGGTCGCCGTTTCTTGGCGTTCGTTGCTTAATGTGTACAGGTATCGTGTGCTTTGACACTCAGGCAAATATGCTTGGCGTTCGTCGCCCTAAAGTGAAGAGGTATCGTGCGCTTTGACACTCAGGCAAATATGCTTGGCGTTCGTCGCCGTACCTTAGCATTGATCGCAATACTATAGCGTTCGTCGCCCTACGATGCTGTCTGACGGAACTAAAAAGCTAGAGACTCCCTAAGAGATGTTTTAAAGAAATCGGTATTCTTACGGTAGCTTCTAAATACATTTTAATAACTTACTATATATACGCGAAAATTTAAATGACTATAATAAAAACAGCGACAAACATACGATCAATACAAGAAATAAAAATAGGCTAAACCCCTAAATTTAGACTTCAAAAAGTTAAGAAATCCTTCATGGGCTTGAGTATACGCATACGTAATAAAGTTCCACAAGATGTCTTTGATCTTCCTTTTCTAGGTTTTAAATCTAAAATTAAAAGTATATAATTAAAACTATAACATTCAAGAGTATTTGGTTGATCGAAATGTGTAGAACTTGGGTCATGGACTGATTTGCAGGGTTGATGTTATAATGTATAAGTCAAACATTGTTAAATTACATTTAAAAAGAGCGACTATTGAGTTTCTGGCCAGCTCTTCTCAGCAGAACAGCATTCCGAGCTGGTGGTAGCTTATTCACAGACTGACTATACTGACCATTTCAATGTAATTGACGATTCAAAGTGCGTGTAAATGCCTACTTCAATAAAGATATTTTGTATTTGAATTTATAACAAAATTGACTTTCTATTTTAGGTGCAGGATTTCTAATAATGTATATGGCTAATGACTTTTTTTAATTTATTCACATTAAATTACGATACGATACAATAAAAACTTATTTAAAAAAAAAAACCTAGGTCTAAATGGGTAAAATAATATACTTTCAATTTTAGGGATTATTTAATAATTATCAAAAAATCACAGCATTGCTTAGAGGAAAGAAGACATTTGTTGTCCACTCCCGTATCCGTTACCAAAGTGGCTTCCTCCGTTACCAAACTGGTTGTAGCCACCGTTGGAAAGGGCTCCCGTGTCGAAGAGTTGGCCGCCGCCGATATTATGAAAGTCGCTGTTATCGGCTTGAGTGATCTGAAAGATAAAAAAAGATCTTTTATCTGTTTGGTGCCAAGAAGCTTGTTTTGAAATACAATATGAGTTATAATATTTTAAAACGTTTTAAAAGAAAATTCATAAGGATACTAACCGAGTTTAGACTGCTGTGATGGTTGCCAATATTGTGGAAGTTATTGAGGCCGCCATTGTGATATCCTTGATTGCCAAAACCATTTGCACCAGAATTGTACATATTATTTCCGAAGGAGCCACCATTTGCATATCCACTACCTCCTCCCCCGAGGCCATAGCCTAATCCAAGACCTACACCAGATCCTAATCCCATTCCGAGGCCACCAAGTCCCAAATAAGGTTTGGCTTCAATTGAGACCACGCAAGCTATGGCGGTTAAGATCTAAAAATATTTTATGCCAATTATTAAAGGAACAATCTTAAACAAAAAAAGTACAAAGTTTATTGAAATTTGAAAACTCTAAGAATGTTTGATAGTATACAGAAACAGATACTCACAATCCACTTCATGTTCGAAGAGTTATTTACTAGAGATATACTCGTAGTGTATACTTTGCAACTACCAGTGACGGAATGATTTGACACCTTCAAATATATTCTTATATAGTAAAATTAAGTCTTGTCTATTATAAACGTATTAATCTTTTCGCTAATTACCTATTTTAATTGTTTCACGGAGACAAGTGATTGTCTAAATATATTGGGGAATTATTAATTACCGTTTAGAAAAACCAGTGAGTACAATATATTAATGATTCAGGTAAATTAAAAAATATCGTTTTTAGGTTATTTACTAAGCTCATTACTAAAAAAATCGTTGTCCGTCTGTCTATCTCACTGTCTCCAGGCTGTATCTAATGAATCGTGATAGCTAGACTGTAGACAGTTGAATTTGTCACAGATAATGTGTTTTTGTTGCCACTACAACAGGAAATATAAATCAGAACAAAATAAATATTTGAGGGGGCCACCCATACAACGCGTGATTTTTATGCTCGATAATTATAACGGCAACAGATACAAACAGTTAAAATATTCACAGAATGTTTAGTTATGTTCACTTTAAAAATAAATTATAACATTTAAATAAAATAAATATTTGATTGGGCTCCAGCACAACAAATATGATTTTGACGATTTTCACAAATAATGTTACGAAACCGAAACGCCTATCCGATTTGTTATTTCTGACCGGTTTTATTATTTCTATAAAGAATACATTGCACATGTTAGATATTATAAGATTTTACAATTAAAAACCACTGAATTAATATAGTATAAAGTTTTTAATCAAGCTACTTCACACTATTAATATGATAATATATTTCAATGCATTATCTGGATAAATTTAAAGAAAAGAAAGAACTAAACCAATATCATTTAATATAACAAAATAACTCCCGGTACATGATTATAATAAATACAGTAATATAGTCATTACTGTGTAATTATTTAGACACAATTACTAATAACTAAATACGGTGAAATACCCACAATAGTTATTACACATATTATAAACAATGTAAGTATAAGAATCACTTATCTTGTCCGTTGTCCCATACATATTACCTTTAATAGAGGCTTACAGCCATATTTATAACATAACAACATCGACAGAAGCGCCAACGGCAGCTTCTGGAGATAAGTCATATTCACAACTTTAAACATCATTAAATATATCATAATAACAATATAATAGTACATAACCATTTTAAATGCCTAGGCATATTTATAACAATCTTATATCTTTCACACACATGGCTTACCTAATAAGATATGTAAATACAACATTTAATATCTTAAGGCTACTTCCGATAGCTCGTCAAATCAATATCTTTTACTACTTTTATAACATACCAGTAATAACAATGATATATAGATCTTAATTCGTAAATCTAATTGTAACAACAATATTTATTGTTAATGTTATTATGTAGGTAAATAAATAATTACATATTTATATTACCTACAAACCAAATTACTATATAATAACAATCTTATATGTAGCAATACTACAATAATATAACACACCTATAAAACCTTACAACTTATTTTCACGGATCATAAAGAAGTAGTCTAGTATTAGATATAGGAGAACATGTTTACCTTCAGAAAAAAATTAATATCACTATAGAAAAAAATATATCTAATGTAGAAGCTAATGTTCAAAATTCAAATTAATATATTTTTTAATGTATGTAAACAGCCAGTAACAGAACTTATAGCTAGACTAGTTAGAATTATTTTCAGCAGCACTGCCTTATAGTAAAATAATGTGAGACACAACACCATGAAAATAACTAAAATAAACGATTTGAGCCGTATTATTCATATTTATATTACATTTGACAATTGTCGTACTTTTTTAATGGCAAAGACGGCTGCACTGAATGTGCTTGCGAGTGTTGAGAGATGGGGGTTTTGAAGACTGAAACATTTTATAATGTTATAATTTTTTAACCCCCAATCCAAAAAGAGGGGTGTTATAAGTTTGACCTGTGTATCTGTGTGTCTGTCTGTGGCAACGTATTAGTCAAATGCGGACGGATTTGAATGCAATTTTTTCCATAAACAAAATAAATAAAAACCTAAACAAGTGAAATTAGTGTGTTCGAAGGTTGATTTAGTACAATATAGTAAAAAATATACATAAAAAGCAAAAAAAATAATAATAAAAAACTCCCTATACAAAACGACGTCTAAAAAGGATTAAAATAACATTATTATGTACTTATTGAAGTCCTTGTGTTGGGGGACAGGTAAATAAAGAAAAAATTAAGTAAGTTAGTTACCAAGGCATATAACGAAATAACAATATCAAATCGTATAGTCTAAGTCCTCATACATTAGCTCCTAAAGTTTTGTAAAGTAGACACCATTGTCCACGTATGTACAACGGTCCCCCGAGGCAACGACTTTGACAACCTCTTTTTGTATCGGAGGTAATTTAATTTATTTATATTTATAATATTGTTTCTCTTTGACAACCAGTCCTCTGTAATCAACTAATATTATATTTTTCAACGAACAGTTCCAGTTCCGATTCCTTGCCACCTAAGCCTTGTATATTCTGATGGACAATATGAAAAGCTTAGGCTTTGTCTGCCTTTGATACGTATTTAGGTTGTAGCAATACTTACATTTCTAAAAGTTAATTATGTATAAAAGATGGTTTTTCGGTAAAACGTAAACGTAAGTCTTTATTTTTATTTTTTATTTAACATTTAATAAATGTAGGCTCCTCCTCCGCATCCGCAGCTACCAGAGATGGAAACTGTTCCAGCAGCTGGTAGATCTCCAGCGAAGCGCACAGCTCCGAGGATAGGCACCTGTCCAGCGACAAGTGTGGTTCCCACGACGGGCATCTCACCAGCGACCGCCACATCTCCAATACCACCGCCACCGTATGCACCTAGAGCTTCAACTGGAGCTAGACCAGCAGCGTATGGTACTACTCCTGGAGCGATGAACTCTGGTGCAATGGCTGCACCAAAACCGAGACCTGCTCCGTATCCTAAGCCGTATCCTTTAGCCAAGGGACCAGCAGTACCGATGCACTGACTGTATACATTCTGTAAGTAATATTTACAAAATTATCAATATTTCAAGATATAGATTGTGCATTTTATAGATATCTAATCAACTCATAAGGCAACCTACATGGAAAAACTACTAACATAATTTATAGAAATATAAGCCAAGGAAAGTGTGAATAGATCTTATATAAAACAAAATTTTTCAGAACTGACCTGCACCAAGCAGGCTTGAACGCAGAGTAGGAGAAAAGAAAAGGTAGACATGATCAGTTACTTTTCAGGTACAAAGTCAACAGTATAATATGTTGGTCACCCATAAGGTATTTATAGTATTTCTTACTTCATTTTTGTACGTGATTATATCGAAATTTAGAACTCTATTATTTTATAGGAGAATAATAAATATGTTCTTCGAACGTAAGTATTACAAATTTCATAAGTTTTCATAACATTTATTATTAACACACTTTACATTATTTAGAAATAAATTAGTTTATAATCCAAAGTTTTTGTTCAAAACAGTATAACACTATTTGTCATTACACGAAATCAATCCAGAATGTTCATCAAGTGTACTCTCACCGTGTGTCTGCAGGCGATGTTAATGCAGGTTAGTTTATTGGTTTTTTTTATACTTTTAATTAACATTTTTACGGCACATAAATATGGAACATCTTTAAAAAAACTCAAAAGTTAGTTATTTTATCTAGTGACAACAATAGTAATAATTAAGTCTTTTCTTTACTTTAATATATATTATACTATTTAAGTATGACTTCAAATATTTTTTAACTTCAGGGTATATATGCTCAATGCAATGGAGCATATAACGGACTTGCAGCAGCTGAAAGGTTATCCTGGCCTGCTGCCAATGCCCTAGCTTGGGATTCGCCAGCCCCTTGGGGAGTCGCGCCTTCTTGTGCGGCTTCCGCAGCTTATGTAGCTGGCGCCGCCCCATGGGCTGCTGCCCCGTTCGCTGAGTGGGGAGCGGGATACTCACCCGCCAATCTAGCTGCTTCTAACGGCGGAGGTTTTGCTGTTACCAGTGCTTCACCCATTTCACCCACCGGGGTCTCCATGACCTCTGAAAATTTATACGAAGGACCATTAGCTGTATCTGGCGCTATGCCATTCTTGGGCGCCGTAGCTTTAGAAGGAGTTCTGCCTACAGGAGGTGCAGGCGCTGTAACATACGGTTGTGGAAATGGAAATGTCGCTATGATCAACGAGGACTATGCTGCCGGATACGGCGTTGGTGCTCCGGGCTATGGAGCTAGTCTCACCGGTCCAGTATACGGCTACAACGGGTTCACTGGTTCAGTCCCAGTGGAAGTTGGTATTGCCGCTCCAGTTTTTGGAGCAGCTGGTGCTCGTTTGGGTGGTTGTGGATATGGTGCTGTTTACTGATTATAGTTTGTTAGTAGATTTAAATATACGTATAAAAAATAAAGAATTAATAAACAAAATTTAATTAGTTTAGTATTTGCATATTTCCTATACTATTTTTTTATCATTTCTGATAGACCAACATGGGTCAGGGCTATATCATGTGTTAAAAAAAGAATATTTTTATGATAATTGTAAAAATTTTAAAATAAAAAGGGCACCTGGAATAGTATATATACCATCGCAGTAAGGCTGAACTGTTTTTTTTTTGTTTAAAGCTATAATCAATCGGGAAAGAAGTTCCAAGAACATAAAAAAAACATAATTTTTAAGGGTTCTAAATATCTCTAAATCAAATATACTTTTTAATAACGGCGATCGAATGGGTAAATACCAAGAAATTATAATCAACATTTTATTTCCAATGAGAAATTATGATGTAATATGTTTATGTCCTTGTATTTTTTGTACCTATTTAAACAAAGCATAATACTGATAAGTATCACTGTGTGGTGAAATTAAATGACACAGTTCATCAAAGTTAAGCCTTATCGGTTTCAAAGACAAGCTTGTTAGCCAGAAACCACTGTTCTATTTCATAATACTGTTTTGATCATCTTTAAAGTCTTTATTATTATATACCTTTTACAAGCTGTTCTATGTAACTTCATTCACGTAGACTACTGGAGGTCATGGAATAATTGATCAAACCAAGCTCACAAATTGCAACTGTTCTAAGGCAGTGTCTAATATAGGTTGTGAGGTATTTCTCAATAAACATGTGGATTATATAGCTTTTAAACAAAAATAAAATACTTCAGCCTTGTAAGGTCACGTATAAAATATTTGAAGTTGTTTAATAAATAGTATAGTATTATTTAAAGTAATGACAAGACTTATTTATTTATATTATACAAGATAGGCTAAATCTAAAATTAAAACTATATTATATAATAATTTATTCCTGGGTGTAATGAATATGATTTCATATATCTACTAATAATAACTAAACCAATATGCTAAGTCCAATTCTGATTCGTAAAAATAGGTTGTAAAATTTCATAGGTACAATGAATGCTTTATAAAAAGAATAAAAACCATCCAATTGCAAGTCGGTCAGGCACACGAAGGGTTCCGGACCATTAAATGTCAAAAACGTCAAAAAATCATGTTGGTTGTATCTCCCATACAACAGCTCAAATATTTGTTTCATTCTGTATTTGAATTTACTGTTGTAGCAGCAACAAAATACCTACATCTGTGACAATTTAAACTCTCAAGCTATCATTCATGAGATTCAGCCTGGAAACAGACAGACGGAGAGCAATCTCTTATTCATAGTAAATAACCTAAAACGTTTTTTTTTAATTTACTTATATCATTCATATATTTTACCTACTGGTTTTTCTAAATCTAAAGGGTAATTAGTATTTCCCCAATATATTTTTTCTAATCACCTGTTTCGAAAAAAACAATTAATTTAATTAGCTTATTGATTAATAAAGTTATAATATTCGATACTTTATTTTACTATATAAGAATTTATTTGAGGGTGTAAAATCATTCCATCAGTGGTAGTTGCAAAGTATACACTACGAGTATATCTCTAGTAAAGAACTCATCGAACATGAAGTGCACTGTGAGTATCTGTTTCTGTATACTATCAAACATTCTAAGAGTTTTCAATTTTTAATAAACTTTGTACTTTTTTTGTTTAAGATTGTTCCTTTAATAATTGGCATAAAATATTTTTAGATCTTAACTGTCATTGCTTGCGTGGTAGCAATTCAAGCCAAACCTTATCTGGGACTTGGTGGCCTCGGAATGGGGTTAGGATCTGGTGTAGGTCTTGGATTAGGTTATGGCCTCGGAGGAGGAGGTGGTGGATATGCAAATGGTGGCTCCTTTGGCAACAATCTGTTCAATTCTGGTGCAAATGGTTTTGGTAATCAAGGATATCACAATGGCGGCCTCAATAACTTCCACAATATTGGCAACCATCACAGCAGTCTAAACTCGGTTAGTAGCTTTATCAATTTTCTTTTAAAAATATTTTGAAAAATGTTATTACTCACACTGAATTAGAAAATCAGCTTCCTGACGTCCGTTCGTGATTGTCCTTAATCTTTTAGATTACTCAAGCTGAGAACACCGACAATCATGATATCGGCGGCGGTCAACTCTTCGACACGGGAGCTCTTTCCAACGGTGGCTACAACCAGTTTGGTAACGGAGGAAGCCACTTTGGTAACGGATACGGAAGTGGACAACAAATGACTTCCTTCCTCTAAGCAATGTCGTTGTTATTATTAAATTATCCTCAAAATTTAAAACAATATATTTTTTCCCACTTAGACCTTTTATTCATAAGTTATTATTTTATCGTTTTATAAAGCATCGCAGATGATAAAATAAATATTCAGAATAATTGCGATCCCCGTAGGAGAGCCGCATCCAAAAGTGAAATAACAAAATCTAGCACTCTCTGCAGAAAGTCAATATTGTTATAAACTGGGCTGTGTCATTTTTTGGTACGATAAGTTAGAAAGTATACTATTGAATATAGCAACGACAATAATGATAATAATTATTATAATAATAGATATTCTTTGTTGCACATTAATAAACAGAAATATAAAATAATTATAACAAAATTAAAAAAAATGTGTGTGTCAGCTCCGACGACTGGAGTTTACTCCTTAAGTATAAATCCCAGTCTAAACAAACGGAAAAAAAAAATAATAAAAAATATTTAACTGAAAAAAGATTCATACCATATAGGTATGCCTTGCAGCATGACCTATGCACGTCTTAAGACACTAACAACCAAATTAGACAGTTGCGCACAATAGGTTGAGCACCAAAAACGTAACGAGGTCATTCATTCAGTAGATTTTACCATAGAGATATACATAGAGTAGGGAAGCCAGCCTAAATTGTCACCATCGAACTTAAAAGAGATAGGTAGATCGAAAAACCCTATCTATCTCAACTTTTTATGAAATCTCGTGCTTCTTCGTCGTCGTCTCGAGTGTAATTCGTAGCAATTGTCATTTTTATTGAGTAGTGTCAAAAATGTTTTACACAAATGTTTCGAAAATTTTTAAAACGCGTCATGTATATTTTTTTGCGCATGTGTTATATTATTGTAGTATTGCTACATATAAGATTGTTATTATATAGTAATTTGGTTTGTAGGTAATATAAATATGCAATTATTTATTTACCTACATAATAACATTAACAATAAATATTGTTGTTACAATTAGATTTACGAATCAAGATCTATATATCATTGTTATTACTGGTATGTTATAAAAGTAGTAAAAGATATTGATTTGACGGGCTATCGGAAGTAGCCTTAAGATATTAAATATATTGTATTTACATACTTACTTATTAGGTAAGCCATAAATGTGTGAAAGATATAAGATTGTTATAAATATGCTTAGGCATTTAAAATGGTTATGTACTATTATATTGTTATTATGATATATTTAATGATGTTTAAAGTTGTGAATATGACTTATCTCCAGAAGCTGCCGTTGGCGCTTCTGTCGATGTTGTTATGTTATAAATATGGCTGTAAGCCTCTATTAAAGACAATCTGTATTGGACAACTGGCAAGATAAGTAATTCTTATACTTACATTGTTTATAATATGTGTAATAACTATTGTGGGTATTTCATCGTATTGAGTTATTGGTAATTGTGTCTAAATAATTACACAGTAATGACTATATTACTGTATTTATTATATTCATGTACCGAGAGTCATTGGGTTATATTAAATGATATATTTGTTTAGATCTTTCTTTTCATTCAACTTGTCCAGATAATGCATTGAAATATATTATCATATTAATAGTGTGAAGTGGCTGGTTAAATACTTTATACTATAATAATTCAGTGGTTTTTAATTATAGAATCTTATAATATCTAACACATGCGTGATAAGGCAAAGACAAACAGTATCAGTACAGATCTTGCATCTTTTTTAACTGTCTTTCACTGACGCTCATACGAATACCTATGGCTCACCTATTCTATGTATATTAATTCTATGGATTTTACACCTCACATTTTGTCATACCGGGCGTCTTATATCAAAATTGATTCTTAAGGAGTAGACTCCAAAAATAATAAAACATGGTGACCAACAAAAAGGCGACCTTATCGCAGAAAAGCGTTTTCTGCCAGGCAACCTTAAGGTTGAAGATACGTTATAATAATGAAATAATAATAATAATAATAGCTAGCTTAGCTTAGCTTAGCTTAGCTTCGGCTAGCTTAGCATCTAGCCGAAAACGGGATTGCTACCAAGCCTGGGCAAATGCAGCGATGGCATGGGATGTACAGACCAGCGAATTAAAAAAGAAGTACAACTTTGCCTCCAGGTCCCTCAAAAGAGACATAGCCAGGGCAAAGTCGGAGTACATCGCCAGAGTTGGCAAGAGACTGACGAGCCTTCCTTCCGGAACTCGTGCGTTCTGGTCTCTTGCCAAAGCTGTCGAAGGAAATTTCTGTAGGCCATCCCTTCCCCCTCTGCGCAGGGAAGACCTTTCATTGGCTCATGACGCTAAAGAGAAAGCCGACCTCCTGGGCAAACTCTTTGCGTCCAACTCGACACTGGATGACCAGGGAAACGTACCGCCGACCATACCGCAGTGCGAGAGCTTCATGCCGGAAGTCCGGTTCTATGAACGCTCAGTGCGTAAAACACTTCTTTCCCTGGACATTCACAAGTCTTGTGGGCCTGATGGAATCTCTTCCATTGTGCTGAAAACATGTGCTCCGGAGTTGGCACCGGTTTTGACGCGTCTTTTTCGGCTCTCATACTCTTCTGGCGTCGTCCCGAACTGCTGGAAAACAGCTTTAGTGCACCCGATTCCTAAAAAAGGTAATCGCTCGGATCCGTCCAACTATTGCCATTACCTCCTTGTTCTCAAAGACAATGGAATCCATTGTTAGCTGCCAGCTCCTTCGGTACTTAGAAGATCACCAGCTGCTTAATGACCGACAATACGGTTTCCGTAGGGGACGCTCAGCTGGTGACCTTTTAGTATATCTAAGTCACCGTTGGGCACAGGCGATTGAGACCAAAGGAGAGGCCTTGGCGGGTAGCTTGGAAATAGCAAAAGCCTTTGATCGGGTCTGGCATAAAGCGCTTCTCTCGAAGCTGCCTTCCTATGGGCTTCCCGTGAAATTGTGCAACTGAGTCACCAGTTTCCTGGCAGACAGAAGCATGGAAGTCGTTGTTGACGGTGCTTGCTCCAACTCCAATTCTGTCAATGCTGGTGTCCCTCAAGGCTGTGTGCTATCACCTACACTATTTCTTCTGCATATTAATGATATGCTGCAAAGCGGCAGCATTCATTGCTATGCGGATGATAGTACGGGTGATGCCTTTTATACCGGCCGCACTAATATTTCACGGAAAAACGTCACTGAGAGCCGAAATAAACTTGTGTCTGAAATCGAAACAACTTTGGGAAAAGTTTCAGATTGGGGCGGACTTAATCTAGTCCAATTTAACCCTACAAAGACACAAGTTTGCGCGTTCACCGCAAAAAAGACACCGTTTGCCGTATCACCTTCATTTAAGAGCACTCCCCTAACTGCCGCAGCCAGTATTGGAATCCTTGACGTCGA
Organism: Napeogenes inachia; assembly: GCA_959347355.1. NCBI lineage: Eukaryota > Metazoa > Arthropoda > Insecta > Lepidoptera > Nymphalidae > Napeogenes > Napeogenes inachia. Next base: position 1,455,307 of record OY365794.1, read on the forward strand.
TATATCGAGCGAGGTCCAGTTCCGCGGTCAAAGAAGATAGGTCCATTCCGCGGTCAAAGAAGATAGGTATACTGAACAGATCGAGACGATATTTCACTCCGGCCCATCGCCTGCAGCTTTATAAAGCGCAGGTTCGGTCGTAGATGGAATACTGTTCTCATCTTTATGCAGGTGCACCTCAGTACCAGCTTCTTCCTCTTGACCGCATACAACGGAGAGCGACTCGAATCATCGACTGTCAAGATCTTTCCGATCGGCTTGATCCCTTGGCGTTGCGTAGGGATATAGCTTCCCTCTGCATCCTCTATCGCTTATACCATGGGGAGTGCTCTGAAGAGTTGTTCGAATTAATACCACCCACAGATTTTCGCCATCGTCCATCGCGACAGAACCACCATCCCCATTACCTGAATGGCTGGCGTTCCACCACTGTGCGCTTCTCTAGAAGTTTCTTACCTCGCACAGACAATCTGTGGAATAAATTGTCTCCCGAGGTATTTCCGGACCGATACGACATTGAAACCTTCAAAAAAAGAGCGTATTCCTTCTTAAAAGGGCGGCAACGCGTTTGTAACTCCTGAGTTGCAGACGTCCATGGGCGACGGATGTTGCTTACAAGCAGGTGACCCGTTTGCTCGTTTGCCTTCTATCACATAAAAAAAAATACTAAATAAAATTAGTAATAATAATTAATAAAAAAATATATATTATATTTTAGGAGGTGCTCAAAAGACGAATTTAACGAGCGGCCATTTACCCCAGCAAGCCGCCTCGATTCATGCAGTTTATTTATTTCGTTGGTATCCTCAGCTTCTCTTATCGATAGTCTGTTTATCGAACTTGGCACGCGTGACTACTGCTGTGTAGTCAGTGCTGCTTATGTACCGCCTAATATAACCTCTCATATTTATAAACTACATCTGAAAAATTTACAGTCCGTACTTCAATATACTGAGAAATATTTAATATCCATATTTTGAAATGATAATTATAATAGTGCATGCATGAAGAGTTATAATTATCATGGATGCATTTGTATCATTTTATTAATAGTTGTACCTTTTTCGCAAAGAATAAATTAAAAAATCATAATATTAGGTCCTTATCTATGAAATTGACGTTTTATATGGAAGGAACAAAAAGTCGATTATTTTTGTTTAGTTTTTGTTGTTTTCTATCCACTTTTGCCATCTGACTAATGAAGTATATTCATTAGTCATTCTAGTAGTAGTCTAGTAGTTCGTTGATCCCTTTACCAAAAAACCAGTCGGACGGGAATCAATAAAATCTTTGAAGGCGATTTGGACTGCCCCATCGGAGTTAAATTTTTTCCCTTGCAAGAAGTTATCCAAAAGTCGATAAAATAGTAATCAGTTTGAGCAAGGTCCGGGGAGTACAGTGGTTGTCTTAGACATTCTATTTGAAGCTCTTCTAATTTGGAAGCCTGCTGTTATGCAATGTGTGGTCTAGCGTTGTCGTGAAGCAGCAGTGGTGTGGAGCGATTTACCAACCTAGGTTGTTTAGCACCTAGTTTTTCCATCATGGTTTGCAATTGCTAACAATAGACATCTGCCGTAATATTCTTGCCAGATTTGAGAAAACTGTAATGAACAATACCTGCACTAGTCCACCAAACGCTTACAAGTCATTTTTTTGGGTCAATTTTCGCTTCGGGCAGAATTTGGCTGGCTGACCTGGATCCAATCATTGCTATGAGCACTTCCGAATATCGTAGAGAATCCATTTTTCATCATTGATACTGATTTTATTTAAAATCCATTAATTATTGTGCCGGTTCAGCAATGTAACGCAGCAGTTGAAGCGTATTTTTTTCAGTCTTTCCAATTTGCTTCAAGTGGATTAAAACCGCAGCCTGTAAATAACTCGGACGTGGTTTGCGGTGGATCCGCTTCCACAATAGCATGCAATACTTCATTATAAAATTTTCAGAACGAAAACGTTGGAACCAAAAACGAACTGTGTTTTATTAGCAACAGGACCGCCATACACATCAATGACCCTTCGAGTAGTTACCGCAGCACTGCTATGGTGGAACTCGTACTCGTAATTCGTAAATAATGCGATATTTTAAGTTTTCAATTTTATAAACTGGGTAACGGATACAGAAAAAACAATAAAAAAAACAAATGAATGACGATCAACGAAACAAAAGTACATGTGTAAACAACTATAAAAATTTGGATTTGGAATTCCTTACCAAAGAGGAGAAATTTGTGATTAAAGTGGCCGGTACGAAAAACGAACATTTTCATATGTAAGGACCTATTATATAATATAATATAAAATATATTTTAGTATTTTTATAATTCTCGCCAGCAGCTACACCCTCTCTGTGTAAATAACTGTATAAAGATGTGTAAACTATAGTAATAATTAACGATAATTAGTAACTCAATTGATATCATCGTAATAGTGGGGTGTGAACATCGTGACGTAACGAGTCACGTGATCGGAATCGTTACGAGGGGCTCCGGAGACATTTTTAAATATTCGAGAGCATTGAGTCGAAACGGAATTGATTAGTGAGAGCCTTACAGTTCGCCCCCCAACGGGACCGGTTGTTCACGCAACTCTGATAATTGTATACCTGCTAAGTAATTTGTGATAATTGATTACCTACATTTAATACAAGAATTGTCTGAAGAATTGATCCTGTACCAAAAGACTCCATCAAGAACGAGCAAGCCACTAATATGCCTCTATCTCCGATGGATATATTATTTTTCTAATCCTCAGGAACAGTACTTTTTTCGAGATGGTAAGTACGTTATGTATTTGGATTATAGCAACACTTATTTTTAAAAGACAATTATTATTAATAATGTATAAAAAATGGTACTTCAGTAAAAAAGTAAGTCTTTATTTTTATTTTTTTATTTAAAATTTAATAAATGTAGGCTCCTCCTCCGCATCCGCAGCTACCAGAGATGGAAACTGTTCCAGCGGCTGGTAGATCTCCAGCGAAGCGCACAGCTCCGAGGATAGGCACCTGTCCAGCGACGAGTGTGGTTCCCACGACCGGCATCTCACCAGCGACCGCCACATCTCCAATACCACCGCCACCGTATGCACCTAGAGCTTCAACTGGAGCTAGACCAGCAGCGTATGGGACTACTCCTGGAGCGATGAACTCTGGTGCAATGGCTGCACCAAAACCGAGACCTGCCCCGTATCCTAAGCCGTATCCATTTGCCAAGGGACCAGCAGCACCGATGCACTGGCTGTATACATTCTGTAAGTAATATTTACAAAATTAACAATATTTTTAGATATAGATTGCGCATTTTATAAATATCTAATCAACTCATAAAGCAATCGCCATGGAAAAACTACTAACATAATTTATCGAAATATTAGCCTAGGAAAGTGTGAACAGATCTTATATAAAACAATATTTGTCAGAACTGACCTGCACCAAGCAGGCTTGAACGCAGAGTAGGAGAAAAGAAAAGGTAGACATGATCAGTTACTTTTCAGTTACAAAGTCAACAGTATAACATGTTGGTCACCCATAAGGTATTTATAGTGTTTCTTACTTCATTTTTGTACGTGATTATATCGACATTTAGAACTCTATTATTTTATAGGTAAATAATAAATATGTTCTTCGAACGTAAGTATTACAAATTTCATAAGTTTTCATAACATCTAGTATTAACACACTTTACATTATTTAGAAATAAATTAGTATATAATCCAAAGTTTTTGTTCAAAACAGTATTCCAGTATTTGTCGTTACACGAAATCAATCCAGAATGTTCATCAAGTGTGCTCTCACCGTGTGTCTGCAGGCGATGTTAATGCAGGTTAGTTCATTGGTTTTCTTTTTGTTTATTTTTTTTATATTTTTAATTAACATTTTAACGGCACATAAATATGGAACATCTTTAAAAAAACTCAACAGCTAGTTATTTTGTATAGTGACAACAATAGTAATAAATAAGTCTTTTCATTACTTTATTATATATTATACTATTTAACTTCAAATATTTTTTTAATTTCAGGGTATATATGCTCAATGCAATGGAGCATATAACGGACTTGCAGTAGCTGAAAGGTTATCCTGGCCTGCTGCCAATGCCCTAGCTTGGGATTCGCCAGCACCTTGGGGAGTCGCGCCTTCTTGTGCGGCTTCCGCAGCTTATGTAGCTGGCGCCGCCCCATGGGCTGCTGCCCCGATCGCTGAGTGGGGAGCGGGATACTCACCCGCCAATCTAGCTGCTTCTAACGGCGGAGGTTTTGTTGTTACTAGTGCTTCACCCATTTCACCCACCGGGGTCTCCATGACCTCTGAAAATTTATACGAAGGACCATTAGCCGTATCTGGCGCTATGCCATTCTTGGGCGCCGTAGCTTTAGAAGGAGTTCTGCCTACAGGAGGTGCAGGTGCTGTAACATACGGTTGTGGAAACGGAAATGTCGCTATGATCAACGAGGACTATGCTGCCGGATACGGCGTTGGTGCTCCGGGCTATGGAGCTAGTCTCACCGGTCCAGTATACGGGTACAACGGGTTCACTGGTCCAGTGCCGGTGGAAGTTGGTATTGCCGGTCCAGTTTTTGGAGCAGCTGGTGCTCGTTTGGGTGGTTGTGGATGTGGTGCTGTTTACTGATTATAGTTTACTAGTTGGTTTAAATATACTTTTAAATGAAAAAGGTTTATTAAATAAGATTGAATTATTCCAGTATTTACATCGTTACCAATCTTAGTATATCTATTTTTTATTACCTACTTCTGATAGACCTACATGTGTCATGGGTCACGAATATAAGCTCAAAATAAGTTAAAAATAAAATATTTTTTATTATAATTCAAACATATATGGCCCTTTTAGACTTGAAGATATTAAAGATAGGAATCTATCTTTTAATCGTAATGATTTAATTTAATTAATCGTAATGATTTAATTTAATCGTAATGATTTTTTTTATATTATTTTTTATATACGACACACTTAACAGTTTGCGGCCAATATGGTATAAGATATTCTGCACAATAATAAAGATCTACCTGCTCGCCACAAAATGTTTTTTAGAAGCTTCAGAGCTGTTTACCGTGCGTCGTAATTTTTCATAACAACCCACACAACGTCTTTTTTTGTTTCCTCGTTGGAAAACATGATCAACACATCTTCCTTCAGGATTTTTTTTTATTATTTTACTGGATAATGCCGCGGTATTAACCGGCGATAATTTTTCTTTCTTAGAATGCTCACCAAAATTAATTGACTTTTTACACTTTTTTTTTTCAAAGTAACTCATTGTTTTTAACAACAATTAAAACAATTTAAAATATGAACACGTCGATATATTTACGCGAGTGCCATTTTTGAAACGTGAGCGCGTCCCCTCTCATCGATACTTGAACAACACTAAAACGAGACACGTAGTGCCCGCGCCGCCTACCTACGTATAATTCCACGAGTAATAAAATATCCCCTAACGCAAGTAATGAAAAAAATTATAGTACTGTGCGTTAGGGACCTAATCCATCCCTATTTTTTTTATTATGTCTATGAACTCACCTTCAAGTAGGATACAAATGTGTATATTTGTCTTGCTCATACATAAAGAACTTTACAAGTTAGAGCCCCCCGCAAGGAGTGAAAAAACAGCATTTCAGTCCACGCACAATACAAAAGTCCCGCAAGAGATCTAATAGACCTCGTAACGCAGCGAACGTGTTAAGATGCAGATTACAATAAAAACACTTTTTTTTAATCAGGTTGATTTAAGGGTTTGACTAGTTTTTTCTTATTCTCCATATTTTGAATAAAAAATAAGGTCTAAACAATCCGAAAAAGGTCTAAACAATCCTTTCAAAGTGGCTTATTTATTAAACATTAAAAATATGTCAAAACTAAACCATACAAATTATAAAATTATTATAAATAGTACTATTTCTATATAATTTGATATCTTAAACGTGAATCTATACTCCTTGTTTTCACACGTAAACTATTCTACGCATAAATTTAAAAGTAGTTTTAAGCAGACATTTTATTATCCAATTAGTAAATATATTACATCTTACACTGTCGTAAAAGCCTTTCAAGACTCTTATGGCTTTTAATTATCAACATTACGTGGAAAACGATAAGTAATTATAAAAATATTGCAAAAAGTACGTGCTTAGAACATAATCTCGTAATGTAAAGTTCATTGTGTCACTAAGATAATGATAATTTAAAATAATTATTTATTAACATAATATTAAACATTTAATTAGTAATTTGTTAAATAAAATTAAAATGACCTCGAATATTATAAAGTGAGAATCTGGTAAAACCAAAGCTCGCAACTCAAAATTTTCTGTTCACATAGATAATCAAATAATTAAATCAGACAAGGAAGTTACTTCTGCTTTTGAAAATTATTTAAAAAAAAATCAGCTTCTACCACTTCTTCTTTAATTTCTTCTCCTGTAGTCGCTGAATCATTACTACAAAAAATGTAAAAAAAATGTAATATTCATTTAGAATTTTAAACATTTAGAATACTTCCGACTTATGAGGAATATATGTAAAGGTGATTGGCTCAATAGTGGACCCTATTGCGCCTTACTTAGAGCCCATTTTTAATTATTGTATTTCTTGTGGGGTGTTTGCTGACCTAATGAAACATAGCAAAGTAATACCACTCTTAAAATCAGGCAATAATTCAGATCCTTCTAATTACAGACCAATATTAGTATTGCTTTCATTTAGTTAAATATTTGAAAAAATCATGCTTAATCAGCTAATAGACTATTTTAATTAATATACTTTTTTATTAATAATACTGTTTACTTCACAATAAACAGTTCTGTTTTACTAGAGGTCGCTCTACTACGGACGGTGGTGTCTTTCTTATAAAACATAAATATGAGGTTTGGGATGAGTCACGGAATGCTCTTGGAATATTCTGTGATCTATATAAGGCTTTCGATAGTGTTTAGCATGAAACAGTGGTCAGGAAATTGTACCACTATTGCTTTAAGAACATTGATCTCAAACTCCCGATTTTCTATTGGTATAATACAATTCAGAGAGTAGAGGTGAATGGAAAAGATCAACTGGGGCTCCAATTGATATGGTTGTCCCTCAAAGTTCAATCTTGGGCTCATTTCTCTTCCTTGTTTATATAAATGACCTACCTACTTTTGTAGACAAACATAATGAGATAGTATTGTTTGATGATGACACTTCTTTAATATTTAAAGTAAAACGGCACCGAGTAATGTAAGACGATGTAAACAAAGCTCTCTCTAGAATAGTGCATTGGTTTAATGTTAACAACCTGTTCCTTAATAATAAAAAGACTAAATTTTCTACTTCTAATATTAAACAGGTGCAAACTAATGGACTTTTATATGAGGAAGCGATGGAAGTGGTGGAATCCACAGTTATTCTAGGAATCCATTTTCATTTTAGGCTACAATGGGATCCCATATAGCTGAATTGGCTAGTAAACTTAGCTCAGCCGTAGGTACACTGTTAAAAAATAAGATCCCTAACTGACAAAATCACTGCTAAGTTAGTTTATTATAGTTATTTTCATAGTATAATGTCTTATGGTATCCTACTGTGGGGTAGTTAAAATATGTACACAAAAATACTGACAATTTTATTAAGCACAGTGACAAACACTATAAGAACGAGGAAGAAACACAAGCTCGCGTTACACCTGCTAAAATAACAAGATGAAGACTGTGTTATCAGTTGTGTCTTGGAAGTTGTGTAAGGTGCAGTGTTAGTCTTATTGTTGTTTGATTTCTAACTTATCATAGCAAAAAAAATACAGTTTAGTTTTATACCAATATCGATTTAATAATAATAATAAAAATAATAATAAAACAGTTTATTGTCTTGTAGATAGATACAATTTTACACATATATCAGAAAAGAGTTGAATACAATATATATATACAACCCTCTAAGACACTGGGAGCTGGCTCAGCTACTTGTTTACCAGGACCGAGATCTTGGAAAATGCTGGTTTTCAGCCAGTCCCCCCTCCTCAAGACTTAATGTGGGAGAAACCGAATGATTACAATTAGCCAACGATGGAACTAATTACAAAATAATTAAGTACATATAAAAAATATTAAAAAGAAACAAACAAACATTTACAGTGTTAGGTGCTGGATTTTATGCTCATTTGTTTGACTATTGTCTGACATATGATACGCTTCATTCCAGTTCCCCTATGGGGATCGCAATTTCTGTTTGTTATCAGTTAAGAGATTATACGATGCGAAAAAAAAATATTTATTGTACTAAAAAAAAATTGATCTAACTGGTTAAAGAATTTTATTTATAGAATTGAAGATCATTTAACAATTACCAAAACATTAAGAACATTGCTTAGAGGAAAGAAGACATTTGTTGTCCACTCCCGTATCCGTTACCAAAGTGGCTTCCTCCGTTACCAAACTGGTTGTAGCCACCGTTGGAAAGGGCTCCCGTGTCGAAGAGTTGGCCGCCGCCGATATTATGAAAGTCGCTGTTATCGGCTTGAGTGATCTGAAAGATAAAAAAAGATCTCTTATCTGTTTGGTGCCAAGAAGCTTGTTTTAAAATACAATATGAGTTATAATATTTTAAAACGTTTTAAAAGAAAATTCATAAGGATACTAACCGAGTTTAGACTGCTGTGATGGTTGCCAATATTGTGGAAGTTATTGAGGCCGCCATTGTGATATCCTTGATTGCCAAAACCATTTGCACCAGAATTGTACATATTATTTCCGAAGGAGCCACCATTTGCATATCCACTACCTCCTCCCCCGAGGCCATAGCCTAATCCAAGACCTACACCAGATCCTAATCCCATTCCGAGGCCACCAAGTCCCAAATAAGGTTTGGCTTCAATTGAGACCACGCAAGCTATGGCGGCTAAGATCTAAAAATATTTTATGCCAATTATTAAAGGAACAATCTTAAACAAAAAAAAGTACAAAGTTTATTGAAATTTGAAAATTCTAAGAATGCTTGATAGTATAAAGAAACAGATACTCACAATGCACTTCATGTTCGAAGAGTTCTTTACTAGAGATATACTCGTAGTGTATACTTTGCAACTACCAGTGAAGGAATGATTCGACACCTTCAAATATATTCTTATATAGTAAAATTAAGTCTTGTCTATTATAAACGTATTAATCCATTAGCTAATAATATTAATTGTTTCACGAAGACGAGTGATTAGAAAAGATATATTGGGGGAAATACTAATTACTGTTTAGAAAAACCAGTGATTACAATATATTAATGATACAGGTGAATTAAAAAAAATCCGTTATAGGTTATTTACTAAGCCTATAACTAAGAGGTCGCTGTCCGCCTATTCGTCTGTCTGTCTGTCGGTCTCCAGGCTGTATATCATGAACCGTGAAGTTAGAAAGTTAATTTTTTCACAGATTATGTATTTTTTACCGCTATAATAACAGAACTAAAAACAGAATAAAATTTATATTTAAGGGGAGCTCCCATAAAACAAGCGTGATCTTTATGCTCGATATTAATAACGGTAACAGGTACACACTTAAAATATTTACAGAATATATAGTTTTATATTCACTTTAAAAATAAATTATTAAATTTTCTGATGAGGCTTGCATAAAACATGTTTTACGTTTTTTATGGTATGGAACGCCTTTCCGACTCGCACCTGGCCGGTTTTTATTATTTCTATAAAGCATACACTGCACCTATGGAACTTATCAACCTATTTTCTCGGATCAGAAAGTAGAAGGTAGAACATGTATAAAAGCGATCAAGAAACTCTTACTTGAGTCTATGACGCACACATGCATATTTAACACATGTTTAAAATAATATTGTACAACGTATCTAATCGAAATTAAAGGTAAAGAATTATGGTATTTTTAAAGCAGAATGTTATTAGATTACCTTAATGCTTGGTTTTGCATCGAAGTGCATAAATCATTAATTGTTCTATAGCATTTTTTTGGCAATAAAAACAAATTTTGTAAAAAAATATTATTCACAAGGAATGTTGACTTTTTACTATTTTACTTTATTATTAAATATATAATACTATAGCAACACTTATATTTTAAATAGAATATTACACACCTAGGGAGGAAAAATAAGAAATGTCTCACATGTAGTTGTCGACCGAGGTGGAACCGAGGTCGACTAACATGCTATCTGAGGTATTCTTATTTTACTTCCCGAGGTGTGTATGCTATTTTTCTGTCCGACGACGGCAGAAAGCGCCAACTTCGTTTTTCGCAGCGGGACGAAAGTTGTCACTTTCCGCCCGGCGGTCAAAAAAGTTAATTGTGTATAAAAGATAGTTCTTCGGTAAAATGGTAAAAATCTTTATTTTTTTTTATATAACATTTAATAAATGTACGCTCCTCCTCCGCATCCGCAGCTACCAGAGATGGAAACTGTTCCAGCGGCTGGTAGATCTCCAGCGAAGCGCACAGCTCCGAGGATAGGCACCTGTCCAGCAACGAGTGTGGTTCCCACGACGGGCATCTCACCAGCGACCGCCACATCTCCGATACCACCACCACCGTAAGCACCTAAAGCTTCAACTGGAGCTAGACCAGCAGCGTATGGTACTACTCCTGGAGCGATGAACTCTGGTGCAATGGCTGCACCAAAACCGAGACCTGCTCCGTATCCTAAGCCGTATCCGTTAGCCAAGGGACCAGCAGCACCGATGCACTGGCTGTATACATTCTGTAAGTAATATTTACAAAATTATCAATATTTCAAGATATAAATGTGCATTTTATAAATATCTAATCAACTCATAAAGCAATCGCCATGGAAAAACTACTAACATAATTTATCGAAATATTAGCCTAGGAAAGTGTGAACAGATCTTATATAAAACAATATTTGTCAGAACTGACCTGCACCAAGCAGGCTTGAACGCAGAGTAGGAGAAAAGAAAAGGTAGACATGATCAGTTACTTTTCAGTTACAAAGTCAACAGTATAACATGTTGGTCACCCATAAGGTATTTATAGTGTTTCTTACTTCATTTTTGTACGTGATTATATCGACATTTAGAACTCTATTATTTTATAGGTGAATAATAAATATGTTCTTCGAACGTAAGTATTACAAATTTCATAAGTTTTCATAACATTTAGTTTTAACACACTTTACATTATTTAGAAATAAATTAGTATATAATCCAAAGTTTTTATTCAAAACAGCATTCCAGTATTTGTCGTTACACGAAATCAATCCAGAATGTTCATCAAGTGTGCTCTCACCGTGTGCCTGCAGGCGATGTTAATGCAGGTTAGTTCATTGGTTTTTTTTTGGTTTTTTTTTTACATTTTTAATTATCCTTTTAATGGCACGTAAATATGAAACATCTATAAAAAAACTCAACAGCTAGTTATTTTGTATAGTGATTACAATAGTAATAAATAAGTCTTTTCATTACTTTATAATATATTATACTATTTAAGTATGACTTCAAATATTTTTTAAATTTCAGGGTATATATGCTCAATGCAATGGAGCATATAACGGACTTGCAGTAGCTGAAAGGTTATCCTGGCCTGCTGCCAATGCCCTAGCTTGGGATTCGCCAGCACCTTGGGGAGTCGCACCTTCTTGTGCGGCTTCCGCAACTTATGTAGCTGGCGCCGCCCCATGGGCTGCTGCCCCGTTCGCTGAGTGGGGAGCGGGATACTCACCCGCCAATCTAGCTGCTTCTAACGGCGGAGGTTTTGCTGTTACTAGTGCTTCACCCATTTCACCCACCGGGGTCTCCATGACCTCTGAAAATTTATACGAAGGACCATTAGCTATATCTGGCGCTATGCCATTCTTGGGCGCCGTAGCTTTAGAAGGAGTTCTGCCTACAGGAGGTGCAGGCGCTGTAACATACGGTTGTGGAAACGGAAATGTCGCTATGATCAACGAGGACTATGCTGCCGGATACGGCGTTGGTGCTCCGGGCTATGGAGCTAGTCTCACCGGTCCAGTATACGGCTACAACGGGTTGCCTGGTTCAGTCCCGGTGGAAGTTGGTATTGCCGGCCCAGTTTTTGGAGCAGCTGGTGCTCGTTTGGGTGGTTGTGGATGTGGTGCTGTTTACTGATTATAGTTTATTAATACATTTAAATATAACCTTGAATAAAATAAATAATAAGTAAAATTGAATTATTTCAGTATTTGCATATTTTCTTTTCCAATTTTAACCATACCTATTTCTTGTTACGTCTATTATATCTATATCGGTCTATTATATCTATATCATCGGTCAAGCATATAACATAAGCTAGAATACTTCTTAAGATAATTTAAAAAGTATAAAGCCTAAGAATATTTAAAATATAAAGATAGGACAGCTAGGATAGTATATTTATATACATACATATAAATATACTATTCCTAACTAAAGCTGAAGTGTTTTTTTTTTACTTAAAAGGGTCTATCTCTGAAACCACAAATCAGATTCTGAGATACTATTAGAAAACCTCTCAGTAAACTGAGAAAGATATCTGTAGTATACTAAGAACCTCACTGGGTTCTATTAGTTGTTCCGAATGACTTCCAGAAGTCCACGTGAAAGGAGTTACGAGGAACAGTTTTGAAATGTATATTATAATATGTAATAGAGACTTTGAAGATATTCAAAACTGTATTAATAAGGTAGGGCAGTTGGTACTGGCTAACAGTGATTGGCTTCATACTTCTTAACAATTAAAACAAATAATTGTATTATTTTATCTTGACCATTAATAAAACCACTGTCACATGTCCACACCCCGATTGTTTGGGCATGGACCCCGTACGGATAGGCATATGACAATTTCTTTTTTTTCTTAATAAATAATATAATTTCGCTATTGCTTTTGGTGTGGTATGGTAAATCATTATTGTATTTAAAAAAAATAAATGGCCTCAAATTAAACCCTGTGAGACACAATTTTTACACTTGATCCAAAAGTTCGTTTACCATTTACATCACAGTTCGGTCCGTCTAAACGGGACCGGTGGTTCACGCAACTCTAATAATTACGTACCTATTAAGTAGTTTGTCATAACTGATTACCTATATTAATACAAGAATTGACATATTGTGTCTATGTGGTTTAATTGCCTGAGACCTACGCCTTTGAATCTATACCAGATGACTCCATCAATAATGAACAAGCCACTAATATACCTATATTTCTGAAATATATATTTAATACAATCTTTTCATACAAGATAAAGTATGTTTGGATGTTCCTTATAGACCCCGAAACGGCTGGCCGATTTCAACGAAATTATTAGAGAATCTTTAGATGGACCCAGCGGGTAATCCTGTAAAGTTTGGTGGCAATAGGATTTTTTTTTTACTGTCAATAACTTTGCTTTTTTTTTCTTCCGGTAAAAAATTGTTTTTTAAATTGAAATATTTAAGGTCAATTATATCTATTGCTGTGGTTTCATTCTTATAATGGGTTTACCTGAATCAAATTTTTAAGGGAACAATTCGAAACTATTCCCCATTAAACAAAAAAGAATTACGTAAATCGGTTCAGACACCTCGGAGAAATCGTTGTACATACCTTAAAAAAAAAAAAAATATACCGGCCGAATTGCGAACCTCCTCCGCCTTTTTTAAATCAGTTAAAAAGGTGATGTGTTCTCCTAAAAAATCATTGTACTCGTTAAAACAAAAGAAAATCATAGATTTTTCTGTACACTAAACGTTCAACAAGTTTAAATTTTTATATACCTACCATGTGTAATATCTCAGGACAAATTACAAACAAACATATCTAACCCCTAAGTAAGCACATTATTTGCTTGTGTTAAGGGTGTTAGACAACGATACAAATACATAGAAATACACATATAAATACTGAGAATATATTTAATAAACGACCAAACCCAGAAACACAGACATCTATGCTCATCACATAAATGCCTGTCTCTGCCGGGAATCGAAGCCGAGCCCCATTGCGCCGTCACACGTTAGGCGTCTGCGATAACCACTCGACCAACGGGGCGGTGTGTGTGTGTGTGTGTGTGTTTATTATATACTACTCCTTCTGGCGTATTCGAGTACAATTAGCTAATTATCATCTAAAGCAACCCCCCACATCATCACATACATCCTTGATAACTTAAATACTCTATAGCTTAAAATATTTTGTGCTTCCCTTGGATTTTAACTAACGATATTCTACTGTATTATAATTCTTGTATGCTTACAAATTGAAATATATGTTTATATTAGCATAAATTAGGTCTATGTTTAATCTCTAAAATTTGTGTATCATATAATATGCTGTACGATTCCAATGATTATTTTTTTTTAATTAAGAAACTTTATTTTTTCTTTTTATCAAAAAAACATTATTACTGAGATAAAGATGATTGTTTTTTATTTTTATTTATAAACTTATATTATTTTTATGCAGTTTTTAAAATAATAACAAATTTGTTTTTAGTTTTTTATTACAGTTTTAGTAATCATAAGCTCCACCACCGCAACCGCAGCTACCAGAGATGGAGACAGTTCCAGCAGCTGGCAGGTCTCCAGAGAAGCGCACTGTTCCGACGATGGGAACTAGTCCAGCGACGAGTGTGGTTCCAGCGACCGCCATTTCACTAACAACCGAGATGTCTCCGATACCAGAATCACCATACGCGCCAAGAGCTTCAAATGCAGCCAAACCGACACTGGGGGCTGTTAGTCCTTGAGCTGCTAGACCTGGAGCCACTAGACCAGGTGCTGCTAGTCCTGCAACTGCTAGACCTGGGTCTATAGCTGGACCTAGACCGAGTCCTACACCATATCCTAAGCCGTATCCATTAGTGAGGGGTCCAGCAGCACCGACACATTGGCTGTACACATTCTGTAAATAATATTTTAGACATTTAAAAGAAAATTGGCATACTAATGGAAAATTGATAGGTATTTACAGCAACAAAATTATCTTCATTGTACGTTTCTAGCTTAATAGACAAGATTATGTCGATTAAGTCATTAACCTTAATTATTTTTATTTGATTTACGTAGGTAATTATAAAAAAATAAAGCTAAGCAATAAACAATTTAGAAAAATATACGCATAGTACAATTAAATATTACCTGTAACAAGCAAGCTTGGATGCAGATGAGCAGAACAGTTAAGTAAGACATGTTGATTTAATTTGCGAAGTTAACAGACTAATAAGTAGTCCTCCTTACAGCTTTTTTTACTTTATTTTAATTAATAAATTACACGTTATTTTTAAGTAGGTATTAAGGATACAGAAAAGGTATTATAAATATTAAGTTACTAAATATTTTGATAAAAATAACACAATTACAAATGGAGTGTGAGTTCATATCAATTGTGTAATTTTTAAAAATGTAAATATGTTAAAATGTTATGTTATGTTATGTTATGTTATGTTTAATGTTCGTAAAATTCTCAGTATTCGTCTGTTTCCAAGCTCTTTTGATACAGGTAAGTTTAAATATTATTCGGGATTATAACTGATAACTATTATTGAATGTCTATTATTACTTACAATTTATCAACAGGGCTTTTCTGCTCAATGTATTGGAGCATACAATGGACTTGCCGCTGAAGGCCTTACCCGGCTCGAATGCTTTAGCGTGGGAAGCCGCCACCGCCTACGAAAACGCAGTTCCTTGCGCTGGTTCTGGATTTTCGGCTGGAACTCCTAATACTGCTGGTTCCTGGGCTCTTTTTAATGCTCCTTTCGCAACCGTGGGGTGGGGAACCGGTTAATCTCCCGCAAGTCTCGCTGCTTCTAACGGCGGAGGTCTTACTATTACCAGCGCTTCTCCCATCGCTCCTACTGGCGTCTCCATGAACTCTGACAATATATACGAAGGACCATTAGCAGTATCCGGCGCTTTACCATTCTTGGGAGCAGTAGCTTTAGAAGGGTCTCTACCCACAGGCGGTGCAGGCGCTGTCGCATATGGTTGTGGAAATGGTAATGTAGCCATATTGAATGAGGACTATAATTCTGGATACGGAATTAGTGCTCTAGGCGCTGGCATTGCTGTTCCGACGTATGGTTATAACAGCTGCGCTGGTCCAGTCGCCATGGAGGCTGGTGTTGCTGGCCCATCTTTCGGCTATAACGGTATTGCTTGTTCACGACCCCGTGCTTATGGCTGTGGCACTGTTTTCTAAATAGAAAGCAGTTCTGGAACATTGTTCTTTTTTTATATTTAAAAATTAAGATTATTTTAGAGTTATATATACATATAGAGTTACATAACAAAGAAAACTTTTTACTTACAAAATATTATCAAACTAAAAAAAAATAATTTCTATATTTTATATGGGTGAACGAGCCCTCAAAATATATTTTGTTATTTTTAAACTAAACAGGGATTAAGACAATGCTTCTTAGCATTCCATGGATTCACCGTGTGGGTGCCGGGCCCATCGCGTTGCAAGGAAAGAAGTGCAAACAATGCCTGGGATTTGTGTCCCAGAGGAAGGTTCGCTCGCCTTCACTGTCTACACTCCGCTCCTTACCTAACCAAATTTCGAAAGAACCTACTAATGCCGCCTCTAAAATGCGTTCTAGAAATGAACCGATTATAAACAACAACAATAAAAGACTGAAGTTAATACTTTTGAGTATTCAAAAACATGAAATATTTGAATGGTAATTGAATGGAATGATAATTCGGCTTAAGCAAACTTGAAAACAAATATTAAATATAATTATATTTTAATTATATAATAATTCTTTGGATCAATCAAAAGGATTGATCCTTAGTAGTAAAAACACTGAAATAAAATTCTGAAAGAAACTGCATTTTAAATCTATTCAAAAATAAAATAAAAAATTTTCAAAAAATATAAAATGACAATAAACCGATGCGAACTGAGATACGAATCCGCGGCGCCTGGGAAACGGTCCCGTAGCTCTACCAATAGAGCTAATCTGTTACTACGATAAAATTAACATATTCTAAAGGTGATGGCCATGGGGTTATGTGGGACTACCCGGTAGCATAGATGACGCTACCATTTTTAAGGCTATTAACATACACATACATATTACACACATATTAAAAAAAAATTAAAAAAAACATTAAAAATCGGTAATAGTCGGTCTTAGTTCTGATCAAGTTGACCACCCCTGCTATATATAATCTTCTTTATCGGGAGTGTGGGGCTATTTTGTTGACGATGTTCCCCAGACCATTTAAAATGAGATTTATTTATTTATTAAGGACAACTTACAAAACATACACCAAGTTTATACTAAATTAATCTAGCTTAAATCTAAGTGCTGTTTTATTTACAAGTCGCCACGACATGGTTGAACGGAGAGATTTCTCAAATAGCTGTTGTCCATCCCTTCATCAGCGTGGTGGCCACATGGTTATTTTAGTCGATTCTATGGTTACTTTATTATTATAACTACAGAGGTAAATATACAACTTTTTGATCCAGTTCGATTTTCAATAACAAATTTTCAACAATATTTATTTATTTATTTGATAATCCAATAGTTTACATATTCATTCTAAAGTATATTAATAATTTATAATAATAATTGAAGTTACAATGTAATATTATTAAAATTTGTTTACCAGTACATATGTTACGAGTATATTTGGTTTCTTTAATTGAAATATTACGTTGTACAAGAGTGTAGTATAAGGAGCTATGACGCAGGAGTATCGTGTACGTATGTTGGTGTAGGTGAGTGTAATTAGTGATTCGCCTTTGGTTTCTGGTAGACCTGTTATTTAAAGATTCGCCATTCGAAAGCACTGTTGTTGTTTATTCGTCTGGGATATTAAATCTAAAATTTCGGTTTCAGTGATCAATGATTCCAGTTCGATGTATCTTTCTTTCAAACCATTATATATAATAATATACTTAACAAATTACACAAAACCTTTAGACACAACATAATAATAATACTTAATATTAAGACGATGCTCCTTAGCTTTCCATGGATTCACCGTGCGGGTACCCCGGGCTCATCGCGTTGCAAGGAGAGAAGTGCAAACTATGCCTGGGACTTGCGACTCAGGGGTAGGTAAAAAGTAAATACTAGAAATTTCAAGAATCTGAAATAACTTTCTTATTTCGTAAAAAATATGCTTCAATACTTTCAGACCTTAACATAACTTTTGAACTGACCTTAAAAAAATATATGGAATCGTAATTGAAAAGTACGAACGTATTTTACTTTATATGCAAATAAGGATGTCAACGATTTGTTTCTTATAACTTTGGACATTTTAAGTAAAATAAAGATTTCGCGGCCAGGTTTCTTTAATTAAGAATTTAGACCCTCCGAACCTTGGACAGCCAGGAACATTAATTAAATAGCGTAGAATCTATGAATTTCGCCCTTTGAAATATCGACGGCTAATGTATTCTGTGACAGCTAAAAGTACTACATATAAAAGTCATGTTTTTGTTATCGTTATTTATTGTATTATAAAAATAACTGATGTACCTGTAATTTCAAAATAACTAATTAATTTTGATAATAAATGACTATGAAAGTATAGAGTCGGTAAGCCTTTTAGATCTTTATAATATTTTTCACATTTTCTTAAAGAAGATTAAGTTTACTTTTTAAATAATATACAAGACAGTTCTTAAATTACTGGATCAAGAGAATAACTGTTGATTTTTTCAACATATTTTTGTTGTTTGTCAAAAGAAGTGTTAAAAACCTGTATTAATATATATTATAATAATTAGGAGTGAACGTTTATTGAATTACTGTACCAAAGTTCTTTTATGATGGTCATCAACTATGCACATACCATTTACTGGGATACTTGTACGTGGAAGTAGGCTTTAGTGTGGGAAAAGCCTACTTCCCTCAAACGCACTAAAGCATGATATAAATAAAATGTTAATTTATCATTGTGCTAATCGTTTAATACATTTAAATAATTATAAGACCCTATTTTTATAATATACGAATAAAATTGATTTTATTGCTGGTTGCTATTCAAAAGGCACCACCACACCCACACCCTCCAAATCGAGGGCTATTTATATTGTTATAGCCAAAAGCCGTCCTAGACACACCGGCTTCAATGGCAACTGGACTAGGGAAACCGTTGTAGCCGTACGCCGGACCAGAAATACCAGCGCCGTAACCGAGAGCACCGATGCCATACCCAGATGCAAAGTCCTCATTTAAGATGGCAACATTGCCATTTCCACATCCGTATGTCACGGAACCTGCACCTCCCGTTGGCAGAACTCCTTCTAACGCTACAGCTCCCAGGAATGGCATAGCGCCAGACACCGATAAGGGTCCTTCATATACATTTTCAGAGGACATGGAAACGCCGTTGGGAGGAACGGGAGAACCACTGGTAATAGCAAGAACTCCTCCATTGGATGCAGCGAGAGCAGCAGGTGAGTAACCAGCTCCCCATTCGGCAAACGGAGTAGCCGCCCAAGAAGTTGCAGCATACGGAGACCCAGCAGCAAATACAGCTTCAGCACAAGGAGCTGCGACCCCAAATGGGGCAGTGGCTTCCCGAGCGAAGACATTGCCGGCGGGGCAGGCTCTACTATTTTCCCACGCTAGAGCATTTGAGACGGGCCAACCCTCTGTTGTAAATCCATTGTATGCTCCAATACATTGAGAGGAGAAACCCTGTTCATAAAATATATAACACATGCATTATATATATTAATAATAATAATAATATACAACTAATAAATAATAGCTTAACTTACCTGTAAAAAAAATATCTGCAAACAAACGGAAACTACGAATATAATAAACATTTTGAATGTTAAGTTGTTGATATTAAGATGTTAAAAAATAATACTTCTTTAAAATATTCAGTGTATTTATATTAAAAAGTTATCAAGCAATTTCATAAACATTATAATTATGAAATTGACATCATTGATATGAACTGCATGTTCGTAATTGTGTCATTATAATTATATTATGAAGTTACTGGTATTGCTAACAATACTTTTGATATATTCCTGAGTATCACGTAGTACATTTATAAGAAATTGTGTAATGTTGAAACAAACTATATAAGACATTGGGGTATCTCGAATTTTATTCCGTTGACTTCGTGAACCAAACAGACATGTCTACCTTTGCCCTAGTTCTTCTTTGCGTTCAAGCTTGCTTAGTGCAGGTGAGCCAAAATAGCATTATATTAATTATTAAATAGTTTATAATCCATTATATTATATTAACTTTTAATAATGTTGTTAAAATATTTTTCAGAATATCTACAGCCAATGTATCGGTGCTGCTGGCCCTCTCGCTAACGGATATGGTTTAGGATATGGTGCAGGACTCGGTCTAGGTCCAGCTATCGCTCCAGGTCTAGTAGCCCCCGGTATCACACCATACGCCGCTGGTTTGGCTCCAATGGAAGCTCTAGGCGGGTACGGAGGGGCTGGAGTCGGAGACGTGGTGGTCGTTGGAGAAATGCCGGTCGCGGGAACCACACTTGTCGCTGGACAGGTGCCCATCCTCGGAGCTGTGCGCTTCGCTGGCGATCTTCCAGCAGCTGGAACTGTATCCATATCTGGTAGCTGCGGATGTGGTGGTGGAGCTTACATTTACTGAGATAATATGCCAATATGAAATAATAAATTTAATAATCAAAGATATCTTTTTTCACTCTTTTAGTATATCTCAAAGTAAATATTTTCTACATTATTATTACATTATATGTATAAACACATTGGCCGTAAATATGGGCTATGAAATAAGAAACAAGTTCATGTTTGGAACAATTTATTGCAATTTATATAAATATTATACACTAATAGGTACAAGTTTTACATTCTAAATACTAAAATTTTCTTCCAGTCTTCTTAAATGATCAATGTTAGACTCTTGGGGACTATGGCTCAAAATATTATTTTTGTACATATCCATACTCCTTTGTGCAGTCGCCATATTACTATAAACCTCTCTGGGAAGTGTCGGAAGGCGTGCTTGCGCGGGAATCTTCACACCTGTCAAACTGACATTTCGTTCCAAAAATACGCGGTCGTTAGGATACGAGGACGGGGATGGTAATAAGAATGGCACATCCGGTTTTGGTACACCCCTGTAGATAGATCTATCTACTATTGGCGTGTGCGAAACATTGGCAATACTATTCAGAGACTTGGCCCATTGTTGCTGCTGAGTGGGTTGCAGGCGGTTGGGATAGTTGAAAATCCACAGTCTATCACCAACAAACATTGGCCGGGGAGTTATTATGCCTAAGCTATTGTAATATTGCTGTGCTAATATTTCCACGTCATTTGTATATTTTCGCTTCCATTTTGTCCGACGATTTTGAAACCATATTTTAATCTGCAAATAGATTGAGATATAAGTTTAAAACTCCACACATTTATAGTGTAAAGTACTGAGTAATCGTAAAATCATTTTTATGGTTGATTTCTAAATAAGCCAAAATTAAATCAATTAAGCTAATTAAGCCAAATGTATTTATTACGAAGAAAACTATTAAAGATTTTAGGTTTTTATAAAATACCTAATTAAAACAAATGAAATACTAAATACACTATTAACTACAGAAGCTTCGATAACCACATTAGTTTAGAATATTAAGAGTTAATTAAATTCAATAACAACATAGCTTACCTGTGTCTCAGTAAGTCTAAGTTGTCGTGCTAGGCGCCCTCTAGCGGCCACAGAGAGATATCTATTCTTCTCGAACTCCGATTCTAGACTCTTGATCTGTTGTGCGCTGAAAGCAGTCCTTGCGCGTTTCCCGCGGGAGCAGGAGCCTGTCAGATTATAAAGTTGCTGTTTTCAGTTTGAGGTCTGTCGGAAAAACTGACAGTCTGTCCGTGAAATTTCCAAGAATCCGTGAAATTTCCAACTAATCAATAATATTTGATTTAAAAAATATTAAAGCTATGACTATATAATCACGATTTACTTAACTCATAAATGAAGCCATTTTTTGCGAGCAATAAATTATAATAATATATAGCAAATATTTAACCCAGTTTAGAAAGTACGTTTTAAACTAAGGGTGCAAGGTGTTAAAAGTTAAATTGTCTACAATGTTGTTTAACTCCGTCTTATTGTCGTAACACTCGTTTTCCGTCTTAAGATGTCATATTGGCTATGTACTTTAAATACGCTCAATTTCAAGGCTTTTTTTAACATACTGGATACTTTTTCTGATTTTCTAATTGTATAATACTAGAGCTATATAAATACCATCAAACTTTTATCCTTTGCATGTAATGACTTATCATTCTTTTAGAAACAGATTAAGGTAATGAAATCCAGAGATAATTATAATTAAGAAATAAATGCATGAATTGATTATCTCTAATTCCTATAGTAGTTATTTGGGTACAATGTCTTTGAACATTTCATTCCCCTGATCTCCTTGTAGTTAATGCTGTTACTGTACAATTCTAAGTAATAAGTGTATCTTTTAAGTGTCTACATAAAATAAGATACAAAAAATATCTACTGTACGTTTTCATGAAGATTAGTCCTTGAAAATTGCAAGAATGCTAGCCACATTATCTCTTCAAAGTACTATGTTAAACGAAAAAATAAGTGAAAAAGAACACCGTCCATTCACTCGAATGCTAACCAATAACCAGATGAATTATTAAATAAGTGCAAAAAAAATAATCTGATCTAATCTGAGAATTGACTATGCTGTTTCATCTGATATTTTGAGTTGATGACTATTTAAAAATATCAAAACAGTTGTCATCAAGAAAATAAGATAGCTACATGGTCCCGTATTTATTACTGTCGATTCTCGGAACATAATAAAGAAATTTTAATGTTTTAAAAGACCAACGACCGTCATGTACAAATTAGGAAGTCAAGAATTATTGTATTGACGGGTCACGAGTTGGATTCATGCCTAAACAAAATTATTTAAATTATACATTTTGTTAATAACATCATCTAGTAAAGCTATTATTCACACGATAAGTGATAAAGTCAGATTCCCAAGCCTACTCCCTTTCTTTCTGCCTATCTTAGTGTTATTCCTTATTTTTTAAAGATTGACTTGACATCAGAGTTACAGTCTGCTGATTTTATGCTTATGACCGATGTACACACAAAAAAATGGATCAAATATGTGGAAGTAGATACGTTTATGAAAAATATATGATAGAGTAAAATGAACCACAAGGGCGAACTAGCTGACACTATCTAATGTGGGGGAGGACCGGAAGAAGAATATTCTACAGAAAAACTGTCAAAACTAATCAAATTTATTGTCTGAATAAATTTGGTGGATCTGACTATTCAGGGCCAACAAAATGTATTACGGAGACAAACGATTAGTAAGATATATATAGTATAACACAGCTATCTCATCTCATGTAAGCAATGCAACAGCAATAATAAGAAACAGTTAGATATTAAATATAAAAATATTTTTTTTTAAGTTTTCAGAAATGATAAAAAATACATCTTGTTGTATTGGGCAGAAATCCAAAGACTAAATTGTGAAATATTTCTTAGTAACTGGTATAAATCCATAGACTAAAATCATTATTCAAGATAATAATACGTCCTAGAACAATTAATATAATTGTTTTATACAGGAAGCTTGTTCTACAATACAAGCGGACGCCAGGCATCGTCACCTGACAACTATTTTCAATAAACACCTCAGTCTCTGAGTAATTAGCGGCAATATATCAACATGTCTCGGATACGCCATCTTGAAACGTTTCCCGCGCTAATGAGCGCGCGAAAATAAACGTCAAATAACATTTTAAGCGTCGGAAGTTTCGTATTCGGCTTTGGGAGTTGGAGTTTTTGCCTCGTAATTATTTCTGTTTAATTGTTTTATAAATAACTTTGAATTAGTTGCTTCAATAAATTATCCTTTGTCACAATTGCGGTGATATTTTAAATTTGATAAGTTTCATGAATATGTTAAATAAAATAATTATTCGTATTCGGATACTTAAAAAAAAAAAGAAAAAACAGTTATTGGATTTTAAAAACAACACAAACGGAACTTAATATTAGTAAAATTATTTAATTAAGTAATTAAATTTATTACCTATATCATTTGGTTATCCGGAATGTGTATCTCGATTGAACAAAATGTTAAGAATAATAGACAATTATCACAGCGGTGTATTTACACGAAATCGGTTATTTTTCTGTCCTGCATGTTGTAAAATAACCCTTAAATAGACGCCAACGATTATAGACATTATAGTGTTTAGGTAATAATATTATAACGTTTATAACAAACAGTAGATTAGAAGGAAGGAAAATAAACGTATTTATACATTTTCAAAACAATAATTATTTTATAAGAAGAGAGAAGATAACTAATTATTTATCTTTAACTTACTATCAGATTTCTACGATTTATAATTTTAAATATATAATGTTCTTCTAACGGTTTATTATTATATGTTTGGTACATATGTATTATGTCGTGACAAGTATTGTAATAAACAGGCGTAATAAATTGATTAAATAAATCTCGTATTTTGCAAAAAAATATTGATTAAAATGTTTAGATATAAAATCCCTACATTCATACCTACTATGATTATTTTGTACACTATAGTCTATCAATTCTTAGCTCTTATTGAAAATGTACTTACTTACAAAGCGAATATTTACAAATCGGTTTTAGACATAAAATATTTATAGCAACAATTTTAAATAGAACGTGTATATTTATTCAAGGAGTATTTTTTCGTAACAAAAAAAAACTTATTTAGTTCCGATGTCAAAAATATATAACTCTCCTAAATTTTCTAAAAGGTTATGTTAGTATCCACTCTTGACCAAATTTATATGATCACTGAAGTAATTATTTAATTACCTACCGCCACTTTGAAAACAACAACTGAAATTAAAGCAAAACAAAACAACTCTAATTTGGTCTGAACATTGAGTTTTGTGATAAGACTGCTTCTTGTGCGTACATAATATGTACTTACTATTGTTCATTGTTTTTTAGTAGTTGTAATAAATGTCTATTGTGTATGGCATGAAATAATTAACTTATATACCACTAAAGATAATTATTGGGCCATGTTGTGAAGAGTTGCCACGGATATTGGTTATATCAGTCTAGTACAGTGGCGTTAAAGATCCAAATATTTTCTGGGTTACCCCCCAAATAAAATTCCTATCATGAGATAAGAATTTTGAAAATATTATAAAAAAATATTATATCTAATAATCGAAGTCGTGTCAGCAAGTATGGCGGACATGTATAAAAAAATCAAACTAAGCAATTAATGTAAAAATATCATCACTTGTCACCAACCGCTTCAAACCACGCCATTGTAATTGCCGCGACGTTATAAAAATAACGTTCCAAATTTAAAACCGTCCATAGACTATTTAAATGTTTCGCGAATTTCTTAACGACATAAAAGCTTTAAATATAAGCTGTTAGAGAATTTTAGAGCTTTTTAATGAGCTGTGTATACTAAACTGTAGCGAGACCGTTTCTTTTAATCTTTTTTCATGAATAATTATAGGGGATAGAAATTTAACTAACAAGAGTCGGGAGGCGCGGAGATTTATCTTTTCGTAACAAATTTAGAAAATGAGACATCAGTGATGTTTGTGTGCGTTTAAAACGTTTATCTGGGAACGAGATGGAACCAAACGGCTAATTTGAGGCTCGCATTAAAACTCACACAGAATGAAATGCTTTAGAGTTGACAGATCGTAAATAAATTAGCAATTCTGTTGCTTCTTTTATTGCGGGTTTGCATTCATAAATTTCTGTTAAGTTTCCAATAAAATGCGGAATAAAGTAATGAAGCAATGATTTGTTATTTGTTGACTGAATTAGGAGTATTTCAAAATAATGTTATAGACAATTATGAACCAATATTTAAAAATGGAAAGTATTAACTTCTATAAATAAATAAAGAAATAAAAATATTCATTTTCTGGCACGTCCTTTATTTTAATAATAACCATAGTAATAAATGATTATGAACACATCAAAGATCTTAATTGGCGCCCAAAATAAAACATGGCTGCGGGGTGCACAGCGTAAACGTCAATGGGCCGCGAAGGCGATAAACGGTGACTTTTTTATGGTTGTAAATGAATTATAGTATATCGTATTACCGAGTCGTGTTTCAGTGATTAATTTGTAATTCTACCTTTAAAAAGTGGAAGTTCGTTTGTTTTAACCAGTTAATTTTTTACTTTACTAAATGACTATAGAACTCGTTTTTTGTCAGTTTGATATATTGGCATATTCATAAGTAGCTTTTGCTCGCGGCTGCGCCCGATTAATATTTAATTTCAATACTTCAGCAATACATGAGGGGTCAGTAGTTTGTGATGTTATTATTTACTATTTAATACGAAAAAACCCACATATCGAGATTAAAACAGATTTCTAAAAAAATCCTGTATAAGATTGCAGATAGTAAAAAAGCATAATCAGTTTACAGATTATTGATTAAAGAAAATTACAAAGAAAAAACTAATCTTCCACTTGGTACAACGTATTCGTTTAGATTACATCTAATTTACATGCTATTCTTGCAAACAACTCTTTATTGTACCTATGTACAATACAAACTGTGTACATAACACAAAATACCACATAAAATAACAAATAAAAAAAATGGGTCCGCGCTTTAGAAAAACGTATTCAAAAAAGCCAGTAAGTGCCTTTTGCAGTCTCAAATATTGTTTTATCTCAGTATAGGTATACAGAGAGTGAGAACTGTCACAAATCACAGTATCATACAAGGGTATCATACCTAAACATTTTCCAAATAAATAGTTGAAAGTGGGAAATTTAAAGAATGTGAAAAATATCTTTATTCATTTGTAACTTCGAAAAATATCTTTATTCGTTTGCTTTCGTGTTAATTACATTAATTTTCAGGACATTATTTGTACCAATGCAAGACAAAATAAACAAATATAAAAGCTTATTTATTTAATACATCATACCTATATTAAATGCATTTGAAGGATAATATATGATTTACTTTGCCTCTACCTATGATGGAGTTTTTTATTGACCCTTTTTTAAATTTATTTAATAATATAATCAAAATATAGACATTACTATACATGTTCATCTAGATTCTAGAAACAACGCTCAGCGCTGCCTCAGCACATTTTAACAATACATTGTTATTATAACCTAGTTTATTAAACTGACTACTTGCTAAAGCAAATTACAATTAAAATATTTAACTCTGTACAATTTAATAAAAATTATTATTATTATTTGCTGTGAATTGCGTTTTTATATTTCTCGTAATCGTTAATTGTTATAATTAAAATTTTGTAATAAATAATTGATAATTTATGCTTGGTACTTTCATCGTCATCTTTTGTAAATTCATAATATAATCGGTTTAATAAAGAAATATTACTTATTCAATTAAAAAGATATACAAATACATAATATTATTCTACGTGTAGGTATGTATTATGCTACATGTATGTACATGTATGTACATGTATGTATTATACTCATGTATGTCATTGGCCCATGGTTCCGTCCTGCAGGTCTTCAATTTTATAGCATTTATTTTCAGATATCTGTTCTGAGTGATTCTGTCTGTGACCTCTCTTTATGTTCCATTTTAAGCAAAAAATATATATCATTTTAAAAATATATATCCAAATGCATATATTGTTAGTTTTATTAAAATTATAACCTAGTCCAATTCGTCTTGTTTTTTTTGCAACGAAAATCTCCCTTATATTAGCTTAGATAAGAAACCAACAACCACCGAATTTCATTCAAATTGAAGTAGTTAAGTTACATTTTAATTATACATACTTGGTCTAGCGATAATTAAAATATAACTTGACGTTAATTAAGCGTTTTTTATTGAATGTTTGATATCAGGCTTTGTTTTACGTACCTACATTACATGTCACTATCATCACTATCATTATCACTTTATACGTTATTTCAGAATCATATTATCACACGTGTATGATATCCTAAAGTTGTCATAACAGTCATAACTACATATGCAGGTTTATTTTTATTCAATGTATCATTAACAATCACATAGTAATATATATTCATATTTCAGGTAATCTAAAGGATAGATTCTAATTGACAAGAACAAGAATAAAAAGCGTAAATAAGACGTATGTCTATGGTTCTAAACTTACCTAAGTGTTTGATTCAAATTATATTCAATGTACAGAAATAACATCTTTACATTGTGTGATATTATAGATTAACTGCCACGCCCCGACTTCCTTCCGGTCGAAATTATGAAACTAACGGTAGTTTTCCATTCGACAATTGAATTAAAAATAATAATCTGACGTGTATTAACAAATTTAAATTACTCAAAAATAATAACTAATTATCCATTTCCTATTTCATATTAAATGCATTAAAATGTAATAACAATACTTCTATTTAATTAATGTTAAATTTAATTTATGTTATTTTAATATGACTTTTACCGTCTCACTGGAATTTAAATATTTCCTTATATGTATAAAATAAACTGTCGGAACAATTTAGCGTATTATTTTAATTTATAAAAAGTTATCAGTCCTTGTTTCTGTTATTCTGTATTCTCCTGGTGGTGAGGTGGTGAGATGGTCTACAGCAAACTCATTTCTGAGCATTATTATTATTAAGGCACACAATCACAAATTTTTGCTACAGGTGTATTTGTGTTGTAACATTTGGTTGTAAATAAAGGAATTGTTAGGTTATTGTCAGATTTTTTATCCACTCATTTACTCATTAGAATTTACATTTATTTTGTGTCGATTAAACTAGTTATTTACAACTATGAATTTCAAAGGTTACAATTTTTAGTTAAGGATCAATAATAAGTTCATGCGGCCATTCTGTTCAAGTTTCTTTTGTTTTCAAATAATTATTAATAAATCAGTATCATTTTATAAATCATGGATGAATTGATTTAGTTTCATATGTGCCAACTATTTCTGTAAATTCATTATAATTATTTTTATGTTCATTGCTAGGTTTTTTGCATTTATCGTACTCGTGTTTTAGTTTATTGTGTTTTTTTGCAGTATGAGCCTTCTTTAGTCTACTTCGAATTGCGTACCTACCCAAAAATATTTAAAAAAGAGCAAATAAGTGAAGTACTATTTGTGTTAGGTATATGTACGTATAAGTATTTATCAAGAAGTAGGTAATACCTGCAACTAATAATCCGATTTAAAAACAATTTTAAAAGCAAAGCAGCTAATCTCTATTTTCATGCAGTATTATTTGTTATCTAAAATTTAATTTAATATTTGTACGTGAATACTACAAAACTAACAATTTTGGTTGCATGTTAAAAAACTGAAAAACTTTAATAGTTTTAACTTATAAGTAATAGAAAATTTCCACTAAAAATAAAAAACTTAAACGTAAGGTACCTACTTTGCACAAAGTTGCAGCTCTCAAGGATTATGAAATAAAAATAATAATAATTATACAGAACACTAATATTTACAGCATCCCCTAATAAAAAAGTTATTTAGGTTCTATTTTGAACTCATTTCTAGAACCTAGTAATTTATATATTTTTTTGCCTATGTAGACTCTAAGGCTAACAATTTTATTCAAAACCAAATATCAGGAGTGATAAAATTGTTATTACGATTGAGTTAACGATCTGTTTCTCGAGGTTGAGAACCAATAACCAACCTGTGAACTAAGTCTGAAGAGAGTTACCATGAAGTAACGGATTCTAGATAGATTATAATATTGATTCAGCTTAACAAGTCATATTATACTTTATCTATTTATGTGTGATGTATGAATAAATAAGGAAATTAAAAAAATAAGACAGTTTAATAAAAAAATATAAAGTTTATCAGATAACAATATTTTATATACCTATAATTGATTTTATTTTAGTTAAGACATTTTAATGAAAGCCAAAAGGGAAATTCACTCGAAAATCTTATACGAATAAACTGAAATGAAAAAAATAGTTGCAGCAACACACAAGTTCAAATTAATATCACTTAAAGGAACATTTGAAACCTACCTGTAATTTATACATCTGTAATAATTATTGGATAATGATATCAATAATCAATCTAAAAATACCTGTAATTTTAGAATGGACTGTCAATGAGAGAACTAACCTGATGTCAAACAGCCCACATTAATCTACAGTTATCTAACACCTGTGGATTGTAGGAAGCCATCCAAGAATAATTACAATATAAAATTTTAGATAAAATGATCATCAATTTATTCTCAACGCAATAGATTTATCAATGAAACTGGAAAAGAATAAACATTACAGTTATGTTTTTTTTAATTCAATATATACATAAACATATATACATATAGGTACACAGTATATAGTTTCATTGTGCAGTACATATATATGTATATATATATATATTCCATTGATACTCTAAGATCCATTCCATCATTCCATCTATAGGTATTAGGCTTTACTAACCTCCCTATCTAAAAATAATATATGTACCTACTATTCGCACAATTGTTTTCAATTTTAGCTGCCTAATAAGGATTAAACCACTAATAACTATAGGATATCTAAGTTACAACTATTATTTTAACAAAATTTTGTGCAGGACATTGTAGCCTCAGCTGATTATTGCAGAAATTCCACTTTGATTAATCAAACAGCCAGTTCTCCGATTTCCCCCTCGAAATCTAATTTATATTATTTATTAGATTATCTCTACATACCTGTTTGATAATCAGCGGTTTTAGATACAGCAAACTCTTGCGCATCTAGGGTAGAAGTCTCAACGTCCAACTGTTCAGAACCACTGCTTTCATTGTCATCATCAGAGTAAATTTTATTATTAAATATATTAAACATTGTATCAGATGTTGAAGCCACACCTTTATCTCTATCACCTATTTTATCAGCTAATAAATTGTCTATCGAAAAAGGCAATTTATCTTTTTTGTCAGTTTTAGCGTCATCCTTGATTTCCACTTCCATGAATTCTGATTTTACCGGCTCCATTTTTACACTGATAAATTTTGTTAACTGTTATATTTCTAAATTCCACGTTTCATCACGACCTCTTCACAACAGAGACTGCGGCTTAAACATTCATTAAACCACTTTTTCGTCAACTGATTTACTAACTCACAATAATTTAAACTAATACCCAGCCTAACGACGCGTTTTTGTCAAATTGAAATACAGGATCGACTGGCTCCGATGTTAACTGACGTTTTAAGAAACGCGACTTGAACGCTAACATTTAACAACTCTTATATATTTGAGATAAAGTTTAAAATCCATTGTGAATCCAGCATCTGGCAAACATTCTGATTGAAATGAAGACGAAACTTCGACTAATGGGCGTATATTGGATGACAATATTGTATGCCACATTTAAGATCATCCCAATCAAATAGCTACCCTAAGTTTTTAAAATAAAGCTGAGTTTTCATTGTAATAACTTAAACGATGCAAATAGCTCTTAAAGAACGGTTTCAAGATATAATTAGCGGTACACCAATAGGATGGGAGGAGGCGTGTCGAGTATGCGCAAGCGACTGTCTTTCGGTACATCAAATTGGGATTTATTTAAGGAGCACCATGAAATATGCGAGAAGCCATTAATTGTGATAATTATATTGTTAGTTAGTTTAATTGGACGCGTCACGTGGTTAAGGTTCCTGATGCAGTGGATTATTTAAATAGCGGCCGTTTAGAGTAATTGGAATTGATTTTGATTTGTGTTTCTTTAGATTTAGATTCTTCTTGTTTGTTTGTGATGTTAAACGGTTTCTTTACCATTTTCTAGCATTATGTTCTTAGGTTTATCAATCTTGTTGATAGATATATTATTAGATACCTAATTTAGAGGGCATTAATTAACTAGTAGTAGTAGGTTTGTTCGCCATAATGTCTCTAGGCATGAATCATAAACAAAAAGTTTCAACTTAATTTATTAAAAAAAAAAAATTGTGTTCAGAATTTATAAAAATATAAACGAAAAGTGAGAACAGAAAAAATATCTAAATAATCTTTATATTTTCCTAACGGTGTTCAAATCTTCTTTTTCTAATGGAAGTATCAATAAATAACTTGTAAAAATATTCATGCCCTTTCCAATGACCGACATATTTTGTCATAATTAAGCCGCTCTGTGGCGCTTATTTTTTCGGATACTTTTTTTTTGGGAGATTGATGCGTTCGTCCCGTCTAGGATTTGGTAAAGTGCGAGTCGTGAGTTTTAAAAATGAAATAGTTATTTTTGCATTTCTTACACTACAAGCACATATCTATTACTTTTAATTATTTTATAATTATAAACATATAACATTTTCAATGTATTCTAATAGGCATTTTCCTAATAACCGAAATAATTTGTGATCCCCCAGCGGTTTATTTTTATTTATTTCTGTCTTTTTTTATTTAGATATATATTTATATTCTTACCACAAACTGCGGAACCCTACAATTATGAATGTCGCTTAGTTTCCGCATACTTGGCAAAGCAACAACTTTGGACCATCAAATTGTTTCGGTATGTGCCGGTGGAGCAATAGTTTACACATGACAGACTTTTTTGTTCCTAATTAGTGAGATTCTGTATCGCCGTTCTGCCTCACTTCTTGTTTATTACCTAAAGGTTCTAGCTTTTACCTAACTTCACTAGCTTCTCGCTCGGTTGAGCTATACCTACTTAATTTATTTTTTTTTATCGTAAAAACATAATTGTTTTTATTATCTTTAATCTTCCTAATACACTTATGTAGTACAAAAAATATAAATTATTTTTCTTTTATCATATTTAGAGAGGTCTCATCAATATCATTGTAACGTTGAACAAAGGTACATTTTTAACAAGAATTTAAAATTGTAATGAATTTGTTCTTTTCTGTTCGACGTGGAGGCTTGGTATGGTTGATTTTTTTTTTATTATTTCTTTATTTATTTTTATTATTTTATTTTATTATTTATATATTAAGTTCAGTTATGATACAAATTAGTTAACTATAAATATTGTAGTATCTCATTATATCATATCCATTTACTATCACAATGTGTATTGTGGTCAAAGACTTGAATTTTTATCTAATAATAATAATATCACAGGACAAATTACACAAATTGATCTAACCCCTAAGTAAGCAAATTATTTGCTTGTGTTAAGGGTGTTAGACAACGATACGAATACATAGAAATACATATATAAATACTGAGAATATATTTAATAAACGACCAAACCCAGAAATACAGACATCTATGCTCATCACATAAATACCTGTCTCTGCCGTTAATCGCACCCGAGCCCCATTGCGACGTGACACGTTAGGCGTCTGCGCTAACCACTCGACCAACGGGGCGGTATCTTAACTAATAAATTGTAAAATACTTACCTATCTAGTTAGTTTAGCGGATACTATAATGTAATGTAAACTATATGCAATAAAAGAGTTGTCTAAATCTAAGTATGTTGTCTATGGTTATGAAAGTTATGATAAACAATAGGTATACCTACATTTAGGTAATGGGGCTATTTCTGGAGTTTCTATTAAAGTTATCCCTGACAATAACTCTTTCCTTAAGATGTAATCTTGTTATTTTCTACACTGTAGCTTTACGTAGCAAGTACATTGTATTTATAATTAAACTAGGTGTTGCCCGCGGCTCCGCCCGCGTATAGGTCGCTTTTCGTGTAATCTGTGTAACTATTAAAGGGCAACAATTTCATAGAATATCATTTTTGCGTAACTTTCACCGGTTTCGCAGCGCACGCAGTTTTTTGTTTATTTTTTTACACCTTTCGTATGAATATTCAAGTTTTAGTAATTATCCCTAATTTTTCGAAAATGAAACATAGCCTATGTCACTCGGGAATAGTGTAGCTTGGCAACGGTGAAAGAATTTTTGAAATCGGTCCAGTAGTTTCGGAGCCTATTAATTTCAAACAAACAAAAAAATAATCAAACCTTTCCTCTTTATAATATTAGTATAGATAAAAAAAAAACTTTTTCCATATAGTAAATATTTGCTGAATATTAGTTAGGTCTTTGAAAAAATCTACTTACCGGGAACAATGTTTGTCCTTATCATACCAGTAGTAGCAGTAGTACCTACCTGCTTCTAATTCTGATAATGATATAATAGATTGTTCTAAACATAAGTAGGTACTTCAAGATAGTGGTTGTAGTAATGTAAGTATTGGTGTAAATTAGATATCATTTAAGACTAAACCCAATTCACCTTTTAACGTCAATGGTTACCAAGGTAACGTCGGGTAGTTTTGATGAGTCCATTGGTAATTTTTGACGAAGATATCATCTAGAATTAAGTATTTAAATAATTAAAATTGAGCTCACTAAAGGACGTGGCCTGGTTTTCAAACCATGCTACTTCATTAAAATATGCAGAACATAATTAGGCAGTAATGATATATTTTTAATACTTTTCCTCTTTCCAAATGGTGGTCCATTGCTATACTATTCTCAAAGATTATTTATGATTGTACCCATGGGCGTACCCAGATTCTGTGCAAACGCTGGTGGTTTGTCTTTGCCGAATAAAGATTTCAGACTTTTAGCCGACTATTTTTTACATAGTTTAGATTTTTGTTTACATAGTTTTGTAAACAAAAATCATCTGACTTTAAAAAGGTTGTTGATAAAACGTCATAATATTGTCATAATACGAATTAATATTTAATCTGCGGATTGTAGAAATGTACATCACACGGTGAGTTGCAGCTGTGATTGATTTCTTAATTCCAACACCCAGTCAGGAGTGGAAAATAAGCGTTAAAAGATTTTCTTCATCTTTAAATTTCTTTCTTTTTGTTTCTTCATCTTTAATTAGTTTTAAATATTAACAAATATTCTTAGGTAATATGATAATTTTAATAAGTACTAATTGAAACACCTGATGATAGTATAATTCTACAAAATAGTTTAGATAGATTAAGATTTAGATAGTCAATATTGTATTTTAGCCACAGTCCTTCATTAATAATTAATTGATAACTATAATTTGAGCACATTTTCGTGTTACTGTAACATCTTAAAATAATTTGATAGTCTTAACAATAACATATTGATCAAGGCAATCGCGGTGAGAGAACTAAGAACTCCTTGATGATGAACTTTTAATTAATTTCTATATTGATCTCATTGTGGCAAAAATCGTTTCATCTGCTTGGTTACGTGCTGAGATTAAAAGAGGATTTTCGAAATAAATCAAGTTCTATAATACTACATTGCTTTTCCGTCTAATTGAATATGTATCCACTGTATGGAATAGGTAAATCTTACAACAAATATATTAATGAAATTGAAATTACTCAAAATACATTTTACAAGTAGTTGTTCCTTCTTCTTACTTCTTAAAGGAATCGTAGGATGAAAAGGTATAAAGACCTTCTCTTTAAAACATTACAGATTACATTCCATCTTCTATTGTTTTTAGCAATATGAATTTAAGATGTTTGTATTACAAACATGTACCTATTCATTGTTTTCTGTAAAAAAAAAAAAAACAAATAGGCACGTGAGGTTTTCTATATCGTGCTCGTACAGTGCGTAATGACTTATTTTAACATATAGACATTTTTAATATTAAATTAAATATATTAACAACTAACTGTGCCTGCGACTTCGTACGCGTATATTTAGATTTTGATAAAACGTACCCTTTGTACTTACTGATGTATGTAAAAACTACAAACCTTTTAACGGATAAGCAGCAATGATACGACAATAAGAGATTATTAAGTTCTCTATTTGTTAACCGATTGTTAAAAAAAAACAAAATGTAAAGTGATCACATGACAATATAATATTCCCGAAAACTGCATCCAAATCGATTAATTCATTTCTGAGACAAACATACAGACGAACAGACAAAATGAAAAAAACGTTGTTTTGGGTTCTCTTGCTTATATAAAGGTATGTATGTTTGTATGAATTTTTGAAGATATTTTTTTTCGTGCTGTGTGCACAACAAAAAGACAAACACATAAACAGACAAAGATTTAAAAAATGCTGAAAATGCATTCTCTTTCTTATCACTTCACATCCTGTTATATTTTTTTTAATATTTTCAATGTACAAAGACTACTCCGCTACAGATTTATTACATTTTTTAAACCTCCCCGTTGCATTGGTCCAGTGGTTAGCGCAGACGTCTAACGTGTCACGGCGCAATGGGGCTTGGGTTCGATTCCCGGCAGAGACAGGCATTTATGTGATGAGCATAGATGTCTGTATTTCTGGGTTTGGTCGTTTATTGAATATATTCTCAGTATTTATATGTGTATTTCTATGTGTTTGTATCGTTGTCTAACACCCTTAACACAAGCAAATAATTTGCTTGCTTAGGGGTTAGATCAATGTGTGTAATTTGTCCTGATATTATTATTATTATTATTATCTATACATATAATAAAATTGTCACTGATCCATTCATGTAGGGGAGGGTGGGGTAATCACGGATGGTGGGTAATGGCGGACGCATAGGTTTAACTATGTTAGAGCATAATAGGAGATATTTTGAATGACACATTTGTAAGTCGACTCTGAACTTAGTGCTAAACAGTAACTGCTAAGATGACAGGGCGCTCTCAATTTAAAGTAAGTAAACTTAAAGATTTTTCTATTATTTGATCTTATTTTTGTGCAAAAATATAATGTGTGTATATTACTGTACGAAAAACATAGCAGGATGCTGTTTTTTTCTGATAAAACTTATATTTGAACAACGATTTAAGGCACTTGTATCGTACACCACATAGTTCTAACCTAAAAAAAATAATGTAATATCCATTTCTGGGCAAGTCGGCTAATGGCGGACGACTTAAGTCGGGTAATTACGAACGTCCGTAGTTACCCCTAAACGTTATTTTTTTATGATTTTCGTTGTTAATTATGAATAAACAATAATTTCATATGCCAAGAAATATCATCAAAGAAATACTGAGACAAAATTTAAGTTAGTGGATTTGGAAAAAGCCGTTGAAGCTGTCAAAACACTTTCTCTTGGTTACTATACATGACTACCTCAAAAATGACTACTAGTACTACATATTCTGTACCAAACAGTACATGACCACCTAAAAATGCCTACTACTACTACTTATTCTATACCAAACAGTACTATACATGACTACCTCAAAAATGACTACTAATACTACTTATTCTGTACCAAACAGTACTATACATGACTACCTCAAAAATGACTACTACTACTACTTATTCTGTACCAAACAGTACTATACATGTCTACCTCAAAAAAGACACAATTAAAACTCCAAGAATTGGAAGGAAGGCCATATTTTCCGAAAAACAGAAAGTGGAACTGGGAGATCATGTTTTAATTTGCTGTAATTTTTTTTAAGGTTTAACCATTGAGATGGTCCCAAAAATAGCCTTCACATTTGAAGAAGTCAACCATTTAAAGCACAATTTTGACCAAAATCCCAAATGGCCTGATCCCAAATCTGATTAGATAGTGTCCGTTTTTACCCCACTCGGTATCCGCCATTACCCCCTACCGCGTGGGGTAATCCCGAACACCAGACGTTTTGTTTTTTTATTATTACTTGTTTATTTTGAAAAATATACCACTGTTGAATATTTAAAGATGAGGTTAATTACTTGAACTAAAGACTGATTACTAAAAAGCATTGATTACTGAAACAGTTTTCGTTTTATTTTAGTTATTCCTTAGGTGTGCGCAATTACCCCACTCTCCCCTACATGGAATTAAAAAAAAAACAACCTATGTTGTATGTTGTACGTATGAAGTTTTTTTTTTAATATTTTCCATGTACAGAAATAGATAAGTGACAATTTTATTATATGTTTAGATTAGATTAGATACAAATTTCCTGTGTTTTTAGATTTATATAATTTATTAAGCCTATTAATTAGGTATCCCATTTTGTACATTTTTATTAAAATATACATTATACTTAATATCATTATATTTTTCGAAAATATTTTTCTATTAATTTTAGTTTGTTATGAAATTAAACTACATTTATATCTTTTATTATTTTACGATACAGTCAGTTTGTTACATAATGGTAGAAATTTTATATTATATTAAAGTATTTTGTTAATACCAATAAATAATTAAGTGTTTTTTTATCACACTTTTTATTCCTAATAAACAAATAAATAAGTTATTTATGGATCGCCACTTGTTTATTTATTTTTACGTCAAAAGGAAGTATTAGGAGGGCTTATTTTGTCAGCATAGGGAAGGGGCTCATAACGAGCACCATAACTTTCAGTGATAAGAAAACGTATACTAATACCTAAACGAACAATACTATTCATGTTATTAGATGCTAAATTTATTCTAGCTTCATACCCAATATATGTATTTTTTGTATGTGTCAAGTGCTCACCCTACACCCTATCAAATGCTCACTTTGCCCGGAGGCTGGGCAAAAGCAGGCATGAGCATAAGGCAAAGCGAGCATATCTCCATTTTGAATATCTAATAATGGATATTTATTGCACAATAACATTGTCAGGAATATAATTTTAATATTAAAAAAGTAAAATATTTTTTTAAATCGATCCAGTAGTTTCGGAGCCTATTCAATTAAAAAAAATTTAAACAATCAAATCTTTCCTCTCTATAATATTAGTGATGATCATGATGGTGATGATGTTGATGATAAAATATAGCCTATGTTCATCAGGGATAATGTAGGATTTTATTGGTAAAATAATTTTTAACCGCCTCGTTGGTCGAGTGGTTAGCGCAGACGCCTAACGTGTCACGGCGCAATGGGGCTCGGGTTCGATTCCCGGCGGAGACAGGCATTTATGTGATGAGCATAGATGTCTGTGTATCTGGGTTTGGTCGTTTATTAAATATATTCTCAGTATTTATATGTGTATTTCTATGTATTTGTATCGTTGTCTAGCACCCTTAACACAAGCAAATAATTTGCTTACTTAGGGGTTAGTTCAATGTGTGTGATTTGTCCTGATATTATTATTATTATTATTATTATAATTATAATATTATCTAATATGAATATAACGACTATTATAGGTAGGTACGTAAACTGTATGTAAAATGAACATTTGTTATTATTCAGTTGTCATCAGTAATATTGCAGTCTTATTTTATTTAAACAGTCATAATTAGAAATCAACACATAAATAGATTTTCCTCCTTTGATACAAAGAATCAAGACTTAAATTTTTTGACAAATTCACAAAAAATGCCCTAATTGCGAAGTACGATGTGCACTCATCATCATCATGAACCATTAGCCCACATTTTATATTCATTGCGTTAGATGTTTTAGAATGATCGACATAATATTATTTATTTATTTATTTATTTATTTACCTTTTATTGCATAAATTTACAAAAGGCGAACTTAATGCCTAATGGCATTCTCTCCCAGTTAACCTCTGCGTATGGTGAAAAAATTGTGGTAGGCGTATTTAAAATTTAAAAAAGATATTTAAAAAAAGAAAAAATAGTAATTATCCAAAATGAAACAGAAAATGTAGACTATAACAATAATAAACATTATACAAATACACATTATACATATAATATATATACTTACATGAACGAAATACATACTTATAATATAATGCTTGTTTAAAAATGACAAATATAATCAGTTAATATGTTAATATCATGACGTCTTTAGGAAGTGTGCTCTAACTAACTTTTTGAAATTCTCTTTGAGGGTGCTCTTCTTACTATTTCCGGGAGTTGGTTCCATAGGAGTGAGGCTTGGATAGTAAAGGATTTGTGGAAGAAGTCACTGGAATGTGATTAAATTGTGGTTGTAAGGTTGGAGGATGAACGGAGTATTCTGTCGTGGGTGGCGTGTAGGTATTGAAATTTTTCTTTAAGGTATGTAAGGGAGGATGGATCATTTAATATGGAATAGAGGAGATGGAGAATCCTAGAGCTACGCCTCTGACGAATAGTAAGCCAATTGAGTTTGGAGCGATATTCCGAAACGTTATCAAATATAAATTTATATAAATATAAGTCTCGATGAATTAAGCATTGTTATTGTGATCGTCTTTATCGGGACGGTGGTGACATCTATTAGGTTTCTGTCGAAAATCCTAACCAATGTTCGAATATCATACCGATTTATTTTTGCTTGCCCATATCGATTTATTTTTAATTCTATATTTATAATTTTAAATAAGCTTAACATGGCTATACATGTTACATACTACCGCTATGTTATTATTATTAGTGATTGTAAATAATTTTAACTCTAAATGCTTATATTTATTAATATTCGTATATTGAAATGTCTATTCTTCTTTTCCTATATGAAAAAGTCTTGAATCATGTTACTTAATGCATTTATAATTTATTACACTGTCGAAGTTTTCACGCGGTTCCTTATTTTTTTCGTATTAAATATAGCCTATGTTATTCAGAGGGATAATGTAGAATTCTAAAACTTAAATATTTTTTTAAATCGGTCCAGTAGTTTCGGAGCCTATTCAATTAAAAAAAATCAAACAATCAAATCTTTCCTCTTTATAATATTAGTGATGATCATAATGGTGATGAAGTTGATGATAAAATAAAGCCTATGTTCATCAGGGATAATGTAGGATTTTATTGGTAATAAATTTTTAAATCGGTCCATTAGTTTCGGACAAATTTATATTAAAAAAAAAAAACAAAAATAAATCTTTCCTCTTTATATTATTAGCATAGATTAATAGAAATACTTAAACAACTGAAAATTTGTGTGTTCATTTAGTACAATAAAGAAACCAGAAAGCAGAAAAAAAAAAAAAAAAAAAATTTAAAGAACCCTCGATACAAAAAGACCTCTAAAAAGAATAAAAATAATATTATTATGTGCTTATTGAAGTGAAGAAATTAAAATGCAAGTAAGTTACAAAGGCAAACAAAAAAATTACAATATTAAATTCAAATTCAAAATATCTTTATTCAAGTAGGCATTTACACGCTCTTTTGAAACGTCAATTACATTATCTAATCGCATAGTCTAATTCCTTAATGATTAACTTCCTAAAATAGACACCATCGTCAACGTATGTACAACGGTCCGCCGACGTAACGACTTCAATAAGTAGATACATAATAATATTATTTTTATCCTTTTTAGAGGTCTTTTTGTATCGGGGATTTTTTTTAATCTTAATTTTTTTTTTATTTAATGAAAATCGTTTTTATCATTTTAATATTACAAAATGTTTAATTGTTTCATAGCAATTGAACATTTTATAATGTTGAAACAATCTATTTAAAATAATAACGAAAAATAGTAATTTCAATTGTAATTATTTTATTCTTAAACTAAAACTACCAAGAAAACATTATTCACTTATACGAGTAGATACTCGTAGAGAGCATTCACAAACTTCGAATAATTCCATGGTTCTATGTAAAATGTTATACAAATTGTGTCACTTCGCTTATACGAAGTTGTCTCGACCTGCAAAATATAAAACGTCAAAAGTTATCTCTTAGATTAAATGGACTAGAAGTGATCACTTCTCCTCTTCCATCAATGGTCATATTAGTCCGGGAGCCAGCGACCAATTTTCGTCATGAATTTCCTCCCGAGTGAAAATTTGTAAAATGCAATAGGAAGTTGTGTTATGAAGCTTCGCGATCGTCAGCTGCGACTCCGGTGGTGGAGAAGACAGTGGTAGCCTCCCACGCACGAAGAAAAAAAAAATTTTTTTAGTCATTTCCTCCCATTCTAAAATTTCTTGAATAATAGTTTATCTAATATCTTGAAGGGAAAATAAAGTCAGCTGACCATAACATGGTGGATTATACGTCAGCTGGCCACCTGAATATGAAAAAAAAAAAAATTCAATGATTTCCTCTCAACTAAAAATTTATCTGGTGATAGTTTATATGTTACTGTGAATGAAAATTAACTTCAGCTGGCTGTATCTCAGTGGAAAGTTCGTCAGCTGGTTACTTGAAATGTGTAATGTAGCTGCATTTATTTCACCTACTGAATCTTATCAGCTGACGACTTTTCCCTTTACTTAGAGCTAGCTGATTTGTTTTATTATTTACAAGAGTATATTAACTATTCTCTTATAAATTTTCATCCAGGAGGAAATCACTTTTCTCAGGTTGTTTGGCAGTATATTTGATTTGATAATAAATATGCAGTTTAATAATGAAGGAAATATAGTTATAACTAAAGTTTAATTAATCAATAATTTATTGAAGCATAATTTTATAAATTAATGAAATTTTATTTTAATATAATGAATAAAAATACTAACAACGGTTATTCATTTTCGCTCTCGCTTTGCCTTGAGTAGCATCGGCGCAGTTTTAGAATCATATAGAATGTAACTTTATTATAAAATACATTAATTTTAAGTATGTCTTATTTCCTTTTGCACCCTCTGCTGCGACCATATATAATTAATAATTAATTATTAATTAATTAATTAATTAATAATTAATTATTTGTAATTTATATTATTATTACTTTTGATAACAGCGCACATATACACTTAATGCTTAAGTAAAAATTATATATGGGTGTTTCTCTACTAACGGGAAAGTTTTGCATAAAATTTGTCCGGCTCACTTTTTGTTTTAAAATAGGGTTTTAAATATATAGAATGAAAGCTAATAACAAGCGATTTTCAAGTCTATAAAAGGCTGGAAGATTACTCTGCTGTTTTTTAGAAGTTTTCAATTTTAGAAGACTTCACACTGTCAGCAATTCATTCAACACAAAATTGAGTCGTTATCATAGACTATATAATTTTGTTTTATTTTTTCAAATTAACCAGAGGATTGTGTTCAAATATTCAGGACAACATTCAGGCGGTAATTTCGAATAATTATTATTACATTTACGTAGTGTTTGTTCAACATATATGATTTTCAGTATATTTAGTTTTAAAATGTACTTTAAATTTATTACACGCACTTAAATATTATTTTAAAATTGGATTTAAAGTGAAGATTCTGGGATGGTTGGGATTAAAAGAAAAAAAGATATAAAACATTTACATGATCAACAGGTAGCCTCAAAGATACTGAAATGTACTATAGTTTTAGATATTTTCTTAAATAAAAAATATCCAAAACAATGTGCAAATTGCTTGGGACATCAATTTTCCCGTTAGTAGAGAAACACCCATATATATAATGTATATGCTTACTGTAGAAGTTCTCAATAGTGTAATTCCCTAGTTGGAATACATTACATTAAATTATACTTTTTCTTACAATAAATTGTTAAAAAATTATAATCGAAGTAGTAGAAAGAAATAACATTCTACCCATATATTTACGTTAATGTTAAAGGTGTCTCTTCTGATGTCGTTCTTATTTTCCGATATTTTTGCGGCAAAGCAGTAGGTATAACGTCGATAACACTCACTATGATACAACTGGAAATGGTTAAGTTGTGTAGGAAGCACATTATTTTAATTATCTTCACTAAATAATTTTGGAAGAACATTAGTTTTTTTTTACGAAAGGTACCACGTTAGACATTTTTATTTTTAATTATCCGTTACTATAATAACACTATGTTCGACTGACCAACTTAAACATGGAATCTTTCACTTTCCATTCGAGTCACATAATAATTTCAACTTACCCTCTCGTTAGTGTGTTTTACTGTTTTATTAGTGTGTTTATAAAATCTGGAGAGGGTAATTTAAATCTACAATCTAGCTACAATGTAAAAAGGGCTCATGTATTACTTTAATTTATATAAGAAAAAGAGATAAATAGAGAAAAGTGATTTCCTCCTGGATGAAAATTTATAAGAGAATAGTTAATATACTCTTGTAAATAATAAAACAAATCAGCTAGCTCTAAGTAAAGGGAAAAGTCGTCAGCTGATAAGATTCAGTAGGTGATAAATGCAGCTACATTACACATTTCAAGTAACCAGCTGACGAACTTTCCACTGAGATACAGCCAGCTGATGTTAATTTTCATTCACAGTAACATATAAACTATCACCAGATAAATTTTTAGTTGAGAGGAAATCATTGAATTTTTTTTTTTTCATATTCAGGTGGCCAGCTGACGTATAATCCACCATGTTATGGTCAGCTGACTTTATTTTCCCTTCAAGATATTAGATAAACTATTATTCAAGAAATTTTAGAATGGGAGGAAATGACTAAAAAAATTTTTTTTTTCTTCGTGCGTGGGAGGCTGCCACTGTCTTCTCCACCACCGGAGTCGCAGCTGACGATCGCGAAGCTTCATAACACAACTTCCTATTGCATTTTACAAATTTTCACTCGGGAGGAAATTGGTCATGAAAATCTGTTACTGGCTCCCGGACTATATTGAACAAGCAATTGAAATGAAACGTTGGATAAACATGAACAAAAACACCGAGTTACAATCATAAGATACATAAATTACATAATATGTCGGTAATCAATATCTATCTAAAACACAAATATAAAATAATTATTATTAGGTATTAATATATTAATCTAAATTTAAGAAATCGTGAACACGTTTGTTTCAAAGCATTTGAAACGCCTGTTAAATT
The DNA here is from genome assembly GCA_959347355.1 of Napeogenes inachia. Classification (NCBI taxonomy): domain Eukaryota; kingdom Metazoa; phylum Arthropoda; class Insecta; order Lepidoptera; family Nymphalidae; genus Napeogenes; species Napeogenes inachia. The sequence continues at coordinate 1,499,760 of OY365794.1, forward strand.
TAAAATATAAATTTAAAATTAAATTATACGCGAGTTTAAGCCGTCAAAAATAATTTTATTTTAAAGTTACACTTTGAAAAGCTTAGACAATTTTAATTTACTCTCACTAAAATAATCATTTTAATGAAGGATGATTTTTAAGAAACCTTCAAAACAAATTCAAATTCAAAATATCTTTATTCAAGCAGGCATTTACACGCACTTTTGAATCGTCAATTTTAGAAAATTTGTACAACCAATCGTCACTCGACTAGGAAACTTTAATAAACATTTTATTGTTATGTGATCTTCATTCATGATCACTCTTTATAGTTTTTGGGATCTTTTATAAAAGCCGTCCACCAAGACAACTACTTTTTTTCAAAATCGTACTTAATTTCAACTTCTTAATATGGACCAGCTCAGCGTTTTTGAATATGTTATTCTAAAATACAAGATGCTGGCTATTGCTAGCCCTGCTTTGCAAAGTAATATGTCGCAAAAGGGCACTCGGGAGAAAAAAAAATCAGAACCAAATAAGCAACAGTTTCTAGAGCGATAAATCGAAAGAATTTTTATTATGTTTAGAAAAAAGAGATACTACATGTTTTGAAAATCTATAAACATGTATAGCCATGTTAAGCTTATTTAAATTTATATAAATATAGAATGAAAAATAAACCGATACGGGCAGGGATTCGAACCCGCGACTACTGGGAAACCGTCCTGTCGCTTTACCAACTGAGCTACCGTATCGCTGTCCGTCTCGATGAATTAAGCATTCTATATGTAATCGTCTTTATCGGGACGGTGGTGACATCTATTAGGTTTCTTTCGAAAATCTTTGCAGTATAGATAGGGACGGTTCTCCAGTAGTCGCGGGTTATAGAATATCAATCAGTGGACAAGGAACTTAAAATTGAAATTCGTAAAGTAACGTCATTTTGGAAAATGGTTCTTCATTGATTATTCGAAGACATAATTACCCTATCAAAAAATTCTTCGGCTTTAAAAGGACATGGAGGAATCTTAAATGAGGAAGGGTACAATGGATATTTCTGTCTGTTGTAGACCTTGTCGCCCGATCATGTACTGCGACAAGTTTCCGATACACCTAAAGGTTTTATATTTCTAAGTTACCTGACTGTTCCAGAAGGAGGGTTATGTTTCTCGAAAGTTTATATATGAACATTTTCACTCATCTTGATTTTTTATTTAGAATTTATGGCTTAAAATCAAACAGCCATTTGGTGGTAAGCGATTACGATCTAGAACAATAAAAAAACTGGCACCGACTTCCTAATCAGATTCTTTCATCAATTAATGAAAATTTTTTAAAGCGGTTTTACTTTTTGGTTAAGATTATTTTATTTCTTCTTCTTTAGTCTCCTTCCCTTATGCTGGTGTGATATTATGTTATAAAATGGTACAAACAATGCATACACAGGCGATTGCCTAAATCGTGAGACATCTGCTATATTTTTTTTTAAGAGTACCTTTATTTTTCTCCAAAACTGGTTTACAATTTGTATTTCCTTTATATTTGATTATAGATCCGAATGTATTAAGACGAATCTGGACTATATTGAATTCCGGAATCGACGAATACGGAACAAACGATTTTAAATAGTTTAGTTCAAGCCCTAGTTAAGTTTTAGCGCCAGAGCCTTTGATTAGCTACCTACCCCATTATGTGTCCCTAACCATACCTAGTAAATAATATTAGTGGGTAAAAAGTAATGATAATACCAATTAAATATGGTTATAAAAATTACAAATAAATATATTACTCTACATAATCTGCTGTTAAGTAAATACATTTATTTCATAGTATTTTCTCAGACTTTTATAAGTACTACCCATTGAAATATACTATTTTTACGAATTTGACTTGCGTATAATTAATTAAATTTTCCACCATCCGTCTGAAACGTAGGGTTAAATTTTAAAAGTAATTAATTATAGGCGAGTTAAATCCGTAATAACAATTTTATTTTAACATTTATTTCATCTTTTTTCTAAACCTAAGAGTCTTTTGGGAAAAAAAAATATCGCGACTCCATCATCACTTCACTATCGTTTTCAAATTCTCTTCCTCTGATGTGTTCTTTGAGCCGACGAAAGAGATAGAAGTCGCTGTGGGCTAGATCTGGTGAGTGTGGAGGATGTTCGAGAAATTCGAATCCCGCTTCCTTAATGATATTCATCGCAACTGCGACTTCGTGAGCGGGTTGCGTTTTTTTAGTGAAACAGCAGTCCAGTGTTTATAGAGTGTGCTGTGTGTGTGTATCCATAGTGGCTCCTTTTTTCGAGTTATTCCACCATTATTATTCGTGAAGCATCCCAAAAGTAGGACAGCATGATCTTTCCCGATGAACTTGAAGCCTTGAATTTCTTCGGAATCGGTGAAAAATCTCGTTCAATTCATGAATCATGATGTTGTTTTGTTTCAGGATTAAAGTGGTGGATCCAGGTCTTGTCCATGGTTACAAAACGTGACAAAAAATTCTTTTGGTCTGCTTTCGAACATTGTCTTTAATTTTTCGCAATTCATTAAAGATGAGACCTTGCAACTTCTCATGTTTGCATATTTTCATCGGCGTTAGCTACAAAAGTTAATATTAATTTAAAAGCATATCTCAAAACCTCTAAGTCACTGCAGCCGAAATTAATTAACTATGAAGTACTAAAAGTGAAACTTCATTGGTCACTGTTAAGCATCACAAATTTATCAATGTTATTTAAATATGAGATCTTACAATTTTATCAGTCTAAAAAAATCAAGCCCGTAGAATAATTGTTATCCCTGAAAATAATTTGGTTGCAAGGTCTGAAGTCGCCAATAATTTGGTCGCAAAGACTGAAACCGTTTTATTACTGGCCACATTATTTCTAGACAGCAACTATCATTGAAATGTCAAATGTGATTTATGTCAAATTCATTAATATTTAATAATAATATCATTTCTGACTGTGAGTGTGTATGGTATTCGAGTATTTTGTGATTTAAACAAATTATTATTTTTTTAATAATAAAATTAAAGTTACTACACATTCTAGTTAACCATTATATATATGCGGCATATCTTAACCAAAATGCCTGTCAACGTAGCAAAGTTTTAGATAAAATTTTATTTTCACATGTTTATAGTTAGGACGTGTACATTTATGAGCATGCACATTATTTTACGTGAAAAGATCAGTGAAACAATGTTTTGAAAAAAAGAACAAGAAACGGCATAAGTATGCGTATTAATTTACGTAAATTCATTTTAATAAGCGGTGGATGCGTTTTGCTATGGCTTGTCGTTTCCTATTCCTCCTTAATCGTTCCCGAATCAAAAAGAAGTGAAAGTATATCTAAAATGGAATCAGATATAGACAGGTTGCAAGATAAAATGTTAAACCAATTAAGTGATAGTTATAAATTGTTAAATGATGTTAAAAAATATAAAAAAAAGACTGATCAAAATTATCACGACGAAAACTCAAAAAAATCACCAGATAAGAATGGAATGGATAATATGCACAGTAAGTAACAATTTTGTTATCATATATCACTATTGCTCTAGTGTATAGTTACGTAAATTTCTTAAAGAAAGCATTGAAGTGTAGAACTATATATTGATATAGTTCTTGTAACTTGACTTAACTTAAGTATTGTAACTTAACTCATAAATATTGGACAAACTAATAATTTAATTTGAAAAAATAAAACAATTGTTTTTAGTAAAGATTTTTTTTTGAAAACAAAACAGTTGTTGTTTTATAAATGATAGTATGATTGTCCTTTAAAAATAAATAAATCTGAATATTAAAAATTTAATTACAACTGACATGACACTGAAACTTTTTGGTTGGTTGGTGCATTACAAGACTTTAAAATATATACAAACATATACATATAAAAAGATGTAAGAAATAATATTTAAAAATATTATACAATTACAGCAAAAAATAAACTTAATAAAGATTTTAGGAAGTTTACTACTATAACAGGTAGGTTCTTCAAATCATATAAAATATATAGAAAGTACTACACACTTTTGTAATATAATATAGCACTTTTAGTTAGTTAGTTTCTATCACACTAGCTGTTCCTCAGAACTCGGTACACAAACTACTGAAAGGTGTTGCGTGTTTGGAAAATTCGTTCAGAGTTACTGTTTTAACCAGTAAAAGTCATGAAATGTTGTAGAATAAATTTCCAATATTGTATTATCTATTAAAATGCAATTCCTAATACTGATTTTAAGTAATAACAACTTCTCAATATAGAGGCTATCAAATATCAAAATAATTTTTCAATCTTTCAACTGTCAAAGAAAAATCCCACTGAGTGGATATTAGTAGATATTAGATTATTTAAAAAACCTCTTTTATGACAGATCTGGTTACTGTAATAAATTGACCCTGAATATAATAAAGAATTATAAATATATTAACATCTGGCAACAATTTACATTGATGCTCAACTATAAGGCTTCTCCATACCCTTTCATCAAGAAGCCAAACTAATATAATTTTATGAAATGGCTTTTGCTTATTATTTTTTTTAATTATCTAATACAAGTTAAAATAAAATAATGGAGTATGTTTCTATATCAGTTACTATTGGTTGCAGTAGATTATAATAAGATTTTGAAACTGGTTTTATTAAATAAATTCAATAATAACTTCCTGGTTTCGTCAACAATGCTTGAACATCAATTGTCAGATGATTTTATGATTGACTATGCATCCGCCCGCGGCTTCGGTCGCTTGTATTTTATGGACTATTTACAGGCCTGTTTTACAAATATATAATGAAAAATAAACCGATACGGGCTGGGAATGGCAGGGATTCGACCCAGATGTCGCGGATTCCAATCCCTACCCGTATTGGTTTATTTTTCATTTTATATTTATATAAATTTAAATATAATATAGATGTAGGCTAACATTTATCTATGGCTGGTTGACTTATAGTTCGAAATTAGTTTGTCTTCTTTTTCTGTGTTTTTAAACTATAACATAAACCGTGTTATAGACATACAAATAACGAACCCAAAATACACCAGACACAGACACGGAACAACGATCTGTTGATAAAAAAAAAACATTTTTATGTTTTGGAATTCAAACAAAAAAAATAATATCTATAATCAAAATCGTTCTTTTGGCTCAACAGGCAGGCTTTTTGACCACTAGACAAATAGATCACAGATGCAGACCTCCCTTATTTTGCCTTACCTATCAGACGAAAGGTTAACCAGCATCAAAGTAGTAATTCTACTAATAAATTTTCCCCTTAGTCCTCATATATTGGTTACTTTATTGTAGCTAAATACATAACTAGATGTATAAATGACATAACATTGTATAATTTTATTCATTCTGACATTCTAAGCTATTCATAATTAGTGGAATTTATTATATATTATATTGAAGAACCATCTACCTATTACACATTTTAAACCTATATATATAAAATAAAAAAAAATCAATAATAATTTAACTATCTTCAGAATCATTATCATTAGCTTATTAAGTAACGAAGTGAGTGGTACTCTAGAACGAACGAACAGTTTACATCATTTATATTTAATAGTGACTCTATCGCGGCTCTCTCAATAAATGTTGTCTATTGTAACCAAATGTATAAATTTATACTACAAAGGAATAATGTATATAATACAAGCGACTTGTATTATTGTTGCACAAATTGGGTTTTATACATGGGTGCGACCAGGCGGTTAAAATATTTGAATGTTTACCAACCATTCAACAAGTCTGTGAATATTGGCAGAACTGTAAACATTAGACGGATGTTATAAATTCTCAAGCTACTGTTGTGATAAACGGGTATTATAATGGTTTAAATTATCTATACGTGTATTCATAACACCGTTCGTAAACTAATGCGGGTAGTTTGAAAATATATCTTGTTTTCCTTGCACGAAGTTTATAAATACTATGTATTTATATGTAAATGTTCCGTTGGTCGAGTGGTTAGTGTAGACTACGCTACATATAGCGTTGCAAAGATGCTCGAGTTCGATTCCCGGAAGGGACAGGTATGTATGTGATGAGCATAGATGTGTGTATTTCTAGGTCATTTATTAAATATATTCGCAGTATTTATAATGTGTATTTTTATGTATTTGTATGGTTGTCTAACATCTATAACACGAGCAAATAATTTGCTAACTTTCATGGGTTAGATTAGCATGTGTAATTTTTCCTCAAATATATTATTATATCATTTGTTGATAATTGTCTCGCTCTTGCCTATATAAAAGTCTTTGTATTGGCAGAATAGATGACTTGGAAAGTTTGACGACGTAGGCCGTCAGTATTCTAATTCGGTCACGGTTTCTAACCTAGGTATAAACAATAATGATAGCAAAACCTGATAAAATATACCATCTACATGTTATGGCGGATAACGTACAGGCAAACGAAATGGTAATATAAATATAAATGTATAAAGATTTCGGACTGACTTATCTATCGAGGCTCAGTCTGAGCCGTTGGTTAGTCGCTAAAAATGTTGAAGTAAATTGGTTTTACGACGTAGCAACTCACTATGGGGCCTACCATGAACTCTTATAGCAGTATTATAATAATAATCTTACACTCGATTATCGCACTATGACATCCTAAAAGTACACGTACTTTTAGGATGTACACGTACAAGTACTTTAAGAATGTTTCGATAAGAAGTTTTGATGACGTAATCATCAAAACGCCACCTTATATTTAAGTAAATATAATATTTACTATATATTCTAATCTAAGAAGCTATTGCAAAATAAATACTCGCGTTAATAGATATTGTTCTATATGTTACCAAGTTATGATAATTAAACATATTATCTCGACTATTGTTATCATCAGGTCACAAAGGTTTGCACTAGGGTTATTAAAAAAAAACTTCTATCTATTTATTTTTATTTTATTATTATTGTTTTTAAATTTGCGCAAAATTACAAGATACAATTACAAGGTATAACGGTTACTTCGTTTGTAAAAACGGTTAACTAGGAGCTACATTGGAATGGTACATGCACACATAGTCTATTCAAATCATTACCATTCTTTACGTCGTACTCGTTCAAAAAAATATATAAAACACCTTTATTTGTTAAGGTCATTGCTCTTCCATCACTATCCAAACTAAAATGCTTCAGTCAATTTACACCAACTCACTGTTAACTTTTGTTATACACTTGTATATAATTGAACAAGTAAATAATAAAAAAGAATCAAACGGTCACTAGATATATGACAATACGTCCAATACCAATGTTGTTTGGGCCATAAAGAATAAAATACAGTAATGGATAGATATTCAATCTTTTTTACTATGAATTTAAACGACAATCGAATTCTTGGCTCAATAAGGGGGCTTCCAAAACTACGTGGTATGTTTGAGGGGGATGGGGGGGAGGGGGCGTTACTCTTGACAAATATCACGTAATTTTTTTTTGGATGAAACAAAAAAAATACTATTTTGGTCAATTATCCAGATTGTCCATGCTTAAGATTTAATCTTAAGCGTAGTCGTAATACGATTAAGAACATTGACGAGTTCGTTCGAAAGAAAATAATTTTATTCATACTTCGACGTTATATCTACATTACTACTGACTGAAAACACCATATTTGTTAATTTGTATTTATATCAAATTAAATCCAATTTAAGTGACCGTCCTATTTTTATCCAACAATATAGGTATAATCCGACAAAAATTTCACGTCAATAATTTCTCAAGAAAAAATTTACAATTACAAAATTTTCGTAAGTGATAATGGGACGAAAGGTCGAAATTTTTAATATTACATTTACATTACATTACATATACAATACACTTATAACTCTCAGAAATATTAACTAGCAAGCAATTTTTTTTGGTTCTTTTACAATAACCACCCAACATGTTTCCATATATAAGAAACTCACATTTTGAATATATACCTATACCTATAAATATATATGTTTGAAAGATTTCAAATATTCTCATTATATTATATAAAATAGTTATTACCTTCACTTCCCCTGCTCGCATTTTAATCAATTAAATTGTGTTTAGAAAGGTCATTGAACTGTTATATTTGGTATTCTAAAAACGTTTGTAAATCCTAATTGTATTATGTATAATTTTCGAATTGACGTGCGATGAAAACGCTTTAAAGAACTGAACCGAAATAATCGAGGTTCTGTAACTCAGATTATTTAGATATTATTGACCTTTTGTGTGTCCTTGTAAGATATTACAGGATTAATACAGTAATATTACTATAAAGAACGGTGGTTTTTATCATATGTGTACATGCCTTATCTCGAAACGTGCACATGGCTCTAGGGCAATAAAATTACGCTTGTGATTATAATACAGGTATAATAAACTATTTATTGATATTATTCGTTATCGTAGTTATATTTCATAATTTGTGCTATGTACTAAGTTGCCATTTTTAAAAATTGAAGGAAAGATTATAAACATAGACTATAACACATTTTTTCCAACACCCGCTTTACTACTGAGAACTCACAACAAAATTGAGCCGGATATCTAACGTTTTTCATCTTAGGACAATAATTAAAAATAATTACAATTAACGCCTAAGGTTTGCTATATTTTTGTTTCTACAAATAGAAGATGTCCTCAGTAAATAATTTTCTTTATGGAAGATGAACTCTCGAAATTCTGAAAAACTATAAACACCGTATTTTACCTAACCAACTTCGTACATTTTTTGTTTATTTATTATTATTTTTTTTTTGTCTGTCTATACTGTTAGCCCTGTTGGCTATTACTGCGTCACCGGGGGAGCGGGTGCTATGCTTAAAAAGGGGGGGCCAGATGTGACCCCATGGGGAACGACGTCCCGAGGTTTAGATCTGTCAATCAGTCTCTAACAGAGGCAGTGTTTGCGTAATTTAAATCTAGCTCCCCCTACCGCTCTAACTGACTAACCACATGTAACGATTGCAACAGTAGGGTTCTAATGAATCGAGGTGTCATGCTTTGAAAATATATAATTCAAATGTCAAGTTTCTCGATCTCGATTACCGTTGAGTTTCTTATTTCAAAAAGGCGTACATTGCACTTTTATACGTCAGACTTTAGTTGCACAGTTACAAGATAGGTAGGAAAAGATAAGGTCCATGGATGAGTGAGAAAAAATTATATAATTTATTATAAATTATTCTATAATTTAAGTTTATTATTCAAGAATAACTGAACACGCCTTTAATAACTAAGAATTCTAATAAACAATATCTTGGAAGTGGGTTCACTGAAGAAACATGCACATATTAAAAATAACTGTTGATTAGTGAAAAAAAATATGTATTTAATTTTCCAGAAGGCCAAAGTCCAGTGTTGCCAGTCCTGGTCATTGCGTGTGACAGAGTCACCGTCAAGAGATGTTTGGACAATTTAGTTAAATTCAGACCAAATAAAAAAACATTCCCCATTATAGTTAGCCAGGTGAGAATATTTTTAAATATTTATATGAAGATCTCAACATATTATCCTGTATTTTATAACAACATGGAAATGAACTGAAACATTCACCACTTCGATCAAGTGTTTCGATTCACTCTGTTGTTGCATCACCATCAAACAAAATACAGTTTTTTTCGTATTTTTCACAAATCATTTGAAAATTGAAACTGTTTTTGTATTATTTATTTCTTCTATTAAGGACTGCGGTCACAACGAAACATACCAAGTAATAAAATCCTTTACGGACGAAGATCCAAGCATAACGATAGTACGTCAGCCGGATCTGTCAGAAATACCCTTGCCAAGAGCGAAAGTAAAGTTCAAAGGGTATTATAAAATAGCGAGGCATTTTAGATTCGCATTGAATCATGTGTTTATGTTGTTGGAACATGAGGCTGTGATTATTGTAGAAGGTACGAATTCAACATATTATTATTAGTAGACAAATAATACATTATTTTGTGAGCTATAATTTTCTGGACAAAATATTTTAATTAGAATTTTTTCATGAATGGAAAATTATTGCGTGTTTTAGATGATCTGGACATTTCGCCGGACTTCTTCGAATATTTCTTAGGAACCTATCCACTGCTACAAAAAGATCCTAGTATATGGTAAGTACTAGAAAAAATATATTTGTGCACAATATAATTATTATATGCAGAACTTCTCAATTTTAGAATTGAACTAAGAATTTTAAAAAGTGAGCCAGTTTTATTAACACTCATTTATTTACATAAAGATAATAAAGTAACACTTAATTCAAGGTGTATATCAGCTTGGAACGACAACGGTAAAAAACAGCTGATAGACCTCACACATCCGGAACTGCTGCATCGGACGGACTTCTTTCCCGGTCTGGGCTGGCTCTTGAAGAGAGACACCTGGCTTCAGCTGGAGCCTAAATGGCCTCCAGCGTGAGTTTAAAAAATATATACCATATATATACAGGGTTATCCGTTATTTGTAATTAATTGGCCACCTCTTGCAGGCAGCCTCTCTACATCAATCCGAACAACACTTGTTCTACGACTTTTTAAAATTAATAGTTTTAAAAATGTAAGTTTTCCCATACAAAATTTATTTGTTACCTCTGAACTGGCATTAACTCAACATTAATTATGGTGCCCGGGCGTTGGCCTTTTAAGTACTTCTTACAAACACAGAATAATAAGTAAAAGAAGCAGCAAAAGTTAGTTTTTTGTGTGTCGTTTATCAAGATTTGTAAAAAGTCGTAGAAAAAATGTTGTTGGTATTAATGTAGAAAGACTGCTTGCAAGAGCTGGCCACTTAATTAAATATAAGCTTGTATACTACTCTATTAGCCTTTTTTTTTAATTTTTTGATTACATCAGTGTTCATTTACGTAATGCTTATGATATAAAAAATAATCGATTTTTTTTCAATTATATTAGTTTCTTCGACGACTGGCTCCGTGACCCTCAGAACACGCAGGGTCGTGCGTGCATCAGACCAGAAATATCCAGGACGTATAGTTTTGGAAAAGTAAGTAAACCCCAAAGTGACCCAGGGTGTTCCCACATGACTCTTAAAAAACCTTAATTTTATTATTGTTACATGTATTTTACCAATTATTATTTATTTTTTAACAAAGTTGTAGTACTAACTAAACACTCAAATATTTTGTTCCAGGTGGGCGTCAGCAAAGGTCTGTTCTTCGACATGCACCTGAGGTACATGCAGCTGAACATGGATTTCGTGGAGTTCACTAAACTTAATTTAAATTATTTAACTAAGGTCGGTAAAAACTTTCTCTCATTTCGTTCAGTTTGATTTCATCAAAGGATACAATTTCGTTTTTAAAAATAATAATTAAAAACTTATAGAAACTTTCTCTAAGCTATTGATGAAAAATCTAACCACTTTAAAATATATTCCAGGATGTTTATGACAAGCAGCTGTCGTCGGTGGTGTCGTCGCTGCCCGTGGTGTCGGCGGAGGAGGCGGCGGGGGGCGGGGCGGGCGGAGGAGGGACTGACCCCGTGCGGGTCAACTACGACAGCGCCAAGACCTACCAGCGAGCCGCCAAGAAACTAGGACTCATGGACGACTTCAGGGTAATTAAAATAGTTTATCCCCTCTTGCAAGTAATTTGTTTTTAATAGTATCATACGTATTACAATTTGGCTATGTTATAACAGACTGATCGGGATAGCCAGCCTTTATTTTTAAATAATAATAATTTATCGTTGAATTGTTTTGTTTATTTTAAGAATATTCGAAAATATTTAAAAGTTATTAGTTAGCATTATCTAAGGATTAAATGATTTGACTTTTTTAGATATATTTATTAAGAAAAATGTACTGTAGTTATTTTAATTATATTTTATATATACTCTCCAGAGCGGCATCCCTCGCACGGCGTACCGCGGAGTAGTGACGTGTTCGATGCGGGGTCGCAGGGTGTACCTCACGCCGGGGTACACCTGGACCACATACGACCCCGCCTGGGGGTAGGGTGGTCCCCCGGGTGACAAGCCTCACACACCTCCACAAGGAATGAAGTTGCCCTCAACTGACATCGTATTTTAAATTTTCACCCTCCCCACTTTTAAACACATTCCCGGGAACATTTACCCCAGTTGGTGGCTCAGACACCTTCGAATCATAATCCCTCTTGCATCTGATTTTTGACATTCATTCACACCTGTATAAGAAACCAGTAATCCATTCAATCAGTAAGATTGAATAAATATTTTTTTATATTTTAGTATATATTTTTTTGTTTAAAAACTATATAGATATATATTCACTATTTATGAACTGTCCAAAATATTTATGTAACGCTACCCATTGGCAGTTCTCAAGTTAATAATTCTGTTCTATTCACTCAGTCCTTGTAAGAGAGAGACTGAAACGTGTTAAATCAGTCAAATTTTCTTTGAAAACGTAGCAAAACAAAATATCGATAAAATATCAACAAAACAACAATATGTGTAAGTTGTTTTTTTTTTCATTACCAAATACAGGGTTATTTGTAATTAATTACGACTTTACAAATCTTGTTAAAAAACACAAAAAAAAACCTAACAAAAAAGTATTTGCTCCCTCTTTTACTTGTTACTCTGTATTTTGAAGAAGAAGAAATACCTAAAAGATCAACGGCCAGGCGCCATACTTACGCACAGAGTTAATAGCAGTTTAGAGGCATCCAATAAATTTAGTGTGGAAAAACTTAGAATTTTAAAAACTATTAGTTTTACAAATAAACCCTGTACACGTACTACGTAGGCCCATAAAATACATTAAAAGTATGACGGCATTTAATAAATTATAAATCTTCACTAATGTTTAAAAAAGGAACCGTTTTATATTTTTTAGTTTTCATCCTGTTTAGGAATCAGGATGAAACCATTACAAAAATTAATTTGAATAATACTACTTTTTAAATAATATGCCTCAAATTCATATTTAACGTTTCATCATTCATTGCTCAGTATTTTAGGTATTTTGCTACCTCGCGTTTTACAATCGCCGATGTAAATAACACACCCCCAAAATTTATACTTTTATAAACTATTGTGTAAATATATAAACATAGAAAATAATATATAAAATTGATAGATAATAAATATAGTGAAATAAAGTAATGCGAGCATTATATTCGCATTTTTTTAAATTGAATTTATTGAATTTTTAAACATTATAATAAGGCTGTGAACTCATTAAATATTAACCTCATTGCTATGTAAAGACTGACCCAAAAGATACGAGATGCGCTAAACTACACAATTAAAACCAATTTTTCATTAAAAATCTATGTTTACAAATTTTATAAACACATTTCTGTATTCAATAAAAAAAAATAAGCCATTTTTGATGACATCTTCGAAAGCTCATAGATCATAAAGATATTATTTTTGCCGCTGTTATTTTATTTTACTGTCAACTACAAAAGTCATCTTGTACATGAGCTGAACGTCTATTCTAACTTATAATGGAAATAATACTTTTTGAAAGTTATAACTTTTTTTATCTGTGGTTACAGTACGTCACCCTTCCAAGCCTTTCTGTCTGAAATGTAGTATGATGGAGAATGAGAGAGAATTTTAATTTTTATACTGTCAAAATATCCATTACAGAAATAAGCAGACATATTTATAAATAATATGGTAAATAGACTGTATACGATGCTACATGTTATGTTGGTTAGTTAAAACTTACATATTCACAGTACAGGAGCGTTTTGAAATTGTAAATAATATCCAAATACTTCTTAAAAAGGTGAGTCTCTGTTTGTTATTATAAATAAACTTACTGACTGATTCATTAAGTAAGGCTGCACCTATTTATTTTTTACACATTCTTGTACTTCGATTTGAATAATAGGAGGGCTAAGCCAAATCTCTCATCTCATCTTTTAAAAAAAACACTATTTGACACTGATAGAAACAGAAAACTATAGTTCTCTTTGTCATTTTTATAAATAAATAAATAAATTGAATTATTACTATTTTTACGGATTTAACTCGCGTATAATTATTTAAAAATTTAAATTTAATTAATTTTCAATATATTAAAAAATGAATTATTCACACATTATCCGAACACAATTTATAGTTTCGTGTTTGTGTGCGTTTACCACCTTTAGTTAAATTAATGAATATTTGTTGTATTTGATTAGTTTTTATTTGAGTTAAAGATATGATAAGATGCTTGCATCTAAAATCATCCTATAGATAGTTTGTCCAAATCATTACTACTAGTATTACGATTAAAATAAAATTTTATCGACAATGCAATATTACAAGACTATTAAATGATTGGCGTAATTTCAATCTAATGTTTCAAAATTTGCATCAGGATCGATAATTAATTTCGATCTTAAAAAGATCGCATGTTTGGTCCGATCACATTCTATGCTGGAATCGATAATATTAACGTCTTCGTCATCTTCGTCATACCGTAGTGTAGACAACAATGACAATGTACCCTACAAATTATACAAAATATTGATTTGTTATGTTAGTTTAATTTTTATTCATTATTTATTTTTATTATTTTTATAGCGTTCCAAACATAAACGCCAATGGATTTACTATATAAATAAGTATTAAGGTGTATCCACATTGATTGACTCAACATTTACATATAACTGGCTGGCTTGCCTTCGACCGCATCTGCTTGGTCTACATAAACACGATAAACTGTAAACCTCTTGATTAGTAGACCCCGAACTGGTAAAAACATGTTATATTTTTTAAAGGCAATACTTGTATTGTTTATTTAAATCATTATCCTATAATTGGTATAAAAGTCAAATCATTATCAAAAAGAATAGATATGAAAATATCTTGAAGGTATACATTTTAATAATTATATTACTATGTTACGTGGACTCCTAACCTTACATTAACTATTAATTAAATTTTGTAATTTATTTTAATTATAGACGCAATTTGTAAAAGCATTTTATACAAATGTAAACAATTATAAATTATTTTAGTATACATCAGTTTGTAAATTGTTTTTTATCACAAATATGTACTTAAACTCATACACAAAAATAAACTCGTGATTATATTGTAACTAAAAGTTTGTAAATACAATGTTATGTTATATTAAATATTATTGTCGATACTGTTAGTCTAAATAGTCTTTACTGTGTTTCTTTTGATTGAAAACAATGTTTCATAAAGTTACTGAATGTCAGGAAGCAATAAATAATCTAAAGGACTTTTTACACTAACAAGCCGATATAAACTTGTTATATTGTAGTTTTCTTTCCACCACTATATTGTATACCAGTTATAAATGTTTTAATGAGATATACATTTGTATATTATATTTTAAAGATATTATGATTATTTTTCAATAAATTAAATTCAATAAATTGCCTGTTGAATATAAAATAGTTTGTTTTTTAACTAAAATAAATCTAGACCCATAATTTTCAGGAATAAACTTAATGTTAGAGATGTAACAGTGTAAAGTAAAAAACACATTCTAAAAGCAACTTTATTTCTGAGGTATTTCAATGAAACTCATACTAGCCGGCAAGTTATTCATGCTCTATGTAAGTTATTTGCTCATCTCTGTATCCTAGTAGGTACCGATAGCTTGGATTGGTTCTCTGTTGTGGTCGATTCAAAAGAATATTGTACTACATTTCCAGATACAAAACTTCAGGCAGGCAGTATTTATGGGGAAAAATAATTGTAGGTAGATAGTATAGCTTGAATGTTGTCTAAAACCATAAAACTTTACGTCTATATCTAAATAAAAAAGGCAATCTATAGATAGGTATACAACACGAAAATGTTTTGTAGTATTTTAAAGATTAAACTGAAACGCTTAATTCGAAAATCTACGTAATTTATTAAAACATATTTTTTAATTAAATTCGAAATAATTTTAATATTTATTTTCTTAATAAAGTTTTGTAGTTCTATCGTCTTTTTACCTACTGTGTACTTTGGCCGGCCTTCAGCATAAAGATTAGATCGCTTGCTGAATATACCTACTTGTTTTCCGTACTGCTTTGATAACAGAAAGCATTTATAGTGAACTAAATAGTAAAGATAAATATGTAAAAGCTTGAAGTACCTACCAAAGTGTTAAAAAGTGAAAATATTCCTAACAGATACGTCATACGATACCTTATTGATATCAGATATGGGAATAATACAAATTTCAAGGTTATTTTATAAAAAAAAATGGATCTTACAAATAAAGGACATTTATATTTAAGTAATCACGAACAAAATATTTTATACTATGAAGATGCGCAAGTGAGTGTTATATTTATTTTTTATTATGTAAATTGAAAAATATTCTATTGTTTACTCAGCGTAGACTGTGTAGGCGTCATCAATTGTCAGATTTATCACAGAGTATAATAAAATATAAATATTAAATAGTACGTACTATAAGCATATAATTATTATACATAGAATAGGGGAGTCATAGGCAGGCGTATCACCTATGAGTGTCAGTGTCTGACAAATAAATAATAATACTTATCTTTTATGGAGGATAGAAGTAGTAAGGAGAACCATCTTGTATGGCGGACAAGTTGAAAAAGTGTACAGTATCCTTGTACTTATAATACTCTATGGTGTCCAGTGTCCACTCTTATCCAGCAAGTTAAGGTTCAAAGACCCACCGAAATAGCGCTAGTGAAGCAAGAGGAAACTATACGAACTTAGCAATTATAAACTAACTGTGTTATAAAATAACTGTCTTGAATGTTACAAGCTTATTATTAAATAAAAAAATAGTGTTTTCTAAGCTTTTCACGAGTACTACACATTGAAATAAAACTATTTTTACGAATTGAACTCGCGTAGCTATATTGAATTGAATTTTAAATTTACATTTTAAATCTAACCCGACGTTTCGAAGCTGCAAAGCATTCGAAACGTCGGATATTTCAAAATAAAAAAATGTTATGTTATATTTTTCGTTCATTTATGAAATCCCTGTAACCTCGTTTTTTAGCACGTAATTGTCTGAATTATTGGAAATTAAAAAAAAGATAATATTACCACCATTATATAGAGATTTCCTCGTACTGAGATATTTTCGTAAAATCGAATCAAACGTTAATTTGAAAAAACCTTTCTTCTTCCTACCTTAATTTGTTCCCTTTCGACGGACAATTTTCAATACACAGAGATTGCCCTCCTTACATTTCTACCCTCCATATTATCTTTGTCTAATCACAGATGCAAGAAAGAGAGATAGATAGGTAGCCTCATTTGCTTTCTCTTTTTATTTTAGGCTGGCTTCCCTGCTCCATGTATAATAACTCTATGACTATTAGACGTTGCCATTATGAGATAAAAGGGGTTAAATGCATAATACATATTGTCTAACGAAACATACAACAGTTTTGATCCGTACAATAACTCGTTAACTACTTGAGGAGCGGATCCGTATTAAAGACGAAGAGGAAGAACGTAGAAAATAGTCTGCTTTGTTTGCCGTTCGGTTTTTGTTACCATTTACCACTAAATATTCGACATTAAATGAAATGGCTTGAAAGCAAAAGATGATCCATTCTTTGTCTTCATAAATATTTTTATCACATAAATACATATTTTCATATTCAGTAGTCATTCATATTCACATACAGTTTCCATTTTTACTTTTATGTACCTACAATAATTTGTTTAAGTGTGTGGCATTTGACGTAGAAAAAGCCCATATTCATCTTCTTATAATACCAAAGAGAATTGCAAAACTTTCATCAGTTTCTTATGGAGATGAACAGTTGTTAGGTAAATATAAATTTTAATTTGTATGTATTTAAAATTTTTGTAAATCATATATAGACGATCATATATAGAATGCTTAATTCACCGAGGCGGGTAGCGATACACTAGCTCAATTGCTAGAGCGACGGGACGGTTTCCCAGAGGTCGCTTACGAATCTCTGCCGGTATCGGTTTATTTTACATTCTATACTGATTTAAAAAGGTATTTAATAACATACCAGGTCCTAATTGCAATTATTATTGCAGGTCACTTACTCTTAATAGCAAAGAAACTTGCTGTTAATAAAGGTTTAAATAAATCCGGATATAGTATTGTAGTAGATGAAGATTATAGAACATCGAAACTTAAATGTTTACACGTTTATGGAGGCCCTTATCTTGGTACTTACAGGCCTATGAAAACTAAAAGTAGGCTTTAAATTGCAATTCTAATCTTGTTGTAAGTCAACATTCCTTTAAAAAAAGATTATAAGTAAAATTTATTTGGTTGTAAACATAATTGGGGACAGATTTAATAATTTAACACTTTTTTATTTATATTCGTCTTAGAAGCTGAAGCAATCTTCAATCAATTCTTAAAAGCTGAAGCAATCTTCAATCAATCAAAATTTCATAAATATTTTTTGTGGACAGTATTGCTTACGCACTGGATAATAATATCTCTGTGGTTAAATGTTGACATACTTATAAATAATGCACGCAAAATACACCCAGATTTGAAACAAATGTCTTTTTAGATAACACAATCAGTAGTCCTGTGTGGGCATCGCACTTACATGAAGTAGGCTTCAGTTAGGACAGGAAAAGATTAGACTATACTACACTTCACCAAAAACTAGACTTGTTAACCATTAATTTTAACTAAAATCTAATATATTTATAAAACCTTTTTATCAACATGTGAAGAAATGATGTTATATGAATTGAAAATATTATTTTAATATTTATAAAGACTTCATCAAATAATTCTGCTTCTTTGCTTGCCTTTTATTTTATATTAGAGACTAGCATTATATTAAATTTGTTTTTCTGTTGTTACCTTTAAATTAAATAATTGTAATAATACTGAGACATACATTTTTTGTTTTGAAGTCTGAAACATGATCCCCAATTTAGGATGGCAAAAAACCCGTCCTTTTATCTCTTTATTTGCGCATACCTACTATTATTGTAATAATTTTATTTACAAATTTCTTTACAGCTAATAACCTGCATATTGTTATTAAAAAAACTAATAAAAACTATAGCGACCTACGCTGGTTTTTTTTTTAATTCTAGATATATATTCTATTTTAAATGCTAAATAATATGTATTAGACATTCAGTTAGCTATATGCACTAATAAAATTTTCAATACTAAACAATCACAAAAGCCATTTTTAAGGTTTGCACGGTTCCATACCATAGTGCGCCGGCCGGCCGTACCGCCACAAACGCGATGTCCCTATATTTTAATTTCTTCGAAAATATTTATTTTAATTACATGCTGTAAAGGGTTATATTGTTCCATATTTAAAATATATTTAAGATACTTAATTAGGCATTGATTAATGCTGTATTGCTTAACATCTCTTCGTAAATAAGCGTAAATTATTTCGCATAAAAAGTAAAGGATAAAAATTGGCTATTGTGGGTTATCCCTAAGAGATAAACATATACCATCGCGGACTTTCTTGTAGAACTTTTTTAAAGGGGTACAATACTTAGTACATTATTTGATCTATTTCGTAGAGTTCAGCCAGCGTTTGCAATGTAACCGCAAAACAATGTGTTTGTTTACGACTCGCATTAGAAATCTTGAAATTATCAGTAGTTCTCTAATATATCAAACATGTTATTATACATATAAACCTTCCTCTCGAATCGCTCTATTTATTAAAAAAACTGTATCAAAATCCGTTGTGTAGTTTTGAAGATCTAAGCATACATACAGCAATAGGGACAGACGCGGGAAGCTACTTTGCTTTATACTATGTAATGATTTAAATGTCACAAAAGCAATAAAGGTATTTCGAACCCTTAATGAAAAAAGATTTCTAAAGTTTCAAGCATAATACCTAAACACAGAATTAAATAAGGAATGTATAATAATTCTAACGAGAATTTCTATGCCTACCTCAGAATAACAACTAAAGTATAGAATGCTTCTTCTTTTTCTTTATTTTTAAAGCGTACACTGCCCTATAGAACAGGGTTTTTTCCTTTAGTGATGTGACATTGTGTAAACTTATCCGCGATATCGATAGTGATCTTTATCTGTATGGTCGTGGTTATACCTACCGTTTTTAAAAGGCTGGTTATATGCTTTCCATTACTTGCTAGTACGAGTTACATCTAAAAGTGCTATCACTTCGAGGATTTCGCAGCGTGCAATAATGTTTAGTTATATTTCGTTCTAGAAAATGACTGAGGTAGTATTTAAAATAATATTTGCGATAAGTAAATTAAAAATACAAAATAAAAAACATTTATTTAAAGTAAGTTAAAAAAAATATGGTCAGTTTATCACATATATTTTATTTTTTAATCGCCATTTCGAGAACCTCTTATAAAAGAAATGACAAATAAATTACAATATAACTATTGCCATATTTTTCTAAACTTCATAAAAAATGTTTCGATTCCCAATTTTTTCCGTGCAATCCATATCTGTCGTCAGTTAACGTCCATGGGAAATCTAGAATAATAATCCGTGGATATGTCACATAAATGTTGCAGAATTGACTAAAATATCACTGGAATAAATTATCGATAACTGTGCTTTTTACAACACTATTGCAATAATATTTAAAAAACTTTAAAATTATCAAATATCGTAATAAATATTGCAAATAGCAATCTTATAATTGTGCCATAGAACAATTTTCTCTTTATAATTTGTAAACCAGTTAAAAAATAAGTACAGATAATGTTATGTGACGTCACTTCTGATTTTATATATTTTAATATTTTTAATTTTAAAGAATTAATTTGAAAATCAAAACACTTATTCAGATCGAAGGTTCAAATTTTTGCTAAATAAATTTGAAATTAATTAAAATTTGTAATTGTAAATAATTAAGTTGAAAATTAAAACATTTACTTAAATTAGATGTTAAAATTCTTGCTCAACACATTTTAAATCAAGTTTTCTTATATCTGCCACTTTTCCTTAATATTTGTAATTTTAAAGAATCAATTTGAAAATCAAAACATTGCTCGGCGGACCGATCATGTTTGAGTGGGAGAGAGACGCAAGGCATTCGGCGGGCCTCTCTCTCGTTCGGTGACTCATCGTAACGTTACCGGGCGTTACACTTTTTCATAAGTGACTCCCAGCTTAACCTAATTTAAGACGTTGTCACGTGAAAACACAAATCGTTGTATTGTAACGAAGAAAAACTCAAAAAAAATACTATGCTCGTTCATTTACCGATGGAAGGTTACATTTGAACTTAATTTTCTTTTCGGGAAGAATGGGATTTACATTCCCTCATTATGTAGGACATTGCTTATGCTATAAGGTTATATTTTCTCTCAACGAAACGGAGAAAATATGTAAATAATTATACGAATTCGTAAATAAAACTAAACAAGAACACACCACTGACAGCCGACATTAAACTCAACCAAAATGTGTAGACGTTGTCCATACCCAAAAGCCAAATATGAATTATACTTTCCAATTTACCATCGTAATGGTGATATAAATGACATAATGGTGACCATTTGTCTTTTATATTATAAAAAAAATCGCTTGTCTGTAAAGTCGGTTTACTGACGATAATTGAACGTGACAATGCCATAAGAAAATACTGATGGAATGGTTGCATTTTTCAAAAGAAAATTTTAATTTTATTTGTTTGATAGATATTTTGTCTGGATATAGAGAAGGAGGTAAATGGAAATCACAATCACAGAGTACTATAAAATCACAATGGAATTGATCAAGTTACATTTATTTGTACGCATAAAAGTATGTAACTTGATTGTGCCTTTTTGTCGCTCGTTCCGCGCTCTCGCTTGCACTTCAAGGGTTGAAGTTCAAGCCTTACATAGAACGCCTCAGAGCGAGGTAACGCCGCACGAGTCATGTTTTTTCGTGCGTGCAGCCGGCTCAATCGAATTATAAGATGTTGTCACGTCAAAAACGTTTAAAAATATGTCATTTATAAGTGTACATTTTGCTGTTCTGACAACTTTATATTTGTTTCTTTAATCATTATGTTTTCCCAGTATGAAAAAAGAGGACAACTGTTACACACAATTAAGTCTTCAATTTTAGGCTACTTCTACGCTTTAGTTATTATTCTGAGATGCCTACCTACTTTATAGTACTCACTACTCTGTGCTACCTACTATGTAATGTTAACTGTCAACTGTCAACGTATAAAGATAATCTGTTATTCTAAAAATTATTCTGCAAATTGCAATCTGCATTTCTTAAAAATATGGTGGGCGGTGAAGTGGAACTTGCGCAGTCAGCTTCTAAAGGAGAAGATACCATATTTGGGAAAATATTAAGAAAGGAGATTCCTGCTACATTCGTCTACGAAGATGACCAGGTATTACTATAATACAATTGTGCCTAAAACAATTCCACCCGGTAACTAAAACCATCAGCTCTTATTCTTTTACCTTTAGGTTTTTGTAAAAATTTAATTTCTCAGACTTATAAATTTAAAAAAATATTTATATAAGTATTAAAATAATACATCTTTGCTAATTGTGCTATCGTACATTGTTTGTTTTGTCATTTGTTTTACCATTACATCGTTTAATCTTTTCCTCTAACGAAATAATAAATATTGTACTGTTAAATGAAGTTTACAATCATATCTTGAACTAAAATTCGCTATCAGACAAGACTTGTACTAGAGCAAGTAAAATAACCTTGTCTTATTAAATCCTAATATTTTATACATATAATTAGTATACTTATCAAATAAAGATAAATCTGTTCATAATTTTTACCTTGCTTAAAAGTATTAAATTATAACGTAAATTGCGTATTCAGTGTGTAGCCTTCAATGATGTCAATCCCCAAGCACCCACACACATCCTGGTGATCCCACGGAAACCCATTTCTCAGTTGTCCAAGGCAGATGATGAAGATGAGCAACTTCTTGGTAAATATAAAGTATACAGTTATAAAAACTCGAACCAGATTACTTAGTAAAATGTGAAAATGTAATAATTAAATTGTAAATGTTAAATAATAACATAATGTCCTTTCACATGTTTTGAAAATAAATTTTAAGATAACATTGTGATGTATACTGCATGTAAATATATTTTATAAATATCCCCCAATGTTTGTTATTGCCTAAAAGATATTGTTTATGAACAAGTTGTTTTTGTTTCTATGCATTACATATGAATAAAATCTTATTTTAGGGCATTTGCTAGTAGCGGCTCGTAAAGTAGCTTCACAGCAGGGTCTTGACAAGAGTGGATTTCGTCTCGTCATCAATGATGGCAAGGATGGAGCTCAGAGTGTCTATCATTTACACATTCACATCCTCGGTGGACGTCAACTGCAATGGCCTCCTGGATAACTATTCCTGTTTTAAAATTAAATTGTTAAACTGAGGTGTGTTTTCTTTCTTTACATGGGATGAACCCATGGAAACTTTTTTTTTATCAAAATATGTAAAGAAGATAATTGAATGAGCTTTCAGAAATAAATATGAAAAATACCTACTATTTAATACCCAATTTTAGGTATTCCTATTCAGTTACCAAATGACTACTATTAAGAGGGTACACATCTGAGGGAGGCTGGCAACACAGTAGGATGCTGATATTATTATTTGTTTTTCATATCATATTTATAACGTTCAGTTTGCAATGTTTGTGCCCTAATTTTTATTATCTGTACTAAGAAAAGTAACAAGGCAAAATAAATATATCATATAAGAAAGTGGTCTGAATATCGATAGTGCACACCCAAAAACGATTGTACGATATATATATATAATATTTTTTAATCTGTACACAACAATTCTAGACTCAGACTATTTTAGAAATAGAGATATTTATATCTATGATTTTAGAGAGAACTTTCGTATAGAAGCACAGAGTACTATAAACAAATGATAAATGATTGTCTGTGTAGGAACTCGGAACAGCTTCTCAAACCGGTACCACTAATTTGTGACCGTGACTCGTGAGTCGTAAATAAAAACACAATCTCATAAACAATTCCTATTTTGATATTGAAATTGCAGAAACATGAGTTCAAATCAAGTTGTCAACTCGATATTCAGTGTATTTCAAAAGAGTTTGGATGATGAACAAGAATTGCGAGATGTAAGTTACTTCCAATTCATTACAGTTTAAATAAATTCTTATTTTTTAAGTTTGTGAAAATTCATTTTGTATTAAAAACTAGATACGTAATTCAATTAGTTATAGCGGTTTTTCTTGATTATACTAATTAAGTAGTAATCATTCATTTATTTGTGTTTTTTTTTATTCTAGGTTATTCGCCAGATTTGTAAAGAAGTAGACCAAATATCTCGTGAAATAACTACAGTTTTACAAGTTGTTCACCACAATGAAGCCGGCAGTAAGTCATATTTTACATAAAAGTTCATTAAAAATATTTTTTATCATAACACCGATAAATAAAACTTTTTTTATTTTTATTACAGTCGCTCCTGCCTGTCAACAAGCTCGTCAATTATTTGAAAAAGCCAACGAAGGCTACCAGCGACTAAAGAAAGCAGTACCTTCAACAGATTTTTATAAGTAGGCCTCAGTTTATACATTGTTAAAAGAAAATGTTATTTTACAGCATGGTAAAAGATTTGATTTTGTTGAATAGATAGTAGCATATCTATCTATCATACTAATAATAATAAATGTTTTTTATTGCCCACTAATAAATAGAAAACACAAAGCATTCAAGCAAATAAACATAAAAATCACATGGTAACAAAAAGGAGGTCTTATCGCTGAGAAGTGATATCTGCCAGGCAAGCTTAAAATTGAGGATATGCAATAACAAAAAAAAAATAAGGCGTACACTAAAGTGGAATAAATGAATGAAATCTTGTAGTATACTATTAAGGAACTATACATATACTTGTGAACCATTAATTATTAAATATATATTCATAAAGTATTCAAAACCAAAAGGGACTATACCAAAACATTATATATTAAGTCTCTGTAAATTAATTTGCAATGACTTATTACTCATAATAACTAAGTATCAAATTTAGAATTTACTAACAATATTAAACAAATAAAATTTTAAATCTTATGAGTATAAAAATGTATCAAAATTTACGATAGATGCTACTGCAAATGCAAGAGATGATTACAAACTTTATAGACTGCTTTTTAAACAAAAATGTTTGTATGTTTGTCCAGCTTGGCTATATCTGCGCTATTTGTAGATACCATGACCATTGGCGCTTCACAACTCAACGGTACTGCTTCCTCATATCCCTCACAATCTGGCTGGAGAAGGGCATCTTGGCCAGCCATGGGACTGTTGCTGAAATACTTGGAGGTTGGTGAATTTTAAGTTGAAACATACTCTGAGCAACATTGAGGCAAAATTATATATACATAAAACAATGCATATATGTTTATTGTTTTCATTTAATAATAAAATATTAATATTTCAAATCTTCTGTACACTAAATTTGTTCACCGAAAGACTAATATGTAGTTAGTTGTAACAAGTTTGTTGCAACTTCAGACAATCATGACATTAATAAACAAGGTGATTGGGAATTAGAATTTTTATTAACAAGCCTTTAGAAAATTAGGTGTTTATTAAATTGGTATCTTCTTAGTTTCTGGTGTTAGGTCATGTTCATAGAATTATTATCAAAATAGGGTCTGACATTAGCATTCTGTAAAGTAAGTTTAACATGGCACCACCGTGGTGCCACGTTCTATGTCGTTTTTAACAATAGTGGTAGTGGGCGCTATATTCACAAACATCATGAACGAACGAGTCTCATTATGCGTCATTGTTTTAAGTATTTTGTAATTAGTTGAGTAAACACATTTGTTTTGCGGAAAAAAACTCGATAAGACGGAAAAGGAAGGGAATGATGATGTTGAAACTATCGTACGATTTATCGAATGAGGTTTATATTTTTCGTTATTGGTTGCTCATCCTCGGAGGTTAAGAAATTACCGAATAATAATAATAATTATTATTATTAGAAGAATTAATAAATACTAGTAGTAAGGGTCGTAGTGTAATATGGCCTAACTATCCTTAATAAATATTTTTGAATGCAGCTAATTTGCATTCAATAATATTTTTTGACGCCTTACAACAAATACAAAACTTTATCTGTATAGACGAGACGAAGCTTCTTAGCATTCCATGGATTCACCATGCGGGTGCCGGGCTCATCGCGTTGCAAGGAGAGGAGTGCAAGCAGTGCCTGGGACTTGCGACCCAGGAGTAGGTTTAAGGGGCCCCTTTATTGTGCGCAAAAACGCTCACCTTCACCCTCCACACTCCTCTCCCTACCTAACCAAATTTGGAAAGAACCTACTAATGCCGCCTTTGAAATACGTTCTAGAAATGAACCGATGCTTGTTCTAGAAAGGCCAAGGTCTTTAAGTAGGCTATAGAGAGATTTTGCTGTTATACCTCTCGCTCCCACTTCTACCGCGTACAAACTAACTATAAATTTATTCCTGATCAGTTCGTTGGTCAGTTCGTAATACTTATTGAGCTTGAATGTGTAATCCTTTGGGATGTTTGTTTCCCAAGGAACAGTAAGCTCCACAAGTATCACGCGCCTCAGATGTTTCGAATACAGGAATAAGTCCGGTCTGGATGACGAAACACCAACATCCCCAGGGATATTGTAAGTTAATTTGTAAAAATGAATGAAATCAAATAATGTAGGTTTTCCAAGTTCAAGATTGTAATTCTTAAATTGCGAAAACTTATCTTTCTCATTCATTCCAAGACTGATTCATATAATAATTGTAATATCTTTTAATAGATCGAGTGTTTATTGAATTATAATAATATAATATAACGATAAGGCACCTAAATGGTGATAAATATTTTTTATCACGACCGAAAATCGAAGCTACGATTTGAAAAATTAAAAGATTTTTTTTAAGCATTCGAATTCTTGTGAAACAAGGTGAAAAAAAGTATCATACAAATTACAATAAATGACAAGACGTGCTTTCGTCCGAGTTCCTCACTACTATTAATACTCAACGTTGCACAATATACTTAGTCTGGCCATAAATACTGTTACAATAATTAAAAATAAAACATATTACATTTGAATTTGGAATCTGTAATTTTTATACGATTGTTCATTGTGTTTTCTCATTTTTTTTTTTTTCCCATGTAGGTATAATATTTTGCGATATTTAAATGATGTGGGGTGATAAAGAGAACAATCGCTGTGATTGCATTACACACATTAGGTATTGAGCCAAATGCAATTTTTAAAGCTCTGTCGACGCAGTCTTGGTTGGAAGCGTATGTCTCGGACTTCATTAGAGCTGAAGACTGGCCGTCGTCTAGTCCCGATCATAATCCGCTGGATTATGATTTATGGTCAGTTTTAGAGAGTACAGCTTGCTCTAAACGCCATAATAATTTGGAGTCCCTGAAACAATTCATAGGATTGGCAGTGACGAATTTCCTCATTAAAAGAGCACGTGCTTTTATTCATGGGCGTACCGAGGGGAAGGGGGCAGTTGCCCCACACACCCCCCGGACATCGTACACTTCTTTACTATCTTCTATTGTAAATTAAAATTAGTATTTTAGGTACATTTAAAAATAAAACCAACTAATTTTAAAAAATTGAAGGTTATGAAATGCTTTCTCAGGAAGGTTAGTCGGGGAAGAGAAATGCGGTTTTTCAGTTGTTATAGATCTATGTATTATAAACAAATACAATTATCTAGTAAATCTGTTAGCAAACACTTAAAAAGTCTGAACACTTATAAAATACAACATGACTACATATTTAAAAATATTTTGAAACATATATAATATTTTTATTTCAGTTAGTGCAGTTGAAGAGAAAGAAGGTTTTCACCTTGATATAGAAGACTACTTGGTGGGTTTACTGCATCTGTGCTCTGAACTGGTGAGTGACAAACACATATGTTCTATACAGTTTTTTTACATATACATATTCCTAAAGTAAAAAAAAAGAGCTTTTATTAAAACACAATGTATTTATGTTTGTTCCAGTCTCGTTTCGCTGTAAACTCGGTGACTCGAGGTGACTATGAAAAGCCACTGCAGATATCAAAGTTCGTTATGGAACTGAATGCAGGGTTCAGGTAACACTTCCAAAGTATATATTTTTATATAATATACATTTTCGGTATAATACCAATACTCGTAAGAGTCAACCGAAAATATCGCAATAAACATAATGTGTTAGTAATTGACTGATTATGTATGGATTAAATAATAATTATAAATAGAGGTGAAAAGGAAAAATAAAAAAAATTATTATGATTTTTTTGGAAATAATGCCAATTAAGTTTTTATTACAGATTATTAAACCTCAAAAACGATCATCTTCGAAAGAGGTTTGATGCCCTCAAGTACGACGTTAAGAAGATAGAAGAGGTTGTCTATGATTTGAGTATTCGCGGGCTCTTAGTGAAGCCCGAACCAACCGCGGAGTCTTAAGTTTATAAATAAAATAATTAGAGTATTTGCCTTTAATTTACATATTATTTATCATCTTATATTAATATTTTAATATGGTCACTATGATCTTGACGGCGCGGAAGTCAAATTAAGTTATCTGAGAGGACAGAGTTGGGAAGGATGGGCGGAAGAAGCTCCTCTTGGCGTCCCTCGCACCGACTGGCGCACTTGTAATGTACATTCAATTACAGAATTGTTTTGTTATTACTGTTGGTTTTTTTTTTACGTTTGATTTTGTTATTTTTTTAGGCTAAGTTTATTTTTTTAATTTTGATGAAGATCATTCATAAAACTTTTTAAATTTTTACAACATAAGTTTAAAATTTTAATACATAATACCACGGTAATTATAACAATACTATTCAAAATATAAAAAGTTATCCCCCTCCAAATTTCGCTCAGCACTAAACTTTAAACCGCGACTTAAAGCAGTATTCAGGCCCGCCGCAAAGGGGTGAGCAAGGTGTGCACTGCACACGGGCGGCACATCCACGGGCAGCAAATCGAGCGATAAAAATGTCGTGGCATGAAAAAACCCATGTCTCAACTGGATGCAAAAACCCATAATTAATAATCAAATCTGCATATATCTATTAAATAATTTATTTGATAAATTCACAAAAATTAATGCACGGATGCAATTGTGTTAGCAGAAGCATCCATAGTGGCTCACGCAGTCGCAGTATTTGTCTTTTTAAATGAAATATAACAATGTTTGACTTATACATTATAACATCAGCCTTGCAGATGAGTCAATAATCCAAGTTCCACACATTTCGATCAACAAAAACTCTTGAATGTTATAGTAAGGTGTATTTAATAATATACCTACTTTTAATTGCAGAAAGAAGAAGATCTAAGATATCTCGTGGTTGACCTCTTTGTATATGCGTACACTCAAGCCCATGAAGAATTTGTTAACTTTTTGAAGTCAGAATTTAGGCGTTACAAGCCTATTTTTTTGTACTGATCGTATGTCTGTCGCTGTTTTAATGTAAACATTTAAATTTTCACGTATATATAATACGTTATTAAAAATATATTGAGAAGCGAACATAAGAATACCGATTTCTTTAAAAACATCTCTTAGGGAGCTTTTTCGGAAAAGGGTAAATCATTAACATAGAGTAAAAATAAAAAGGGGCCAAGAATAGATCCTTGTGAAACACCCATTTAAGATAAATCGCAGCACTACGCATACCATAGTGATTAAGTTTGCTTAGTAATGTTTGATGGTCCACACAATCAAAGGAATATGATCTGTAAATGTGAACGCCTAAATACAATCTAGCACTTCTCCCATGCGTCGTAAATGTGCTCAAGAAGCGTTGAACCCGCATCAGTTGTTGGTTTGGCTTTACGTTATTACTGACTTTACGTTATTCGTCAATTCGGTGATTGCATCAAATGATAAAGAATTTAAATTCCGCGTGACTGTTAAAGGAATTTAGTTAAAAAATGAATAAAAAAAGCCGCCACATTCAAATCTTAATTTGTTTCAATATTAGCAATTTTTAACTTAATAGGTCCATTAGCAGCCCTAGAAACACTTGATAAAACATCCCAAGTTGTCTTTATTTTGTTTTCTGAGTTTAGGATTTTATTTCTTATATTTATATTTAACTTGTACGCAAACGTTTTTAAATATTTTAGAGAAATCCCTAATTTTATTCAAGAACACCGGATCTTGATTCCATTGCCTCTCACCATATAAATCATTTAAATTATTTCTATGTTTATATATTCCCAAGGTAGCTCATTCACTCAATTTAAGTTTTAGGTATTTTGTTATAGTTTTTGGCTTAAAATATTATTAAATTCTTGTAATAAAAACTCAAAAACGTTATTAAATAAATTAATGGTTATTATATAAAGTAAACTGTACACAGTAGAAATCTGTATTAAGTACCAAATCAAAATAAATGTTTATGTTATTAGTTAAGATGTTTATCTTTTTTCCCACAAAAAAAAATAAAAAAACGCAACGACTTTAATAAGTACATAATAATATTATTTTTAACCTTTTTAGAGTTTTTTGTATCGGGGTTTTTTTAATTTTTCTTTTCTGTTTTTAAAATGATGTTACTGGTTTCTATATTGTACTAAATGAACCTACCTACAAACATACTATTTTTCACTTGTTAGGTATTAACTTATGATTCTTATGCAATTTTGATAGTATGTTATTAACTATCAATATTGCATTAGAATCTTTCACCATCAGCAAGTTCAATATCTTGGATACGACAGCTTCCATTTCGGCCAAATATAGTTAAGAACCATCTCGACAAACCAAGCTTTCGATTAAAAAAAACCGCAGTCAAATCCATCAACTTGTTTGGCTGATAAAATGCCACAGACAGGTACACAGGTTAAACTTATAACTTTTGGAGTAGGGGAGTACTAAAAATGGGGAGCATGAAAAAAACTGCCATTCAAGATAAATAACAAATGACCACAAAAAAAAAATATATATATAAATATTAACACGAACGAACCGTAGAAACATTGTTCGTGTCCGATTGCCATAAAGCAATAATTCCATTTGTCACCAGACGTTAAAGATGATTTTCTTTGTTGCAGACCACAGAACTGTATATTGAATCTTTTCTACTTACCGTTTCTAACTAATTTCCAAAACTTGTTAAAAAAAAGACGTATCAAATCCATTACTTTAACCGGCTCCTGATTGGATTCTCATGATGGACACATATGAAAAGCATTACAAAATCCCTGGGGATGTTGGTGTTTCGTCATCCAGACCGGACTTATTCCTGTATTCGAAACATCTGAGGCGCGTGATACTTGTGGAGCTTACTGTTCCTTGGGAAACATACATCCCAAGGGATCACACATTCAAGCTCAATAAGTATTACGAACTAACCAACGAACTGATCAGGCAT
The DNA here is from genome assembly GCA_959347355.1 of Napeogenes inachia. Classification (NCBI taxonomy): domain Eukaryota; kingdom Metazoa; phylum Arthropoda; class Insecta; order Lepidoptera; family Nymphalidae; genus Napeogenes; species Napeogenes inachia. The sequence goes on from OY365794.1 coordinate 1,531,042, forward strand.
AAATTTATAGTTACTTTGTACGCGGTAGAAGTGGGAGCGAGAGGTATAACAGCAAAATCTCTCTCAGGGCCTGATTAACCCTTAGGCTAATTAGGCTGCAGCCTAGGGCGCAAGAATCGGGGGGGCGCGATGTAATCGTATCTTCGCAGGGCACTATAAATCTAGTTTCTGTATACTATCACTATAAATCTAACTTTCAAAGCTTGGAAGTGTCTGATTTTAACAATAAATTTTGAAATTTAAAAAGGCGCGCGAATAGCTACACTTACTGGCTAGTCACTCGAATCGGTCAGTGGCGAGTGAGTGAGCGGGCAACAGCGCTGCTTGCCGCGCCCGATGAAACCCATCAACGACACGCGGAGTATCCCCGGTGGTTAAAATTTTAAAGTTTACAGTAGGTATACTTTGTTGCCGTGCTTCTTTCATTTGTGTTATCTCTTTTAACAGTCGTTAGGGTATTAGGCACACCTCTGTCACCTACTGACAGAGATTCGATAGGGTTTTCACGTCAGGCACTCGCCTCATATCTCCGGGCTCCACCATGGACCCCAAGTCCGCGGCGGTACCCGAAGATCTGTCCAAGTCGCAATTTTTTGGTTGGGTCCGAGAAACCGCGCCACATTTATGCCTGTGCTACTCTATTTTGTTAGGCACCGAGTCTCCGCCCTCGATCGCGACCGAGAGCACCTCCGACATGGAGGTAGAGGCCGCCACTACTACGGAGGAGACGGCCTCGGATTCCGAGTTGGGGAGTTCGTGGTCACGCACTAGATAGACGTTCTCTTAGTACAAGAAACCTTTCTGAAGCCGTGTAATCGTGATCCGCGCATCGCGAATTTCCTTCTTGTTGGGAACGATAAAGCAACCGCGAAGGGGGGAACCATCATCTACTACAGAAGGTCTCTTCAATGCACTCCGCTCGATCGGCCCCAACTAGTTAACGTAGAAGCGTCATTATGTCAGGTGGGTAAGACCGGCCATCAGTCGATAGTACTAGCATCCGTCTATCTCTCTCCCAATAAAGCCTTAGTTGAGGGGGACCTTAAGTCCTTACTCCAATTAGGTAACGTAACCATTCTGGTCGGCGACCTAAATTGCAAACATCGGGGATGTTTGCGATACTGCGACACAGACTTCCAACATGTCAGACCCGACGTGCTCGACATACTACTCTTGAAGGGCGTGGCACTCCAGTTATGTTTTACTTTCGACTAAAGGAGCAATAAAAAGCAAAATATTTTTCGATTAGCATTGATTCCTCTCCATATATTTCACACACCGATCAGTCGACATTTATTATTCGTTACATTTTACCTAACGGAGAACCTGTTGAACGCTTTATTATATTTTTACCCAATTGCGGTCATAAAGGTGAAGACATTGAGAAGGCTGTTCATGCAACAATTGATAACACTTTGGAACTTGATATAAAAGACTGCCGTGACCAAAGTTATGATAATGCTACAATATGTCTGGTCAATACAAAGGTCTTCATTCAAAAATTAAAGCTGTAAATCCTCTGGCTACTTTTGTTCCTTGTACAGCACATTCTCTCCATCTCGTGAGATCGGCTGCCGCGGAAAGTAGAGTCAGATTTTTTTACACTGGAACAACAACTATACATTTTTTTACTGGATCTACAAGCAGATGGAAAATTTTATTATCTAATAAATTTGATGAAGAATCGACGGTACTAAAAAATCTATCAAAAACTCGTTGGAGTGCGCGAGCAGATGCAAGTAAAGCCTTATACAGTTCATACAAACAAGTTCTGGAAGCATTTGTAGAAGCTTTTGCAGAAGAATGCGTCCATTTGGCGCAGTTTTTAAAATCTGATATCGAGGCCGAACATTCTACTTCTGCGAGAACCTAAGGGTTTGTTGCACTTAATAAAAAGTTTTAATATTTCATGCATGTTCCCGAATGTGAAGATAATATTAAGATTTTTTTTGACAATGAGTGTTACCAACTGCAGCGGCGAAAAGTAATTTTCAGCACTTAAAAGAGTAAAAAATTACTTGCGCTCCACGCTTCGTCAGCAAAAACTTACAGCGTTGTCCCTAATGTACATAGAAAGTGATTTTTTACAAGCTATTAAATTAGAAAAAATTGTAGAAAGATTTGCAAACTCCAAAGCTCGAAAAAAGCCTTTTTTATAAGCTTATAATAATTACTATAATTTTTAAATAAATTACTAATCTGTTGCAAAAATGTTTCACTTGTATGATGTCTCCCTCTCGTCTTTTCTTACATATAACAACAGAAGTATAAATATTTAAAAAATACTTAAAAGTCGAAGCAACTTCACATACTAAATGACCACGCTCATGCATCGCCGCAAAGCAACAACTAAGTTGTCTACATAAACTAAGCCAATACAAGTCATGCGGCCAAACACGACATGGATTTGGTTTTCTACAAGGTAACCTGCGGACACGTGTCATGATTTTGGTCAAATAATGCGTGAAGTGCTTTAACTTTATGGACAGTCAGCTAATAGAATGGTTTGCCACCAAAGCGTTTGTTGAATGTCGTGCAGATTAAAAGACAACGTCAGTTTCGTTTGCAGATCGATCTGATAACTTTTATAGGTACTATGACTACGAACCATTTTATCTTTTTTACAAACAAAGACAAAAGTAAGTAATATACTACTGTTGCCGACCGTAACACACATGATGGGGGCGCGTCCTGACTATTAGCCTAGGGCGGTCAGAACTCTTGATCAGCCGCTGATCTCTCTATAGCCTACTTAAAGACCTTGGCCTTTCTAGAACAAGCATCAGTTTATTTCTAGAACATATTTCAATTCGGCATTAGTAGTTTCTTTCCAAATTTGGTTAGGTAGGGAGAGGAGTGTGGAGGGTGAAGGTGAGCGTTTTTGCGCACAATAAAGGGGCCCCTTATACCTACTCCTGGGTCGCAAGTCCCAGGCACTGCTTGCACTCCTCTCCTTGCAACGCGATGGGCCCGGCATCCGCACGGTGAATCCATAGATTGCTAAGAAGCTTCGTCTTATCTGCGATAAATTTTCATAGTAATTTCTTAACTAGTAAAAAATTTTGTTAAATTAAATCTTAATTTATTACGAACTTAATAAAGCACACTAATCTCGTACAAAATTTCTTTACTTGGCCTCATTTACACAATATATGGAGAATCAGAAAAACTAAGATATTTTTTTATATTTACAAATCTATTTATAATAGAACTACCTATGCCTAATTTTAAACCCTATTGTGTAAGTGTATTTCACAAAATCTATTTTCGGATAATAATCAGAAACACGTGTAAAATTAACATATTCTAGACATCATTCGTTTTTAAGGGTTCCTTACCCAAAGGGTAAGAACGGAACTCAATTACTAAGACTTCTGTCCGTCTGTCCATCAGTTGACCATTACACAGGTGTATCTCTTGTGTCGCCGTAACAACAAATAACTACTAAAAAAAATCTCCTTTTTTTTCAATTATTCTTGTTATTTTCTCTGGCAATAAAGTTATTTCATCTCACTTCATTTTGCTATTAAATAATGTTGTTAGAATTATTACAGTTTTAATGCAATAAGGTCTATAAATTCTAATTAAATCATTTGTTGGTACAAGACTTAGTAAATAATTAACGATATTTAAAGGGAGTGTAGTCAAGTCAGCAACTACATTCTTGACTACGAAAAATGTGTTTTCCTCTCCGGATATTAAGAAAGATTTTTCAAAAACGTTGCGTTGCGCGACAGATAATAAATGAAAATCTTAACTCTGTTGGTATGAAGTGGAAGTCGATTTATTCTCACCTCTTACAACTGATTATAAACGTTAAAAGAATAACTACAGTTATGTTATTTTTGTTTGTTATGCACAACATTTATCTTCGAACTAAACTGTTGAAAATGTACTGTTATGGTTATAAACAAAATAATAAGTATATTGAGATATTTTCTACAATATCTCAATATACTTCAAAATATCAAAAAATATGCAGAATTTGTCCCAAATCCCAATGTAATAGTATCGTTACCATTTGTAACCGTGTGACATTAAACTTTCATAAACTCCTTATTATTGCAAGGGCCTCCGAACACTACGTTGCATTTTCTTTTCACTGGTCATTTCTATAGAATGCAAAATAAACTCCATTATAATGAACAGAGAATTCTATTCTGAATGCAGTTGATAGAGAAAAAGGAAACGATATATACCTACCTATTTAGATTTTCTGATAAGAATTTAGTGTTATGGTTTAAGATAAAATATTTGGATGCCATTTAAATGTGATGAATGAGAGTTTCATATCAGCTCAGTTTGAAGTAGATAACAAAAACTCTATTTTTACATAACCTACTTTTATACATACCTACACATGCTCATCATAAATGCATGAGCACATTTAATTCTCGACGTTCAAATAAGTAAATATATATTATTTTATATACAAATATAACTGAGAGCAGTAAAGTAAAATTGCTTTAATTTTTTATTAACCTGATTATTAAATACTTTACAAAAACCGATGAGTTACTGGCAATCCTATTTTTTTCTCCACGAAACTAAGTTTTCTTTCTTATTACCTACTCGAAAATAGAGATACGTGTTATTCAATCAAATTATTGCAACGAATGATGAATTTAAAAAATATAACATTCCTCGGGGCGAGGACGAATGAAAACCATTAAAAAATATAGCGGTAGGTATAGAGCTCGGTTACACCATTTTTAAGTCACCTCATCAGATAAAGGATACCGATACCGAGTCCCTTTCAAAGTTGCAAATGTTTTATTCCCCAATAAGGAACTTCTAGTATATAATAATTTACATACCTAACATTACAAACATTTGCAATAACGGTCATTAATAACGTAAATCATTCATAAGTCGTCTATCTTCAATGATTTATCACATTTGACTATACCATTCATCATTGATAAGTCGTGTATAAAATCTACCAAATAATCAAATTAATATCTAATCAAAATTAATTAAAGATAAGGAAGTATTACATTTTAATCACGAAAATCTTAAGACTTCCGTTGTTTTGGCACCGATTTTTAAATTAACACTGCTTAAGTCACTTATATAATTTATGTGAAAATTCCATTATTTAAATAAAAATATATATGTTAATAATTTTGATTTTCCCCTGAATATTTTTGCCCGCATTATAAAACAAAAAATAGATCGGTGTCGGGAACATTTTTTTCCAATGATTTTTTTACAACCTAAAACGTAATGCGGGGCTTAGCCTATTTAATCGTAGTTCTACGTTTTATGAACACGATGCATTATAAAGCTGCTGCTAGTATGACGATTGTAACTTGACACTTACATTTAAAGGATGACAAATTTAGTTGTGTCCTTTGATTGTAATTACGAAGAGCACACTACAAGTGCATAACTTAATAAAACCGTCGTATCTACTAGGAAATTCAGTAATCTGTAAATTCGTCCTAAAAATGTTCATGTTATTCTACTCGATCACCTTTTCTTAAGGAAGATTGTTTGTTCATCCAGGATATGATTCTGTTAGTACAGGGTGTAGTTCCAGTCAAAAGAGTGTTTGTTACAAAACGAAACAACCCCTAGGCAATTAAAACGATAGAGAAATGTGCGTAATTGTAAATCGCCGGTTATTTTTTTAAACAAAATAAATGCATCAGAGTGCTGTATTACTTAATGCTTGGTAAAATGTTTTGGTCAAGCGGTTTACTTTAACACCATGATATTTCCTATAGTTAAAAACCAGTTCAAGGAGATATAATTTTCATATCTAGACGATTTGGCTAACTGCGTTTGAAAAGGCTGTTGAGTTGGTCGTCGATTACCTACCTACCTGTTGCGGAGTGGCAAATGTGCTTTGAAAATTTAATGAGACGCATGGACATTTGTACATAAGACTAATGGAAAGAACTTTGATTATCTTTAATTAAAAAAAATAAGATACAAAACAAAATATTGCATATTTTTTCTCTTCTCAAAACTTTGTGAGTGTCCTATATGTATGTATGTTACGATTTACGACAAAAAATTTTAGATATCTAAAGATTAAAACACTTATTACCAAACCTGGTCAGTGATAAGTATTAATATCGGTTCCTGCAGTGTTCAGTATATTTTAATAAAATAAAAAAAAACAGCATGGTTAAAAATGAAACAATAATACGTATAAATATACTTTGAGTATAGGAAGGCCGTAGGAAGGAAGAAGTATACGCATTACAAAGTAAAACCGCTTGTACACGATAGGATTTCTTTTCTAGAAAGATATAGAAATTGTAGGCCGACCGAAAGTAATGGTATCGCAAGATTTAAGTTCTTTGGTATGTGCACCTAAAAATTAGGTTTTGGTGCGGTGGTGATTGACGGGGTGACCCTATCTAAATTACTTTATTTCTAGATAAACTTTGTAATGGTAGGTTTACCTACCTACTGTTTAAATAAAATAATTAAAAAAGGTAACCGAATCAAGATTAGGACAATACATATCTCTTTACCATCGATAAAAAAATTATCTATTTTTTTCGTGTGGACATTTTTAATTAGTTAGGTATGTTGTCTCACGTATTGTAGACTTCTTATTAGGTTCATAAAATATTTCGAAATGTTTTTACCAATTATTTGTTTCTTTATCATAGTCTTGTACTTTTACGGTACAAGGAATTTCAATTACTGGAAGAAAAGAGGCGTTGAGTACGAACAGCCTATGATATTCTTCGGTAGTAATTTGAAGCAGTTTATTGATAAGGTAAGCGTCTCTGAACGCTTTTCAGCGCTTTACAGACGCTATCCAAATGAGAGATTTGTTGGATTCTTTGAAGGCAACAATCCAGCGATTCTTATACGAGATCCAGAGCTTGTCAAACATATTCTACTGACTGATTTTAAAAATTTCTACTACAGAGGACTGAACCCTGACAGAGAAAAATCTGAACCCTTGCTGAAGAACTTATTTTTCGCTGAAGGTGATTTATGGAAGTTATTGAGACAGAAATTGACACCAATTTTCTCTAGTGGCAAATTAAAAGCCATGTTTTCCTTAATTGTGGAGAGAACAGAAAAACTCGCTAATTTAGCAGAAAGTATGGCTGAAACGGATGAGGAAATAGATATTCGTGACCTAATGGCGAGATATACTACAGATTTTATTGGTGCCTGCGGTTTTGGTATTAATTCTGAAGCTTTGAACGATGAGAACTCTGATTTCCGCAAACTCGGCAAGCGTATCGTCACAATTAGTAAACGGGACCACTTTGTCTCCCTCTTGAAAAGAATGGCTCCAAAAATATTTCAAGGCCTGCACTTTATGGCCCCCGAAGTCGAACAATTTACTTTATCAATTGTTAGTCAAATCATGGCACAAAGGAATCACAAACCATCTGGCAGAAATGATTTTGTTGATATGATGTTGGAGCTTCAACAAAAAGGAAAATTAGTCGGAGAATCTCTAGAAAAACGGAATCCTGACGGTACCCCAAAAATAATTGAGATAGATCTCGACGATCAATTGATTGCCGCCCAAGTTTTCATATTCTTTGTCGCTGGATTTGAAACTTCTTCATCAGCCAGCAGTTTTCTCCTTCACATGCTGGCTTTCCATCCAGAAGTACAAGAACGTTGTCGTAAGGAAGTTGATCAAGTTTTGAAGGATCATGGCGGAAAACTTTCTTTTGATGCTGTTAAGGATATGAAATATCTGGAAATGGCTTTCAAGTAATAATTTTTTTATATTTAAAATATAAACTTTTTGAATCCTAGACAATCGATAATCTGTTAAATTGTTTTCAATTTTTATAATGATCATGCAAATGGGGGAGGGCATGGGGGGCAGCTACCCCCCCCTGGACATCGTATACCTCTCCACTACCTTCTATTGTAAATTAAAATTTTTATTTTCAAAAAAAAAAGTAAAACGAATTAAATTTTAACAAATGCAGAAGGTTTAGAAATGCTTTTTCAGGAAAGATAGTCGGAGACAAGAAAAGTGGCATTTCAGTTGCTATATTAGTTGTATATATTACAAGCAAATACAATTCTGCTCAGAAAATAGAAATCACAGCTCCAAAATTACAAAAATATATTAAAGAAGTCTGGTTTGACCCCAAGCATAGAATCTAGTTACGCGCAATTATTTGGGGCCGGCGCAATATGTCAATTCTTCCCGCCATCTTCTCCTCACCCTATTATACATACGTCATGTTGGTGTAGACTTGATTTTTTGCCGATCATTTTTATTAATTACGAAGCTTAACCCAACAATTTTATGTCTTGCAGAGAAAGTATGAGATTCCTCACATCCCCTGGTTTTCTGATTCGAAAAACCGCTAAAAAATGCACTCTACCAGGTACTAACTTTACGCTCGATGACAACGTGCTCATTATTATATCGACGGAGGCATTGCATATGGATGAAGACCTTTTCGAAGACCCTCAAGAATTTAGACCAGAGAGATTTCATCCAGACAAAATTGGAAATATTAAGAAATTCACCTTCATGCCTTTCGGAGATGGACCTAGGTCTTGCATTGGTAAGATTTTTCCAAAACTATTATTTAAAAAAAACCTTGTGCTCTTAAAAAAACATTTTCATTTTAAGGTGAACGCTTGGGTATCATGCAGTCTTTGGCGGGAGTGGCCACCATTTTAAGCAGATTCACACTGTCGCCATCTCGCAATTCGTTACGTAAACCTCTCATAGACCCTATGTCCACGATAGTGCAAACAGTTGTAGGAGGACTGCCACTATCCCTTAAGCGTAGACAAAACAACAACTAAATGAAGAATTTTGTAAATAGCATTTTAATAAATAATGAAGTATATTTATTTTCTAATTAATATATAAGTTTCTGATGTATATATTGATGTTGTGTTATTTATTTTAAATAATTATTGATATCATTTTTCTATCTGGTATTTACAGATAACCTGTTCTGAATTAAAACAAAATTGCGTAATTTTGTTAACAAGTGTGCTAATTACCTAATGTATACTTACAATAAAAATCGGAACGAGGTCAAATGTTTACATAGTTATTTATTTTACTATTAAGATTATTGGTTTTCTTTGGATAACTTTATATTATTCCGGAATTACATTATATTATGGATACCTTATTAGGTAAATATGGTATTACCACACTTAATTTCTCCAAAATTACAGTACTTGTATTTTACAAGATGCGCGATCAAATAGACACTAGAAAAACATTTTTAAACCCTATTACAATTAATGTACGTAATTTTTTTTTAAATATAATTTTGTATTGGCAGACTTGGCCTAGTTAAATTAGTTAGCCAGCTTTTCAGTTAGTCGTGCTAAGTGCTACAGCGATCTTATGTCGTGCTCAGTGGGAACTGAGGGTAACTGTTGCTTTTTTAGCGGATAGCCTTAAAAATGACAGCGTTATCTATGCTGCCGGGAGTTATGTGGGACAACACCCCGCCCATTACCTTCTTAGCCGGTGGGAATCCGTTACGGATAAGGTTTCCAACGGAAAAAAAGTTAGAGTAGGCAGCGTATTATGTTGAACATTCTAGACTTATGTCTGGCCGTTTCAAATTTAAAAACTTCTTGGTGCTGATGTAAGAGATGATGATGCCGACGTTTGTTAAACAATTAACAAACGTCAACTATTATGATGATGTTTAGTAGTTACTACAACTTCGACAACTAAAAGACAAATTATTCTCCGTTGCAAAATCTATTATATTCTACATATAAATTCTCCACAAATCCTTAGTATTATACACAAAATTGTCTTGTGAGCAGTATACCTACCTATCCCTCCCTACCTTATGGATCTGCTATCGTCTTGAAGTGTTATTATTAGATTTCAGTTTGTTGCTGATATATCATTAATTATAAATACCTCTGCTTCATCATCTAGAAAAAATTAATGAAGGATATGAGAGAGAGCATGGAGGTCAAGGTTACGGAAAATGCAACACCGGCAGCGAATCCCGGTTGCAAGGAGATTTAGAATTCGATCTGTTTGTAGGGATCTTGGGTGTAGGTCTGTTTACGTACCTACCTACATAACGATAAACATTTGGTTCTAAAAGTGGCCACAACGAGACAGATTGGTTACTTTCTAAAAAATCTATCAAAAGTATTTAAATAAAGCATATATCAATAAGCAATTGCCTTGGGATTACCTTGTCTTGCAGAATAAACTACTTCTTTTAGAAGTTAAGCTTCAAAAACCAAGATAAATGTTCTTTAAAACTCAATTATATATACCTATGTACCTATATATTTGTTTAAAATTTAAATAAAGCTTTATTATTATTATTTATCTTTATATCAAAGTCTTTCAGATTCTAATCTTTATACTATTCGAGTTTTTATTGAACGAAATAAATTATTAAAAATAAAGAGTAACTGTGTAAACTGTATAAAAATTAAAACAGATTTCTTGCAAATGTGGAAAAGAGGAAATGTAGTATTTTTTTCTTGCATCGTAAGAAACCTAATAGAATTCGGGTTAATTAATTCTTTGTAAATTCAAAGACAGGTAATAAAATTCAAAGCCGATCTCGAATCGAATAAAAGGTGTACTCTTTTACAGAGATACGTACATAAGTAAATTATTAATTACCTTTACAAAAAAAAACTTTTCAAATACATATAATAAAGTCTCCTTAATAATAGATACAAATATGTTAAGTAATCACGTAACATTTTTTTTATTGTTGTTGTCTTGCACAGTATATTGTAATGTTTTTGTCTATGAATGTTCGTGTTAGAGAAAACTTTTCTGTCATTGAGACTGGCGCGTATGATTGAGAAGACTGCGTGTTTGTACAGTGTCCATACGCAGAATGAATTAAGGGAGTATAGACCAGAAGGCGGACTTCTTTTAAACATAAGAGATATCAGTACTTAAGTAAAACAAAAACCACAGTACCATGTCTTTTATTTACGACAAAACAGATGTATCATTTAAGACAATTCTTACAAATCAATACATAAAATAAAAACACTTTAAATAGAAGGTGCCGCAATTATTTTTTTAACTCTAACCATCTCAAGTGTTTTAATATGATGTAAAAATCTAAACATGATCCCTATAGCGTAACTCTAAGGGGTTTTTATTTTAGTTTCAGATTTAATTAACATGGGAAAAAATACATTTACACATTTTTTCTACATATTTTTTTCTAAAGGGTCTACGACTTCTGTCGCTAACTTAATTGCTGTATAAAAAATTGTTTTTTGAAGCACCCTGTTACAAAGTATTTTAAGTACAATGTCATCTTAAAAAGATAATTATCACATTTCAGTTTTCACTAGCTTCTTAAATATGCACTAACCTACTATTTATTTAGTTTCCAAATACCTTTATTATTCAATTATCTTTAGGATGCATTTAAGTTAGGAATTAAATAAGTGCACTCTGAAATGGAATAAGTTAGAAAATGTAAACAAAAAAACGTCATGGTCAGTGTCATTACGTCACATATCAAAGTACTTCTTTAGTTATATTAAACATCTTCAAATTGGTTTATTTACCACAAACCCTATTTTAAGCGTTTTTAGATTTGCACGAAACATTAAATATTTTTTGGTGATGGTAAATCCTTTGTTTACATTTTTTATCTATTATTCAATTTCAGAGTATAGATGTATTATCGACCCAGTGAGATAAAACATTCAGTATGATTCATTTATTTTTATTTATTACAACCTGGTGTTAAGTCTCTTGTGTGTAATATTAAAACACAAAACTAAAATAAATATGAATGTTCTACGACTCAAGTTCACTAAATCTATTATAATATATAAGTTTACTTTTAAAGTTTCCGGCAAATGACATCGAAATTTTTTTTTCTTATAAAAAATCGTATTCAGTGGTAACGAAAATGATTTTTTTTATAACATCACAAGTATAAATTATTTCTAAATTGGTCCTTTCAATCTTAAAATTAAAAAATATATATTAATCTTTCAAAAAGGATATTTATAATTATAAAATTAGAAAAAAAAATGTCTTCAACGGTAATTGTCAATTGTTTTTTTTAAATACATACAGATACTGAGTAATGAGATTGTTACAATGTAGCTAACCTCCTTGTATGATATTTATATTTTAAACTTTAAATACTAAATGGGTCATAAAGATATCACAACTATCAATAATAGATAAACAAAACAAAATAGTTTTAAAAATCATTGATATAATACTTTTCATAAAAAAGTACACTTTTCCAATATACCATAGTTGGTATGAAGCAGATCAAAAAAATAAATGGGTTTATAAAAAAAACGATATTCTCAACACAAAACAGGATTACTTGTTTACACATTTGATTGTTAAAAATGGCAGGATTTTTTAAATAACTATACAAAGTACATCATCAGGAAAAAGGTATTTAGATTTTTAAGCAGTACAGTAATTAAAACAATTTATAAAACCTAGTTACCAACATCTATATATAAAATATACTCAGTAATACTTATTTTAAGGTCAGTTATTTTTGAAATGTTGTTTTGGTGAATTTAATAAGTACTGGAGTTGGACTGGAATTAGTTATTTTTGGTCAATTAGATAGAAAACATGTATGTATTGCTAAGTACATAGGTTTCATAATACAATTATCTAACAGTGTAATTTCCCCAGACTTCATCAAATAACATTTTGGTGTATTTTTTGAATATGTTCATAAACTATTTAAGTGAACTATCTTTAACTGAAATACCTCAGTGTTGTTCTGATCGTGTTTAATATTATTTATTCTTCTTATGTCTCTATTGTAAGTAAGTATTTATATTAATATAACATATTGTAAGTAATTATTTTGTCTTTTATTTGCATAATTTTGCCACTTTCAAGTAAACTCTTATCAACTGTATTATACCATTGATTTTCTTTGAACTCTTCTGTAAAATCTATTTCATATTTATAAAGAGCGTTCAGCAGTTTGTATTTCTTCTGTATTGGTAGATAGCTTCTTACATTGTCAAAAGCGCTTTTGTTAAGTTCATCGCTTTCTGCTTTATTTACAACTGTTTTAATATTTTTTTGATTGTCGTTGCTTTTTGGATGTTTTTTCCTTATCACGATATATCTGTAAATAATATTATTGAAATATAAAATCTTGTAGGCGGTCAATCAATGTCAAAATATATATATATATATATATTTTGCTGAATTAGACCCCAGTTAATGATACATACCTCTCACTTTCATAGATACTAACTGACAGAACAATGTCTCCGATCGCTTCCAGAACCTTTGATCCCAATTCCGCGACAACTCGACTGTTCTTTTGATGAACATGTTGTCTCTCATTAATTAGTAGAATCATTATATTTGAATATCTAATGTGTTTAACTTTAAGTTCCTTGTCAAATTGAATTACTTTTTCCTTATCTTCACTGTTTATAAGTTCAAGGATTGATTTCAATACAATCATCTTAAATGTCGCTTCACTAGTTTTATTTGCGTTAGTGTCATTTTCTTCAATATTTGTATTTTTTGATGTATTCTTATTTGGCTTCATTTCATTTTTACTTGTTTTTGTTATTATAATCTTCCTGCAAATTATTATAATTGAATACGTAAGGATTATTCCTTATATAAGATTTAAACCAAGAATAAATTTGATGTTTGGAAAGTTTTTCTGTCACAATAAAGTTATTCTGTAGTTAACATTTGTTTCACACAAAGGTTTTAGAGTCAAATATTTAACTTAGCACTAAACCTCACCTGTCGTCATCTTCTAAATCTATATTAAAAATGATATCCTTATTCTTTAACATCTTATCTTTTATCTCAAGTCTCTTCTCAAACCCCGCATCCACATTCATTCTGTCGTTAATTAATTTAATTGTTAAATTCAAAAATAGATTTTCCCGTTTCTTAAGTTTATTCTGAAGTTTGATAACAGAAACCTTGATATTGTTATCAATCATCTTTAAAATTTTGTTAATAAATTCGGATCGAATATAATTTTTTGTTTCCTTATTGGGCTCTTTTTTAACTGTAACATGACCCAAGCCGCAATTTTTCTGTAAAACGAAATTAAATATTATTGTAAAGTTAAGAGAAAGAATCTGTAATAATTGACGCTTGTAATAATTTTATAAAATAACTTATAAAATTGAAATAATATTAGTAAAAAGGCAATTAAAACAGTTATCAACTTAAATCCGAGCTTCGAAAAGAATGCTGTATTAATTAAAAGCGTTCAGGCTTTTTTAGCCGAGGTCTTCAAACAAGAATCTAAACTTTCTTTACTTACGATCAGTTCGATTCAAGAAAAAACATTATTGGAACAGATTTATTTTGACTTTTAATTAACCGAGGTTTCGAAAAGTTATTACTATTAACTTTCTGAATGGCCAATGTAGAAAGACACCACACACTATAACAAGAAAGAAACCGGTTCTTTTAGTGATACTTTCAGACGCACGTGCGTGTTTGTGTAATTTGTAAATAAATATCAAAAATTAGATCGTAGCCAAACGTGATTAACTAAAATGTTAGCATTAAAAATAGTTGTAATTGTATATATTTTTTCATTTACTTACAAAATTAGGTGTTGGTATAATAGGTTCCGTAATACCATCACCCCGAAGCCCTAGCGCTCCACCCTGCCATCCCATAAGCTGCATCATCCTATAATTTGGATTGACAAAAATAATATGATGTACATCTCAATTCTCAGTATTAGATACGTCTTACATCTCATGTCAGGACTCAGGATTACAGACAATACATAGGTTAGACTAAACTTTGATTTGTATGACATAAGTGCAACGCCATCTAGCGCAAATAAGGTGAAGTTGCTCTTATTTCATACAATTTGAAGTTTACTCTAACGCAGACAAATAATACAAAGTACATTACCTTGAACCCTTATCACTATTTAAGGGCACTGTCATATCCCTTAGAATTTTCATGTTAGGACTCTTTTTCTCTACTCTGATATAAGGAGTATCTGTACTGGAGGTTCCTTCTTTAGTAAAATTTATACTTTTCTTTGGTAAAATAATACTGAAATAATATAATTTATAGTTTTAAAAAAACTTATATCCATATTTTATCTTCAAAAATGTATTTTCTAAATATTAAAAAAATCTAAAAAAAACTAACAACCTTTTATTAATACTTGTATCTTTCAAATAAGTAGTTGTTTTTTGTTTGACATCATTAGGTTTTTTTGAAAACGTAGACAAAGCCTCTATAACATTATTGTTTATGGTTTCTATAACTTTGTCTATGGGCTCGCTATTAACATATCTATCTTCACCAATTCTATTGTTTTGTAAAGCTTTGTTTTGGAATGTACATTGTTTTGTTTCTTTTGATACATTTTCCTTCGTCCTAAGAAAAACATGAAATAAATAAAAGCTTAAAACAATAATAATAAATAAATGAGATAAATACACCTACATAATATTATATTCTTCTTTACTAATAGAAGGAATATTTACTAATTTTGTCGTGTCGTCATTTAGAGGAATAGTAATAGATTTTGTTTGAATTGAATTTTGTTTAAAACTGAAACAAAAACAGAATTTAAAACACATGTCGGTCGGTCAATCAAATTCAAAAATAAAAACACATGGCATGGAATATCATTAAATCAATAATAAATCTTTAAAAAGAGTCGTTAATTGATTTGATCTTCAATTAGTTAAGTTGATTGGTCTAGAATTAATTTGTACACCATTATTAAATGAATATTATTAATTTTACTACAATGTAAAAATAATAGTAAAGAAAACATATTTTTTATTGCTACCATCACGGCATTAAAACCTGATAAATACGGCTAAAACTGCGTTTGGGGAGTGTCGTTCGTACAGACCGACACTGAACTGTCTATAAAGTTGTAACGTGGGAAGTTGAATAAATGAAAGAATAAACAGTTGGTAAGTTTCTTTTGAAGACCCAATAATAAACTGCCAGCACGAGGACTACAATTAAATGTTGACTTCACTCTTTTTAAAAAGAGTGCGGAGGTCACTGTTCCGATATAACTATAAGAGTATTTATTCCAAAAAATACTTACTTCTTTTGTTTTGTCTTCTTTTTGCTGGGAAATACTGGAACTTTTGTATATTTGACTTCCCTAGAAAAAATATAATTAGGTTTTTTAACTATTGATAATTAATATAAACGTTAAGTAAAAAAATTGAAAAAGCAACGGTTTTTTATTATAAAGATAATTATGAACATTACCAAAATAAACAAACAAAATAACAGTTTTATTTAAATAACACTCAAATTAAACTAAAAACTTTCAACAATAAAAAAAATACGGTGAAAAACGTACCTTTTATTAGTATTTAAATTAACTCCAACACAAGATATATCCAAACTACAAGTTTTACTTAATTCGTCAAAGCAATTTGATATTTCAGTCAATATTTCATTACAAGCTGGTGATAACATTACTTCTAAATCAATTCTTCTTTCATATATACTTAAAAAATTCTCTAGAAATCTTGACTCAGTGGGGGCTAGGTTAGTAAAAATCTGGATGGCACTTAATTCATCAGTCAGAAAATCCAAAATCGACTTCAACTTCGTTTTTATGAACAAATGAGACAGAGAGTCTAAAATGTTTTGATTTTCTATAAACAATTTTAGACCATTTGACATTTGTGGAATAAGTTTTTCAGTTTTTGCTTTATTTAACGGTTGAGGCTTTGGCTGTTTACATCTCATTGATTCTGTTTGTGAATGTCTTATTGCTTCAGAGCTTGGGCTATAAAAAAGTGTACATTTAATATATATTTCTGTATCATTACATAGTATAAAGCAAAGTCACTTTTCGCGTCTGTCCCTAAGTCTGTATGTATCTTTAAAACTACACCACGGATTTTAATGCAGTTTTTTTTAATAGATAGAGTGATTCAAGAGGAAGGTTTATATGTATAATAACATGCTTATTATATTAGAGAACCACTGATAACTTCTAATTTATATCCTATACTTTTTAAAAGAAATAAAATGGCTTATTTAAGAAGCGATTTTAACCAATACAGGATTAATCCTTATTTAATTAATTATCATAAATACATTTTACATTTAATATGGAACAATATAGCCCTTTACAGCATGTAATTTAAATGAATATTTTCGAAGATAATACAGAATTAAAATATAGGGACATCGCGTTTGCGGCGGTACGGTCGCCGGCGCACTGTGGTATGGAACCGTGTAAACCGTCTTAAAAATGGCTTTTGTTAATGTTCAATATTGAGCATTTTGTTAATGTATATAGCTAACTAAATGTCTAATATATAATATTTAGCATTTAAATGTAACACAAATATAAAACAATTAAAAATATAAAAAGCTTATTCAAAATGGTGTTCATTGGCTGCAATACAGTCCTTTAAACGTTGAGGCCAGTTATCAATAGAAGCACGCGCTCTTTCCTTGGGGTAATTTATACTATGGATTCATATCGTATGGATTGTTTTAGGGACTCCAAAGCGTATGACATATATGGTAAGTGGTAAATTTCATAGTCGTGTTTAAAGTGAAAGGTGTCCCCAGATTTGCCGTTTCAAAAGGTTATAGACGTTATATTGTTTAGAACTTTAGGGTTCGGGTTACTTAACTACTGGGACGATCCACTCGCATCGAACGAGGCGAACGATAGGATCTGCCACTATAGGCCACTGCACTGCACTACAGAACTTGGCTTGGTAAAAATATATCCATTCCCTAAAGTTTCAGTTCGGCGAAAGCGGCGCTTCAGTTACTAGAATCACCAAAAGCGAAAGAAACTTGGCCCCGTGGGTAGGAAGTGGAAAGGGAGCAGTGCAGGCCTCGTTGGTATTTTGTAGGTCCCCGGCCCCACGAGTGCATCCATGTTTTGTATTTTTTTCCAATAACCAAGTAGAGAAAAAGACAAAGCCACAAAAAAACTTGTAAGCGGATTCACTACTGGAAAAATATATATTAAATAAAAGTACATTACCTTGCAGTCTTATTACTATTTATGGGCACTGACATATCCTGTTGAATATTCACCTTAGGACTGTTTTTCTCTATTCTGGTAGGCGGGATATCAACTGTACGTTTACTTCCTTTGTTACTAAAACTTACAGTTATCTTTGGTAGTGGTTCACTGAAAGAATATATTTTTAAGATTTTAGACATAAAACAGTTAAAGACAGAAAAAGCGAGTTAGAAAGATAACTTTCATATCAGTAACTCATATTATTATTTGGAATTACTATTCATAATAATTCCGTTAAAGTTTACTTAAGCGTGTTTCTTCTTTTATTACTCCAATGCGCAAGTTAGAAACATGTGCACCTTCACTAACATTATTAAATAACATTCATTTATTTGACATAACTAAATTACTTAACTGATTTTGATGAAACATGACTATTATCAAAGTGAGCTAAAACCTACATTTATAAATAATAGTATAAAATATTGTATTCATTTTCTTTACTACAATTTACTACTTTTATTTAATTTAAGAGTATGTTTTGCTAATGATAAAACCTATCGGTACCAGATTTTGTAATAGTATTTATTAGCATTGTATTAAAATATATTGTAAATGAGTTCATTCAAGTCCAATAAAAAAAAATATTATGTCAAGTCGTTCAGGTTACAGGATTACTAAGACACATATATGAAAATACATGACTTCTATGATTATTCTATAACTAAAAATAAAAAATCCATTATAAACTAATAACCTTTTATTTACGCTTGTATCTTTCAAATAAGCAGTTGTAATTGGTTTGACATCATTAGGTTTTTTTACAAACATAGACAAGGCTTCTACAACATTGTTGTCTATGGGCTGGCTAATAGCATATATATCTTCACTAATTGCATTGTTTTGTAAAGTTTGGTTTTTGAATTGACATTTTTTTGTTTCCTCTGATACATTTTCGTCCCTCCTAAGTGAAAACATGAAATAAATAAAAGATCAAAAAAATATATATATGTAGGTATATACCCGAGTATATAAAAAAAACTTACGTCATTTTACAGTCTTCTTTATAAACAGTAGGAATATTTACTACTCGTGTCGTATCGTCGTTTAGAGGTATAGTCGTAGTTTTCGTTTGAATAGAATTTTCTTTTACTCTGTAAAACAGTCACAGCATTTGTACTAAAAAATATATTTTTTATATGAATAAATATATTTTTTTAAACTTACTTTGGTTTTACCTTCTTTTTGTTGGGAAATACTGGAATTTTAGTATATCGAACCTCCCTAAAAAAAATATATGTATGTATATTATTTTATTTAGATTATTATTAGAATTATTAAGTAAAACATTTACACAAAAATGATTTTTTTTGTATAAAAACAATTATTAACATTGTCAGAATACACATTCAACATGGATATTTTTAGGTAAATATTTATACAATATCCAAATAATAATGAAAAATTACAATAGTTATAGAAATATACCTTTTATTAGTATTTGAATTAACCCCAACACAAGATATATCCAAACTACAAGTTTTACTTAATTCCTCAAAGCAATTTGATATTTCAGTCAATATTTCATTACAAGCTGGTGATAACAATACTTCTAAATCAATTCTTCTTTCATATATACTTAAAAAATTCTCTAAAAATCTAGACTCAATGGGGGCTAGGTCAGTAAAAATCTTGCTGGCACTTAATTCATCCATCAGAAACTCTAAAATTGACTTCAACATCTTTTTTATGAACAATGGAGAAAGAGAATCTAAGATGTTCTGATTTTCCATAAACATTTTCAGACCTTTTGGTACTGGTAGTTTTTTAGTTTTTGCTTTTTTTAACTTTTGAGGCTCTGGTTGTTTACATTTTACTGCTTCTGATTGTGTTTTTTTTGGAACTTCACAATTTTGGCTATAAAAAAATAATTTATTATCATCATAAAAAATATAAGAATCATTGAGTTTTATAAGACATTTCTACATATTCATATTGCACATTTTATAAGTATTTTTTACATTTTGAGTTCTCATTATAAACATGTAAATTTAATGATCAAAATATGTATATTAATTTGGAAAAATATTCAATCAATTTAAGATTTAGTATAAAATAGAATACTAAATACATACATTTTTTCATTGTGCTTCTCTTCCTTTTCATCATTAAGTTTTTTGACTGGTTGACCTGTTTTAGGTATTTTTGCCATAATCAAATGTCTGAAAAATTGTTTATCTATGAAGTTTATCATTAATAATATTTTTGGACACAAGTTTTATGCTTCAAAGTGTATTTAATTAAAAATCCCTTGTCAAAATAAGAGAAAAAATCACACATTATTGGTAATTTTGCTTTTTCCAAAGGAACACTCACTAACTAATTCAAATATAACAATTAAAACTTAATATTTTAAGATGTTAGTTTAGATTTAAGTTTATTTTGAAAGAAGTATATTAGGAAATATACTTCTTTTAAAATTAACTGAAGTTATTTCCAATATAAGACCATTTATAAAATGAATGTAAATAGTTTTTGTGTGTTAAAATCAAACAATTGTTATACAGCTTTAGGTTTTAGAAAAGCACTAACAAAATTAGAAAGAATGTGAAAATACTACTACAGTTGTCTAATGAGATTATAGGTGCAAGTACATGAAAAATAATGAAAAATAGTATACCCGCTCAATCCGTCTTCAGACTTCTCTACAACAATTTTGAACTGATACTTCACACTATAAATCTTCATGGCTTCCCACAGCGGGGAATACAGGGATTTGAAGCCAAGCCCTACATTATTTTTACGCTGCCAAATTAAATTGTGCAAATATTCCACATGACTGTAAGGCATTTGTGGGTACTCTTTTACTAATTGGGTATCATCTTTGATGAATTTGAGTGTGGTATTTAACCACTGCACTTTGAATGATTGGGGGATCTGAAGTTCCATTATTATCCCGCAACTTCTTTCAATTGTTAATATTTCTCAGAACATGTACTCCCTTCTTCACTGTTATATTCTTAGTTTTTAATAAAAATATATAATCAGAGAAACTTTTTTTATTAATTGATATCTTTAGTTTGTTCTAGGAGATCCCTTGGCATAAAACTTTATAAATGGACGCATACAGAAACAGTAATAAATATATCTATCACCTAAAAACGTTAACTACCCACTATGTTTTTATTTTATCATTATGACACTTTACTACACAACCAATATACACACATCTTATAAAATATACACAAATTCACAGGTATATAAAAAATCCTACAATATTTTAACTTAATTAAATTATTGTTAAGAGTAAAATAATAAACCGTTGATTACTTAAAATTCAAATACGGCTGCGAAGTGCGAACTTAACTTTTGACAATACACTGTGCTTTTGACTGACTTTATCTATTTCTATTTGTCAGTTTACAAAGATAAAAAATATTATAATATAAGATTACTTTGATGTCATATTTTTCCAGATATTAAATGTAGTTGAAATTATGAAATTATGAGATAACAATTAAATCCTTTTTTTAAAAAAGATATTTGGATTTTAAGAAAAAAAAGTGTGGTTAAAAGTGTAGTTTTATTACTATTACAATTTTGTGAAATTTTACAATGTAAAATGTAAATTGTCAACGTCAAACTTTAAGTTTGTTTTGGTATCGTAAATCGTAATAGACTTTAAAACAGCAACGTAAATAAAAAATATTCAATTAAAAACTACATTGATACCTGAAATACTATAGAAATGTCGTTCGATGTATCTTGGGATGTAGATAAATACAAAGATAATCATGAAAGTGAAGAGCATTGGTTTTTAAGAAAGTCGTTTATGGAGCGATGGAAAAACGACTATTGTGAGGATAGACTCGTTTGTTTGGCCAGGGTTTTTACCAATATAGAGTTTATGGGCTGCCGGTACCCAAACGAAGTCATGTTAGAAGTTTCTCGTTTGTCTCATGATGTAAATATTTTTATAACCTTAAAAATGTGGTATTCTTATAATATAGAAATTTAACTCTTATTTATTTGTCAAATATTTAATATATTTAGGTTGCTGAGAAATACAGGAAAATTAAGAAAACAAAACTGCAGAGAACTTTTGTGTCTGCCTCTGATGCAGCAGAGGATAGAGCTAGAGGCTTAAAACGAGAAGGTGGCATCATTAAAGATACTCCACCATCAAAATCAACTAAAATAATATTTGTACCACAAGGATATATTGCCACAAAATGTAATTTAAATTCAGATGATGGTTCAAATGATTGTAGCAGTGAAATAAATATTGTAAACAATAAAACAAGGGAATACAGTAATAAATCAAATGAGCTTAATAAAAAACCAAATGATGATAATGAGAACAACGCAACACCAAATGGAAAAGACATCTGTATTTCAAACTCAAATGAATATTTAGTGGATATGCTAAAAGTTAAATGTTTGGATGTGAGGAGGTTTCATGACAATATGTTTAACACTACATTTGGTAAATTTGTGTTGTTGATACGTACATGGACCAGTAAATTAGGAAATCTTCAAAGTAAGTAAATAAATTACCAAATATTATTTAAAATTTAAATAGTTTTGCCTCTAGCTCTCAATTATATAGTACTAAGTGTTTTTGTTTGTCACAATATCAAGGAATTACCTATTGATGGAAATATCAATATATTTCTTAAAAACAAGATATTTGTGGCAACCATAAATTAATATTCATGTTTTTTATACACATATTATGCCATAATATTAATATTTATGTTTTTTATAAAAATCAAGTCAAGCATGCAGTACAAGAACAATTTCCAGTCTGATTTATTATGCCTGGACTCCTATTGCTAATCAAATAAATGTTTATTTTCATCATTAAGACATCATCATCAAAACACATTCTATCAGAATAAATTAAAAATCAAAAATCATGATTTATAAATTAAGAATCATGATTTACAAAGACTAATAAAATTTTGTATTGCACTTTTGTAAGAAGCATCCTCGAATATGGATCGGAGATCTGGAATCCCCATTATAAGAAGTAAGTTAACAGGATCGAGCAAATCCAGATGAAATTTGTATAGTTTTTGTGTTATTGTATAAGCCTTATTATTATTATTATTTCTGTAGGGGACGTCCACTGCCGGACGGACGATCCACCCGCGTTAATTGCTGGTCACTTCATCCATTTCCCCATAATGATATGGATATTCCAGCGGTCACGGTTCCCCTTTGAATCTTTTGGTTTCCTTGCAAAATCTTATAATGTTTTCTAGTTTTAGTTGTCCTAGGTCATCCTTGTCTATTATGTCTGATCCCATTATCTCCCATCTCGCCATCGAGTACATTGGGCACTGAGCGAGTAGGTGGAAACTGGTTTCTTCGCTTTCCATGCACTCAGGACATATTGGATCTCTTGTCGCTCCTATCACCGTCAGATGTTTATTGAGTCGACAGTGTCCTGTGATTACCTCTGTGATAAGCCTCATGTTCGCTCTGGATAGTCTCATTAGTTGACTTGTCTTCTTTTTGTCCATACCTTTGATGAAGATCTTAGACTGTTTCATGCCCTTTGAGGATTTCCATCTTCGGTTGGATTCTGTCTTAATGCTTTGATTGATAACTCCTTTTGTGATTCTGTGTGGGATCGGTAACCTTGGTTCCGGTCCCACCGGGTTGACATTTGCTCCTTCTCTGGCCAGTTTGTCTGCTGTTTCGTTGCCCGTGTGACCCATGTGTCCGGGGACCCAGGCTAGCGTGACATCGGCCTTCCTGGTCATCTCCTTCAATATCTTCTTGCATTCTTTGACAATTGCCGAAGTTGTCTCTGCTTTGTTGAGTGCTTTCAGCGCTGCCTGGCTATCGCTGTAGATGGTAATCTTACCTGTTTCTGTAAGTTTGTTTACCATGTCAGCGCATTCCATTATGGCATATATTTCCGCTTGAAAGACGCTAGCAAATCTTCCTAGCTCTATTGATCTGTTGATTTCTGCCCCGTCCGCACATTTTATATGCACTCCGGCTCCTGATAGCATCGTTTGTTCTATTCTTGAGCCGTCAGTGTAGCATATGGTGCCCTTAGACTCTATCATCCAGTTGTCTCTTTGTCCTATATGTATCTTATATTTTTTGTCAAAAATCCTTTCCTTCTTAATGAGATCGTTGTTGGAGAGGATCATTGATATTTTGCTTTCATATTGTCTATTTATACTGGCATGACCCTCGTCGGTGTTATTAGCGGTCCATTGTCCAGTGCTCTTTAGCTTAAACCACTGTTCAGCTGCTCTCCTTTTAATTTCTATATCCAGTGGGTTTAGCCCCATCATAATTTCTAGTGCAGCTGTGGGTGTTGTCCTCATCGCACCGGTTGCCATGAGGACCGCTAGCCTCTGGACTTTGTCCAGTTCTTGTTTGTTTCTGCCTAAGGCGGTCCTGTGCCACCAAACCAGGGCACCGTGTAGGATTCTAGGCAATATTATTGCTTTATATATCCATAGTACCGTCGCTGGTTTGATACCCCAGGTTCTGCCTATTGCTCTCTTGCACTGTATCATAGTTATTTTTGCTTTAGAGCATGTATTGCTTATATGCTCGTTGAAGTTTAATTTGCTATCCAGTGTAACTCCTAGATATTTTATTTCCTTTACCATTTCTAAGTTTTGGTGGTCTAGTCTTACTGGTGCTAAGTGTCCTATTTTCCTTTTGTTGGTGAACAGGACTACTTTGGTTTTGTCCGGGTTTAGGTTAAGACCCTTGCCCCTGCACCATGCTAGCGCTTCTTTTAGTCCTTTGTTCATGATATTACACATAACGCTGAGTACTTTACCTGTTATCAGGAGCACTCCGTCATCAGAGTATATTTGGGTGTATATGTGCATGCTGTTTATTTTTACTATTAATTCGTCTATTAGCAGGCACCATAGTAGTGGAGATAGACATCCTCCTTGCGGGAATCCTCTCTTTGCTACTACGGTCCGAGTTGATCCTGCTAGTTCGCCTGTTATCAGGAGGTGTCTTAGCATGGTTTTCACCCATTCTGATATCTTCTTGTCTATTCCTTCCCTGTTTAGGGTCGCCTCAATGGATTCAGGGGTTGCTTTATCAAAAGCCCCCTCCACGTCGAAGAAGCATCCCAGTGCATACTCTTTGTTGCTTAGTGAATTCTGCACTCTCGTGACTATGTTGTGTAGGGCTGTTTCGGTGGATTTCCCCTCCATGTACGCGTGTTGGTTCTTGTGTAGGTAGTGACCACCTTTTTCTATTTGTTCTCTTATAATTCTGTCAAGGATTTTCTCCAGTATCTTGAGGAGAAAGGAGGACAGGCTTATGCACCTGAAAGCTTTGGCCTCCTGATATGATGCTTTGCCTGGTTTCGGGATGAATAACGCTCTCACTTTTCTCCATTTACTCGGTATGTATTTGTTTGTAATGCAGCTGTTGTACAGCTTTAGAAGATCTTTTCCTATGTACTTTATTGATTCCTGTAGCATTTTCGGGAATATACCGTCCGGTCCCGCCGCTTTGTACGGTTGGAATGAACAGATGCTCCATAGTAGGTGTTCCTCTGCAATAACGTCATCCGTCTCAGGGATTGTGTCTGATCCTTGGTCGAACGCCGTATTGCACTACCGTATTGCACTGCCGTATTGCACTACCTGTTCCTCACATTCTGGGAAGTGTGTTTCCATCATCACTTTCAGAATTCTTGAGAATTCTGTTATTAATTCCTCTCCGTGTTTTATACAGCCTAACCTGCATGTGCTGTTTTTGGAGAACATTTTTACTAGTCGCGCTGCATCTGAGTGTTTTTCGACTCCTGCGCAGAATGTTTTCCAGCTGTTTCTATTTTCTTTTCTGCATTCTTTTTTGTATGTCCTTCTTTCCTCTCTATATGCCCGCCAGCTCTCGTCATTATCCTTTTCTAGGGCTTTTCTGAGGGCTCGGCGAGTCTTTTTTCTTTGTTTCCCTAGTGCTTTTGTCCACCAAGGTTGTCCTTTACCTGGTTTGATCTCCCTTAGGGGGCACGCGTTGTGGTATGCTTCCCTCAGGGTTTCGTCCAGTTTATTAGCTGCTTCTTCTATTTTAGCATTGCTTTTTAGCGTTGTCTGATCTCCTGGGGACCATTTTTTCATGTATTGGTCATATATTTCCCAGTTCGTTTTTCTCGCGTTTCTTATTAGGATACTATCGATTTTGGTGTCTATGCTAAAAGTGATTCTGCGATGGTCCGACATGGAATCACTTACGTCAACTTTCCAGTTTTTAATGTCTCGGTTTATACTGTTAGTAGCGATGGTGATATCCAACACTTCCCTTCTGGCTTTGGTGATAAAGGTGGGCGTGTTTCCCTCATTTATTATTTCCAAGCCTGTACTGCTGATGTAGTCTAAAAGAAGGTCACCTTTTTTGTTGCAATTTGTGCTACCCCATACTATATGGTGAGCATTGGCGTCACAACTTACAATAATGTGGGTGTTCTTACCTTGGTATTTTCTTACTGTTGTCTCCAGTTCCTGTGATGGCGGCTCGAAGTCCATCTCGCTAGGCAAGTACGCGGAGGCTAGGAGCACTTTTTCTCTGGTTCCTGGCTGTGTTTGTATTGTGAATAACACACTGGCTAGGTCTCTGTAACAGTCTGCTTTTATTAGTCCTAGAGTTCTCGCTCTGCTGCTGGCGTATATGCATGCTCAGGAGGTGACTCACCATCCTCAAAGTAGATGATGTCTCCCCCCAGGCATCCCAGCCCAGTCACACGTCCCATATTGACGTATGGCTCTTGCAGTAGGGCGAAGTCTATTTTCTCTTTGATCACAAATCGACATAGCTCGGTCATTGCCTCGCGACAGTGATGAAGATTTATTTGAACTATTTTTATTTTTTGTGTGTGTTTTTGTATTGTGTTTTTGTTAGTGTTCATTGTGTGTGTGTGAGTGTTTGTGTGTGTGTTGGTGTCTGTTGTGCCCTCCCTATTTGGTCTCCGCGACTTTATCGGGGTTCCTCCCCTTGCGATGCCGGTGTGGTAGCGCCCGGTGAGGGCACCCGATCCAGTCGCGTCGTAGGGAGAGGGTGTGTCGTGAGGTTTTCGGAGGACGCCTGTTGGTGGGGTCGGGCCTGAACAGTCTCCCCTTCCTTAGAGGTTCCAGGCTGTGGCTCGTGTTCCCCACCTTCTGACTCGCTCCTGTGTGTGTGTCGTGCCTGTTCAGTGCTGTGTGTGTTGGTGTTAGTCTTGTCCGGGTTCTCCTGGGCTGGTAGTTTTCCCAGTATTCTTGCTAGGACTTTGGTGGCTTGGTAACTTAGCCACATGGATTCTTGTGCGACCTCCTGAGGGACCCCTACCACAAGTCGTGTTCCCAGTGGGAGCACTTCCTTGCGAATGAGGGTCCACTCAGGGAGCCGCAGTTCCTCCTTGTGCATGTTTTGGCCCCTGATAAAGGACAGAGGATCCTCTGGATGATCCTCTGCCTCTCCCGGGAGCCAAATCACCATTCTGCACCTGTCTAATTTCCTTGCCCTCAAGGGCACGCCGTTCAGGTCGCCGAAATCGCAGCTCAGCAGCCACTCCATCGCGCCCACGTTGTCTGCTGTCACGAGGTAGTACCCCTCGGCCACCAGCCCCGAGGCCGCGAAGGAGAGACACCTGCTGCTTATCTTGGCCTGAATGGCGCCCCCTATGAGAGAGGTGATCTTTCGTCTGATGGTAACAGCCCCAGCACCGTCCGTCGCCGCACCATCCTCCCGCTGAATGATCACCGAGAGACCCTCGCTTTGATCCACGATGGGTCTCCGCGGCACCTCATTCCCGGCAGCGCTGTTCTGCTTGGGGCGTTTCGACGGACGCTGCTGCGTCTGCTCCTCAGGGTCTGTGCCTTGTCTTTTGACTTTCCCTCTTGTTGGGCCTGCCTCCGCCCCTGACGCAGCAGGCGTAATGTTGCCCTCCGCGTCAGTGGCGTTGGCCGGCCTGAGGGTTAGCTGTGCTTCCTCCTTCTTTCTCCGAGCTTTCATTCTTTTCCACTTCGATTTTGTTATCGAAGTGGTAAAGATCTCCTCTGTCCTTTCCGGTATTTCTGTGTGAGCACTGGTCTCTCCAATGCTCATTTGGTTCAGCTCGTTCCCGAGAGACTCTGAGATAGTCCTACCGGAACGCACCTGACCTGTGTTCCTTCCACTGTACTTTCGGCTCAAAAAGTTTGTTGGCGCTGAATTGCCCCCCCCCCCAGAATACGAGGGGCAGCCCGAACCACTAGATGGTCCAGGGAGGGATTCTCCGGCCTTGCCGGTACCCTCCTGGGGTAGTCTACTTTCTCTTTTTTCTGCGCTCATGTTGTTTTATTTTTTTTCCGGTTATCCGGAGACGCTGGGGGAGTGGGATGAGGGTGGATAGGGGCGAGGGATGGGATGATATAGTAAATATATATAAATATAGGGTTACAGCTCTAGATTTCAGTTACGTCTGTTTCTGAGGGAATCAGACCAATAACAGGCAACAACCGCGTGAAGGAGAATCTATCAGCTTTGGGTTGGGGATCTACACGACTGTTGCGCTCTCCCCCAACCCCCTTTCGTCAGACTCATCACCGGACAGGTGATGAGAATAGGGGTTCGTCAGTCTCATGGTCCAGCTGTTGACTGGGTTAACCATTCCACTCACCTTTCCATCAGATTGACTCCCCTCCGCCCTTGTATAAGCCTTGTATAAGCCTTACTCTTCTAACACTTACTGTAATCAATGGGCACAATTCCATCTGCTTTCTTTATATAAACGGCGTGAAGTCTCTGACATTGTTTTGTTAATAAAATTTCCAAAATTGATTTCACGATTCCAAAGAAATCGATTAGCCATTACCCTCCTATTCATCTACCTTTGGTATCCACAAATTACTGCCAAAATGCTTTCCTGCCGGCGCGCGTGTAAAAGTCTAAACAATATGTGTAGACTGTTCGATTTTGATGAATTCAATTCTGGTATTCCAGTGGCGAGACGTGTAATGATCCAAGATTTCTTTTCACTGTAGTGTTAGTTTATTTTGTTTTTTCTAAAAAAAGGCTATGTAATGCGTTGTCGTGCAATTACTATCCGCGCGATTTTTATGTTATTTACAAACTATTTTTTATATGTGAAGACCTATTATTAGCCAAATGTTGTCTTTTTAATATTGTTATGTTGGTTTTCCAAATAGTAAAGAAATAAATAAATATAGTTATAGTACCTAAAACTCTATACATACATGCTAATATAATAGAGCTCAATTCTAAGACACTAAGTCTGGTCAAATTAATCTTTTTGTGGTTATTATTGTTATTGCCTGTTTTTTGAGGAAGGTATAGAATAGAAACAGCATGACAATATAAAACTTATAACCAAGATGGCTAAATAAGACTGAAAAAAAATATAGCAAAATAAGTTTTACCTGCGGATTTGTTGGTCTGGAAATACCTATTATATGAATGTGGATTACTTTACAAAATGGACAATAATAATCATATCACAAAAGTAATCGACAGTGGGAGCCCATGGGTTCTCTAGTGAAAGTTGACTATGGGTTTTTCCATAGTAATCATGTTTTGTCTAGGAAAAAAAATGATTTTTCAAAATATGATTAGCGTATTAACTTAACGAATTCACTTATAAAAATCGACTACAATTTAATTTAATTAATTAATAGTTTCGTTATATGACATTGGTTATCTATTTAAAATAAGTATGGTGCTGCAATATTGTAATTATATGTGTTTGAATATAAGCTTTTATTTCCAGGTAGTTGTCAAGCTTGTAAGGTCAAACTAACGAATACCTTTGATAATAATATTTTCTCTATGTATATAAATGAACAACTTGTAGCGGAGGCCTCTGGATCCATTAAGGCTGAGGCAAAACAAACAGTGGAAGAGATGGCTTGGAATGTATGTATGAATTATAATTGTAAATCTAGACACTCATATATTTTACTTATACTTTGAAGAACAAGTGATATATTTATCACTTAATAGGTTATTATTAAGTGATAAATATATTATTATCAGGGTAAATATAATTTATCACAGTCTTCCTTTAAATGGGTTGGTAGAGACGATTTTATCCTGATAGGAGATACAAAGAAACAAAGAGGAAACAGTCGTTTCTTAATGGCCCCATACGATCCTAGTGACCATTCTTAAATGAAACCTCGAATTTGTTATGTTTCTAATACTCATATGAAAATTAAAATATTTATACACAATATAATGATATTCAAAATAACCAAATATAAATATGTATATCCAGAGGCTGCGACACGAAGCTGTGTCAGTGCTTATAAAAGAGCAGTGGATATCGGACGGAGACAGGATATCTATGAGCGACGTCTCCGGTCAGAGTCACTCCTTCGGTGCCCGGGTAGAGAACAGTGTTGCTACTAAGTAAGTTTGAATTACCGATTATAACTTGAGTCAGTGAAAAATAAATACATTTCTTTATTATTTTAATCATTCATTAAAAATATTAATCAACTTTTTTTTTTATAGACACAAGCTTGGAATAAACTTTTTTTTCTAATGTATTTTTATTTATAAGTCATATACACTTATTATTTTTTTATTATATGTTATCTTAGGATGATGAAGTTAATGGGTTGGAAGGGGGGCGGGCTCGGGGCGGACGCTCAAGGAATAGCGGAACCTATACAACCTCATTTACAGATGGTAGGTTATTGTTTTTTGTTATACAAATAACTTTATTTAAAAAATTGCCTAAATAAATATACATATTAGTGCAGTGCTGGTAATTTTTTGTTGGCCTAATAGTGGTGTATGGATCATCAAATTTCTTCTAAAATATTTAAAAAATGTGTTTATTGTCTGAACTGTTATAGCTAAGAATTGAACCTCTAACAACAAGCACCAAGCAATTTCTTATAAATCTTTTGTTTTTTTTTTATGATGCATCATGCACTTGTTTCTACTTAAATTATGAAATAAATCTAAATATTTAGGTTAACCGTTCCGGTCTGGGTTGTTCGCCCGACATCCGTCACCTTCGCACTGCGGGCTACAATCTAATGAAGCGCTTTATAGAGTCGGACTCCTTTGATGTCGACCTAGTATTCAGTAGTGAGTTTAGTAAAGAGGAGCGGGCAACGCTACACAAGTGCGCTCAGAGTATCGGGCTCGCCTCTAAGAGTTACTCGGCTGATGAGGAACGGTGAGTTATAAAGACAAAATAGTTGTTTTACGCGTCGGAATAACTTTGACTAGTCCGCATTCATTTCAAAATAATTTAAACTTAAAGTTAACCAAAGTTTCTGAAAAATATTTTTTATATAATATACATAGGATATCATAAGTCTGGATTAGAAGTAGGTACTACATATGTATTGAAACCATACTTAATAAATCTAACTTTCTAAAAGGCCCATTTTGCAATTCTCAGCGAAGATTAAACAGGATATAATTAATATATTCGGTGATGACAGTTTAAACAAAATACAATATATTTTAAGATATAAAACTTATTCCTTATAATAAGATATATCAGAGAATTCATAAAGCGGTCTTAAAAATGTAAACACAATCATATTTTAATAATATGACCTATTACAAAAATCTTATAAATTATACCTAAATCTTCCTCCTTCAATAGTCTTCGGACCAAAAACAAACTAGGAGAGGGTGTGTAATTGTTAATATTTATTATCTCCTTCCAGATTCCTAGTGGTACGAAAGAAATTCAATCCCTTCTCGCTAGTACGAGCTATCATAGACAAGGGCGGGAACACGCCCAAGTATCAGGTGTTTATACCGGAGGTGCTTGGACACAGATAATATAGAACATCTCTGTATTTTTATAAAGTTTGTATTTATATAAAAGAATTTTTAACCAGTCTTTTATTACCATTCTATTTACATAAATTAAACCTTAGGATTTGAACAGACTATATCATTAAAATATAGAAATAATATAACTATGGAAAAACAACTGTTTAAATATTTTGAGTTATAGTTTGTGATTTTGAATGCATCGGCTTAACTCTAGGAATCTTCTATATTCTTTATTCAAAAGAGTAGCTGATGATAAGTACTAACATTCTGACGTAACTACTAATGATTGCAAAAAAAAGTAACTACTAATGATTGCAAAAAAAGTAACTACTAATGATTGCAAAAAATATGTTGTAAACAAGAGAAATAGTCACTGCTAGCAGCAAACGTTCACGAGCCTTATACTAGGGCTAATCAGCAGCTCCTTCACAATTTCAGGAAGGAAGGACCTTACCCAATTTTATTACCCTAGCAGATATTTATAGGAGAGAAGTTCAGTGTTTACTTTAAATACCTACCTACTATTATAGTAGAAACTTGCTATACTTAAACCCAGAAATACAAGTATCAAGAAATTACAGCATTTGAACAACAGAAACAGCAAGCAACTGCGTAGAAACGAATACCCTAATTAGACATAACCTTAATTTAAATACTGTATACACAAAATATTTTATAAAAGTAATTGTAGGAGGTACCTACTAGTCTTTTAAACACAAACACATGTGTAGTAACAACCTGATATCTATATGTACATTATATCCATTCTCTATGATTATATCACAGCTGGACTGAGTGTTGCCAACCTGGAACGTTGTACTGATCGTACCAAGAGGCGTAAAATTATCGTACATCTTCAAATAACGTATTAGTTATTAATAAAACAGACATTGTCACGAACTTATATTATGCTCGACCACCCGTCACGTCCTTATTTTAAGATTTCACATGGGTACACCGCATAGAAAATGGCGCGAAAATTTGGGTGGTGCAAAAATTGTATAAAAAGTGACTTTAAAGTTGATCGGTCAATTACTACATTTATTAAAAGAAATGAGGTACCAATAAGGTCTGTCATGATTGACATGGTCTCTCTAGTAGTCTGCTATATTGTTTCTGCTACTCAAAAATCGATCTACAATTTAAAAAAAAAATGTATAATTGAAAATTATCGTGCATTTGCGTACGATAATGAATAGTAATCGTACATCGAACGTTAACGTTTGCAACATCGATCTCCACAGAGACTTGAACCTTCCGACCATCGCGTCGCTCAGTACTTCAAGGGGCTTTCCCAAAAGTACTTTGAACGTGCTGAGCGACACCCGAACCCACTGGTGGCTGTCGCCGCAGAGTATAGACCACGTAAGACTACTTTAGTCAGAAAAAGAAGACCCAAGTCGGTACTCGTTGACCCCGACGACGCGTTCACAGTAGGTAATAACGTGTACGCGTAGGCATAATTGACACCACACAACATACAGACACTCACCGTCTGTACCGGTATAGACGAGGTCCCAACTGAGTAAGTGCTCCGTTGCTCCGGCGTTCTGCCGTCGGAGGACGCTAGTGTCCAAATTTCCTTAGCTTCCCTCCTGACTAACGACGCCCCGAGCCGAGGTCCGTGTCTCAATCTGAGACGCCCTCGGGACGTCGTTCCCCATGGGGGCCCATCTGGCCCCCCCTTGTTAAGGGTGGGTCTCCAGACCCACCCGCTCCCCCGGTGACGCTGTAATAGCCAACAGGGCTAACAGCATAGACAAACACAAAAAAAAAAAAAAAACATCGAACGTTAGACCCAAATTATCGTACCAAACATGTACGATCATTATCGTACGGCGTACGGTTGCCTCTGGACTCAAAATTTCTTTTTAAATTGTAGGAAGGGTTTGAAGTACGTGTTAGGTGATTCAAAGATATGCAGGAATAGGAGCTCCCAGTATTTTCCTTTACTGAATACAGTTATGAGATAATAAAGGAATCAATAAAGTTAAGTTAGTCCACAGTAACACTTAGACTCTGAATATATAAAAAAGGGGAGAAGGTATCTCGGGCCACCCTCGAAAAATTTGTTAACATTCCTAGCTACCATTTTTTAATAAGCACATATTGTTAACATAAAATACATCTAAAATTAGCAAATGCAATAATAATAAAAAGAAAAAGATGACTATGGTGAATGATTTCCTCTCTCCTAGATTTAGTCATAAACCATTTATATTTTAAGTTCCTGTTTAGTTAGATAGAGTGTTGGCGCTTATTGGTTCAATAAAATTAAATATATATAATAAAAATATAGAAATATATGCACATAAAATATGCCTGTAAAGTCGGTTTTACGGGCGAAGATTTACGTGACCACGTCTTTTTCTCGGTAGAATATTTATTGATATGAATATTATTAAATTGCACAATATTTTAATAATTTGAGTGATTTTGTTGAGGATAGGACGATGAGGACGTTGTCACGTAAAATCATTTTATATATTATTTATTTTATATTATATTATTGATGTTATTATTTTTTACAAAATTTATTTACAGAATTTTTCGATACATCAATTAGTTGCGGAGATATCGATCATTGAAGTTATTGTTTGCTACCAGTATTTTATATATAATTTTTTTTCAGTTATAAAAAAATACTATTTCCAATTGTGTCTACCAAGTATGGTCACATGTACTGGCCTACATATTAAATAATAATAAGTACAGATAATGTTATTTGACGTCACTTCTGATTTTATATATTTTAATATTTTTAATTTTAAAGAATTAATTTGAAAATCAAAACACTTATTCAGATCGAAGGTTCAAATTTTTGCTAAATAAATTTGAAATTAATTAAAATTTGTAATTGTAAATAATGAAGTTGAAAATTAAAACATTTACTTAAATTAGATGTTAAAATTCTTGCTCAACACATTCTGAGTAAAAAGCGTGGGGTGCTCGATATTTAAGGTATTACAATCATTCTATTAGCAACTATCTATGAGAGGATAGTTATGAATCACAGTAAATTGCACCCCACGATTTTTACTCAGAATTGAATTATTCTGTTAATAACTTAAATTTTATTATAATTTTATATTAAGGCGATTCACTATGATTAATTGTTCGATCTTCTACTACTGTAATTTTATACTCTTTGTCATTAAAAATTATTTTCTAGTTTTTAGTTCGGTTAGCAATAAAAGCGTGTTTTTTTAGTTTTTTAAACTATTATTTATTTATTTCTTTTTTTTTTTTTTTTAGATCATGTTAGATCATTTACCGTTGGAAGGTTACGTTTTGAACTTAATTTTATTATCGGGAAGAATGAATCCTTATAATGTAGGACATTGCTCATTCTATTAGGTTATATTTTCTCTCAACGAAACGAAGAAAATATGTAAATAACTATATGAATTCATAAATAAAACTAAACAAGAACACACCACTGACAGCTGACATCAAACACAACCAAATGTGTAAACGTTGTCCATACGGTCATACCCAATAAGTCAAATATGTTATATGAATTATACTTTCCAACTTACCGCCATAATGATGACCAAATGGTGACCAATTGACATTTATAAATGTACATTTTGCTGTTCTGACAACTTTACATTTGATTCTTTCATCATTATGTTTTTACGGTATGAAAAAAGAGGACAACTGTTACGCACAATTAAGTCTTTAAATTTAGGCTACTTCTATGCTTTAGTTATTGTTTTGAGGTTATACTTAATCCCTGGCAACAGCTAATAACGTAACAGCATAGCAATATAAAATAATAAAACTTTTCAAAATACGTCAATACTACTTAAAAGCATGAGCCTGCATTTCAGTTACAATTTGAATATCGGGAAGTAATCTTTATTACATCCACCATTTCCGATACACATCTTAACCTATTGGTATTCTGTCCACTATAATGCGGGCTTCGATATCATCTCGTCAAATTGTGGAATGCATGGAAATATTTAGTATATAAGCCGTTCCAAAATTTGTCAACAGCATAATCTTCTGCCTTATCATTAACAATAGACGCATTTCGCGCCTAAATACCAAAATAAATTTTATTTTGAAAATGGTTTCAAAACTAGTCTTTGTCTTTGCTACATTCTGTCTAGTCCAATGTTTGGTTGAAGTAAAAAGTTCTTTTATTAAACCAAACAATGTCCCACGGGTGGGAAGAAGTAGCGAAGCAGATGGGCCGTTCGATCATAGCATGATGGGATATGTTATCAAGACGATTCCTAGCAAAAATATTCCTAGAATGGGACGAAGAAACTATGATTCTGTAAGTATTTTGTTAACCAAGTTTATTTGTTAAAAGTTTATAAAACAAATTTGACGATAAATTCATATATTTTAGGAGAATCGGTTTGATATTCCGAAATTATATCAAATACCTGCTGAAGCAGCCGAATATTATGAAGGTAAAAGTGCATAAAATGATTAGTAGTATGTATATATAATACATTCTACTCATAATTTTTTGTTTATTTATTGACTAACTTAATAAATGTGGCTATTAATCATTATAAAAATTAACAGCAGCTGATGAAACAAAACTGACTCAAGAGCAAGAAGATTTCTTTGGAAGTCACTAAATAAATAAAGTGTACAATTTACCGAAGACAACAGTTTTACCGGCATCTAAATGATTGGATAAAAGGGTTTTCATTTTATTTTAACAAATTTCTAGTCAGTAGTTACTTATCGCTATAATATAAATAAATAATTATGCAAATGAAATTTTTATTTTCCTAAAAACCAAATTCCGTACATACATTGATTGATTTTTTTTTCATCTAAAAATAACTGTCATATCTTTTAATTATTTTGCGTGTAATGAGATATCTTACTGAGATATATTACTGTCAAAGTCAAATGTCAATATAACAATATAAGCCGACAAAATTGAAAAAAGTGCTTTTATTTTACTTCTCCTTTCGTTTAAGGATAATCAGCTACTACTTTCTCATTCCAACTTAATTGACAAATTACTTAACTTTATAGGTGTTACTTTACATTTTTTTTCCACGAATATTGTGGAAGAAATTCATCTCTAAAATTGAATAACAATCTAAATTAACAGTGAATTTAAACAAATTACAATGGTGTTGACCGCCGACATTCATTTACCGGAGGAGTCCGAACTTACTGTAGAGGAAATCAATTTATCTACAGCTACTTTACGTGCTGGGTCGTTTCATTTAGGAAAATATTGCGAACAGGCCAATAATGTGAGTGGTTACCTGCTTTTTCCATATATTGAAAGTCAATAAACTATCTGAAATTGTAATTGTATATGTTGTATAAATTGATTGCATAACCAAAGATAGGTTATGTTTTGATGTTTATTATTGGTAGTAAGTGACGTAAATTATTACATTTAATATGAAAATGTTTATTATCTAGTTAGTTTATAACATCAGTTTCAGAGATCAATTTCAGTATAGAGAAAAAAACGAAGTTTTCATTTTGTATTATAATAATTTTAACTGTGTATATACCAACAAAATAGTGAGCAATAAGTTAATAAATTGTGATATATTTGTGTCTGGAGTATGGATCAGAGTATATATGGATGGAATTTAAATAGTAAGGGTATCCTATACAATACTATATGTAAAAATAAATTAAATGTATTTTCAATACTTCTGGAAATTCATAATAAATTCGAAATGCATACCAAACGTTACAGGAATTTATGCTCTGTCGTTTTGAAGAAAATGATCCTCGTAAATGTGTCAATGAAGGCAAGGTGGTCACTGCTTGTTCCATGGAGTTCTTTCGTAAGGTGAAGAAAGCCTGCCTCGCTGAGTTCAACCAGTATGCCAATTGCATTGATAAAAGCTCTGGAGATTATTCTATGCAACAGTAAGTAGTATTTATTAGATACAATTGTTACTAATTTTAATAAAAGTGCTTTGTAAAATGTATTTAAAACTAATTCAAAGTATTTTTCATACTTAATTTTGTCCTTACAAAAATTGGATACAAGTTGAGTAATATAATCAATATCTAAAATAATGCAACATAATTTTAAAAATATAAATATGTCTTTTTAAACAATATTCCTAATTAAATATTATATGAAAGTAAATTTATTAATCTAACTTAAATACTATGTACGGTTTTTGGAGTACATATCATCACATTGGTCTGTCTATTAGGCAATTGTCTTTTTGCTGGTCTTAAAACATGTATGTCATTATAGACTTTAAGATTAAGGTACCATCTACTTCAACTTTCTCCAAGACTCAATAAAGAAACTTAGTTACAACAGCATATAGAAAATAAAAATTCTTGAGAGAGCTCTTGTATTTTTTGAGGGTGTTCTTTCTTCTGTTTTCTTCTCTTGGTGATCAGCTGTTTAATATTATTATTTTTACATTACCATTATTATACCAATGCCATCTTTTTATTAAAAACTGTCTGTGGCCACAGTCCTGTTTGCACAGATTATAATTTTTTGGGTAAACATAATTATCTAAACATGTTTTCAGATTGTCTTTATTATGAAATTAGTGAAGCAAATTAAAATTTTTTTTATTTCAGTTGCCGTAAAACCCAGGGAGTATATGATAAGTGTATGCTTGAAAATCTAAATCTGGAGCGTCCATCATTTGGGTACTTCTGTGAAGCCCGTGTACATGATACCAAGAGGTAATTTATGATACTATACATGGCTCAAAGGTGGTGTGATTTAGATATTTAATGTAATGCATTTTCAAAAGTAGTATGTGTATGTATTCAAGTATATTATATATTAATAGTTAATAATATCCAGAATATTAAACCATATTTACGTTTAAAGAGCCAGGGGTTATATTTTATGCAGGGTAGAGACACGAAGGTAGGATACACAATAGAGAGATAGATTTAAAAAGACCTTATTTTTTTATAATTTATTTATTAATCAATAAATTTTATATAATACAACAATAATCTTTGAGCTTCTGTTTGAAAAAAGATAAATTAATCTCTCTATATTATTTCCACATAAGTTGCAATGTGATGTGACATAAGAATATAGAGTATGAATACTCTGACAAAATCCATACAAACTTATTATATATTGTCATTTGTAAGATAATAATATAGGATTTTGATTGGTAAAAATTCACCATTGTTACCTTTACTACTTTATATAATAAATAATGCTTAAATGCTAAATAAATTAGACATATACCATATACCTATGAATTCTATGGAATTCCTATGAATTTTCAGACACATTTTCAAGAGATAGTAAACGGACAGGCCAGGGTAGATACTTTTTACAAGGTTGACAATATGCAATACAACTTTTTAAAATTAATAGTTTTTAAAATTTAATTTTACCCATACAAAATTTATTTGTCTCTGAATTTGACCTTTTAAGTACTTCTTACAAAATACAGAGTAATAAGTAAAAGAGGGAGCAAAATTCTTTTTTGTTTCGTTCTTTCGTTTTGTTCATTTTAATGATTTTTGAAAAGATTTGTAAAAAATTGTAAAACAAATGTTGTTGGGATTGATATAGAGAGGCTGCCTGCAAGAGGTGGTCAATTAATTAAAAATAAACCTGTATATATATTTATTGTCGAGAAATCCTTTATGGATTCCACCCAGCTCAGGGAAGGGCCAGGATGGTTATGTGGAAGTCCCTGCGACTGCAGTATACCCACTAAAACTCAACGGTTACCCTCATCGCATATCGGGCGGAATCCCGTCTCCTTCCATCCACCCTACCCCCTTTTTTAATCGTTGGAGAAATGCGTTACGTATCGTCCCATCGACCAGGAAGGTGATGGCCGAGCGGGTATGTGGGAGTACCCGGCAGCATAAAAGACGCTGCCATATTTAAGATCACCCACTAAAAAACCAACGGTTGACCTAATCGCCTTAGTGGGATGCCACGAAATAGCTTTCGCACTCACCGTGACGCTCTAGCTAAGCTAAGCCTGAGCAGTTTTACTAGCTGCCTTCCCCCTTTTGCATGGAACTTTGCACAATCGGGTCCTAATCCCGTGGGCCCTTGGCAGCCTAAGGACCGCGCAGACCGCGAACCGTAACATTCCGGTGCAGCTGGCACGGGATTGACCCGCTATGAAACACCGGAAGCAGACGGCGCTGCGGTTAATCTCTGAAGGGCAGAAGTTAATCTATGCCTAGCATTAACCCGGGTCTAACTTCATAGTAGATTGTCAGGAGGTAGCAATTTAGCATTTCATAATATGACAAAATAACCGACTGCCTGACTCCATGCTCTGTATTTCACTACCTTCAATTCTCTGTTTCTTAACATTAGAAATGCGTCTCAAGAACTAGAACTTTTACAAAAGTACAATTTGTTGTAGTTTTGTAAAACAGAAAAACAATAAAATTTATATTTAATAATATGCTCTTAGTGTTATTCTTGACCACCTCTTGCAGGCAGCCTCTCTGCATAAGTCCCAACAACATTTATTCTATGTCTTTTTAAAAATCTTGATAAACAACACAAAAAACACGACACAAAAAATATTTTGCTCCCTCTTTTACTTATTACTCTGTATTTTGTAAGAAGTGCTTACAAGGTCGATGCCCGGGCGCTATACCTACGCTCAGAGTTAATGTCAGTTCAGAGGCAACAAATAAATTTTGTATGGGAAAACTCAAATTTTAAAAAGTCGCAGAACAAATGTTGTTAGGATTGATATAGAGATGCTGCCTGCAAGAGGTTGTCAACTAATTAAAAATAACCCTGCATATTTATTTATTCTTTCTTTTAATCGGTATATAAGAACAGCAAAGCATGGACAATTTAAAAACAATGTGTTAATATTACAGACCCAAGCCCGCAGTGGAAGAAAAGGCAGTATACCCAGATGCTACTCCTGCATTACCGAAGGATGCTGAGAAGAAACCGGCCAGATTTTCGTCTAGACTTTACTGGGTGGTGGAATAAATTATATTTAAATTTGAACCACAGATTTGGTTTACTATAGTTTCAGATATAAAAGTGTAAAATTATTCATATTGTAATGTATAAGTAAACTTCTTCTGTGCGTGGATTTCTTTTATAGCTATTTAATGATTTGTAGAATAATAAAATGTTGAAATATTTATTTGTTTTATTAATTTCTTATTACTTATTTAAAGCTGTATATAAATAATCCAGCTTTATATTTATATACCGATTCAGTATGCTTAAAATGTTTGAGTACACACATGTGTAAATTATTTCTGATGCAACTGGATATTTAACCCTTAATTAAAAATGTTAATTACTTGTTTGAGCAGGAAAGACAGTAGAACTGTCAAACTAAACTTGACACATTTTTTGTTGGAATATTTAAACAAAAATGTCCAAATATCTTTTGTTTGCAGATTCTACTCAACTTATATTCGAATTACATATTCTCACATAAAAATATGATAAATGCGAACACAGAAAAATTATAGTCATATCTTTCGAGTTGTTCTTAAATGTGGCAATTGAATTTTATTTATACAGATAAGATATTTTTAATACGTGACAACGAACTAAACTGAGTCTAGGTCATTAGTTAACAAAGATTATGTACCTACTTAATATGTCCGTAACGTTTTATAAGAACTACTTTTTATAGGCAATCTATATTATGTAAAATATTCGATGGTCGATGACCATCGTCTTAATCTTGTCTATGCTTGGAGTGAGGAGTAAGGACTTAATAACTTTGGGTACTTATGTCAGCCATTAGCCATAATAGTTAGAGAAGCGCCGAATAGTGGTTTCACCGAATAACCGAGTACCGAATACTATTCGGTTTAACTTTTACCGAACCGAATATTGGGCCGAATTATTGGGGCTACCATTTCATTGTTTGTTTTTCATAAACAAGTCCTAACAAGTATGTTACATGTATGTGGCTGTGGTTTGATGAATAATTACACGATGATGAACACGCTCGTGTTCTTTCTTTAAATAAAGTTCCTAATCCTACCACTTGTAATGAATTCCGTCCCATATCCATATTGCAGTACCTATCTAAAGTCTTTGAAGCAATTGTTCACAAACAATTTTCTAGCTACATACTATAGAACAACCTTCTAAGTAGTTTTCAGTCTGGCTTTCGTCCGGGTCACAGCACTGCAACAGCTCTTCCTAAAGTCATCGAAGATGTTCGAGAAGCGATGAAGCGTGGTAAATTAACTGTATTGACTTATCTTTTAAGACATCTTAAAATTTCTTCCAAAGAACTAGACTGGTTCTTCTCTTACCTTCGGGATCGCCAACAGGCTGTCTGCAGTGACAAAACTTTGTCTATGTAGTACAACTTGGTATCTTGTGTCCCCCAAGGTGGTATTCTCTCCCCTCTTCTTTTTTCTTTGATTATAAATTTAATTACTATTAATCTGACTTCCCCTTATCATCAATATTCCGACGACCTTCAATTATATTCGCGTGCGTCACCTAATGACATTAATTCTGCTATTGAGGGGATTAATAAATATCTGTATCAGATCCACGAATGATGTAACGATTTTGGAATTGATGTCAACCTACAAAAGTGTGCAGCATCAATACTGATCAGCAGCATTAATGGTTGTAATGTGGCACCAGTTATACACAATGGGGTTAACACACCTCTCACGTCATCAGTAAAAAATCTGGGTCTTCGTATGGACAGCACACTAAGTTTTAATCCCCATATAACTGAGTTATGCCGAAGAGTTACATACTCATTGCGTTTACTTTATCGGCATAAAAACTTTCTACCTATTCGGACCAAAGCTCTGTAAGTGCAGTCTCTTGTTCTTCCTCTTACAGACTATACTGATATATGCTACTCGAATATCTCTGAAGGCAATTTAATAAATTGGATCGCCTCCTCAATAGTTGCATTCGCTTCGTTTTTAATTTACACAAAAATAAGAATTTTATGAAATGTGTCAGTTATTTTCTATTTTAAATAATCCATATTCTCCTCTTTATCTAAAGTCCAAATTTCGACTTCTGCGGTCAACTCATGATTTTCATCTCCGTTCTTCAACAAACCTAAGTTTATTTATCCCTTTAGACCATACTAGTTTCATGTTTAATTCCTTCAAAGTACATGCCATAAAACTGTGGAACAGCCTTCCTGACTTACTTCGACGTGGTCCCAATAGATAAGTTTTTAAGAAACGCATCATTAAATATCTACATGAGAGATCATAATATTTGTTTATTATGTTCGAATACTGTTATTGCATATATCTATACCTGTATAAATACGGTTTATGGCGTATATTTATGTATCTATTTATGTATTTATTATTAACTTATGTTTAGTTTATATTATTGCTATATATGTATATATTTATTATACATTACTGATAGTTTAGTTTATTATACCTAGCACTATTATTATTCTTAGTTTTAAGTGTTTTCTGTTCTGTTTATTAATTGTGTACCCTCATAGTATTATTTTCTGTTAGCTATGTTGGTTGACTGGTAGAAAATGCTTTAGCATTAAGTCCGCCCATTGTATTTTATTTTGTACAATAAAGTATTATTAATAAATAAATAAATATGTTAATTTCTGGGTAAAAACATTTTTTTGAGGTTTAAAAATAAATGCTTACTTATTTAAGATTTATAAATATGTTGACTTGATATTTTTAGAAATAAATGTTGATTTGAAGCTTAATTGCTTTATATTATTAAGCTTTTTTCAACACATTATATTTTATAATATTTCTTTGATTTATAATATGACATAAATATTAGTTTGGTCTTTCAGTTCTTTGTCGTGTAGCCAAGAAAATATGAATACCTACTCGAATCAAATATATTCGGCACCAAAACCAAATAATTCGACCGTATACGAATAGTGAAAAAGATGCCGAATATCGAATACTTACCGAATATTCGGTACATCTCTAATAATAATGATGAAGGGCTTACATTGTATTTTGATTTATATTATATTACGTTGTAGTTGATTTTTTAAAAAGTTAAGTAACCACTCTTTATATTAAAGATAATAATATTGCTATTTTTTTACTAACTGTAAGTTAATATTTATAACTAAATAAAAAACAATGAAGTGCTGATAAACGTTTTTAATCAAGGTAAAGGTGATTGTTTTAAGTTATTGCTTTTTAGTAAACGTAAGTTCCGCGACCACAACCGCAGCTGCCGGTGATTGTAACGGCACCAGCAGCAGGCAGGTCACCACCAAAGCGTACAGATCCTAAAATGGGAACCTGCCCTGCCACCAGGGTGGTACCAGCGACTCCCATCTCACCAGCGACGGCTACGTCACCGACACCTTCACCACCATATGCACCAGCGAGTCCAGCACCTACAGGGTAGG
Organism: Napeogenes inachia; assembly: GCA_959347355.1. Lineage (NCBI taxonomy): Eukaryota > Metazoa > Arthropoda > Insecta > Lepidoptera > Nymphalidae > Napeogenes > Napeogenes inachia. Next base: position 1,575,050 of record OY365794.1, read on the forward strand.
CAACTGCAGCCGGACCGGCGAGGCCTGCTTCATAGGCATATGCAGAGCGTCCAAAACCACCAAAGGCGGGAGCGACGGCGGCACCGCCCAGACACTGGCTGTGTACCTTCTGTAAATAAAAAAATGCTTTGTTGTTAATACTGAGAAATCAAAATAAATAAAACCTTAATTTTGAAATGAATATCCCGGTTTTCCAGAGGTCACGGGTTCGAATCCCCGGATCGGTTTCTTTCTCACACTATTTGTTTTAAAATTAAATAAGCTTAACATTGCTATACATTTTTATATTAAAGCACTTAAACGGAATTTCCCGAGCAGACATTTGCTCTAAAACGTCAGTTTCCAATTTAAAACTATGTTTAAATTGTAAATCCAGTATTTTCGAAATAAATACGTTAATTTTTTTTAAATTTAAACCATATCTAATTGTGAAAATATAAGAAAAGACTAAAAAATATTAATTTAAGGCAATAAGTTAAACATTTACCTGAACCAAGCAAGCTTGGGCGCAGAGAAGTAGGAAAGCGAAGGTGTTCATGTTGCTAGTATGTATTCAACGAGTACACAATGATTGAAATAAAAACTACATCGCTTTTATACTATACAGATTTACTGGTGAAATAGTTGCTCATTAACTGAAACGTGCCTTAGCATGGGCTTCGTAAAAATTATTAGATTTGATAAATATTTTGAAATCTTTTACTAATTAATAAATAATTACCTATCTACTCATTCAAGTAGGTACATTTAAAGAACCTAATATATCTAGCTAAATTATAGCAAATTTGAATTTGTATACTTTGCAAAATCGAAATCTTAAAATATCGGCGACATATTATTTTTATCAATTCTTGAAACAAACCTTATCTTGTAGATTACCTGTTGCAAACTTTGATGCCTTATTTTCGAAACAAAATGGGTACTATTAAAAAATAACTACGTTAAAAAAACCGACTTTAAAACTTAAAAGTAAAAAATAATGAAGATTTAATATTTATTATATACTACCTATTATTAATATGTCCTATTTACTAATAGGTTTGAAGTCGGTACCAAGCATTAAACAAATAATGATATTTACCCACTTAAATGAATACGAGCAAATTAATACAATGAAATGCCATGAAAGTACATAATAAATATTAAATCTTCATTATTTTTTACTTTTAAGTTTTAAAGTCAGTTTTTTTAACGTTGTTATTTTTATTTAATACTTTTTAGTTTATGCTACATTATCAATTAGCCATGGGTAGACCTACAAAAGGTGCTGCGCGCCTTAAAAAATATAGAAACGGGAACTGATAAAAGTAGTCGTCACCATAAAAATGCTCTTCGAAACACAATTTCACGTTCTTGTGAGACTATTAAAGATCGTGAAAAACATTGGTTGGCCATGAAGGCATATATGAAATCACGATTACGTCAACAAACTCTTGATCAGCATAATTCTAGGCTCGGTAAGATCCAAGAGCGTCTTGCGAATGAGTATTTTGAGCAGAGAGCTAATAGACTTGGCCTCATTAATGAGTATCTGGCCAATGAGTCAGCTGAGCACAGGACTCATAGACTTGGTCTCATTAATGAGCGTTTAGAAAACGAGTCACCTGAGCAGAGGACTCGTAGATTAGAAGTGAAACGAAACCGTACAGCAACCGAGTCTGCTCAGCAACCTCCGAACCGGCTAGCAGCAGCGCGTCAGAGTTCACAAAGACTTTTTTCAATAAATTAGCGTAATTTTATAAACACCATAAATCAATATGCTAAAGTACCAAGTAGAGTCTGTAAGAAATTATTATATCCAAAACAACAGATGTCTTTAGTCCCAGCACGTTTTGATTTCCTACCGGAGGAGCTAGTACAAAACTTGGACAAAAATGGTCATATAATAAAAACTAATGGGCCTACCTAAATCATTTTTTTATGGGACAAATTCGAAACTATTGCGCCGAATGAATAATAAAATAAGTTATAGGTATGTTTTAAATGTCACGTTTTTTGTTGTAATTGTAATATGATAAAAGTTTCTTCAATTCTTTGGCCCTATAAAGGCGTACAACATATTCATCTAATCATTGTCAAAGTTGTCTCGCAACACTCAACTCAACAACCAACCATGATGTTCAAGTCTGTACTTCTGGTCTGCGCTCAAGCGCTCTTCGTTCAGGTAATCCTTGTAAACAATTCGCAACTCCATTATGTGTTGTGTTATATTAAAAAACTGTGATAAGATGCTGATCAATAAATTATAAGAACAATTCTAATTGTAAATTCTTCTTTTAGTCCATTGCTGGCAATTGTGCCGGCGCCGGGTTCAGTCCCTACGCTGCTGAAGCCTCTCTGGCTGCTGCAAACTGGGCTGGTTTAGGTGCTAGCCCCTGTGCCAATGCTCGTTTCGCTACTGCTGCTCCCTTAGCTGCTGCTGGTGCTTTCGCTGCACCTTGGTCCGCTGCTGCATCCCATGGCGGTGCTTTGCCGGTATCCAGCGCATCCGCCATCCCCCCTAGTGGAGTGTCTCTACGGTCAGACAATGCAATCGAAGGAGCCCTCGCAGTCTCCGGTGCTCTGCCGTTCTTGGGAACCGTAGCTCTGGAAGGCGCTTTACCCACTGCTGGTGCGGGTGCGGTCGCTTACGGCTGTGGCAACGGAGAGGTCGCCATGTTGTCGGAAGATTTTAGTAACGTTGGCTACAATGGTCTCGCTGGACCACTTGGCTACTCCGCTGGCGCGCTTGGCTACAATGTTCCATTGGCTGCACCAGGGTATGCTCGTTCTGGCTGTGGCTGTGGAGCTCGTCTCGTTTAAATTTCAACAATATCTGATACCAATAAAACTTTTTTTCTTACTAAAATTTTTTTGAACTATTTACCTTTTGCTATAACATAATCTAAGGGACCTGCAGTTTCTTAGAAATGCTGATGTCTTATTTTATCTGAATATATATAAGATATTTATTAATTACTAACTGTGCCTGCGACTTTGTACGCATAGATTAGATTTCGTATCCGTTCAGAGTTTCATCAAGCTCCGGCAAGTAGTTTTTGCGTGTAGGAATTTATAGTTTATTTTTATATATTTTTTTATTTTTAATTACATTTTTTTCTTACAGAGAAGGTAGTCCAATTTGGTATTTTTTTTATTGAAAAGGATATTATTATTCCCTGTTTCACTAATTCACTATTTCAATGTGTATTCAATATTTCAATGTTGAAAAAAATTCTTAACGCAAGGGTATAAGAGATTATTAACTTGTTTCTTTGTTAACCGATTTAAATAAACAACCACTAAATGTAAAGTGAAACCCATGCAACTGATACAACAACCATGCACAAACTGAAACATACAGACAAATTAAGTTTATGGAACATTTTAAATACATACATCTTTTGATAGAGTGAAGAGTGTGCACTTAAAGTTAAAAATTCAATGTTACTCAGAGTGAAGCTCAATTTCTATGTTGTTTTTTATTTATTTATTAGCCATATATTTTTTGGTGTTTATCCCTTCACATCCTGGCTATATATGTTTGTTATATTTTCAATGTAAAGAGACTACTCACTCCTCTACAGATTAATTACGTACCTATTACGAGATTGACATAAATTGACATAACTTTTTCATTTCTTAACCGATTTCAATAAAATAAACACTAAATGTTAAAAACTGTTACAATATATTCCTGAAAACTGCACAAACATACTGACATACAGACAAATAGACAAAATGAAAAACCATTGTTTTGGGTTCTCTTGCTGTTACAAAGGGCCCCCTTTACGTTTTTTTAAATATTATACATCTACAAAAATCGTGTTCAGTGACAATTTTATGATATGTCTGAATTTCTTAAATTATTTTTTTATGTACAGAAATCGATCAGTGAAAATTTTATGATATGTATAGATTTCTTAAATTGTTTTATTTATGTAGTTTTCTAGCGTGTTGAACGCTGAAATATCATTAATATAGTTTACGGTTGTTAATATCTAAAGTAGGCCACCATTCATACATGATTTTTTGCCTTTTTTATATCATTATATTATATTTAAAATCGCTTTCTATGTTTTTTTTACTGTAATGTGGACTACAATAAAAGTATTATTATTATTTATTCCATATTATTGAATATTGACTCTGCTTAAAAAAAACTCAAGAATCCGAGATGAAGAAGACGAGATGTAGTTCCTTCAGGTGATTTAGAACAGGTCTACACAGATTGCAACCGGGGCGCCGTGGTTCGTACGCAACATCGATCTCCATAGAGACTTAGACCTTCCGACCATCGCGCAGTACTTCAAGGGGCTTTCCCAAAAGTACTTTGAACGTGCTGAGCGACACCCGAACCCACTGGTGGCTGACGCCGCAGAGTATAGACCACGTAAGACTACTTTAGTCAGAAAAAGAAGACCCAAGTCGGTACTCGTTGACCCCGACGACACGTTCACAGTAGGTAATAACGTGTACGCGTAGGCATAAGTGACACCACACAACATACAGACACACACCGTCTATACCGGTATAGACGAGGTCCCAACTGAGTAAGTGCTCCGTTGCTCCGGCGTTCTGCCGTCGGAGGACGCTAGTGTCCAAATTTCCTTAGCTTCCCTCCTGACTAACGACGCCCCGAGCCGAGGTCCGTGTCTCAATCAGAGACGCCCTCGGGACGTCGTTCCCCATGGGGGCCCATCTGGCCCCCCCTTTTATGGGCGGGTCTCCTGACCCACCCGCTCCCCCGGTGACGCTGTAATAGCCAAAAGGGCTAACAGCATAGACAGACAAAAAACACGAGATGTAGTTGTCTCTCCGTATTCCTAAAGTCAGTTAATTAGACAAAGCTACCTCCAACCGTTTCTAATATTCTAGTCATGGAGTTAAAAGTAATAAAAGACATCTCAGAAAAACATCTGCATAAATTATAAATAACCTTGGATAAAGTCTGCCTAATCTACTTCGCTAAATAGACAATTAAAAATATCAATATTATTGAGATGTTTTTTATAATATTTTGCGAATATCTGAATATTATATTCAGATTCATGAATTTTTTACTGAATATATATTTTATATTAAATTAAATGGGTCTGCCGAAAATTCTTCAAAAATCTTTTAAATTTGTATCAAGTAAAACCGTATAATTAAAGAAAGAGGATTAATCAGAATGCCTTCGTTCCCGAAACAAAAACTACGAAATATAAATGATATAATCTTTACTGATAAAAAACTTATGTTTGGACTAGGTACTTTATAAGGCTGATGTTAAATTCTTATTCAATGATATTATACTAATGTCTATAATACAAGTCATAACCGAATTTAATATCTTGAATGATCTATAAACTTACAAACTTGGACGTTATATTATTTAATCCAAAGTTAGGAGCATCTTTAAAGCAATCCATTTGGTACCTATTTACTTCTCGACAAAGACTTATATATAAATACTATATTTCGATGGTCGAAAGGTTAAACTTAAAATCTTTTTCGTGTCTAAAATAGTTATAATACATATTTATTTAAAAAATAAGATTGATTGAGGTTACAGCTAATATTAACCGAGTGATAGTTCACTGAATACTGCTGATTTTTTTCATTTAAAGCAATAAAACTCTAATTTAATTCATTTACATTCAGATATGTTACAAATAACTGAAATAAACATCTGTTGCCTGTATTATATCGAGATATCTAGCTATTACAATTTAAGTTAAGTATATTTTAATAGTACCTATTTTGTTTCAAAAGTATTGCATCAAACTTTGCTACAGGTAATTTACAAGAGGCTTGTTTCAAGAATTGATAAAAATAATATGTCGCCGATATTTTAAGATTTCGATTTTGCAAAGTATACAAATTCACATTTGCTATAATTTAGCTAGATATATTAGGTTCTTTAAATGTACCTACTTTAGTGAGGAATAATTATTTATTAACTTAGTAAAAGATTTCAAAATATTTATCAAATCTAATAATTTTTACGACGCCCATGCTAAGGCACGTTTTATTTAATGAGCAACTATTTCACCAGTAAATCTGTATAGTATAAAAGCGATGTAGTTTTTATTTCAATCATTGTATACTTGTTGAATACATACTAGCAACATGAACACCTTCGCTTTCCTACTAATCTGCGCCCAAGCTTGCTTGGTTCAGGTAAATATGAAAATGTAATAACCATTTGCTTTCAAAAATAGTTTTCTTTCACCATTTCCTTTGATTTTCCGAGTAATCTCTTTATTTATTTATTTAGAATAAACACGGGAAGGATTTCAACCAGAGAACCCTGGAGAACCTTCCCGTCCTTCTAACAATTAAACTACCATGTATCGCTACCCGCCATAGGAGAAATCTCTTAGTTATTTTCTAAAACTCCAACCAGTGTTTTTAATTTCGCAGTATAGAATAGCATTGATTTTTTTAAATGTTAATAGGCTTACCATGATTATATAGGCATTGTAAACACAATTTTTTACGTATTTCGGATCTTGTGTTTATTTTAAATTTTAATTTGAACAGGACGTTTTGAATGCTTTTCATGTTCACGGGAAGACGAGTATAAAGAAAATGAGGTGCAGGTGACAGACACCTACATCTAATTAATCTAATATACTCCAGTTAAACATATTTAAAAAAGATATATTTAACATAGTTTATAATTATGTTGACTTCTAGATATTAACAATAGAGTATTTTTTTATTTACAGAACGTATACAGCCAGTGTCTGGGCGGTGCCGCCGTCACTCCGGCCTTTGGTGGTTTTGGACGCTCTGCATATGCCTATGAAGCAGGCCTAGCCGGTCCGGCTGCAGTTGCCTACCCTGTAGGTGCTGGACTCGCTGGTGCATATGGTGGTGAAGGTGTCGGTGACGTAGCCGTCGCTGGTGAGATGGGAGTCGCTGGTACCACCGTGGTGGCAGGACAGGTTCCCATCATGGGTGCAGTTCGCTTCGGTGGTAGTCTGCCAGCTGCTGGTGCCGTTACAATCACCGGCAGCTGCGGTTGCGGTAACGGAGCTTACCTCTACTAATTCAAACGATTGAATCGCTCGTGAAATTTGAAAATTAATAAATACTGCATTTTATATTTGTTATTTTTTTATTATCCACAACTGAATCATAAAACTAGAAAAATATGCTCACAAACATTTACTCTTGCCTATAGTTAACTCATTTTTAATGATAAGTGTTATATTACTTGTCAAAAGTTGGTATAAATTAATTTCTACTGATTTTGGTTTTGAAAGAGTCGAGACTGGGAAACCGTCCCGTCGCTCTACCAACTGAGCTACCGGATCGCTGTCCGCCTCGGTGAACTAAGCATTCTACATTTGATCGTCTTTATCGGGACGGTGGTGACATCTATTAGGTTTCTTTCTAAAATCCTAAAAAATTTTTCTAACTTTGACTAGCTCAGTTGGTAGAGCGACGGGACGGTTTCCCAGTAGTCGCGGGTTCGAATCCCTGCCTGTACTAAACTAATACTACCAATTAATTACTTACCATATAATATATATTAACATCTAAAATCTCAAAAAATTACATACTTATTAAGAAAACACAAAAAGGAACATTATTTATTTATGTCTTTTCCAATTTGAATAATTATCGGTAATCACTTGTGTACGTAAAAGGGAAAGTTAGGAGGGCCTATTTCGACACCAGACCTTTCGTAATAAGCCTTTCTGTAAAGGCACTTACCAACTTAATGTTAAGGATATATATGTTCCAAACAATATAAAGGAATAAAAGGGTTCCAAACTGGGTCTGAACAAACCACACAACAAACTCAGCGGGATACTTTTTTTGTGATCACTGTGTCACAAACGTAAATCTTAAAAACATTTTTTTAACAACTAGACTCGTCGCTTATTTAAATAATTATATATAATGAGACGCGATAGTTTAAAAGTTAGTAGAATTCGCATTCAATTGTAAATGAAGCCTAATGAATTCAGGCGACAAAAATAAAAATAAAAAATATAAAAAACTTAGTAGGATTTTTTTATCATTTTTTTTAATATATAGTTTAAATTTATTTAATGATAAACTTAAGGCTTCGTTTGGGAGCTTATTATAAAAACGTATACAATTAAACTTAAAGGATACGAAAGAAACGGGGGAACGCTTTCCAATTACATCTACTTTTCGAATTCTGTCATTAAGAAAATATTAACTTTTGCAGGCGTAACTTTAAACAATGTTTAAAGTTAATATAGACTATAATACTGCTGTTTCAAAATTAATTGAAAAGGATTTTCATTCACTGCTTCTCTACAACAACCCTTCTCGTGTTATTGAAAACCTAACACGAATGATAAGCGAATCAATTGATGAAAGTAAAACAATAAAATTAACCCCCAGAGGGCAACGCAACATCAAGCCATGGATAACTCCGGGTATTCTGCGTTGCATACGTAATAGAAATAGAATGCAACTGAAACTAAGATTCGACAAAGACAATGAGGATTTGCGAATCGCTTATCGGAGATATCGCAATTTCACTAAAAATCTAATTAAAAAATCTAAACGTTTACATGACCGAGAACTCTTAGAAAAATCCTCTAAGAATCCTAGGAAGTTATGGAACTCAATTAATAAAATTACTCATTACAAACCTGACAAATCAAATAACACTGAATTGCTTAAATGTAAACCAACTTCTGAAGAGTCAGTAAATAATACAAATGAATTCTTTATTAACATCGGTAAGAAACTATCCTCTAATAGCACACCAATTTCAACGCCCAAATGCAATACTTATTCCAACGTATCTACCAACCTTTCTTCATCTTTTGTAATACTGAATACAGATGAACAAGAAGTGGCCTCCATCATACTTTCTTCAAAATCTGATAGTGCGACCGGTTACGATGGCATACCTATTGCAATTTTAAAACGCTGCAATCCTAATATTGCTCCTGCAATTAGTCATCTGGCAAATCTCTGCTTTGAACAGGGTATTTTTCCGTCGGCCCTTAAAAAATCTGTTGTAACACCTGTTTACAAGAGTGGTGAGAGAACTGACCCTAATAACTACAGACCTATTTCGGTACTGACAGCCATCTCAAAAATATCAGAAAAATTAATTAATAAAAGACTAACTAACTACTTGAATAAGTTTAACTTAATTTCAAAGTCACAATTTGGTTTTAGAAAAGAAAAATCTACTGAAGACGCTGTATTGACCCTAACATCATTCATTTCCACCGAAGTAGATAAAGGTAACAAATGTATAGCAGCTTTTCTTGACCTCAAAAAAGCATTTGATACAGTTTCTCTTCCCATTTTTGTAAACAAGTTGGAACGTGTGGGAATAAGGGGAAAATCGCTGGATCTGCTGGATGACTACCTGCAGAATCGAACTCAAAAGGTAAGAATTGGTGAGTATGTCAGTAAGGAATCCTTGATATAATGTGGAGTGCCGCAGGGAAGCGTGCTTGGTCCTACTCTATTTTTGATTTATATTAATGATCTTACAAATAGTTGCCTTGTGGACGGAAAAATCATCTCCTACGCCGATGACACAGTGGTTGTCTTCACTGGTAAGTGTTGGGAGTCGGTTCAAACTATAGCTGAAAAAGGGTTGGCAGAGATAAGCTCTTGGCTTTGAGCCAACCTTCTGACACTTAACATTGAAAAGACATGCTACATTTGCTTCTCCAAGACTATAAGCACTCAACCGCCAAACGATTATTTACTTAAAATTCATAGCTGTAACTAAAGCACCTACACAAATTGCACTTGTCCACAATTAGAAAAGAATAGTTTCACTAAATATCTGGGAATTCTAATAGACCAACGACTTTCTTGGCACCAACACATAGAAAATGTGTCAAACAGAATCCGTAAACTTACATGGATTTTTAAGACACTTAGACGTATAACTAATACAACATTGCTTAAGCAAATTTATACTGCGCTTGCACAATCTGTAATGACATTTTGTATACCAATTTGGGGCGGTGCGACCAAACATAAATTTCTGGAAGTCGAAAGGGCTCAAAGAAGTTTGCTTAAATCAATGTTTTTCAAACCATATAGATATCCCACATGTGATCTTTATAACGAGAGTAAAATCTTGACTATGCGTAAACTTTATATAACTGCTGTAATATTAAAGATGCATCAAATGTTAATTTTTACACCCTTCTCTGGGAAACGTAGGGAAATGTGTAATGTGGCTCCTGTACCTTGGAGCAATTCTGTATATAAGAGTAGACAATTTGATGTGCAATCAGCCCAGCTTTATAATAAAATAAACAAAATTACAAATATTTACAACTTAAAAAAATATGACAGTAAAGACGTGTTGGTTAAATGGTTAAGGACCCTTGACTATGGGGATACTGAAAGTCTACTACGGTATACTTAAGGGTAAAATGTATGAGTAATATTGTAACGAAAACCAAAACACACACACAGAGACACACATATACACACACACTCATTCACACACACGCACACATACACATACGAGAAACACACAAACATACACGTTTTAATAGTTTATTTCATTTTTAGTATACCTTAATTTCAAATAGCTATTTCAGTTAATTTATTTTATTTTATTAATTAGCTACGTTAATCGCAAATTAATATTTAACTTTATTATATTTTATGAATTGATTACCTACTTTCATTGTAAATTGTTATTTATTTTGAACATATTTTATCAACAAGCTATCTAATTAAGATTGATTTCAACTGTTATTTAATTATAATTAATTCTATTTATTAACTAGCAACCTTTATTTAAAATGCTTAATTAATTTATTTTTATTAATTTACCTTTATCTCAAATTGTAATTCAGTTATAATTTATTGAATTTACTAATGTTTCTGGAAGAGCTAGGTCTCCTGACACGGGTATCTTTATGCCTACTAGGAGACCTTAACCTCGATGTGTTTATGATAATTGTAATTGAAACGTAATAAAAATTATTATTATTATTATTATAAGATATGAACTAATCAAATTTAGGGACATTTTCTTAACTCCATATGTTCCAACTTGTTTATAAGGATTTTATGTTTAAAATAAAAAGTGCATCCTGTGAACCTTCTCAGGTTTCAAATATGTTGAGTAATGCTCAACACCAGCATTTGTTAAAGAGCGTGTGAACAGTGAAACCAAAGTGGTGTTTGTTGAAGATATTGTTTTTACTTAAATATGCAACAAGATGATTAAGAATTATTTTTTCAGATCTTATTAAATGTAGGTACGACTGAAATTGGTCTGTAGTTACTAGGATCTAATGATCTGCCAAATTGTAATAATGGAGTTATTTTACTTTGTTCCATTAAATCAGAAAATATACCAGAATCTAAGCAATTATTAAATAATAATGCTAAGTCTGGCGCAACAATTATTTACTTAAGTATGTCAATAGATATTCCCCAAAGACCACTAGTCTTTTTAACGCTAATTAATTTTAATACTTGGATTACTTATTGAGCATTCACTTTTTAAACTAATAACTCTATTTCGTAAAGTCATAGCTTCACCGGATGAAGAATTTAAAGATATCGTTGTCGTCACTAGAAATTTTGTAAAAAAGGTTTCTAAAGCAGTAGCAACCTCAAGGTTCAGACGTGACATATTTATTACCTATATTTAATTTAAAGTCGATCTTCTGTGATTTAGCTATTCCAGTTTCCTCATTAAATATTTTCCAAGTTGTTTTTAGTTTATTATTGCTTTTAAATATTTTATTTTTAATATGTTGAGATCTTGCTATTTTACGTTGATTTTTAAAACATTAGGAAAATAAATTTACCTCTAACTCATTACTAGTATTAAACATCATTTTCGCACACGTAATATATAATTTTTCTCTATTTTTGTGTAACTCAGCCGATGCCCACTCACTACATATTAATTAATCATTAACTTAGTTAAATAATTTAATGTTAGTATTGAAAAAGTAATACATAAATAATATTGGGGTTTGAATCTTTCAATAGGGGAAACAGTGTAGGTTTAATATGACTGCTACGTTCTACAGTCACTGGTATAAAACTTATTTTCTGTTTTGATGTTTCTGAAATTTGGAATAACACTTGTAAAGATATTATAAATACAAGTGTAATACATCAATCTATACAATCTCTTTAAATTATTTTTTTCTACCATATACGATTTTTCCACATTTCATTTATTAACTTAAGTACACCCTGAGATCATGTTAATAGTTGCAAAGAGAGTTGAATGTCTTAGAGACGAGCGTTTTTATTTCCATCAAACAGCTTAGGATCATATCCATACAAAGTTTATGCTGGATTGAATTTATTTTTGTGTATGTATTTTTTAAGTTGAAAAACATCCTATAAATTGGCTCCCATAAATCAAAACCACTGGGCACTTTATTATGAATTTGATACTGATACTTGGAGTTCAAGTGCACTGTACAAATACATAAATATCGTAAAAAGAACGCTATTAATAATTTATAGTCATCATTTGACGAAAATGAATATTATTTTAATTTTATTTAAATACTATATACAGTGCTGAAAATTGTCGCTTATTACAATACAATCTGTATTTATTATAGAGTAAGGAAAATTATATTCAGAACAACATTTTTTCAAAGACTTGGTCACAGATTATTTTATAACATAATGTTTGTAAATTGTCTTTAGTAATATTGTATAAACTTTAAATCAAGGACTTAATATTATTTTTACAATGATATTATATTAAAAAATATATTAGCTCAATTAAATTTAAGGCCACAACTTTAAGGTCAAACTCTAACTCTGGAAACCCCAGGGCTCTTTCTAATGTGGTTTTAATAATTTATTAACTAAAAATCAATAAATAATTAGCACTGTTTTAAAAATCAGGTTATATAATATATTATTTTATTGAGCTTCATTATTGCGCTGAGCGTAAGCGAAGCTCTTAACCGTTTGGGAATCAATTTTTTGGGGCAACATCAAAGGAAAACCACTTGACCAATTATAAAACAAAATTGGCACGCATGTCAAGGACGTGACTGGGCTTGTTCTCTAAAAAACAAAAGATATGGTCAAAAAACTGAATCTCCCACAGACTTAAGCCTAACTTAACCTGCGCTTGCCAATCGTTACTCTTAACCTTTCCGGTGCCAGCATCTTCATTGGAAGTCCTTGCACGCGGTGTGGACCGACTTTAGTAGCATAAAAAAGGGCAAGGGTGCTCAGGTCAACTCCTGCAGCGTATTGTGGCGGATCCTAGTATAGTAAATGTCGTTTATAGAAATTGACTATCAACCAATTTTTAGAAGCAAGCCCTTTATTTACAAATTTCAGATCGTTCGTAAATAAATAGTACTCTGTTGTAGGGGTGGGTCAGGACCCAGACCAGACGTTATTACGTCTGAGTAAACTATATATTTATATTTGATATCGAAATTATATCGATGAAAAAGGCATTTTTGTTGTATTGCATATATTGCTTTAGATTATCCATATGCTCATGTCAATATAAGATTTTTATAAAATTTTATTTATGTAACTTAATGTTCAGCTTGTATTGGAGAATAAGTAGGTAATAATAATTATAACGAATGTTTCATAGAAGCGGATATCTATACTTATCGTTTTGTAAGATGTATTCATAGAATTAATATACATAGAATAGGTGAGCCATAGGTATTCGTATGAGCGTCAGTGAAAGACAGTTAAAAAAAGATGCAAGATGCCATACTGTTTATCTTTGTCTTATTAAACATGCGCAAAAAAATATTCATAATTCGTTTTTAAAATTTTTGAAACATTTGTGTAAAACATTTTTGACACTACTCAAATTTGATCTCACACGGTGAAAATGACAACTTAGCTTTCAGAATATTGGTAAAAATGACAATTGCTACGAATTACACTCGAGACGACGACGAAGAAGCACGAGATTTCATAAAAAGTTGAGATAGATAGGGTTTTTCGATCTACTCTTTTAAGTTCGATGTTGACAATTTAGGCTGGCTCCCCTACTCTATGTATAATATCTCTATGGATGTATTAACGTGCGCGCACACAGACACACAGCAAACGCGATGTTGTCTCAGATAACATGATTAACATAGTTACGGGCCATGAAATAATTTATGTTTTGATACATTTTACAGTTATTGGTATATTTTTTAATTAAAAAAAATGACTTTGACTTTAGCCATTTTTTTTTCATTACAAATAGGTTACACATTGCACTTATGAAGAAACGTCAAACTCTACTTGTACGGTTCCAAAGGGTAGGTCCATGGAGAAGAACCGAAAAGAAATTCTATGGACACTTATTAATTTATTAATAAGTGTCCATGTCCAATTTATTTATATAATTTATGAATAAAATTACAATTACCTATTGTACTGAATAGGTACAATAGGTAATTGTAATTTTATTCATAAATAAAGTTTAAGTGACAGTTATAACTAATATGTGAGAATAAATTAGAACTCCAGTATTATATATTATTTTATCTATTATTTATGTACTATTATTGATTTTAGAATAACACACGAGCGATGTGGTCTTGTTCTTGGAAGGAGCGCTTGAAAACTGAAGCATATGTCACACATGACCAACAAAAAACTTGCATCGAAATTGAAACACATTGAAGACTTCGATTGTTGAAGCATAATCGATTCCTTCTAATATTTGCACCGCGTTGTTTGATTTAAAAAAATAATTAACACTCCTTGTTAGTGCCGATATTGCAAAACGAAATCATCAGTATTTAATTATAAAGTTTCAAATTCTGGATTCTATCAAGATACATGTTACATATTGGGTGAGACGATTGATAAACCTGGTCCCAATGAAGTGGCTGGTTGTTTCTGTTTTTTCTTTAAAAACAAGGTTAAGATAACTGTGTAGGCCAGAATGGCAATCACATTGTATTTTTTATATACTTTAATATATGCAATACATTTAGGGTAGATGTGTGCCATCGGTTCTTGCAAAAAGGTCCTACTTAAAACGAGGCAGATAGCATTAAGTATTAATACAAAAGAAAATTTCCTGAAATAAGACAAGAGCACAATATGATAGATTTAGATTTAGCCGAATGTTTTGAATGTTATATAATATATTGTTTTGATACATGATTACTATTAAGAATTTTTATCGTCATAATTTTTCTATCACAATTTATTAAACTTTAAACATTATGTAATAAATAAGAAAGAAAGTAATAATTAATAGCTTGACCGGAATTTGGATTTTAATGAAAAATTAGAGTGTTCGAAACAGGAAAATATATTCTTTGAGTATTCCAATGGTACATTTTCTGATATTTAAATGAAACGAGATCCACAACCGTATCCAGCACGAGGGACAGCGGGTCCAACAATTTCGGCATTGTAGCCTAATGGGGCATTAGCGTAGCCCAAAGCACCAGCGCGATAGCCAAGTGGTCCCGCAAAACCGTTGTAACCAGCGGCACCGATGTCTTCAGATAGCATGGCAACCTCTCCGTTTCCACAGCCGTAAGCGACAGCTCCTGCTCCAGCTGTAGGCAGAGCACCCTCAAGGGCTACAGTTCCCAAGAAGGGCAGGGCACCGGATACTGCGAGAGCTCCTTCGATGGCGTTGTCTGATCTTACAGATACTCCACTTGCTGGGATAGCAGAAGCACTGGAAACAGGTAAAGCACCACCATGGGAAGCAGCTGCAGCTGCAGGTCCATAACCTCCAGCAGCAGACCAAGAGGTGGCGAAGGGACCGGCAGCACCACAGGAGCGACCAGCGGCGAAGGGACCAGAAGCTAAACCAGCCCAGTTAGCAGCGCCAAGAGGAGCTTCCACCTCATAGACACCTAGCCCAGCTCCGATACACTGTCCAGCAATAGACTAAAACAGTAACATATACACTTGAATTCCTCTAAATAGTACTAAATGTCGAACTTTCGTAAATTATATTATGTGATATTATACAAGTTTATAATAAATAAGGATTACCTGAATGAAGAGCGCCTGAGCGCATACTACGAGGAGGGTCTTGAACATGTTGAGTTGTTGAATGTTTGAATACAACCTTAACAATGTTTAGAGTAATATATTGTAGGCTTTTATACTACTAATAGAGTTGTGAAAACAGTGTGTTGTGTATTTCAGAAAAGTAATTTCATCAACTTAGAAACGTGATCACAATTAAAATGGAAAACATGTGCCTGTTTTACGATAAACATTAAGAAACAACTTTCTTATATAAAATATAAACAGGTGTGTAATTTAAAAGCGAAATTAGAGAATTATAACTATTAAAAATTGAACAAAAATTAAATTAAGAGAGGAATATTGACATAGATATTTTTCAAGCGGTGTCGACGTTTGCTTCAACTTTACATTTTAGTCTTAGATACATATATTAAGTCTCTACATAGTTAATAAAAAAAAAAAAATTATTTATTTATCACGTCATAGTTAGTAAAAAAAAGCTAATAAAATATCAATAATAGCTAAAAAAAAACTAATAAACACACTTTTATAAAAAATCCATATAAAAAAAAATTTATTATTAAATGAAAAAAAAAACGTCCAAGTGAGAGTCGGACTCGCGCACGAAGGGTTCCCTATATATATAAAAAATGTGTAATGTAACTACTATTTTTAGGCTTTTTAAGTTTTTCCTTCATTTGTACTATAAAACATTGCTTTATGAAAAATTTTTTAGGTTTTGTGTTCCTAGCGAGTAGTTGCGAATTCATGTTTTTTTTGCGAAAATGTGCGACTTAAATTGCTGTTTCTTTTGATAGAAAACAAAGAAGTGTGATTTTGTTAAATCTTACAGGTATTTTTATAGACCTGAGTATTTCATATAAATTTCACTTTTATACTTCTACTTTCTTTTATATTTCATATTTCTACGCTTTATTAATGTTTTTCTTTTGTGATGTAACTAAAAATTTATGTGTTGCCATTTTTTTTATCTGGGCTATAAGACGTTACTTGGTACCAAATTTCAAGATTCAGAGTTGTCCGAAAAACTTATAATTTCTCGAAGCTGGTAAGGGAATCAAAATATCCAGGACATTTTACAAAGATTGCGGAAATTTTCGGCATAAACGGCTATAACTTTTTATTGCGTAGGTTTAGACATTTGATTTTTTCACAGCTTCAGATATAATTCAGCTCGATACCTCCACGCGATCCTGAGAAAAAGGTCTTGTTTTGGTCCCGCACCTGCCTTGCTTGCAGCTAGTCGTGTTTCTTGGTGCGCTCTTAATTAAATTTATAAACTGCTGCTTTTATGACACTTCTAGTAAAACATTTAAATATTTGCTTTTATATTGTGTCTATATTTCCAAGACGTTTGTGATGATATTATTGCCTTAAAAGTGATACAAACTCAATAATTATGTGATCGTGTTAATAGAGTGCAGTGACTAGTTCATGTCGATAAACTGGTTCATCGATCAATAAGCTTTCTGCGTCGTATTGGAGTTTTCAGAATATCAATGAAAATATAACAATCAAGTTTATTAAGACTGCTGGTGTAATTGACACTTCAACCCATCTCAAAAACTTTATTATATTTCTTTTTGGTTTTTGGCTAAAAATTTTAGCCTAAAATACTGTTTTTAAATATTATTATTGTTATTATTATTTTTGTTTCATATTTCTGACATTTTAAACTAAATAATTATGCCATCAAAACAACTTCTCAGGCGCAAACATCACATTATGCGACGAAAACGGCTTCTTCTACTGGCGGCGAATCGTCTCAAGTTATACTGCGCCTAAAAAATCATCGTTTAGACTCCGATGAAAATCATTAAGTTAATTTTATGGCGGAAATTAAACAGGTGTTGAAGGAGTTTCAAGACCAACAGAAACCAAAATATGAAAAGCTATTCGAAGCGATTGAAGATATACGTTCTACTGTGGTTTTTTTTTTGCTAACACTCGAGACATTTTTCAAGTACAGTTAAAAAAGCGATAGAGAAAATTGAACAAATATAATATATACATAAATTAGAGCAGTTTCGGAATAATAAAATATACATAAATTTCGGAAATGACTCTAGTACTTTAGTAGAGTAACTCTAGTAGTACTTACTCAGTTGGGATCTCGTCTATACCGGTACAGACGGTGTGTGTCTGTATGTTGTGTGGTGTCACTTATGACTACGCGTACAACTGTGAACTGTGAACGCGTCGTCGGGGTCAACGAGTACCGACTTGGGTCTTCTTTTTCTGACTAAAGTAGTCTTACGTGGTCTATACTCTGCGGCGTCAGCCACCAGTGGGTTCGGGTGTCGCTCAGCACGTTCAAAGTACTTTTGGGAAAGCCCCTTGAAGTACTGAGCGATGGTCGGAAGGTCTAAATCTCTATGGAGATCGATGTTGCGTACGAACCACGGCGCCCCGGTTGCAATCCGTGTAAACCTGTTCTGAATCACCTGAAGGGGTTTCAGATTAGCGTGCGCAAAAGCGGGACTCGCATAGGACATGACGGAACGTATGCAAGCTTTGTAAAGTGTCACCTTATTGCGAAAGGACATTTTACTCCGCTTGCCTAACAGCGGATATAAACGACCTAATATGTAGACCGCTCTGCTACGAACGGTCCTAATATGCGCAGTGAAAACTAACTTTCTATCTAACGTTACTCCTAGGTATTTTGCCTCGTCTTTCCAAGGTATCGGTTTATTAGTAAATTTTACCACAGTAACAATGAAAGAAAAAAAAAAAAGTTTAGATAAAAAATACTTGAAGGTAAGCAATAGACTAACCACTCACAAATTAAAGCTACCTGGTCCTCCAACACCGGTATTTATATCAGAGAACCTTACAGCGAAAATGAAAAACTATTCTTCCACTTACGTGAATAAGCTAAAGTAAACGATTATAACTTTTGTTAGGTTACCAATGGCAAAATATTTTTGCGTGAAGGGGATGATAGTACATTAATTAGAATAAATAATGATAACGACTAAAATCGCCTTTCAGGAAAAAATTACTATGGACCTCTGTAATAGTGGAAGTATTTTGTTATTGTTATTATTTAATCATTTCTGTAAATTCTTTTTTGTTTTATATAATAAGTTTGCAAGTAGCTTTTAGACGTTATTCTTTTAATTTAATGTATTTTAAATTTAAGTTCGTAATTTTTAACTTAAGCCCATACTTAAGTATTTTTATAACACATACATACTCACACATTCCGTCACCTATACTAAATTACACCCTAATATGTCTAAAATCCAGGTTAAAAGCTAATTTATTTCATTCAAATCCTATGCCTCAACTCATGTATGATCATATTGTTAAAATGTCAAATAAGAATAGGTGATATTAATTATTATCCATTTATTTATTTTAGTATTCGACTATGGATAGCATTGTAACTATTGTAAATGACATTGAAAATATTGTTCTTTCCGACTTTCAGAGAGAGCTTAAAGAAATTATACTATTATAAGGATTTTTTTTGGAAAAAACGAACTAATTACATTAATACTAATTTCAAAATGCAAAAAAACTCGATTTCACTAAATTAAAGGGCCTTTATTTTATTTGCCCCCGAAAAACAGCGAGTAAGTAAAGTTTCCACTAATGAGATGGGAGCACTAGATCACAACTTTTCATTATTCTAAATTAGTACGCTAGTTTGCCCTAGTGTCTAGTAAATATTTTGCCTTAGTAAATAGTATAATGAAATGGCTACTGAAACGTTTTGTTAGCTGACTATACCGATATATTTAATAGATTTTAATTTTACGAAAGAAAACTATGTCATTATGGCCAATATTACTGAATCGGTTAGTATTTTTTTTCGAAAACAAGCAATTTGAGGTTTTATTTATTGAAACATTGTCTTTAACACGTTATATATTATATATTCTATTATCTCATGAATTTTATGTGGATTATGTATGTAATTATGTAATGGGTATCCTATGTCTGTTATTCAAATGCAATCGAGGGCAGATCATTGTAATTTTTAACAAGGAAGTAATTTTTAACTAGGAATCCTATCCTATATTTGTACATTGTACATGTGTTTAATGAGGTATGTCTTCTTTATGTTAAGTATATGACCGATTTTTGTATTCTTTTCTATGAACTATTACATTAAAAAAGATTACATTTTGTAATAATGAAGTAGAATCATCTCACAAATGGTCGACTACTACAAGTTAGTTGTATGTAAAAAAAATAATCTCATAAATCAAAAAAATAATCTCAGTTTTAGGTCAGATAACTTATGTTCGGCTAAAATATTCTAAAGCTTCTTTTATAAAGAGCTAAACAAACTGTGACTCGGTATAATTAGTTCACTTTTGGATATAACTATACTAATCAAGTGATACAAAAAACTAAAAAAAAACAGGGCAAGTATGTAAAAAAGAAACAAATGCTTCTGATAGTTATTATTTCGGGGTAATTTAAGAAAAACTCATTAGAACAAAAAAGGACCGCGACCGCATCCGCAACTGCCGGCAATAGAGACAGACCCAGCTGCTGGCAGGATCCCACCGAACTCAACAGCACCTAGGATAGGGACTTGTCCGGCGACTAGGGTTGTACCAGCGACACCCATCTCTCCAGCGACAGCAACATCTCCGACACCAGATCCTCCGTAGGCACCGGCGAGTCCAGCAGCGGCTGGGTAAGCGGCAAATGCAGCCGGCATCTCCCGAACATATGCACCTGGACCAGCTAGGGCTGCTTCAAGAGCATATGCGCCCGGGGCCGATAAACCGGGAGCGAACGCACCCGATAAGTATTGACCATATGCATTCTAATGAGATAAGAGTGTGTTATTTCATTTACAAGATAATTAAACAAAATAATTTTATTAGGTAAAAAGTAACGCATTTAATAGCAATTGTTTTTACCTGGATGAAGCAAGCCTGGATGCAGAGCGCAAGGAAAGCGAAGGTGGACATGATGATGGTATTGGTATTCAACGATGTGACTGCACAATGGTTATTGAGAGAAACAAGATCCCTTTTATACAATAAATGGTTTATTTGCGCAATAGTAATTGTTCTTAAAAAATACGTGTCGTTTAGAACACACATTTAAAAAAGCAACCGATTCTCCGAAAAAAAAATCATTACACAAATACATAAATGTTCTGTAATATAGCTCATTTGATTGAAGTATTCTTTTTAATATTTGTAATAATAAATATGCCTTATTTAAAATACATAATTGGAATGATACAAACATTAATAAGAAGAAATCGCATGAATTCGAAACCATTTGGGTTTCCTATTCAAGAGCTCGAAACTTGGCAGACTCGCGGCGTGAAACTAGTCGGGCAAAATTCCAATTAAATTACGTGAACATATCCGGGTAAATATTTATTTAATGATTCTCATATCCCTGAAAGTTAAATTACAAAAATGTTAAGATATTGAAAAATAAAGTCCTTGATGGTAAATCTATATCTATACATGTAATAAAATTGTCACTGATCCATTTCTATACATGGAAAATATTAAAAAAAAACCTCCTAGGGGGCCTTTATTGGGGCAAGAGAACCCAAAACAATTGTTTTTCAGTTTGTCTGTTTGTCTGTATGTTTGTGCACGCTAATCTCAGAAACGGCTTAACTAATTCGAATGTGGTTTTTAGGAATATATTTTCACAGTCTTCACTTAAAATTTAGTGTTTATTTCATCTAAATCGGTTATAAAATTAAAGTTATGTCAATTTATGTCAATCATGTAATAGGTAGGTACCATGCAAATCTTATTCTATACATGTAATAAATCTGTAGAGGAGTAGTCTTTGTACATAGAAAATATTTTAAAAAATATACCAGGGTGTGAAGTGATAACTAACAAAATCCATTTTCAGCATTTTTAAAATCTTCTTCTGTTTATCTGTTTGTCTTTTAGTTGTGCACACAACACAAAAAAATATATATTTTCCAAAATTCATACAAGGCTTATATAAAGATCCCCCTTTATATAAACAAGAGAACCCAAAACAATGTTTTTTCATATTGTCTGTTCGTCTGTCTGTTTGTGCACTCTAATCTCAGAAACGGATAAATAGAGTTGGATGCATTTTTCGGGAATATATTGCCATGGGATTCACTTTATATATTGTTTTTCTTTTAAATTGGTTAACAAATAAAGAAGTTAATAATCTGCAAAAATTCCATTGCTGCTTACCAGTTTGAAAGTTTATAGTTTTTACATACATTGGTAAGTACAAAGGGTACGTTTTATCAAAATCGAAATCTACGCGTACGAAGTCGCAGGCACAACTAGTATTCAAAATTATTTTACCTTTCTACTAAAACGTTTGGGATGTTTATTGCGAAAATGTAAAATAGTACGGCATATTTTGCTTTACAATTTACATACTAACAATAATCAGAAAGTGTCCTTATTGTTTATCAAGTAATGATCAGTGTTCTATTTTTATTGCAATTAAAATTTAATTAATGTCACGTATAAAAAATCAACGTAATATTCTTAAAATTTATAACAGATAAGCTTTAACAAATATGTTTATTCGTATAAAAGCCTACAATATACTTCTCTAAACATTGTTAAGGTTGTATCCAAGCGTTCAACAACTCAACATGTTCAAGACCATCCTCGTAGTATGCGCTCAGGCGCTATTCATTCAGGTAATATTCATTTATTACAACAAATATAAAATAATAAATTTGTACAATATTACATAGAATCGATTTTTGTTTTAGTCGATTGCTGGACAGTGTTTAGGAGCCGGGCTAGGTGTCTATGAGGTGGAAGCTCCTCTTGGTGCCGCTAGCTGGGCTGGTTTAGCCACTAGCCCCTTCGTCGCCGGTCGTTCCTGTGGTGTTGGAGGTTACGGACCTGCCGCTGCAGCTGCTTCCCATGGTGGTGCTCTGCCGGTTTCCAGCGCTTCCGCTATCCCTGCCAGTGGAGTGTCTGTAAGATCAAACAACGCCATCGAAGGAGCTTTGGCAGTATCCGGTGCTCTGCCATTCTTGGGAACCGTAGCTCTTGAGGGTGCTCTGCCTACAGCTGGAGCAGGTGCTGTCGCTTATGGTTGTGGAAACGGAGAGGTTGCCATGTTGTCTGAGGACATCGGTGCTGCTGGTTACAACGGTCTCGCCGCGCCACTCGGCTATCGTGCTGGTGCTTTGGGTTACGCCGCCGGTCCATTGGGCTATAACGCTGAGATCATAGGACCCGCCTTTCCCCGAGCGGGATGCGGCTGTGGCTCCCGTCTTGTATAAATGTAAAAGAAACCTTTGATCTGGAAATAAAACTATCCTTTGCAATTATTCCCTCTTTTTTATTTATCTTTCCTAAAATGAGTTTCGTGCACAATAAAAATAACTGTAACATAGCTTTAATTCTGTCAAATACTAATATTTAATACCTGCGATAGGCTTGTCACTAAAAGTTCTTTTTTATTTAAAACTTAATTTCAAATTATTGAATGATTTTTTCATACTTCATCATTTCCTTTCCAAATCTTTTTCGTCACGACTTTTCTCAAGTAAACTACTGAGTTCCCTTTCTCTGCGCAGTCTCAATAAACACGGTTTTAATATAATTACGGTTAATCAACGTGATTTCACCACAATAGCGTAGTAGGAAGAGAGCAAAAAAATACAAAAGCATAACATGTGCACGTGTTTTATAAAAGATAAAAGTGTCAGCACTTTGTTATAAACTATGAGAATATGTGATGCTCTTAGTAATTTACAAAGATATAAATAAATACTAGAGATAACAAAAATTATACTATTTGAAAATAGCAGACTTTAGGAGTTAAGTCAGTACTTTACTAATTTAATTAGATGTATCATATATTATTTTATTATGTCTTGTAAAATAAGAAAAAACAAATAATATTCTTATTTTATAAACATTTCATAATATAAAAAACATTCCAGATTTTAGTTTCAATTAAGGTCATTCCATGATTAGAAAATAGTTTTTATTATGTTCCGGTAATTATCATAAGAGAATTAAAACGTAGACAGAAGTGCTGTAACCCAAGTTCCCAGAATAACTATATTCTTCAAATTATATCTTTACTATTTTGAAGAATCGTAGTCCTCGTGAGTGTGGTTCATTATTGGATCTCCAAATTAAAACTGCATTACACATATAATACTTTGTTTCTTCAACGGGCTTGCTACAACTTTACAGAGAGGTCTGACTTCTGTAGCGAAAATTCTCAAATTCTTCCATATTTATAGGTTTTTAGATGTTGAAATGATAATAATAGAAATAGTAATATACTTCGATTATAAATTAACATTATTATTAAATTTAAATATTGGTGTATAAATACATTTTAGAAGAATCTACTTAATTAATTTCCATTCTTATAAAAGGTATTTTTTACTTGGGATTAGTTCGAAACCTTAATTATTTTTAATTTTCGCCAACCCGCGACAACTGCATTACGTTCTTAAATTGTTCACTGTATCGCTTGTAAGCAAAATTAAAAAAATTAAAAACCCTCAATACAAAAAGACCTCTAAAAAGATAATAATATGTACTTGAAAATACCTTTAAACATGTATAGCCATGTTAAGCTTATTTAATTTTATATAAATATAGAATGAAAAATAAACCGATACGGGCACGGATTCGAACCCGCGACTACTGGGAAACCGTCCCGTCGCTCTACCAACTGAGCTACCGTATCGCTGTCCGCCTCGGTGAATTAAGCATTCTATATGTGATCGTCTTTTATCGGGACGGTTGTGACATCTATTAGGTTTCTTTCGAAAATCCTAACCATGTTCTAACTTTGCAGTATAGATAAACATTGAAAAGATGCCACTACCGAAATTAATGTTTGAAAATACCTTTTTTTTCTTGACTCGGTGGATTGACCCGAAGATCGATGGATGCTACTGGACCACCTGCAAGAATAGAGCTGGGTGCTCCGAGTATGGGCTTGTTCTGTGGCTTTTCATAAAATCTTACCTTCAGACTTGATGAAATAATTTGAAGGTACCCTAATTGATGGCTGCTGCTGGATCTCTTAGGAATAGAGCTGGCCACGCCGAGTATAAGCTTGTTTTGTTGGGTTTGATAAAATGTTTTCGTTTCTACGTTAACATTATACTTCTATTCGTCTAGGTTATTCAGTAGCTTTTAATTTTTTTGTAGACTAGATTTTTTTATTTATGAAATTAATTCTTCTAGATTCTTTAATGTGGTAGGCCAATAACTATATCGGAGAAATTACCTCTGTCCTGTTTTTATACATTGTATTACAAGAGGTTGATGCTGTTCGGCTCCTGAAGTTTCCGTATTTAAAAGGTTTTAAAATAATACAATGATAATAGCAGAAATCGTAATGTATTTTGATTACCTATAGCATTTTCATTGTAATATAATCATTATTATTAATTAATGGTGTATAAGTTATATTTATATCAATCTACTTAAATAACTTCGGATTTTAATAAAGGTAAATTTTTAACTTGGGGTTAAAATAATAATATATTTTTTTTCTGTTGTGATTCATAATAACATAAAAATCTGTAATCTACATTCTACACTAACGTAATAACACTTACGAAATTGCTTCTTGCTTGAAAGCCCTATCATTGAAACCACTAATTTTGGAAATAATATCTTTGATTATGATAGAACACAACCAAGTATCAAATAGGAGTCCGTGCTAGACAAGATATGACAAATGTAAGTAATTCTATTTTATTTCCGGGTACAATTAGATACTATTATTGAAATATGAATCCGATCGTGTATCCCACTTTTATAATCGGTGCGAGCGAATAAAAAAGATAGCACATAGGAGATAGGATATAAGACATAGGAGATAGGACATAAATGAATATGTTTCTAGTAGTTTACATGTCGGTTTATTTCAGAAAACATCATTAGTACAAATAAGGACCGCGACCGCATCCGCAACTGCCGGCGATAGAGACAGAGCCAGCTGCTGGCAGGATCCCACCGAACTCAACAGCACCTAGGATAGGGACTTGTCCGGCGACTAGGGTGGTACCAGCGACACCCATCTCTCCAGCGACAGCAACATCTCCGACACCAGATCCTCCGTAGGCACCGGCGAGTCCAGCAGCGGCTGGGTATGCGGCAAATGCAGCCGGCACCTCCCGAACATATGCACCTGGACCAGCTAGGGCTGCTTCAAGAGCATATGCACCTGGAGCCGAGAAACCGGGAGCGAACGCACCAGACAAGCATTGACCATATGCATTCTGATGAGATAAGAGTGTGTTATTTTATTTACAAGATAATTAAATTAAAAAAATATTACGTAAAAAAATGTGTATTTATTTGCAATTGTTCTTACCTGGATCAAGCAAGCCTGGATGCAGAGCGCAAGGAAAGCGAAGGTGGACATGATGATGGTATTGGTATTCAACGATGTGACTGTACAATGGTTATTGAGAGAAACAAGATCCCTTTTATACAATAAATGGTTTACTTTGCGTAATACCTAGAAGTTATTCATAAGAAATACGTGCCCTTCAATGTTTATTTTGTTCGTTTTGTTTATTAGTTAGATCTATTTTTAATAATAGTTTTTATTATTTAGCCCCGTTTATTTTTACATTAATGTATTTCTGAAATGTTTAAATAAAAAAGTGTCTTTGTAATTAATTTTAAATATTTCAATATTCAGTTCTGCACAAGTGGGTTGTGCACTTTACAATAACCATTTCCAAGATTTTTAATAACTGCATTTCTTGTAGGGTGTTCATGTTTCGTGTGTTATGTAATCATAGAAAAGTAACATCTCTTTTAGATTATATTCAAGAGGTCAACTTACTTTTGAAGTTCTGGTGGGGTTCTTGCTCTTGTAGTTTTGATATGATTAGATAGGTAAGCCATTCAAGTTAATTTTCAGCATAAAAATATTGGTCTGGAAATTGTATTTTTATGGCATTAAGAACAACGATCACAAATTTTACTCCGACTCCGATTTATTTACGAATCCAATCTTAGTCAATCAGGTCTTTTTTAAATGATCTGCTGACATACAAAATATAAATACAAGGAACTAAAACAAAGTCGCGTTATCAATTACGTACTGGTTTCAAAAAATGTTGCAACTTTTGGGGCATATTAAGACTTTTTGAACAAGGCCATAGTGATTTTTTCAACTACCTCCCAAATCTCAATCTTTCAAACATTATCGTCTAACAAATTTTAGTGTCTAAAAATCTTTGGTTAGCTAATGATACTTCAAAATTTATAATGTTTTTTCATCTTTTCATGTAATAAAAACTTTAAAATAGAACGTAGGATCCGTCAACTGCTCTTCTCAGTGAAAAAATCTTGTATAAAATTTACTTTTAACTTGCCATTAATTATTGCGATTATTTCTGAAATGAGGTTCAGGGTTTATTTAAAACAAACTTTAATTAATATTTATTTATATTCCTAGAAGTCGTAAGATAATTTTTGTTTATTTTGCATTTAAGTTATACGTTTTTATTTTCTTTCTTGATCATTAGGTATTACTTATTTTTAACACGAAAAATAGTTAAAATAATATCAGAAACTTGTTTCTTAATATTTTATCGGAAAGTAGGCGCATGTTTCCCTTTTTAATTGTAATTATAATCACGTTCCAAAAGTCAATGTAATATTTCTAAAATACACAACAGATTGTTTTCACAACTCTATTAGTATAAAAGCCTACAATATATTACTCTAAACATTGTTAAAGTTGTATTCAAACATTCAACAACTCAACATGTTCAAGACCCTCCTCGTAGTATGCGCTCAGGCGCTCTTCATTCAGGTAATGTTCATTTATTAAAACAAATAATAAAACAAAATCGTACAATACTACATAGAATTTTTAGCAAGTATCAACATTTAGTCTTATTAAGAAAAATTGAAATGTATGTTATTGTTTTAGTCGATTGCTGGACAGTGTTTAGGAGCCGGGCTAGGTGTCTATGAGGTGGAAGCTCCTCTTGGTGCTGCTAACTGGGCTGGTTTAGCCACTGGCCCCTTCGCCGCCGGTCGTTCCTGTGGTGTTGCTGGTCCCTTCGCCGCCCCTTGGACTGCTGTTGGAGGTTACGGACCTGCCGCTGCAGCTGCTTCGCATGGTGGTGCTCTGTCAGTATCCAGTGCTTCCGCTCTACCTGCAAGCGGAGTATCCGTAAGATCAGACAACGCCATCGAAGGAGCTCTGGCAGTATCCGGTGCTCTTCCATTCTTGGGAACCGTGGCTCTTGAGGGAGCCCTGCCTACAGCTGGAGCAGGTGCTGTCGCTTATGGTTGTGGAAACGGAGAGGTCGCCATGTTGTCTGAGGACATCGGTGCCGCTAGTTACAACAGTCTCGCCGGGCCACTCGGCTATGGTGCTGGTGCTTTAGGCTATGCTAATTTTTTTTAGGCTATGCTACAACGCCGAATTTGTTGCACCTGCTTACTCTCGTGCTGGATGTGGCTGTGGGTCACGTCTTATTTAAGAATAAGAAATCATTTCTCATGGGAAATAAAATGTTTGCTCAGGATTTAAGTTTTTTTTTTACCTCCGACCCAAAAAGAGGTGTGTTATAAGTTTGACCGATGTATCTGTGTTCTTGTGTATCTGTGTATCTGTTTATTTCTGTATGTGTGTGTCTATCTATGGCAACGTATCAGCCAACCGCGTGGACGGATTTGGATGCGGTTTTTTTTTATCGATAGCTTGTTTCATCGAAATGGTTCTTATATGTTTGGTCGAAATAGAATTAGTCGTTTCCAAGATAAGGAGCTTTTATTGGTGAAAGGTTTTTATACCATATTTATAGTAAAAATCTAAACAAGTGAAATTCGTAGTGTTTTCGTAGGTTCATTTACTACAAAATAGAAAAAATAATAAAAAGGAGAAAAAAAAATAAAATTTAAAAACCGCGATTACAAAAATACGTCTAAAAAGGATAAAAATAATATTATTATGTACTTATTGAAGTCATTGCGTCGGGGGGCCGCTAAATAAAGGAAGAATTCAAAATTCAATTAAGTTACCAAGGCAAATAACGAAATAACAATATCAAATCGTATAGTCTAAGTCCTTATGCATTTACTCCGATTTTTTTGTAAAATAGACAACGTCGTCGGGTGGATGAAGAAGACAACAATACGGGTAGAAAAAGAGAAAAGATAAGCCTCACTAATCACTCATGGTATGAGACGCTGCTCTAATATGAAGTACAAGTTGAAGCCGAATTTTTCAGAGTATGGCATTACTCACACCAGCGCCCAAATCTATCAATTCAATATATAAAGGAACACATAAAATAAGAGTTCATCGCATTGCAGTAAAAAGTGAGTTATGGTGCAGTTTCTGTGTTCATGAAAAAGAAAGGAAACAAATAAGCTTGGCCTTTACGAAAGTTATGGCAGCACGCTTTTTAATTGCTGGTTAGAATAAACATCAGGGATATGGTAACAAAATGATTATGTTGATTATAGATAACCGTTTTATTTTTTCATTCGTTGTTCATATATTTAAGACAATTATTAGTTTACTTTATTAATTTAATTTAAATTATATAAAAGATATTTCTTGACATCATTTTTTTTAATAACAAAATATTACACGAAAACAAGCAATTAACGAGAAGAAAAATTTGTCACTTCAATAACATTTTTCTAAATTTGAAAACTATCAAGTAATCCATATAGTAGTATGTTGTGATGCATTATAATGAAAAAAAAAATTGTCTCGTTAGAGAGATATGACATTAACTTCTTAAGAGAATATTTATAAGGATTGTTTTTATTTATTAATTGTGATTGTTGAGTTGAGTTGAGTAATTGATCAATCAATTAAATGTAATCAAGTTGAAATTATAAGTAAAATCATTTATTTTAAAATAAATAGACTTAATCTTTAGCCAAAAAGATGTATATTTTTAATAATTAATTCGAAAATGTATTATGAATCAAATAATAATGACGAAACAATTGTACTTGACATTGAACCACAATCATTCTCCAAGTTCGAACTAGTTTTAGTCACGTACGTTTGTCATTATCATCTTACATCATATTACAGTGTTGACACTCTGCGATATATTATAACAGTTATTTAATATTATTGCATTATCAAGCAACATTTACGTATGTAATTAAATAATAACAAGGTCAAGTATGGACATTAAATAAATTTTAAAACAATAATTGCTTTCTATTATATAAGTACTTGATAAACAAGGTTTATTTTTGTTGTTGTTTAATTGTTGCATCTTCAATTGTGTTGTCTGACACTTCACTAGAAAGGAAAGCGGAAATTCCCGATGCACCGCCATTTGAAGCAGCTGCAGTAGCAAGTTCGTAACAATTAGTGAAGAAGGAACCACCAGCGGCAGCTCCAGATGAAGGACTAACTCAACCAGTCCAGTTAGTTGGCGCCAGAGCCCTTTGAGCCGCATAAGGTCAGATACCTAAGCCAGCGCAGATACATTGTACTGTAATGGAATAAAACAACGGCTTACAATTATTTGTTAAAACATTTATCATTTTATTATTTTGCACTTATTTTTTAAGCCCAATAACAATTCTCCTGAACGAGGAGTACTTGAGCGTAAATCAAAAGAGCAACTTTGAAAAACGTCATGTATTTGCGGAATGCATAACCTTGATATGCGTATAATTTGAATTCGTAAGCATTTTATACAAAATTACCACGGAATGCCAAATACTTTTGTTAAATTGGTCAATGGGTCAAGAAAGAAAAATGCTTACTTTACTTATAACGTCCATGTTTAATAGTATTTACTCAAATACAATGTACCTATACTATAATATAATTGGAATATTACATCTCACAACATTTCTAAAAAAATATATAATATCTTCCAAAATATGTATACAAAAAAAATATATTATAAGCAAGGACAATATTTTATTTGTTTGTTAAAATTAGATAATGAAAGTACTGTAACAATTACATGAGCTCACAGTAGGTACTGAATGCAAAATAAAGGCATACTTAAAATAAATTTGTTTAAAAAATTTGATTATACTCTAGGTGGTAATTCTAAACTATGCCATCGCTATGAAAACAATTCGAATAATAGAAAACTATGTATAAATTTCGTATCTATAATTCCGCTGCGTCAGCACTTCGCGTTCGAAACATTTTATAAACTTTTTTTTTTTTTTTTTTTTTTTTATACCACGATGGTGGCAACAAGCTCACGGCCCGCCTGATGGTAAGCGGTCACCGTGGCCTATGGACGCCTGCAACACCAGGGGCATCACACGCGCGCTGCCGACCCTTTAAAAAACTATTTACTCCCCTTTTGAAGAGCCCCATACTGTAGCCCTCAGGGAAAACCTCGGCAGGGAGTTCATTCCACAGCTGAAGTGTCCGTGGGAGGAAATTCCTCTGGTACCTGACTGTACGGGACCACTTAGACTCCAATGTGTGAGGATGAATTCCCTGTCGATGGCGAGCGGTGCGGTGGTAAAAAGTAGCCGTGGGCATCATGTCAAACAATTCCTCGGAACACAACCCGTTGTACAAACGGTAGAACACGCATAAAGAGGCAAAATCTCTCCTTAGGTTTAAGGGTTCAATACCGTTTGTGAGATTGGGATCGTCGACTATTCTCACAGCTCGTCTTTGGACCGAGTTGAGTGGTCCAAGCTGGTATCCAGGTGCTCCCGCCCAAAGATGAGAACAGTACTCCATATGGGGGCGAACTTGCGATTTATATAATAGCAGTCGTTGCCCCGGTGTGAAGTACCGCTTCGCTTTATTAAGCACACCCAGTTTTTTGGATGCCAGCTTGACCTTGTCCTCTAAGTGACTTCGGAACTGGACGTCACTGGATATGTCAACACCAAGGATCCCAATACTCTTAGAGATGGTGAGGGTTGTGTCCTGGAATTGTGGAGCTACAGCGAATGGGGTTTTTTTCGCGGTGAACGCACAGACTTGTGTCTTAGAGGGGTTAAACCGGACCAAATTGTCCCTACCCCAATCGGAGACCTTGGATAAGGTACTCTCGATTTCTGACACAAGTTGTTCGCGACTTTCTTCCACAATGGAACGAGGGATATTCGCACGGCCTGTATAAAATGCGTCTCCGCTGCTGTCGTCCGCATAGCAATGAATGCCATCAATAGACAACATATCATTGATATGCAGAAGAAACAGCGTCGGAGAAAGTACAGAACCTTGCGGGACGCCAGCGTTTATAGCCAATTTATCAGAGCAGCTACCGTCTACGACGGCTCTTATGCATCGGTCGGATAGAAAGCTGGCGACCCATTTGCACAACCCCTCGGGCAGTCCGTATGTTGGTAGCTTCGTTAGAAGACCCCGGTGCCAAACCCTATCGAACGCCTTCGCTATGTCCAGGCTAACTGCCAATGCCTCACCTTGACTCTCGATGGCTGAAGCCCAACGGTGTGTGAGATACACTAGAAGATCACCAGTCGAGCGATCGTGGCGAAAACCGTATTGCCGGTCGTTGATCAAATCGTGTTCTTCTAGGTATCTTAGGAGCTTCGTGTTAATAACACGTTCCATCACCTTCGAGAGAAGGGAAGTTATAGCGATAGGCCTGTAATTCGACGGGTCTGATCTATCGCCCTTTTTGGGCACCGGGTGCACATGGGCGGTCTTCCACGAAGACGGAACTAGCCTAGAGTGGTAAGAAAGTGCGAAAAGTCGCGTTAGCACGGGGCACAACTCAGGAGCACACTGTTTGAGCACCACTGCTGGTATGCCGTCGGGCCCACTCGACTTATGGACATCCAGACCGAGCAGCTCCCGCCGAACATCTCTCTGCGAAATGTTTACTTCCGGCATGGAGTGGCCGCAACATGAGATATTAGGCGGCACGTTGCTTTCGTCATCGGCCATAGTCGAGTTAGAGGCAAAGAGATTACCCAGGAGATCGGCTTTCTCTTTTGCACTGTGGGCTAAATTACCTTCGGCATTCCGCAGTGGTGGTAAGGACGACTGACAGAAATTCCCCTCGGCAGCCTTAGCAAGCGACCAGAAGGCACGACTCCCAGAGGGGTAGCCAGCCAGTTTCTCGCCAATTCTGCCGATGAAGTCGAACTTAGCTCTAGCAATTGTTCTTTTACTGGACCTCGAAACAGCGTTTAGCTTGCGTTTCACATCAGGCAAATTAGGATCCCGATTGGCTCGAGCCGTGATCCAAGCCCTGTATGCGGCTTGTTTAAGAAGCCTAGCTTCTCTACAGGGCCGATTAAACCACGGTCGTTTCTTTGCCCCCGCAGCTACTAGCGAGTTTGGAATAAAGTATTCCATACCCACCAGTATCGTCTCAGTGACCGCAGCTGCGCAGGCGTCGGGATCATCTGATGTGAAGCAAAGCTGTCTCCACGGGTACGATGCGTAGTATCCTCGCAATCCATCCCAGTCTGCTGACTTATACTGCCACACGCGCCGCGAGCTAGTGGGCCGAGGTGGATCTGGCCGTGCGCATGGTACTACGGTCCGGATAAGACAGTGGTCGGACGAGCCGAGTGGTGCATCCACTGACAGTGTATATTTATCCGGACGTGTGGTCAGCAGAAGGTCCAAGATAGAGCTTGTATGGTCCTCAATATCTGGTATTCTTGTTGGAGAATGTACCAGCTGTGAGTAACCATAGGCCAGAGCAAATTCGTGAGCACACCGCCCGGCGTAGTCGGTAGACCGAGAACTGAGCCACTCAGTATGGTGGGCATTGAAGTCTCCTAAGATTACCAACTCCGCAGAGGGGTGTTGCTCAAGAACTCTATCTGTCGTCAATTGCAGGTGCTCGAAAAGTCGTTTAGTTTCCCCGTCACCGCTATGAGACCTGTATAGGCACGCATAAATACGGGTGTGGCCTCCGTGGTCTACGCGCACCCACAATATCGACAGGTCCCTGTCTTCCAAATGTTGGAGACGGCGACAGCAGATATCCTCCCGAACGAACATACATACACCGGCACGTCTCAAGAACGTATGTTCAAGTTTGTAGCCGGGGTAGAGTAGGTATGATATGTCGGCCGGGCAGGATATCTGCGTCTCCGTGAGAAAAAATAAGGTCGGCTGCGCAGTCTCAAGGTGTTGATGGACTGCGCTTAGGTTTGCGTGTAGTCCCCTGATGTTACAGAAATCCACTTGTGTGGATAGGGGAGCCGCTGTACAAAATCTATTTCTTTTCTTTGTTCTCATGTTTATTTTGTAAAAGGGGGCTAAATAGGTAGAGGATTTGCTGTGATGATAGCTAGGGGACAAATTTTATAATGCTGACTAGTCACTGAGCAGAATAGGTAGTGCGGTTTGTCGGCGCAGCGTACGAGAGGGCCCCCGGTCCCCCCCCACTGCAGCAGCCGGGTCCACTCCGGTCTCCTACTCCGGCACGACTACAGCAGCAGGGATTTTTCGCGGGTTGGCAGTTCAGCCTCCCAGGGCGGAGATTAAGTGATCCCTGGGTTCGGGAACTCTACTGACCCGCGGGCGGCCAGCGACGAACCGTTTCACCGGGTCTCACTGACCGCTGCGCCCACACTCCGCGCCTACACCATTCAGTAACCGCATCACTTGCATTACCGGTCCTCCGCTATCAACACAACAAACCCTCCGGAGCTCTGGATACCTTACTCACCACAGGAACACAACACCACTAAAGAACGATGTCATTTGGCTGCGATCTTCTGTAAGGCGGAGGTATTTCACCAGTCGGGCTGCTCCAAATTTGAGTGAGGTAAACCCCACTGTGCCCTACCTAACTTGATGTCTAATCTAATGAGCGGTCAAACGTTATAATTTGCTATGAGGCAACATGGTTAAAAAATATCAATATATCAAGAAATACATACAAAAGAAATAATTTATTTTAGTGTAACAGATATTTTTACATTGTATTGACACGTCTTTTAGCTAACCTATCTAGTAAAACAGAAAACTTTGAGACTGCTTATGTAGGTGCGATTTTAATTAACTATCTCGTTCTCTGTAACAAGAACTATAATTTATTAAGGATTAAGAATTAATAAGGATTGCTAAATACTTCAAATTTTATTGTACAATTTTAGTAGCAGTCTTTTAAGAATACCGTTTATGAATAGATTAGAATGCCATATTATGGTAGAAACATTCTTTTTTATATGGAAACATCATTTTGTTTACTCATGTACGCTTAAATTAACACGTATTTTTTAAATTCTCTTGATAACATTATTGCATTATTAATTTAAAGTCTATATAAATGTGGAAACTCTCTGTATTGTTAATACACATTCATCATCATAAGTCATCGAATATATTTAATAGGTACATATTTAATAATGTACACTTTTGCGTTCTTATTCTGCTTCCAAGCTTGTTTGGTTCAGGTAAAAGCTATGTTACTAACAATACTATCTAATTAACTATTGCATGGGTTTTATTGCTCTTCAATATTTAACATACCTAAGTTTATCCACAGAATGTCTACAGTCAGATCATTCAAGGTGTACGCCATGGTTCCTATGGGGTTACGGGAATCGGTGATGTGCACATCGATGGTGAATTACCTAGAGGTGGTACCACCCGGCTGGAAGCACAGGTTCCCCTCTTGGGTTCTGTTCGCATTACTGTACCTAATTTCGCAAAGTTATAGAAATTATTTACAAAACTTCAAACTTTTAACCCAATAATACTTACTACTAAGTACTATCCTTTTTTAATTTATAAAAGTTTTAAGGAAGTCTTTTCTTTGTTTTACTTCAGCCAATCGTGTTTCACTGTTTGATTTTTAAGACTCGTTCGGAGATTTGTTTTTAACTAGCGTATAATATATATAGTCTCAGGTATTGTGTTTTTTTTATTTAATCGGAAAATAAACATATATTTTTTTAATATTTTAAATAATGATCATTACACTTATTTAAATTTTATTGAATCTTGTTAACGGTTTATAATAATAAAAACAATATATTTAACTAGCGTATAATACATATAGTCTCAGGTATTGTGTTTTTTTTATTTAATCGGAAAATAAACATAATTTTTTTTAATATTTTAAATAATGCTCATTACACTTATTTAACTTTCATTGAATCTTTATAATCTTTCATTCATTCGTTTATAATAATAAAAACAATATATAGTATATCAATTTTAAGTCCAAACTTGATATCAAGAAAAAAGAAATTCAAGTAATTTGATAAATTAAATCCTTTCTAACCAAGATAAATCATTAAGATAAATTAGATTTAAATTATTCGGAAGTTGTGGATCCAATTCTAAGTAACCTAATAAACGAACTTCTGAATACTAACTTTAATCAACTAAAATGAGTAGTTAACCATTTATTATTTCAACGAAACTACGATTAAACATTTTATTGACTATTGAATTGGATTGAATTAAATTCATCAGAGAAATCGAATCGCTCTCACGTACATTATTTTTGAATGAATATTTCGAAATTAAAACCAATATAGCTAACACAGTCCAACTTCGTTCAAGTTGAATTCCTAAAAAATATTTCTAAGTGGAATTTCTAATTAGCCTAATATATAATAAATATTTATTTTTAATATTTAAGTCTCTAATTTACCTATTTACCTACGTACATAACAAACTATATTACTGAATATTACTTTAAAATATCAGAGTTTCAGTCAAACTTTCAAACCCTATTAAAACATTTTTAGCATTCATTATAAAACAAACATATTTATCTATTTCCCAACGTCCAGCTTTCTAATCTGTAGCTTAGCTTTGACAGTGAGATATAAATAATAGATCTTGAAGTAAGACTAGGAAATAACATTACTCAATAAATTTTATACCAAATTAACAATCAATTAATACACGGGTAATCCATTGTAGCCGAGGCCAGCTAAGCCTATTCCCACGCCAATGCCATTTGCAGCTGGCGCCAAATCCTGTAGACCAAGGTCTTCGCTCACGATGCCCACATTTCCATTTCCACAGCCGTATGCTACTGACCCAGAACCGGCGGCAGCTAACGGACCCTCCAATGCTACGACACCCAGGAATGGGACCTGACCAGATACCGTCAAAGGACCTTCGAATACTAAGTTTTCTGAATGTACTGTTAAACCACTTGGTGGTATTGCAGATGAACTTTTTACAATAAAACCACCGCCATTAGAAGGGAACGGTCCTGGCACGCCAACCAAGCCAGATGCATATGCATTGTTAGCGATGCCAGCTAGGAAAGCACTTTCAGCTTCTGCTAAATTGTTGCCATAATTGCCATTGTACGCATTGCCAATGCATTGTCCTGAGATTTTCTGTAATGTAAAGATTTTTTTTAAATGCAAGATAACTATTATTTAATAATGAAAATAAATATTAAATGATTTCGCTTATAAAATTATGTGAATGTTTCACCCAAAACTGTCGATGTATTTTAGATAATATTTTTATTTTTACCTGGACGAAAAAGACTAACACACAGACGTAAGCGAGTTTGGAACACATTTTTAATGAATATACTTCTAAAGAATGGCATTTTAGATTTCCAAAAGGTCTTTATAATAACAGTCTTTCTAAATTCTGATAAACTTATCTTTAATTGCGTGATTTTTATCTTTTTTACAATAAATTATTACGCAAAAATATAATTAGTAATCATTAAAAGTCACATACCTTAAAATATAATAATAGAAAGATTTTAATGAACCTTATCAGTAAAATATGTATGAATTAATAATTATAAAATTTGGACATCTATGACAAAATTTATATAAATATAGAATGAAAAATAAACCGATACGGGCAGGGATTCGAACCCGCGACTACTGGGAAACCGTCCTGTCGCTCTACCAACTGAGCTACCGCATCGCTGTCCGCCTCGGTGAATTAAGCATTCTATATGTGATCGTCTTTATCGGGACGGTGGTGACATCTATTAGGTTTCTTTCGAAAATCCTAACCAATGTTTCTAACTTTGCAGTATAGATAAATACTGAAAAGATGCCACAATGGAAACATAAGTGACAGGTCCACATCCTCTTGGCTATTCAAATTTCTTTCTTTTTATGGGTACCCTAATATCCTGTAACATTTTACATTTCCAAATAGTTCCAAGCTAATACTTATAATCTTTCATATTTTTGCGAGGTATCAAAAGAAAACTAAAATAACAGACCACGCTACCACTAGCTCTATGATGGTCTCGCATTTACTTTATACATATTTATATTTAGAATTTAAAAGATTTAAAGGATTTACTTTAAACATTGAAGCCTTTGCAAAGCAATATGTACAATTGTCATTGTCAATACTTTCCTTTAATTCTTTGATAGAAATACTTGTTTAATGTAAGTTTAATTTCTTCTTATTCGGTGTTAAGATGACCTCAGTGGAGCGTCGACAATTACTTGGTAGTTCTCTGGATGTGTAGTCAGCAGAAGATCTAATATATGAAAGATAGTATGTAGCTATCCTCATCCAGGAGACGAAAACAGATGAGACGACATCCAACGTCTCAATCAATTTGGGATCGACCATACGTTGTTGCAAAGTAAAATATAGATCTCCTCGCGTAGTTACGTCACGTGCACGTGACCCTAGCAAATCGCTTTATACACATGTAGGTTTACAAGGCTATCGGACTTGGACTAATCCAATCGCAACCTCCCTGTTACATTTTCTTCAGAAAGGTCCCGAATAAATATTTATAAATTTCACATAAAATATTAAAATAAATATTAGTTGGATAAAGTATGGAAATATTAGAGTCACTTTCGTTCCGCAGACGAAATAGTGCAGTTCTCCGAGTCCAGTTATTAACTTCAAGGCATGATTGTAGATCTTTGTAAGGTTAGCAAGCAGGTGGGCTTCGAAATAAACATCTCCAAAACAAAGCTGATGTCAAATCACATAAAAAAGTAAATAAATTAGGACAGTGAAACACTTAGATACGTTGAGCAACACATTTACTCAGAGAAAAAAAAAACGGTTTTAGTAGAAACAGTAATGAGCTAGAAGTTTCAAGAAGAATTAAAAATACGTGGGCCGTGGAATAAATATTGGAGTTTTAAGGAATTATTTAAAAGTGATATGCCTATTAACAAAAGAAGTTATGGACTCGTGTCTCATTTCAAGTTAAACTTACGCATCTCAAATATGGAAGTTCACAAATAAAATTAAAAACAAGTTCTAACTTGCCAAGGAGACGTGGAAAGAAGCATGTTTATCATAAGAAAAATACAGAAACTCGGATACGTTGACATAAGACCTAGAACAAAAACAATAGATGCACTAAATGACACACAAAAACAAAAATGGAAGTGGGCTGGACATGTCGCGGGGATCAAAGATGACAGATGAACACACAAAGT
The DNA here is from genome assembly GCA_959347355.1 of Napeogenes inachia. Classification (NCBI taxonomy): domain Eukaryota; kingdom Metazoa; phylum Arthropoda; class Insecta; order Lepidoptera; family Nymphalidae; genus Napeogenes; species Napeogenes inachia. Next base: position 1,614,262 of record OY365794.1, read on the forward strand.
GACTACTTGGAACGGACCTGATGGCAAACACAGTAAAGGGAGACCTTTCGCTCGCTGGGAAGAAGATATATGTAAAATTGCTGGACGACAATTGCAGCTTATCGCTCAGGATAGAGAAAAGTGCCAAAAGTTGGAAGAGGCCTTCATTTGAGAGGGGTTCCTATAGAAAAATATATTAATAACAATTAAGGAATACATTTGTTACAGCAATAGTAGGCAATATTTTATAAATGTAACATATTATGTATGTATAATGTAATATATTAGGAAATAAGGATTTTATTATAAACTAAACAAAACTAAACAAAAGTACCTACGAGTTAAGATGTTTTAACGATATTAGGAAATAAAAGGCTTTTTATTTTTATTCTTTATTGATTTATTATTTCTGGATATCTGCAAACAGTGAGACACTATATAAGTCAATAATATATGCCGTACGGTCTATTGAATCCCCAAGGTGCAGCTTCCTCAGCAAGCATGGCGACTTCACCGTTACCGCAGCCGTATGCAACATCGCCAGCTCCAGCCGTTGGCAGCGCGCCTTCCAGAGCCACAGATCCAAGGAATGGTAATTCACCAGCTACAGCTAGAATGCCTTCAATCGCATTTTCGGACTCAATAGAGACACCGACCGGTGCGAAAGGAGAAGAACTGCGAACAACGAGGCCAGCGCAATTTGATGCGGACAGGGCAGCTGGGTTGTTAGCTGCTCTCCAGGGAGCAGCAGTATAACGACGAGCAGCGTAGGTAGCAGCGGCGAAGGGAGAGAAGGCGTTCCAAGGAGCAGCTAATCTATTGTATGCTCCATTATAGAAGATGCCGGAAATACTCTGTAAAATATTGGTTGATAATCGGATATCGGTATTGAATCGAATATACAATACTATGAGACTTAAAATTTATAAAAAAATAACAAACATAATGTTAATATGTGTTGAATACAAAATAATATATTGGATGGGATTTTTTTTGAATTATATATGAAAAGTCAAGAAAGTTTTTTTTTTAAGTTCAAACGTTTTTGTTTAACTCTCTTGTAGGTAGTAAGATAATGTTGTTGATGTAGAAGCTTTGGGAATTCTGATAAAAAAACGAGACAATTAGTTTTGGCAATTTCAGCCACTTTCGTTCGAATTCTTGCTTTAATCTCATCAGCTGTTGGAATTAAAGATCCAAATCGATGGTTCTTTCAGTCTTGCCATACACGCAGCATCATCTTATTGCGAGTTAACCCGGATTTTTGTCACACTTTTTGATGGCTGACCGACCTTTGACTAAGACTTTTTCGCACTTTGTTAGGTAATCAACTTCTTATCACTAGTTATCAATCTTTTCTAAAACATGTCAGTTTCATTACGTTTCAGTAAAGAATCGCTAATGAGAACTAGTTTCATTAGGTTCCTTTAAATGAGTTCACCTTCACCCAAATATCAAGCTTTTTTGTGTACCCAACTTTTTCAAATAGGTCAAAACTGTTTTGTGGTCAATCTCCATTTCTTCAGCTACGTCATAACTACTGAAATAACGATTTTGGTCCATTTTTCAAAAATTGCGTCCATTTTTTTTGTAACTGAACGACCAGAACGAGGTGCGTTTTTTAAACGTCACATTTTGTTTTGAGGTTGGCGTAGCATTTCGTCCGTTTTTTTAATAATAAATTTAAAATGTATCGAATTTCTTCATTAGATTTACTCATTTTGACAGAAAGAAGAATACATAAAGAATGGCGGCAAACAACATCTTAATAAATTGTTTCCTTTTTAAAATTTAACCATTTTAATGTCATTAAAATCAGCCACATGCAAATAGTACAGCCAAGGGTTTTTTCGCGTACAGTATGTATGAACTTGTATTAATAAATATACAAGTTCCTACAATGCATGCGAAAAAACTTTTACCCCGATTTAAAAATATAATAATATATATTTTTTTACTACAAACCGTATTTCATTATTATAAAAGTAAGTTAAGGACTTAAAATAACAATAACAAAATAAAATACCTGAATTAAAAGGGCTTGAGCGCAGAGAATAAGTACTTTAATTTCCATCTTGTTTCTTGTTTATTTACTAACTTGAGAATGTTCTGAAGTACATCTCAGTAGATTTATATATTTGAATTATTTTCTTATCAATCTGAAAAGACATTATTTTATTTCCTGAACTGATTGTTATAGGTTTATTATTTATTTAATTTTGTAAATCGTAAGGATGACAAACACGTACATACTGTTACGAAATGTCAATTATCAATCAAGAATGTAGGTCGTTACAGTATATAAGCTTACTATTGCATCGGTCTTAATATTGTGTACTCAGTTGTCTACAAACAAACAAGTAAACATGAACACCTTCGCATTCCTTGTACTCTGCGTTCAAGCTTGCTTGGTTCAGGTAATTGTTAAGTTTTTTGTATTCTTGTTTCTGTTTTAATGTTTCAAGTAATCATTTTTTTTTATTTTTTTAAATACTTATTTTTTTTGGATTTTTTATAAATAAATTATATTTTAGAACGCGTATAGCCGATGCATTGGTCCTGCAATTCAGACCGCAGCGGCACCTTGCTACCCTGTTGCCAATTATGCCCCTGCCGTAGTCTCTACATGCGCTCCAGCCTGCTCTTTAGGGATCGCTGCCCCCGCCATGATCCCTGCATATGCTCCAGCGGCGTTCGCACCAAGCGCTTACGCTGTTACCGTGACTGGTGGATGTGGATGCAATGGTCTTTACTACTAAGGCTTGTTAAATATTTGCATTACAAAACTACCTGATTTATATTGAATAAATGTACACGCAAATGACATTTCATTTTTATAAAAAATACCTTTACTAGGTAGGAATCATCCCCTCAGATGATTGTATTTATTCAGCTACAGCTTAGGTATGTTCCATTTTTGGTATAAATTTATTAATATGATATGCGTCAACTTATAACATTCCTTAATTATCTTAAATATATAAAACCTCTATTTCTCTCAAAAGACGACTGTGATGGAACTTATCAATCGACCTTTCTATCTAAAAAAGGCTTTGATATTGTTTTGATACCAGTAACTTGGTTTTGGCTTAACTAAGATTTAGTTAAGCCATAATCTAAAGCTGTACTTTAAATATTTGGTTCAGATTGTACATAATTATTCTTTTCATTAATAGCAGATCTTGCTTAACCTAGATCAGTTCTAAAATAATTATTATCTTCACCAAAATTTCTTGGTGCATAACTTGTTTAAAATAAACGTTCATCAAGGATTTCAATTCTTCTACCATCAAATTGATAAGTTACTGCTCTTGATCCAAGAGTAGACTCTGCACGTTAAAAAGTCAATGGACTGAAGAAGGACAATGTTCCGTACACCGATAGAGTTCCTTCGAATTCGTGCTCAGATTGAACTTAGATGCTACAAGGAGTTATGGGCTATGGAGGAGGCTAGGAGCTATGGAGATAATGGGATCCAAAATTTAAACATTCAAACATTGGGCAGAACACAATCAGGTATAATCAGATGAGCTTTTACTTTTTTTCATAATAATTTCCTTCATTGTTGTGTAAAATTAAATTAAACTATGATCTCCTTACTCCCATTGTGCCTATATCTAGCTGATTTTGTCGGTGGGGTGTGTTTTGGTGACCTATGGTACAGGTATTCCATAAGTTTATATAAATATAGAATGAAAAATAAACCGATACGGGCAGGGATTCGAACCCGCGACTACTGGGAAACCGTCCCGTCTTTATCGGGACGGTGATGACATCTATTAGGTTTCTTTCGAATGCTAACCAATGTTTCTAACTTTGCAGTATAGGTAAACATTGAAAAGATGTCACTACCAAAATTAATGTTTGAAAATATCTATAAACATGTATAGCCATGTTAAGCTTATTTAAATTTAGGATTTTACTCCATACCTTCTAAAATTTTATTCCATACCTTTTTTAGATACCAGTCATACCTCATACTTACGGGTGTTATTAAGACTAAATGTGTTAGCATAGTTTTATATTTAAATTCCTATCTATGTATTTCTCACTTGTGTTGTGTGGGTTTCATAATAAAAACACTATTCTATTCTAAAAATAAAAATACCAATTGACATCGCCATTAGACTTCATATTCATCATCAATATTTTTAACCTATTGACCTAGTATAGTCTGAAATAATTTATATACATAATAAAATATTAAATGCAGAAAGTTTTGTGTTAAATACCATAAATATTTCCTTCTCAATTATTCATATTTTAAAAAAGTGAAAATATATAGGATGTGTGTGTGTGTGATCTTTATATAGGATGGTCGCCTTGTTTCCGCTTGCCCTCTTCCAGCTCCGAATAAAAGGTAGTCGGACATTTACGAAATATGTCTGCACTATCCAATCTGCCACCTTATTAGATATGCCGCAATTCCATACACCTTTGCGCGTCAAAGAACCTGCGTATTACGAACACGGTCTGACTAATAGATGTTTAATATAGTGAGGAGATAGTTAAGTGAAATCTATGTAAGTGCGGATGAGAGCGTTTGTCAGTGAGTTAGGCGGTCAAGTCGCCTAATATAAGTATCCATTGTCTAGGACATATCTTAGAGAGAAGTTGACATGACAGGAATTTACTCGATCTGAGATGTTCACAGGTTCCTCCAGCTTATTAGCTAAGACGCTTTTGCTTGTTCTCTCCCCGAGTGAAGGAATGACCTTAGAATAGGTTGACTGTGTTGTGTTATATAAATTCTTTTAAATATATATTGTACGTTTATGCTGGAGTAATGATAAATAATATATAATACCCTATTTGCTATTCTGTAATACTATCTAAAATTAAGATAACTCATTATATTTCAAAATCATGCTTTTAAGTAGGACTAAATATTTCTTTGTGAGAAAAAGTACCAACGAAATCTATTTAATTTTACAAATGCCACAACGATTAATTAATCGATCACTCTAACCAAAACTAGCCCGAATATTATCTTTAAACAAAACAGAACTCCAAAAAGAAAAGATAAGAATACATTTGCTTTGGATTCTAAACTGAATAATATTATTCATAGCACAATATTCAAAGATGATGAAAAATGTTTTAGATATTTATTTACGAGTATCGTGACATTCCTTTTGAATTATATTTCAGCATACTCTATTTTCGTGTAACTTCTACGGTTTATGTAGCGCTCGCTGCTATAGCTCCTACTTTATAGTAGTTCGTTGTATTATATATATTAGTTCGTTATATTATATATATTATAAATTAAACTAAACTGAATAAAAGTACCTACGAGTTAAGATGTTTTAACGATATTAGGAAATAAAAGGCTTTTTATTTTTAATACTTATTTATTTATTATTTCTGGATATCAGCAAACAGTAAGACGCTATATAAGTCAATAATATATGCCGTACGGTCTATTGAATCCCCAAGGTGCAGCTTCCTCAGCAAGCATGGCGACTTCACCGTTACCGCAGCCGTATGCAACATCGCCAGCTCCAGCCGTTGGCAGCGCGCCTTCCAGAGCCACAGATCCAAGGAATGGTAATTCACCAGCCACAGCTAGAATGCCTTCAATCGCATTTTTGGACTCAATAGAGACACCGACCGGTGCGAAAGGAGAAGAACTGCGAACCGCAAGACCGGCACAATTAGATGCGGACAGGGCAGCTGGGTTGTTAGCTGCTCTCCAGGGAGCAGCAGCATAACGACGAGCAGCGTAGGTAGCAGCAGAGAAGGGAGCGAAGGCGTTCCAAGGAGCAGCTAACCTATTGTATGCTCCATTATAAAAGACGCCGGAAATACTCTGTAAAATATTGGTTGATAATCGGATATCGATGTTGAATCGGATATACAATACTATGAGACTTAAAATTTATAAAAAAATAACAAACATAATGTTAATATGTGTTGAAAACAGAATAACATATTGGATGGGAAATTATTTTATTTCGCATTTTATATGAAAAATCAAGAAAGTTTCTTTTTTTAAAGTTCAAACCTTTTTCAAAGAAGAATATATAAAGAATGGCGGCAAACAACATCTTAATAAATTGTTTCCTTTTTAAAATTTAACCATTTTAATGTCATTAAAGTCAGCCACATGCAAATAGTACAGCCAAGGTTTTTTCGCGTACAGTATATATGAAATTGTATTAATAAATATACAAGTTCATACATACTGCATGCGAAAAAACTTTTTCCCCGATTTATTAATACAAATAATATATATTTCTTTACCACAAACCGTATTTCATTATTATAAAAGTAAGTTAAGGCCTTGAAATAACAATAACAAAAATAAAATACCTGAATTAAAAGGGCTTGAGCGCAGAGAATAAGTACTTTAATTTCCATCTTGTTTCTTGTTTATTTACTAACTTGAGAATGTTCTGAAGTAGATCTCAGTAGATTTATATATTTGAATTATTTTCTTATCAATCTGAAAGGACATTATTTTATTTCCTGAACTGATTGTTATAGGCTTATTATTTATTTAATTTTGTAAATCGTAAGGATGACAAGCACGTACATACTGTTACGAAATATCAATTATCAATCAAGAATGTAGGTCGTTACAGTATATAAGCTTACGATTGCATCGCTCTTAATATTGTGTATTCAGTTGTCTACAAACAAACAAATAAACATGAACACCTTCGCATTCCTTGTATTCTGCGTTCAAGCTTGCTTGGTTCAGGTAATTGTTAAGTTTTTTGTATTCTTGTTTCTGTTTTAATGTTTCAAGTAATCATTTTTTTTTATTTTTTTAAATACTTATTTTTTTGGATTTTTTATAAATAAATTATATTTTAGAACGCGTATAGCCGATGCATTGGTCCTGCAATTCAGACCGCAGCGGCACCTTGCTACCCTGTTGCCAATTATGCCCCTGCCGTAGTCTCTACATGCGCTCCAGCCTGCTCTTTAGGGATCGCTGCCCCCGCCATGATCCCTGCATATGCTCCAGCGGCGTTCGCACCAAGCGCTTACGCTGTTACCGTGACTGGTGGATGTGGATGCAATGGTCTTTACTACTAAGGCTTGTTAAATATTTGTATTATAAAACCACCTGATTTATATTGAATAAATGTACACGCAAAAGACATTTTAATTTTTTTTATTTTTGCTTTACTACTTCTTACACACGGACTCATCCACTTAAAAATGATTTTAGTAATACAATAACGAGCGTGTACATTCCATTTTTAAATATTTTCTTTTACACAGCATTCCTCAATCAACCTTAATAGAGGTTTTATACTCTTGACAAAAGCTACTTTGTTCTACTACAATCGTTAGGTGGTGGGACATGGCAGCTTGGATTTTATAAAAAGCCCAAATATTAATGTTTATAGCAGTAACTTTTAATATTATAGGTTTCGGTTAAAAAAAATCTATTTAGCCTTATCCTTTCTCTCTTTATATTTATTCCGATCGATTGTCCGTGAAGCGTAACATTAAGACTTTCTTTTGCTTAAAATTGTTTAATTTATATTGATTTATTATTTTCTGAGTTTGACGTCTCGTACATATTATAATAAGGATCATGTACTAATTTAGATAGAGTTCCGATGCGTTCTTACCTGTATATATTTATTTGTTTATTTATTTATTTACAAAATAAATAAATAAATTTATTGAAAGGCTTACTAACTAAATTTACATAGTAACACAGAAGTAAAGTACCTTTAATTATTGAAATATTTTTTCTATATAAATCTAACTTGCAAGTATGCACATCATTAGCGTTTTTATTGACTAAAAATAAAATTAAAATTAAAACAAACTAAAACTATACAGAAAAAAATCTGAAAATGACCAAATGCATAAAAAAATTGTAACTTAATTCGAGTGACGAGTATATATAGTTAAATGTACCAGTTCTGTCAGAAAAAAAATCTAAATTGGATTTGTGAAAGAGAGAATTTATATATTTTCAGACTTTGTAAAATTGGGGAATTTGCTCCATAATTATTATTTCTTTTTATATTTATTCTAGACAAAAAAGATGAACAATCATGGCTAGTAAGTAGCTTAAAAAAGAACATAAGTTTTAAACATTTATTTCAATGTTCCAACGTTGTCATGTTAAAGTATTTTTATTTTTCTTGAAAGTGAAAGAAAAGAAGAAGAAAGAAAAGAAACAGCGTAAAAGAAGAAAGAAAAGAAAGAAAATGAGTGAAAGACTTCATAATTCTCATTGCAAACTCATTGAGTTTGTCACAATCGCAAAGTTTGCGGATGATATCCTTGCCATCCTGGGATCCTAGCAAGCAGTAAAGATTCCGGCCTAGCTTCAGTAATCCTCCAAAAAGGTTTAGATGACACAACAACATGGTTGCAAAATTGGCACATTAAACCCAGTGCATCAAAATCGGCTTAGGTTAGTTACATTTACATTACGAAAGGGTAATTGCCCACAAGTAAAGTTAGAAAACCACACCCTACCACAACGTGACAGCATCCGGTATCTTGGACTTTACCTAAACCGTCGTTTAACATGGAAGGTACATATAAAAAAAAGAGAGAAGAACTCAACATCCGATGCAAGACTCTCTTTTGACCGCTGGGTGAAAATAGTAAACTGTCCATGGACAATAAATTACTTATCTATAAGGCAATCTTAAAACCGGTTTGGACATATGGACTTCAGCTAGTAGTGCTTTAGATTCTAATATAATATGATCCTTCGAAAAATCCGCAATGTGCCATGGTGTCACAAACTCCAAAATATACAAACACTTAGAAATGACAACCATTTAAGAAGAAATCAAGCAAAATAGACTACGAAATAAGGAGAGGCTAGACAAGCACTCTAACACCCTTGCACAACAACTGACTATACGTAGGGAGCAAAGAGGCTTATAGGCGATCCCGAATTGGTCGAAGCCGACCTCCACAGCCTTAAACACAGGCGTAGAATTGCTAGCCTCTCAGTATTCTATAGGATACATTTTGGTGAGTGTGCGCAGGAATTACACGATTTAATTCCCCCGTCCCACTTCCATCACCGGACGTCCCGACGCACGGCAGGTTTTCATCATTTTGTTGTGGACATTCCATCTGTCCGGACGAAGCGCTTTGCTTCCTCATTTTTAGTGCGTACAGCGAAGGACTGAAACGATTTGCCTGCGTCGGTATTTCCGGTCAAATATAATGTGGGTGTCTTCAAGAGAAGAGTGAATAGGTTGCTAGGGCAATGCGCTTTACCACCTAAGACTACATTTTACCTGAATATAAAAATGTATTTTAAACTTTTGTCATATCACAGAAGTTTTATTTTTTATACAATTATTAAATTGATTTAAGTACTTTCTCCTAATGAAAAGTAAAGTAAAGTACACCTAGCTAACATTTTCCTACTGCTTATTATTGATTATTGTGTATTTGCTGTGGAAACTTGAATGGGGATTGGTTTCCTTGTCTTGTAGTTTCTACCGCATTTGAGTTTATTCCTTCTTATTGAGAAGTTATCAATCTGATTCATATGTCGGCAACTATTCTAGGTATAAAAATTCAAAATGCTAGTAAGTTACTAAGACAAATAACGAAATAACATTACCAAATCGTGCAGCCTAAGTCCTCATTCATTAGCTCCGAAAATGTAGTAATTGGACCCCATGGAGGGTTTTTTTTTTAAAACTTTAAACGTTCGTTTTAAACTAAAAAGTGAACTGCAATGATCCTTGGCAATAAGATATTTGATGTTTTTGATGGGATTGTTATAAGTAATGTAAAAATATTTAAGTAGAACAATTAATTCCAATCAAATATATATTTAATTAAGTACAATTAACACGTAAAATTCAAATCAATATTCGGCTGACACGAATCCACGAAAAACTCAAAGAATACCATAACGTATGTTTACGTAAATCCAATGTAAATGAGAAGTTAATGCATAGAACACCCTGTCTGTCTGTATTCAAAGATAAATCTATAAGTTTAAATTACCAATATCAATCTGGTTTTCACATCTGTTGACACCTCGAGCTATCTCTCTATCTATACCTCTCTCTTTCTCTCTCTCCTTGGCAATTATTATTCCCATCTGATGGTGGGGTCTGCCTTTCTCGTCTTCTCTCTTCACTTCGCTCTGTTGGACGTATCTTCCTCAGTTACGTCGCAAGAACTCATATCTTTTCGGATAACATCTAACCACCTGGTCTTTGGTCTTCCCCTTCTCCGGACCCCCTGGGTGTTTAGATTGGCTACTGTGTTGCCTATATAGTCGGGAGGTCTTCTCTTAACGTGACTCTCTTCTCTTCTCTTGACGGTTATGCACAGTTATTCTACTTTAAAATAATTAAGATAACAATCAAACTCAAACACTATTTGAACAATGAATTAAAGTTTTTACTTAAATAATTTAATTTTACTTCACAAGATACACAAAAGTACCTACTAATGTTGCATAATACGTCACATGGCATGTTGGTGATGCGAATCTATAAGATTTTCTGCGAATAAAAAGTGGATACTAATACGGATAAGGATTACGGATAGGATACGAATTTTACTAATTTATTATTATCATTAAAACTTGTCCATACTTGGGAATACGACGATTTTTAGAGACATGAGTTATTTGTATCAATCCAAAGGAAATACATTCTAAATTAATTATCAGAACGTTAAATATATCAATATATTACCAAAACAGACACTAACATTCTTGTCTTTTATCTATCTACAAGCGTTGCTAAATTTATGCACTTTTTAATAATCATGTACGTATAGTTTGCATAAAAAATTGCATAATTTTTATCATGATACAATAGTGTTTCAAAACATTTTTTGAAATATATTTAATGATAGTTGTTTTAGGTTTATGTTACACAATAAGATATAGATAATTAACAAACAGTTGCTATAAAACCTGTGCAAATTTATTTGTAATTACAGTGTGCTCACAAACATAATTATGACTGTGCCTACAATTGCCCTACTCACACTATGTGTCCAAGCTTGCTTGGTTCAGGTAAGGTTCGAATAAAGGTACGAATATTAGAATCAAATAAATATTAGTTTGATATATTTATTTTTTCAGGACGTGTACAGCCAGTGCAGTAAAAACATGTGGAACTTTGGATCAACCATTGGACAAGAAATAGGGTTTGGTTCAGGTATTCCACAAATTTATGGACCTATTGGATTAAATTCTCAAGTCGAAAATGTGTTAGAAATATCGGATGGTTATGGGGGGACCGGAGTTGGTGAAGTTTTCGCAAATGGAATATTACCAGTAGAAGGATACACTTCCATCGCTGGCCAAGTTCCGATCATTGGTGTCGTGAGATTTGATGGACCGGTGCAAGCTAAGGGTAGTGTATCCATATCTGGTAGTTGTGGTAGTGGATGCCAATTTTAAGTGTAAAATGATCGTCAATTTAATTTGAAGTCTTGTTTTTTAATTTTTCACAATGCTAAATTTTTAATAAAATTAGTGATTGTAGTATAGATTAAAAATAAATAGACCTCTGAATAACTTCATAACATCGTATTTTTTAAGCTTTTCCTAGTTATTTATGTAACTTGTTTTTACACTGTTTTGTTTATGCCGTAAATCTGTAATGATACAAATGAATGATTAAGACCGACAAGGTTTCAGGACTGAAAATTTGTGTGAAAAAATGTCAATAAAATCGATTTAGTTTTTCAAATATCACAATCTGATTTTTGTTAATTTTACGCTGTCAGAGATTCCAGTTCGTAAAACCGTACAGTGGTTTGTGCGTGAAATAGAAATAACTATAAAACCCATCCATCCCTCCTAACAAACAACCTTGTTTATATAAGAGTAGTAGAATTAATAAACATTATACACAATATCTTGTCTGTTAGAACGATGAGGGTGTAGAAGTTCAGAGACAATAATAAAAGAACAGCTTTTGAAAGATCACACAATATAACTTTTAATTTCTAATACTGTCTTACATCACTTGATAAAAATTACTATTTCAAAATGCATCGCTTGTCATTTCCACAACATAACGTAACATCCAAATAACCATTTTTACCTAAAAGTCATTGATAAGTCGAGCAAATCCCTAATATGTTTTTCGTTTTTGTCGAAAATACTGAACAGAACAACAGAATTCCAGCTCGCCGTATATTCATATTATTTAATAATAAATAGCCAACTTGTGAGGACAAAATAAAAACGACGTCGAATCGAGAAAATCTTCCGAAACAAACGGCAAAGGGTGCCATTTCGCCGACTTAAGAGATCTATATTCCTTAGTTCTTTTTATTAATAAAAAAACAATGCTACGTGACGTGTTGTTCGTAATATCTTACAAAACCTCAACTACAGAGGCGCTTCGAGCCGGTGTCCTCTGCAGTAGAATAGTAGAGTAGGTGTTCCGAGAGCTCATGCTGTTTTAGGCAAAATATATAACTAGAACAGAAAAGATGTAAGCGAGGCTGTAATGGATTCCGGCTCATTTAGGATGTGGAACAAGAAGGCTGACTACTAAATAAACGCAAAATCGTTGGAATGTGTAAAGAATATTTCAATCACAATTCTGTGGAAAATGTTTGTAAAAAACCAAATATCTTAAAAAATATATAGATATATACGTTATAAATACTGCGAATAAATTTAATTGTATGTCTGGGTTTGGTTAAACGACCAAACCCCGACAGACATCTATGCTCCTCACATACATGCCTGTCCCTGTCGGGAATCGAAATCCGAGCCCCGTCGCTTTATTAGGTGGCTGCGCTAACCGCTGAACCAAAGGAGCGGTTATTGATATCTATATTATGCAGAAAATAATAAAGGTACCAATAACGGAAACAGATATTCTCTTGAAATATTCACACATTTTTAGTTATATATTTACTTTAAAATTAAATAATTCTTTAAAAACATAAATATTAAAAGTCTCTCTTGAATACAATAGTATTCATATTCATATTAAAAATGTAAACTACCTGGTTGAATGTAAAGAAAATTAATAAAAAGATAGTTTGAGATCTGTTGAATTTTGTTGAAAAATTGAATAAGTTGAGGTACATAATTCTAAGCCGTAAGTGGTGGCCCGAAGTCGAATCTGTTACTCGTTGGGTGTAACGTAAAACGACTTGTAAATTAAATTAAAATAACAAAAGATTCTCGGCTTTTAATTTAATATTAAGAATTAACAATTCCTAGTAGTAACGACCTCTGCATCCACAGTTACCAGTGATGGTAACGGCGCCTCCAGCTGCGACATTTCCACCGAATCTCACGGAGCCGAGGATTGGCACTTGACCGGCTACGGCGGTTGTTCCAGCGACTGGCATTCTACCAGCAATAGCGATGTCTCCGATGCCTTCGCCACCATATGCGCCTGGTGCTAACGCAGCTGGGGCAGCGATTCTCGAATCGTAAGCTGGAGCGTATGCAGGGACCATGGCTGGGGCATATTTGGGAACAGGGAAACTTGGTATCACTGCAGGAAGAATTTCTGGACCAACGAATCGGCTGAAGGCATTCTAAAAAATGATTATATTATTAATCCCCATATATATTAAATATTTGTATCGAGAATCGTTAAATTTGAAACTTTAATACTATTATAAAAATGCAAAAAATACAGCAAATACCTGAACCAAACAAGCTTGAACGCAGAGTACGAGGAATGTGAAGGTAGTCATGTTTGTTTGTTTGTAGACGATCGAGTACACAATACTAACAGCGTTGCGTTAGGAAGCTTATATACTGCTGTGACCTATATTTTAAAATGATACGTGACCATTCATATCCGTAAGTACGTGCATATCGCCTTTAAAATGCACAAATAATAGGCCTATAACAATCAGTTCAGGAAATGCAATGTCTTTTCAGGTTGATAAGAAAATAATTAAAATATATAAATCTACTGCGACCTGACGAAAAACATTCTCAACTTTGTTAAGAAACAAAAAACAAGATGGAAATTAAAGTACTTATTCTCTGCGCTCAAGCCCTTTTAATTCAGGTATTTTATTTATTAAATTATTATTTTAGGTAAAGACTTTTCTAAACATTACTTCTTAGTAATATAATTAAAACATATGCGTAGTAGCTTAATAAGTGATAAATGATTATTGTAATTTTGTACGTCTGTATTTTTGTATAAATTTTTCAACTAACATAATAGTATTAAATCTAAATCATTTAAGTCCATAAGAATAGTTTTATTTCAAGTGGCATAATGTTTTATTTGACTATCAAACAATATTTTACAGAGTATCTCCGGTGTCTATTATAATGGAGCATACAATAGATTAACTGCTCCTTGGAACTCCTTCGCTCCATACACCGCTGCTACCTACGCTGCTCGTCGTTATACTGCTGCTCCCTGGAGAGCAGCTAACAACCCAGCTCCCCTCTCCGCATCTAATTGTGCCGGTCTCGTCGTTCGCAGTTCTTCTCCTTTCGCTCCTGTCGGTGTCTCTATTGTATCCGAAAATGAGATTGAAGGCATTCTAGCCGTCGCTGGTGACTTACCATTCCTTGGATCCGTGGCTCTGGAAGGCGCTCTACCAACAGCTGGAGCTGGTGATATTGCATATGGCTGTGGCAACGGTGAAGTCGCCATGCTTGCTGAGGAAGCTGCACCTTGGAGCTTCAATACACCGTATGGCATATATTAGTAATATTTGGGGTTCTACTGTTGACCAAGATCGAGAAATAAACAAACATGATTTTCAAATACTTTTAAAATATTGTCTTGATAAGATTTATTTTCCCTTCTTTGCTACTTAGTAGTTATGATATTTTTTTAATTCTTAAGATCAAAGTCTACTTATACCAATCACTGCTTCTGTAAGAAGTATATCAAATATTAAAGAAGTGTATAATTATTTTTATCTATACCTTCTTACTTATGATCTAAATTAAGTCACAATAACTATTAAAAATTACAGGTTGTAAAGACGTAAGATGTCAAAATCAGTGCTTTTATTCTAGTGGCGATACTCCTATTTCCTCGGAGTCCTAACAGACAAGTAATTGTTTAGTGTTTATTATTCTTACCTTTATCGCGTTTATAAATCTAATCTTTAACGATAGGACACGATTAGGATGGATAGATGGATGTATATTTGTGTGTGTGTCAGATACCACGGAGCGAATTTATTATTAACAGATTAAGAAATATTGCAAGGGTGTTAACGATTATTAGGAAGTTAGTTATTACAATTTTTCCGTATGATAGCCATATCAGCCAGCGCTGCATTAACCCCTGAAGTTACACAAAGATAATGTTTGATGAAATTTATCACAAAAGGAATGAAAGTTTATTTGTAAAACTGATATTTTTGACTATAAAACTGTTTAAATTTAAAATTAGTTTTCTGATTAAAGGAAGGAAGGAAGGAAGATAACTTGTGCAACTTTATTATATCATATGCGCTGTTTTTAACCCCCGTCTAAAAAGAAGGGTGTTATAAGTTTGACCTGTCGATCTGTATATTAGTGTATCTGTGTGTCTGTCTGTGGAAATGTAACACGTGGAAGGATTTGAATGCCGTTTTTTTAAAATCGAAGGCTATGTTCGTCAAGATGGTTCTTAGCTATGATTGGTAGAAATAGAAACGGTCGTCCCCAAGATATTGACCTTTTTTTGGTGAAAGATTCTTATGCAATAATTAGCTGTTCCCAACGGATTCGCTCGCGCTATATAGGAAAAAAAGCCTTGTTATGTAAGCTAAAAGGTTTTTACACTTATTTACTCAGGTAAAGTACTTTATTAGGTTATTACTTATTATAGCTGTTGCCCGTGACTGCGTCCACGTAGACTTAAAAAATGTATTTATATGGCTTATGATCGTACTCATAAAGAGTCACGGGCGACAGCGATAATATAATAAAGATAATATAAATCCCCTCATCATAGTGGTATTAGTGATTGTAAATCATTTTAACTCTAAGTGTTTATATTAATAATATTCGTATTTACCTATATGAAAAAGTCTTGAAACATGTTATTTAATACATTTATAATTTATTACATTTACACGAAATTTTCACGCGGATCCTTATTTTTTCTCGTTTTAAATAATAGCCTATGTTCATCGGAGGAATCATGTAAGATTCTCAGGGTAAAATATTTTTTTAAATCTGTACAGTAATTTCGGGGCCTATTCAATTCAAACAAACAAACAAATCTTTCCTCTTTATAATATTAGGATATATTAATACATATACTTAAACAACTGAACATTTGTGTGTCTGTTAGGTTTATTTAGTACAATTAAGAAACCAGCAACATAACTTTAAAGACCAGAAAAAAAAAATTAACCCCGATATAAGAAGAATCCTAAAAAGAAAAAAAATAATATTATTATGTACTTATTGAAGTCATTGCGTCGGGGAACTGTTAAATATAGGAAGAAATTAAAATGCAAGTAAGTTACAAAGACAAATAAAGAAATTACGATAAGTCCTCAATCATTAACTTCGTAAAATAGACATCATCTTCAACGTACGTACAACGGTCCCCCGATGCAACGACTTAAATAAGTACATAATAATATTATTTTCTTTATTTTTGAGAGAAAGAGTAGTTAGAGTACTTTTAGAGATTAGGAAGTGTAAATTCTAAGCATTTAGTTTAGTATTTAAGACCAAATTATTAATATCGAATTTATAAGCACTTTTCTCTTAAGAGTTTTTCAATCTCATACTTAAAAACTTATGGTTCTTTAATATAATTGTTACATCATACACAAAACTGTCGGTAAAACAATATATTTTGGAATGAATTAAGTCTCAATTCTATTTGATTTTAATCCTTAATACAATCTTGTACTTTGAGAGAGATATACAATTTTTATGGTATAATATAATATTAAAAACTGTAATAAGATATGGATATTAAAAAAATGTATATACTATAAACAATCGATATTAAAATTGGCATCCACAACCACAGCTTCCTGAAATGGATACACTACCCTTAGCTTGCACCGGTCCATCAAACTTCACGACACCAATGATCGGAACTTGGCCAGCTATGGATGTATATCCTTCTACTGGTAACATTCCGTTTGCAAACACTTCGCCAACGCCATTTCCTCCATAGAGTGCAGATTCTTGTATAATATTCTCGAGAGAGTTTAATCCAATAGGGCCATATATTTGAGAAAGACTTGAACCAAACCCTAATCCTTGTTCAATGTTTGATCCAAAGCCCCACATGTTCTTATTGCATTGGCTATACACGTTCTGAAAATATATATATTAAAATATCAAAGTAATATTTATCCGATTCTAATATTCGTTCAATTTATTTGACCTTTACCTGAACCATGCAAACTTGAACACATAGGGTAAGTAAGGCAAATGTAGACACAGTCATTGTTATGTTTGTTATGATAAAAACGATCATCTGCATAGGTTTTATAGTAATTGCTAGTCAATAATCTATCTGTTATTATGTAATCAAAACTTTAAATTAATATAACATCTCGAAGCAGAATTGATAGAATATGTACTCGTCAGAAATTGTGCAATTTTTCGTGCAAAATCACACGTACATGTTTACAGAAAATTGCAAAAATGTTACAACCTCGGTTGATAAACAAAAAACACGATATAGTAATGGTATATAAGGTTTCAATAATTATATTAAATGTATACATCCTTCGGCATCACACAAATAACCAATATGATTCCAAAAGTCGTCGTTTTGATTGCACAAGTTTTCCTGATAAAGGTAAATTATTTTCTTTTATATAGTAAAGTAAGCAGTTAATCGGTTTTAGAATAAATATAACACATTTTAAAAATTATATAATTTAAATAGTACTAATTGAGAAAGTAAAAAATTAACTCTTGACACGAATCTTTCTGTGTTTATCTTTCTAATATGCATGTAAATAATTTCAGACCGTGGTAGGGCAATGTATTGGTAACATTGGTATCTCATATGGCATTGGAAACAGCGATGGTTTTGTAGGAAATAGCAAGGGCCTATTAAATCCTTGTGGCGGCGCAAACGCCCAGTTGACTAGACCACAACTGACTATTCCTGACTCTGGCATAGTGAGTGCATCTTACGGTGGCAGCCTCAACGTTCAAGCTGTATCGCCTTTCGCTCCCGGGACCATCTCATTGCAATCTGAGAACCAAATCCAAGGACCACTATCGGTTTACGGAACATTGCCATTCCTTAGCGCTGTGGCTTTTGAAGATTCTCTGGCTACTCATGGATCAGGAGCAGTAACTTATCAATGCGGTGATGGGAGAGTTACCATCTTTGAAGAAAATACACCTGTATCTGGCTACGAAAGCTTTGCTCCAGGAAGTTTTGGTGAAGGTTATAATGTTTTTGGAGTTGGTTGGGACTTAGCAAGGTCTGGTATCAATGGAATAAATAACTGTGTGCAATCTGTACCAAATGTATATAGTCAATGTGGTGGTAACGGGCTTAACTCCAACAAGGGTACAAAGTGTGGTTGTGGTTACTAAAAAATGTTTATTTTACTTAAAATAATAAATAAATAACCGGTTTCAGCAAAACATTTTGTTTCATTCCATAGATAGATATTTATACATTGGTGTTCAAATTATATTGTTTAGATGATATCACAAATTGTTTTCAAATGTGTTTTTAAATATTTTGTAGATTTGTGGAAGTAAACAACTTTTTTGGTAAATTTAAGTTTTAAGTTATATTTCATTATTATTCAAACAAAATCATAAACAAATGCTGTGTTACATTTTCGTGATGATAATGAAAATATTATATTACTTTCTATTGACAAATTATAAAAAAAACGCTTATTGGTCTATCACATAGCTATAGGCATCACTCGAAAGAATCCCTGCGTAAGCCAGAATAATGTGTCACTCAAGTACTTGGAACTTTAACTTTGCAAACTAAGTGCGAACATGGCGATTGAAACATATTCAAATTTTGACCAGGTTTAGAATGCAATCGTTGAGAAAAAGTGGTGCATCTAAGTAATCATTGTAACCTTACCAATAAGCAACTTGCTCATTTGCGAGCGACATAGAAAACTTTTGAAGAAAAAGTGGTGTCTTCAAGGTGACGGAGACGCTGGATACAGAGTTTCCACGTTCATTTCACGCGTACACACAGACTCCGGCCCATGAACGAAAGTTGTGATCTAACGAGTAACCGGGATAATTCAAGTATGCAGCGCTCAAAGGACATTGTATCTGTCTCCGTCAAAAAGAGCAAGTGTGGCCGCTCTGTCTTCAGGTGGTAGTGGACAGGTTTAGACACAGGTTTAGGACAAGATTAGAGTGCAAGCCCCTAATATTAGTGAGGTGCACTTTGTATGAGGAGGAGTGCAACCGCTGTGTAACCTTGTCCCTTTTTTGTACTTTTTCATAAAAAAATAAATATTTAAGTGAATAAGATGGGAAATAGAAATAGCAATTGAACGAGGCGGTACGTAACGAACCCGCCGTCGAAATTGGTGATGTCATGCCAATGGCATAGCCTAGTCTTGAGACTGCGGGGACTCCTGCGGGGAAACGACTTCATCGAGGAACGTGCCGGAAGACGATTATGTCGCTTTGCGCCATGACTTTTCCCGATGGGTGTTAACCTTGACGGAGACGATGTTATGAATCTACCACCAAAGAAATAAGATTCCTATGTTTATTCGTTTTTAATTTTTATTAGTTTAAGGCCTTACTAATTATTTTGACCAGGCAGAAATTTTACCCGTTTGACGTCTTCTACGTTTTGATCAAGCTCTTTTGTCACGTTACTTGTAATTACAAGAACATTTTTGCATTCAATAGCAGGCAAATTATGTATTTCGATACATTTAAGCAATTGCTGTTGCAATTCATGGACTTGAATATGTTTTCCAAGAGCCTACCCTCGTTAATAAACTGTTATTTCTATTAGTTAGAACAATAATATTTCTCTTCATAGTAGCAATAATGTTTATCAGTTCGTCCATTTTATTTGAGTGATATTGACTCTGATTGATATAAAATGGATGAAGTCTCAGACTCAGTTACATCTTGTAATTCCCGCTGTATATTTTTAATTTTTTTTTGGAGATATCATCAAGAAGCTTTTTAACGTCTAACTGTACCACTGCCGGTGATTGGTTTTCATTTTCGACCGCATCATCGGCAATGGAGCTTTGTTTTGGTGTATTTTGAACATTTGACAATTCCATTCTAGGTTTTCTATGTCGCTCGCAAATGAGCAAGTTGCTTATTGGTAAGGTTACAATGATTACTTAGATGCACCACTTTTTCTCAACGATTGCATTCTAAACCTGGTCAAAATTTGAATATGTTTCAATCGCCATGTTCGCACTTAGTTTGCAAAGTTAAAGTTCCAAGTACTTGAGTGACACATTATTCTGGCTTACGCAGGGATTCTTTCGAGTGATGCCTATAGCTATGTGATAGACCAATAAGCGTTTTTTTTATAATTTGTCAATAGAAAGTAATATAATATTTTCATTATCATCACGAAAATGTAACACAGCATTTGTTTATGATTTTGTTTGAATAATAATGAAATATAACTTAAAACTTAAATTTACCAAAAAAGTTGTTTACTTCCACAAATCTACAAAATATTTAAAAACACATTTGAAAACAATTTGTGATATCATCTAAACAATATAATTTGAACACCAATGTATAAATATCTATCTATGGAATGAAACAAAATGTTTTGCTGAAACCGGTTATTTATTTATTATTTTAAGTAAAATAAACATTTTTTAGTAACCACAACCACACTTTGTACCCTTGTTGGAGTTAAGCCCGTTACCACCACATTGACTATATACATTTGGTACAGATTGCACACAGTTATTTATTCCATTGATACCAGACCTTGCTAAGTCCCAACCAACTCCAAAAACATTATAACCTTCACCAAAACTTCCTGGAGCAAAGCTTTCGTAGCCAGATACAGGTGTATTTTCTTCAAAGATGGTAACTCTCCCATCACCGCATTGATAAGTTACTGCTCCTGATCCATGAGTAGCCAGAGAATCTTCAAAAGCCACAGCGCTAAGGAATGGCAATGTTCCGTAAACCGATAGTGGTCCTTGGATTTGGTTCTCAGATTGCAATGAGATGGTCCCGGGAGCGAAAGGCGATACAGCTTGAACGTTGAGGCTGCCACCGTAAGATGCACTCACTATGCCAGAGTCAGGAATAGTCAGTTGTGGTCTAGTCAACTGGGCGTTTGCGCCGCCACAAGGATTTAATAGGCCCTTGCTATTTCCTACAAAACCATCGCTGTTTCCAATGCCATATGAGATACCAATGTTACCAATACATTGCCCTACCACGGTCTGAAATTATTTACATGCATATTAGAAAGATAAACACAGAAAGATTCGTGTCAAGAGTTAATTTTTTACTTTCTAAATTAGTACTATTTAAATTATATAATTTTTAAAATGTGTTATATTTATTCTAAAACCGATTAACTGCTTACTTTACTATATAAAAGAAAATAATTTACCTTTATCAGGAAAACTTGTGCAATCAAAACGACGACTTTTGGAATCATATTGGTTATTTGTGTGATGCCGAAGGATGTATACATTTAATATAATTATTGAAACCTTATATACCATTACTATATCGTGTTTTTTGTTTATCAACCGAGGTTGTAACATTTTTGCAATTTTCTGTAAACATGTACGTGTGATTTTGCACGAAAAATTGCACAATTTCTGACGAGTACATATTCTATCATTTCTGCTTCGAGATGTTATATTAATTTAAAGTTTTGATTACATAATAACAGATAGATTATTGACTAGCAATTACTATAAAACCTATGCAGATGATCGTTTTTATCATAACAAACATAACAATGACTGTGTCTACATTTGCCTTACTTACCCTATGTGATCAAGTTTGCATGGTTCAGGTAAAGGTCAAATAAATTGAACGAATATTAGAATCGGATAAATATTACTTTGATATTTTAATATATATATTTTCAGAACGTGTATAGCCAATGCAATAAGAACATGTGGGGCTTTGGATCAAACATTGAACAAGGATTAGGGTTTGGTTCAAGTCTTTCTCAAATATATGGCCCTATTGGATTAAACTCTCTCGAGAATATTATACAAGAATCTGCACTCTATGGAGGAAATGGCGTTGGCGAAGTGTTTGCAAACGGAATGTTACCAGTAGAAGGATATACATCCATAGCTGGCCAAGTTCCGATCTTTGGTGTCGTGAAATTTGATGGACCGGTGCAAGCTAAGGGTAGTGTATCCATTTCAGGAAGCTGTGGTTGTGGATGCCAATTTTAATATCGATTGTTTATAATATATACATTTTTTTAACATCCATATCTTATTACAGTGTTTTAATGTTATATCAAATAATGTTATATCTTTCTTAAAGTAATTGATTGTATTATAGTCCGGTCAAATTAGACCAAAAAATTAGGGTGAAATTACATAAATTCGCAACAAGCTGAATTTCGGTACAATTGTTCAAAAAACGATTATAAACAATAGCTGAAAGTTCCCCATCATTCCCATGTGTGGAAAAAAATTTATTCCACGTCAAATGTCAAAAAAATAAGTTTTTCGCGATTTTTAGCAAAACGGTAAGTTTTATCAGAAAAATACCTCAGACTAAAATTGTAGATCATTAAATTATCTATAAAAAATATATCAATACTTTTTTTCTCACGAGACACCGTTTCGGAAATATCGCAGTGTAAAAAGTTGTAACAGTTGCAATTGTCATAACATGCATGAGTACGTCACGTATATTCATCCCTAGAGTTGTAATATTATGTAGTATAGGTTAAAATATTTTTCTGTCGGTCATTGTAACTTGCACTTAAAATATAAAATATACATCAGCTATAACTATAAGAATATCAGGTAAAATGAAACCCAGTCCCTTCATTTATACGTAAGTGTAGCTTGTCTTCCTCCAACGTCGGCTGCTGCTCATCAACATCTTCTTCGGGTATATTACCAAGTTGAAGTGTGGCTTGGTTCTCAGAAAGACCCAACAGACTGGGGTTGGAAGTTTGTAAATAATGAATTGGAACCAGTTCCAACTTTGCTTCCACCTGCGCCGGAAAAATTGCTAAACGCAATTTTTTGCAATTGCAAAAAGGGATGCAGCGCTAAATGTGGTTGCAAAAAAGTGGGTCTATTCTGTTCTATGGCGTGTACAAGTTGCCAAGGCAAGTCGTGCTCTAATGTTGAATCACCAACAATTGATGATACATTCGACGTCAACGAGCCGACTTGCGATACATCGTTATTGGCTGAATTTACTTTCACCTAAGACGAGGATGAACCAGAAGAAAATGAACAAGGAGAAAATCTAGAAGAAGAAGAACAAGGAGAAAATCGAGAAGAATTCGAAAATTACGACTCCGACTAATAAATGTCTGTTCTTTTTTTTTTATCAACATCGCTTTTTTTCTGGCTAATATCAATTATTTACGATAGATTTAATTAAACTGGATAATTACTGACTTGTGTAGTAGGCCTACTGGGGAAACCACGTTAAAAAAACGCGCTAAGTACACTACCTCATAGGTGGCGAGGAAACGTGTGCATTTTATGACAATTGCAACTTTTTACACTGCGATATCTCCGAAACGGTGTCTCGTGAGAAAAAAAGTATTGATATATTTTTTATAGATAATTTAATGATCTACAATTTTAGTCTGAGGTATTTTTCTGATAAAACTTACCGTTTTGCTGAAAATCGCGAAAAACTCATTTTTTTGACATTTGACCTTGAATAAAATTTTTTCCACACACGGGAATGATGGGGAACTTTCAGCTATTGTTTAAAATCGTGTTTCGGACAAGTAACGAAATTCAGCTTGTTGCGAATTTATGTAGCACCGAATGTCTAATTTGACCGGACTATTAGGAATTTAAAAGAAATGAATTGAATTAATTGTTTAATATTTGTTATTAATAGTGTGTGATGTAGCAATAAATAAAGACGGATAAGTTTTATGTATGAATATCCTTCTGTAAAAAACGTATTTCCATCATTTTTAAAATTGTCAGTCAGTCTATTTTCGTAAAAAAAAACATAAATTCTAAAACCCATCTGCGCAAGCTTCTAACCAGAAAACTATTTTTTTTAATTTTAACAGCTTAATATTCAAAAATACGAGTTTTTTACATAAAAATTCATTCCCTTTGTGTTCAATTTCAACAAACATTATATTTGTGTAACTTCAACGGTTTATGCAGCTTGCTGATATGGCTATCTTAAGGAAAAATTATAACAATGTTTGAAAATATCTATAAACATGTATAGCTATGTTAAGCTTTTTTGAATTTATATAAATATAGAATGAAAGATACACTACTATACTTTTTACAGTATTTTCGGGTTTGACTGGTAGAATAGGCGGCCTTGATAGTCCGACTATTGTACTATTTTTTTGGCAATGAGGACTAAATAAATAAATAAAGTAAATGAGATTGGTTTATAGACCTAATTAAATGGTTCAAGTACTAGTACGAGTAGATTTGTATTTATATAGTTAAAAAATTTACCCAATAACCTTACTATATGTTTAACAATTATTTAATGAAAAAGATATAATTTGGAAAACATTAATTTCTCAAGTTAATGATATAAATAATATTATGGACTTTTCTCGAATTAAAGAGTTCCCTGTTTTATCAGAATTCTCACTCGAAATTGTTAAGTCCCCATTTTAATAGGTCTGAAGAAGTAACTTTATTTACTAAACCGTTCCCGATTGAAAACATATGAACAAAGAATGAAATTACATAAATAAAACGCGATGGGGTTATGTTGCAGTTTAGTTAGTAAAATAGTTTATAAGAGGATAAAGGCGTGGAGAATAAAAATCCGTAATGTCTTTTCAGATCCAGAGAGAAATCAAGTAGCATTTTAATATAACATTGTAGCCTCTAGTAGTAACGACCTCTGCATCCACAGTTACCAGTGATGGTAACAGCGCCTCCAGCTGCGACATTTCCACCGAATCTCACGGAGCCGAGGATTGGCACTTGACCGGCTACGGCGGTTGTTCCAGCGACTGGCATTCTACCAGCAACAGCGATGTCTCCGATGCCTTCGCCACCATATGCGCCTGGTGCTAACGCAGCTGGGGCAGCGATTCTCGAATCGTAAGCTGGAGCGTATGCAGGGACCATGGCTGGGGCATATTTGGGAACAGGGAAACTTGGTATCACTGCAGGAAGAATTTCTGGACCAACGAATCGGCTGAAGGCATTCTAAAAAATGATTATATTATTAATCCCCATATATATTAAATATTTGTATCGAGAATCGTTAAATTTGAAACTTTAATACTATTATAAAAATGCAAAAAATACAGCAAATACCTGAACCAAACAAGCTTGAACGCAGAGTACGAGGAATGTGAAAGTAGTCATGTTTGTTTGTTTGTAGACGATCGAGTACACAATACTAACAGCGTTACGTTAGGAAGCTTATATACTGCTGTGACCTATATTTTAAAATGATACGTGACAATTCATATCCGTAAGTACGTGCATATCGCCTTTAAAATGCACAATTAATAGGCCTATAACAATCAGTTCAGGAAATACAATGTCTTTTCAGGTTGATAAGAAAATAATTAAAATATATAAATCTACTGCGACCTGACGAAAAACATTCTCAACTTTGTTAAGGAACAAAATACAAGATGGAAATTAAAGTACTTATTCTCTGCGCTCAAGCACTTTTAATTCAGGTATTTTATTTTTTAAATTATTATTTTAGGTAAAGACTTTTCTAAACATTACTTCTTAGTAATATAATTAAAACATATGCGTAGCTTAATAAGTAATAAATGATTGTTGTAATTTTGTACGTCTGTATTTTTGTATAAATTTTTTAACTGACATAATAGTATTTTCTAAGGTTCTTAGGAGTACTATAAATTGAAATAAAACTATTTTACGGCATTAACTCGCATATAATGAATTAAATTTTAAATTTACATTCTAAATCTGAATCATTTAAATCCGTAAGTTTTATTTCAACTGGCATAATGTTTTATTTGACTATCAAACAATATTTTACAGAGTATCTCCGGGGTCTATTATAATGGAGCATACAATAGATTAACTGCTCCTTGGAACTCCTTCGCTCCCTACACCGCTGCTACCTACGCTGCTCGTCGTTATGCTGCTGCTCCCTGGAGAGCAGCTAACAACCCAGCTGCCCTGTCCGCATCTAATTGTGCCGGTCTCGTCGTTCGCAGTTCTTCTCCTTTCGCTCCTGTCGGTGTGTCTATTGTATCCGAAAATGAGATTGAAGGCATTCTAGCCGTCGCTGGTGACTTACCATTCCTTGGATCCGTGGCTCTGGAAGGCGCTCTACCAACAGCTGGAGCTGGTGATATTGCATATGGCTGTGGCAACGGTGAAGTCGCCATGCTTGCTGAGGAAGCTGCACCTTGGAGCTTCAATACACCGTATGGCATATATTAGTGATATTTGGGGTTCTACTGTTGACCAAGATCGAGAAATAAACAAACATGATTTTCAAATACTTTTAAAAAATTTGTCTTGATAAGATTTATTTTCCCTTCTTTGCTATTTAGTAGTTATGATATTTTTTTAATTCTTAAGATGAGATCAAAGTCTACTTATACCAATCACTGCTTCTTTATCTATACGTTCTTACTGATGACCTAAATTATAAGTGTTATAAGTTTGACCTGTCGATCTGATAATTAGTGTATCTGTGTGTCTGTGTGTCTGTCTGTGGAAATATAACACGTGGAAGGATTTGAATGCCGTTTTTTTAAAATCGAAGGCTATGTTCGTCAAGATGGTTCTTAGATATGATTGGTAGAAATAGAAACAGTCGTCCCCAAGATATTGACCTTTTTTTGGTGAAAGATTCTTATGCAATAATTAGCTGTTCCCAACGGCTTCGCTCGCGCTATATAGGAAAAAAGACTTGTTATGTAAGCTAAAAGGTTTTTACACTTATTTACTCAGGTAAAGTAATTAATTAGGGATAGCTGTTGCCCGTGACTGCGTCCACGTAGACTTTAAAAAATATATTTATATGGCTTACGATCGTACTCATAAAGAGTCACGGGCGACAGCGATAATATAATGAAGATAATATAAATCCCCTCATCATAGTGGTATTAGTGATTGTAAATCATTTTAACTCTAAGTGTTTATATTAATAATATTCGTATTTACCTATATGAAATAGTCTTGAAACATGTTATTTAATACATTTATAATTTATTACATTTACACGAAATTTTCACGCGGATCCTTATTTTTTCTCGTATTAAATAATAGCCTATGTTCATCGGAGGAATCATTTAACATTCTCAAGGTAAAATATTTTTTTAAATCTGTACAGTATTTTCGGAGCCTATTCAATTCAAACAAACAAACAAATCTTTCCTCTTTATAATATTAGGATAGATTAATAGAAATACTTAAACAACTGAACATTTGTGTGTCTGTTAGGTTCATTTAGTACAATTAAGAAACCAGTAACATAACTTTAAAAACCAGGAAAAAAATAAATTAACCCCGATACAAGGAGACTCCTAAAAAGAATAAAAATAATATTATTATGTACTTATTTAAGTCATTGCGTCGGGGGACCGTTAAATAAAGGAAGAAAATAAAATGCAAGTAAGTTACAAAGACAAATAAAGAAATTGCGATAAGTCCTCAATGATTAACTTCGTAAAATAGACATCATCTTCAACATAATAACATTATTTTCTTTTTATTTAGAGGTAGAGTACTTTTAGTACTTTTAGAGATTAGGAAGTGTAAATTCTAAGCATTTAGTTTAGTATTTAAGACCAAATTATTAACATCGAATTTATAAGCACTTTTCTCTTAAGAGTTTCTTAATCTCATACTTAAAAACTTATCGTTCTTTAATAATTGTTACATCATACACGAAACTGCCGGTAAACATAATATTTTGGAATGAATTCAGTCTCAATTCTATTTGATTTTAATCCTTAATACAATCTTTTAATTTGAGAGAGATATAACATTTTTATGGTATAATATAATATTAAAAACTGTAATAAGATATAAAAAAATGTATATATTATAAACAATCGATATTAAAATTGGCATCCACAACCACAGCTACCAGATATGGATACACTACCCTTAGCTTGCACCGGTCCATCAAATTTCACGACACCAATGATCGGAACTTGGCCAGCTATGGATGTATATCCTTCTACTGGTAACATTCCGTTTGCAAACACTTCACCAACGCCATTTCCTCCATAGAGTGCAGATTCTTGTATAATATTCTCGGGAGAGTTTAATCCAATAGGGCTATATATTTGAGAAAGACTTGAACCAAACCCTAATCCTCGTCCAATGTTTGATCCAAAGTCCCACATGTTCTTATTGCATTGGCTATACACGTTCTGTAAAAAATATGTTAAAATATCAAACTAATATTTATCCGATTCTAATATTCGTTCAATTTATTTGACCTTTACCTGAACCATGCAAACTTGAACACATAGGGTAAGTAAGGCAAATGTAGACACAGTCATTGTTATGTTTGTTATGATAAAAACGATCTTCTGTTTAGGTTTTATAGTAATTGCTAGTCAATAATCTATCTGTTATTATGTAATCAAAACTTTAAATTAATTCTCGTAGCAGAATTGATAGAATATGTACACGTCAGAAATTGTGCAATTTTTCGTGCAAAATGACACGTACATGTTTACAGAAAATTGCAAAAATGTTACAACCTTGGTTGATAAACAAAAAACACGATATAGTAATGGTATATAAGGTTTCAATAATTATATTAAATGTATACATCCTTCGGCATCATACAAATAACCAATATGATTCCAAAAGTCGTCGTTTTGATTGCACAAATTTTCCTGATAGAGGTAAATTATTTTCTTTTATCTAGTAAAGTAAGCAGTTAATCGGTTTTAGAATAAATATTACATTTTAAAAATTATATAATTTAAATAGTACTAATTGAGAAAGAAAATAATTAACTCTTGACACGAATCTTTCTGTGTTTATCTTTTTAATATGCATGTAAATAATTTCAGAGCGTGGTAGGGCAATGTATTGGTAACATCGGTAACTCATATGGCATTGGAAATAGCGATGGTTTTGTAGGAAATAGCAAGGGCCTATTAAATCCTTGTGGCGGCGCAAACGCCCAGTTGACTAGACCACAACTGACTATTCCTGACTCTGGCATAGTGAGTGCATCTTACGGTGGCAGCCTCAACGTTCAAGCTGTATCGCCTTTCGCTCCTGGTACCATCTCATTGCAATCTGAGAACCAAATCCAAGGACCACTATCGGTTTACGGAACATTGCCATTTCTCAGCGCTGTGGCTTTTGAAGATGCTCTGGCTACTCATGGATCAGGAGCAGTAACTTATCAATGCGGTGATGGGAGAGTTACCATCCTTGAAGAAAATACACCTGTATCTGGCTACGAAAGCTTTGCTCCAGGAAGATTTGGTGAAGGTTATAATGTTTTTGGAGCTGGTTATGACTTAGCAAGGTCTGGTATCAATGGAATAAATAACTGTGTGCAATCTGTACCAAATGTATATAGTCAATGTAGTGGTAACGGCCTTAACTCCAACAAGGGTACAAAGTGTGGTTGTGGTTACTAAAAGATGTTTAATTTATGAAAATAATAAATAAACAACCGTCTCACAAAACATTTTGTTTTGTTCCATAGATAGATATCGAGAAATTGTTATTCCATTTATAATGTTGTAATGATATGATAAATTGTTGTAAAATGTTTTTTAACATATTTGATTGGTTGGTTGAAGTAAGAAAAAAACATTTTGTTAATTTTAAGTTCTAGGTTGAGATATGGTGAAATATAACCGAAGCTGACGGTCTTACACATGCGCAATGTTTCCAAATTAAACCGTGAGGGCTTTTAAAATGACGCTGCATTAAATTAAGGGCCGAAGTATTTAACGAGGTAAATACCGAGGTATTTAACGTGATCAGCCTGCGGGACTTCTATGTTATTTAGTGTGACTGAAGGACAAATACCTCTCCTTAGCGTGAATGTAACGTTTACAGACTTGGTTTCGTTGGCTTTTATTCGCCATTTTTTGAGCCAATCGAGTGTATCATTAAGCTCCTTTTGCAGAATTTTTGAGGCTGTAATTGGGTCTGAGTATGCAGATAGAATAGCAGTGTCATCAGCAAAAGTACCAGTGGTTAAGGTCTCTACTGTGGGTAGGTCTGCTGTAAAAATCAAATATAGTATAGGACCCAGAACTCTGCCCTGTGGGATTCCAGCCTTTATACATAGTTGATAAATCAGACAAGGCTTCCCCGTTCTCTACATTAAAATTGCGTCCATCTAAAAAGTATTTTAGAATTCCGTACAGGTAGCCAGGTAGAGCTTTTTGATTTTATAAAGCAGCCCCTTATACCATACCCGATCGAACGCCTGTGATATATCCAAGATGTAAAGTAACAGGGTAAAGATCTAATTGTCATTCAAATGTATTCAAGCCTTTAAAACAAAGTTGAGGATGTTTGAAAATCAGGTAAAAATCCAAAGTTTTCATTCAATTTTGAAGCTTTACAGGCACTAGTTAATTTGCAAATTGATAGATCTTCAATCGGAGAGTATTTTGAAAGAAAAATTTAAAGAAGTTAACGCTTTTACATTTTATAAAAAATATTTCAAGAATTTTGATTATTGCCCGGGCATTATAAAAACATACAGAACGCATTCTGTGCATGTTGAGTAGCATCTATTTATGTGAGCAGATGTTTTGCGTCATGAAAATAAATAAGAACAAACATGGCACAAGACTTATAAATGAACATCTCCAATCAATTCTTCAAATAATTACAACGAATATGATACCCGACATCAATGAGCTTTTCAAAAACGAGAGAAGTCAGGTATGTGGATCCTCAAACTCCAAATAAATACCCTCTTTTATAACTTTGATATGATTTTTAACAACCGCATATTATATACTATATAATTAAATAAATAAAATGTTATAATAATTCAGTACATTTGTTTTAATTTGAATCCGGCCTGCCTACGCATTCTAAATTTAATATAGCCCTCTGCAAAATTAAGTTTGACACATTAATTCGTTAAAGTTTAATTTATTGTTTTATATTTTTTAACAATAATACGATATAGCCTAAGAGCTCGTGAACCCCAGACCTTCGTTATTTTATAAAAGCTGAAAGTTTGTCAGCGCACACTACCAACACAGGTAAGAATAATGGAGCATTATGAAGTTCAGACTATAGTGGCTTCGGCAGCTAAATGGTACTGAAGGTGAAAAAAAATATCGCTTCACTTTCGTTAAATTATTAAGTCTGTTTTTTTGGTAATACCTTGAGAATATTATTAAAAATTACGTCATTCATTGCCAGACACTGTACACCGTGGCAACCTACAACGTCCTATAGGTTTAATTTTATGCGTTTTTATAATAAGCCCCCAAATGAAGCCTTAAGTTTATCATTAAATAAATTTGAATTATATATTAAAAGAAATTTAATAAAGAAAACCCTATTATAGTGTACTGGATCACATTAGCGACGATATGGCCTGGGAATGAATTGTACTGTACTGTGAATAGCTAGTAATCTCTGCAATCTGTTTGTCGTTGTAGATTATTTTTTCTATCAAAAGGCAGTATCACAACGATCGCTTAGAAGTCAATACTCGCGATAGCAGCGGGAGTCAGTTTGCTCTCAGTCTGGTCTGCTCTGGTCGGGAGTTCGTTGTGTGGTTCTTGTCAGACCAGGATGCGTTAGGAACCCTCATAGCTTTAACATTAAGTTGCGAACGATAAAAAAATATGGTAAAATATATACAACATCTATTTAATATCCAAAATAATTTATA
The DNA here is from genome assembly GCA_959347355.1 of Napeogenes inachia. Taxonomy (NCBI): domain Eukaryota; kingdom Metazoa; phylum Arthropoda; class Insecta; order Lepidoptera; family Nymphalidae; genus Napeogenes; species Napeogenes inachia. The sequence continues at coordinate 1,646,111 of OY365794.1, forward strand.
AAAGCCAAAGCCAAAATATACTCGTAAAAAGCCAAAGTAGCCAGTGAACCTAATATGGATTTTAAGATTATTATTACTATTATTATTATTATATTATGTAAAATTGACATACTTTACCTTATTTTAAATTATATTATTATTAGTATGTCTAAGGTATGCGGTGTGATATGTTTATTTAACATTATATGTAGGTAGGTAGTCTAAGTATAAATGGTGAGCGATTCAGCCGTATTGTATTTCATTAAATATATATGATCAGGAATTAGCAGTATGTTATTTTGAATTATATTGTAATAAATATGTTATTTTGAATTGTATTATTGTAAAGTATATATTTGTTATTATACTTAATTTTAAAAAGTAAATAACATGTTTTGTATGAGTATTGGGATATGGTTACCTGTTTCAGTCTTCAGATTGTAAGTACGTACAGATGAATATTGCTTATTAAAGTAATAAACATTGCTCTCGCGGATGCGTCACTTCACATACCGGGTTTCAGATGAAAATCGGCCCTGCTTGAACGAGTATCATCTCGAACAGGCAGCACATGTTGAGCTGAACGCCCATTCGGCGTTGTATAAAGTAATACAGTTATTCATATGAAATGGACAAACTATCATGTTTTTAAACAAATAACGCCCATTAGACGTCACACCTGGTCACCTTCCCCTCGTTCTTTAACCGGTTTTTCTGCGCCAATGTTGCCAACACCTGATTTTTTTCCCCCTAACAGTAATCTCGAAAACCTCTAAAAACCTCTAAACTACAAATTTCACAAACAAAATATGTGAATTCTTTACTATCTGGGGAAGCGTTTTACTGACGAGTGCCAGTGGCGGTAATGATCCTAGTTATTTGATTATGAATGAGCTAGTTCAGATAAGAAGAAAGCAACGTTGCGGGATAGGTAAAAGTATGAGGAGGACTTACTGGGGTTTTCTTCGTCGTTCTTCTTCCTGCGATGATTGCCGGAGTCTAAGCGCACTGATCACAATATATGTACACCAAAAACACTGCACTATAGTATAATCTTGATGGGTCCTGTTTTATGTACTTGCGGCATTGAGTTCGTAGTGACTATAGGAGTCGCGGTAATAACTTGATGATAACTAATAATTTTCTGAGCTCCAAGGGGGTTCGTAGTTCGTGGTTTCTATATTTCTTATGCGAGAGTAAGGGCTTATATATCTTTGCATGCAATAAAAGATATACTTCGCTAGATGGAGCCATCTTCGATTTTGCGGTGATTGAGGTATGTAGATAGGTTAAAGGATAGTTAAGGATGCGAACGTTGCTTATACAAATTTTGAAATTAGATGTAATTAGATGTAAGAAAATAATATTTACGAAATATCATAAACACTATCATTTGATGTCAATAACCAAAATAGATACGGGTCAGCAGTTACCTACAACCTTGTTTGATAATTATACCAATAATACCTTTTTTTTTAATATTTAACGAAATTTAAATTCAGGGGGAAAACCCCCAATTTGGTTACACTGTTCTGAGCTCGTATTGCATACGGGGCGAGAGGGTGGGGAACGCGTACGCGTTTATTTAGTGTAGTTATTGTTTTTTATTTACTTTAATTAAGTACAACGTCCTAATAAAAGTTTTCTTTCTTTCTTTCAAATGGCTTTACAGAAGGGCTAATTACGTTAAATCTGGTATCGGAATAGATCCTGACACTTCCATCTGACGTACACAAGTGGTCACTGATATTGATTCAAAGTAAAAATATATAAATAAGCAAATGAATTAAAATAAAGGCTCAATACCTTGGAGACGACTGCTTTTATTTCGACCAAACAAAGCTAAGAACAATTTCGACGGAACAGGTTTTCGTTTAAAAACCGCAATTAAATCCGTCCACGCGTTTGGCTTCTACGATGCCGCAGACAAACAGATATACAGATACACAAGTCAAACTTATAACGCCCCTCTCTTTGGGTCGGGGGTTAAAAAGTGAAAATTACAAAATCACATATTACACAGAAAGACTATCTAGTGATAGTACGGTTTAATTGGTAAAATAGTTTAAATATCATTGAGACAGTTAGGTCAATAAAATACATTTTTTACTTTCACATTTATTCACTCGAAATTAGTTGTTTTTTATTAAAAAAATTAAAAAACTCCTAAAAGTAACGACCTCTGCATCCACAGTTACCAGTGATGGTAACAGCGCCTCCAGCTGCGACATTTCCACCGAATCTCACGGAGCCGAGGATTGGCACTTGACCGGCTACGGCGGTTGTTCCAGCGACTGGCATTCTACCAGCAACAGCGATGTCTCCGATGCCTTCGCCACCATATGCGCCTGGTGCTAACGCAGCTGGGGCAGCGATTCTCGAACCGTAAGCTGGAGCGTATGCAGGGACCATGGCTGGGGCATATTTGGGAACAGGGAAACTTGGTATCACTGCAGGAAGAATTTCTGGACCAACGAATCGACTGAAGGCATTCTAAAAAATAATTATATTATTAATCCCCATATATATTAAATATTTGTATCGTGAATCGTTAAATTTGAAAGTTTGATACCATTATAAAAATGCAAAAAAAATACACCAAATACCTGAACCAAACAAGCTTGAACGCAGAGTACGAGGAATGTGAAGGTAGTCATGTTTGTTTGTTTGTAGACGATCGAGTACACAATACTACCAGCGTTACGTTAGGAAGCTTATATACTGCTGTGACCTATATTTTAAAATGATACGTGACAATTCATATCCGTAAGTACGTGCATATCGCCTTTAAAATGCACAATTAATAGGCCTATAACAATCAGTTCAGGAAATACAATGTCTTTTCAGGTTGATAAGAAAATAATTAAAATATATAAATCTACTGCGACCTGACGAAAAACATTCTCAACTTTGTTAAGGAACAAAATACAAGATGGAAATTAAAGTACTTATTCTCTGCGCTCAAGCACTTTTAATTCAGGTATTTTATTTTTTAAATTATTATTTTAGGTAAAGACTTTTCTAAACATTACTTCTTAGTAATATAATTAAAACATATGCGTAGCTTAATAAGTAATAAATGATTGTTGTAATTTTGTACGTCTGTATTTTTGTATAAATTTTTTAACTGACATAATAGTATTTTCTAAGGTTCTTAGGAGTACTACACATTGAAATAAAACTATTTTACGGCATTAACTCGCGTATAATGAATTAAATTTTAAATTTACATTTTAAATCTGAATCATTTAAATCCGTAAGAATAGTTTTATTTCAACTGGCATAATGTTTTATTTGACTATCAAACAATATTTTACAGAGTATCTCCGGTGTCTATTATAATGGAGCATACAATAGATTAACTGCTCCTTGGAACTCCTTCGCTCCCTACACCGCTGCTACCTACGCTGCTCGTCGTTATACTGCTGCTCCCTGGAGAGCAGCTAACAACCCAGCTGCCCTGTCCGCATCTAATTGTGCCGGTCTCGTCGTTCGCAGTTCTTCTCCTTTCGCTCCTGTCGGTGTCTCTATTGTATCCGAAAATGAGATTGAAGGCATTCTAGCCGTCGCTGGTGACTTACCATTCCTTGGATCCGTGGCTCTGGAAGGCGCTCTACCAACAGCTGGAGCTGGTGATAGTGCATATGGCTGTGGCAACGGTGAAGTCGCCATGCTTGCTGAGGAAGCTGCACCTTGGAGCTTCAATACACCGTATGGCATATATTAGTGATTTATGGGGTTTCACTGTTTATTAGGATAAGTTAACTATTCACGTTGGTGAAAGAAATTTATCAAAGCTACAACTTTGTGCAGCATACTTTTAGTGAACGAACTTAAATTGTGACAGATTTCAAAAAATCTAAGTTGTAGCGACAATGAATTAAAAGGTAATCTATATCACATCTACTATTCTGAGCATCTTGTTTATTATAATACAATATATATTTTTAAATTTCCATCGTTATTAAAATATTTTACACTGTCCGTATACCACCATTACCTTTAAACAATTTTCCTTGTTAAAATTACAAATAATAGTAATATTCTATGAGGGCTTGAAGATGTTTTATTATTTTGGTTAAGTTCACGTGATTAATTATTTGATTGACTTAACAAAGCAATTTAAATAAATACGTATTCATTATTACCTTTTTATTATTATAAATCACATTTTTTTAAGTTTATTATATACATGTACAACATATAAAACATCAACCAATTACTTGATGAGCACAATTATTAACAATTTCTATGACTTGATTACCAAACGACTCCGCCACTATTGCCGAGCCAGCGGACGGAACGGTACCATCAACATTTACCATACCATACACAGGGAAACAACCACACACTTTAATCATGCCGCCGATTGGCAAATCACCTGTCATTGATATGTCACCGTACTGTAGTGAGGGGACTATTTCGGAAATAACGGGTGTAAATTGCATGTTACTAATTATTCCGCTTTGAAGATTGGCCTGTTGTGGTGTTCCTGACATCATTACGTTGTTTGGCATAAAGTTAAAATTTGAATTGTGTAAAACAGCACTGCCAACTAACGCTTCGTTTGAAAGCATTGCGTTGGCATTGGTAATTCTATTCTCATTTGCCAAAATATTATTTCTAGGTGCGTAACTAGTTTGAAGGAAGTTAGGATTGAAAAGAGCTTCGTTACCTCCCACCGTATTTGCACTGGCAAAGTTATTTGGTATAAAATTGGTGAAACTGTTTGGCATACTAGTATATATAGGATTTACAGCGCCCATTCCTGATGTTGTCGCCATATTATTGTAACCAAAATTATTTGTCACATATGGATTTATATTATTTTGGTTAAATGGCAATGCTAACCCCCAGGCTCTCTGAAAAAAAAATGTCACCTTGAACTCTATTGTCACAAGAAGAAAAAAATGTCTCAGTCGTAAAAAAACTTACATAAAATAAAACAGCCTGGAAACAAATGGCTGTGAATAGCTTCATCTCGACAAGTTGGTTGTTCGTAGTGACCATTAATAAATATGAAATTCATTTTATATATTACAATATAGATTTAATTAAGTAACATCAGTTGACTTATCAATTTTATCGGTGTGTTACATAATTAAGTACAACATTTTCTTAATGTCAAATTGATAATAATTCTCAGAACTCAAATTCACAGAACCTTACATGTGTTTACTAAATATGATGTCTTTTTATTATTATAAATAATTGCAACATAAAAACATTTACCGTAGAAGTAACGTTGTGAATACTTGTTCTTTTTCATTAATTTATTACCTTATATAAACTGGTATTTAACACGCACTCTAGTTTTATTAGTTTACATCCTCTCGTCCGTGATATTTGTAAACAGAAAAACACGTACTGGTATCTACTTCTAACTAGCAAGGCATCAAAATCATGAATTCGGCCACCAAATATTTTACATAGCTTTAAACCTTAGTATATTTGGTCTAATTCTACAATTTTAAATGAATGAAGGTAGCGCATGCGTTACATTTGTTGATTGAGTGTTTGTTCAATTTTACTATCTACAATTTCAATGAAATCCAATAAATATCTGTTGTGGTTAATTTTTTTTTATGTACAGAAAAACAAAACATAAATTACAATATGTAAGAAAAAAAAACAACACGGTGATCGACGCCTACAATTTGAACTATAGAGAAATAAGAAAATAAGATAGATGTTTAAAAATATCTATAAAAATGTATGGCCATGTTAAGCTTTTTTAAATTTATATAAATATAGAATGAAAAATAAACCGATACGGGCAGGATATTCAAAAGAAACCTAATAGATGTCAAAACCTTCCCGATAAAGACGATAGATATAGAATGCTTAATTCACCGAGACGGACAGCGTTACGGTAGCTCAGTTGGTAGAGAGACGGGACGGTTTAATAGTAGTCGCGGGTTCGAATCCCTGCCCGTATCGGTTTATTTTTCATTCTATATTTATATAAATTTAAATAAGATAGATCTGTAAGGGAAATGTAGAAAGACATTTAAATTAAATTATATGTTTTACAAATCACGTTAAAACCAAAAAGCTTAGACCGCAGAGTTAACTCTCTTCTATAATTACGAACGAAACATATTTTAAAACAGTCAGACATGATAAAATTACAAATTAATTATATAATTTCTATAACCATAATCGTCACGTATTATTTATATTTATAAAGATAATGTTTACACACTAGTTGTGTAATGAATGGGTGTTTTTTATATATAATAATGGATCACTTCTGATACTATTATACAAGTTTGTGTTTTTTATAGTAATACATCTATAAAAAAACAACATGACTTTTTTGGCCGTCTTCTGTATTTCTGCTGTCCTTGTTCAGGTAAAAACTTTTAATATTATAAAGTTATTGGTGACAGATTAATGTAAAGAAAGTATTAAAAAAACAGTTGTATTAATTCACAGACAATTTCTGCACAATGCATCAGCAATATTTACGGCCCTGGTGTGAACGCAAATAATCGAGCTATCAATATGGAAAATATGGCTATGAATTTTGCTCCAATGCCATATCAAGCCAGTAACATTTACAGACCCGCCAATCCTCTCGCATACGATGGTATTTACGCACCTGCCAGTCCTCTAGCATATGACAACCTTTATGCACCTGCCAATCCCCTGGCATTTGATGCTTTCAATCACGGATTAACTTTGGCGTCTCTAGCGGCATCTAACTGTGGAAACTTTGCTGTGAAAAGTTCTTCACTCATTACTCCTAGTGGAGTATCACTACAATCAGAAAACCTGGTGATTGAAGGTCCGTTGGCGGTGAATGGGCAACTGCCGTTCTTGGGCACTATTGCCTTGGAGGGGGCGCTGCCAGCGGCTGGTAATGGAGCTGTCGCTTATGGTTGTGGCAATGGAAATGTAGCCATAACAAATGAGAACCTTCCTACCTCGTATCCTATTGAATACATGGGTGCTCCAGGATATGGACATGGAGTCGGACCATACAACTATAATGGTTTTGGTCGTGGTATTTTCTAAACTGTTTTTGTTGTCTAGTGTTTAATGGTTGTGTATATTTTTTTTATAAAATGTTTTTTAACCAATTATTGTTTATCATTGTTATTATATTTGCTTAAAAGAATAATTTTCTTTTTAAAAGGTAAGAAATTATCCGAAAATAAAAACATCAAAAATAAGAAACCATTATTATTTTACTTTAAATGGAATACCATGAACATTTTGTTATTTCAAAAATGTGCACACATTTTGTTTTGCCAGCGCTTTGTCAGCGCTAGACAGGTAACAATACTACGTTATGCTATGTTACGCAGACACATCGCACCTCCGCTCAAATAGTGTCACAACTCAAAAAAAATGAAAATCTCTTTTATTGCACTATTCATTTCAGAAAGCTTCAAACTCTTATCTCAAATAATCACATTTAAATAGGATGATTATTTATCCCTATATTGAGCTCGTGACAATATATCGATAAGTAAAAGTATTGTCTTATCAAACATATACAGTGTCACGTCTCTGCTTACGCAAGGTTTTCGTCTGTCTGGATATTGTATAGAATGTTGGTTGTCGATTTATGTCGGTACATGTGTGGACAAAACTTTAAACAATCTGATTTTTTATTAAATTATAGTGAACTTTGTCGACATATGACAGTTTATTTAATTAAGGTAAGTCAAAAGTTATTATATTTTTCATATTGAAATGAGTTTGGACATTATATATGATAAGAAAAAGCTAAAAGTCCTTTTTATTTTGGCAACAGTATTGTTTATAACATAATGTTTATAACAACGAACTGGGGAGGTAGAAACAGATGATTCAGTTAAAGATCCATGTCACAATATAGAACGTAAAAAAGTAAGAAAAAGGTCCTTCCTCATCGCCGTTCACCATCATCATGTACTTCAAGTTCTTGATTATCCAGTTTAAGTTCATCTTAATAGAGAACAAGTGTATCCTTATCTAGCTTACCCATTTTGTTAAATACTGCAAACCAAGTAAGATATTCACGTTTCACGAAGTCTGTCCATCAATTTTACAAGTATCAAATGCCGAAATCAACTCCGGGAACAAAATGTTTTGTTTTGCAGTTACCTCATATCATACCTATAATTCTTTTAAGCTGTAACAAAATTGCAAGACGCAATCTTTTATAGTACATATAAAGGAAATATTCAGAAAACAATATTTTTTTAGTTACGTCATATTTTTGGAGTTTACTCCTTAAGAATCGATTTTGATATAAGGCGCCCGGTATGACAAAATGTTAGGTGTAAAATCTATTGAAAGAGTGACCTCGTTACGTTTTTGGTGAGCAACTGTCTAATTTGGTGTCAGTGTCTTATTGTTATAAATATCAATAATTAACATTGTTTTTGTGAAGTTATAATCTTTATCATTATATTTTGCTAAAGTGAAATGCAAGTATTTTGGAATAAATCACGGCAGAAAGGTGTGTAGATAATATTGCCGGAACATCTAACAAACACGTACCTTTCATAAGGTATCAATCTTTTTGACGTGACAACGTCTTAAATTAGGTTAAGCTGGGAGTCACTTATGAAAAAGTGTAACGCCCGGTAACGTAACGATGAGTCACACACACATAGAATGCCTTGCGTCTCTCTCCCACTCAAACATGATCGGTCCGCCGAGCAATGTTTTGATTTTCAAATTGATTCTTTAAAATTACAAATATTAAGAAAAAGTGGCAGATATAAGAAAACTTGATTTAAAATGTGTTGAGCAAGAATTTTAACATCGAATTTAAGTAAATGTTTTAATTTTCAACTTCATTATTTACAATTACAAATTTTAATTAATTTCAAATTTATTTAGCAAAAATTTGAACCTTCGATCTGAATAAGTGTTTTGATTTTCAAATTAATTCTTTAAAATTAAAAATATTAAAATATATAAAATCAGAAGTGACGTCAAATAACATTATCTGTACTTATTATTATTTAATATGTAGGCCAGTACATGTGACCATACTTGGTAGACACAATTGGAAATAGTATTTTTTTATAACTGAAAAAATATATACATATATAAAATACTGGTAGCAAACAATAACTTCAATGATCGATATCTCCGCAACTAATTGATGTATCGAAAAAGTCTGTAAATAAATTTTGTAAAAAATAATAACATCAATAATATAATATAAAATAAATAATATATAAAATGATTTTACGTGACAATGTCTTCATCGTCCTATCCTCAACAAAATCACTCAAATTATTAAAATATTGTGCAATTTAATAATATTCATATCAATAAATATTCTACCGAGAAAAAGACGTGGTCACGTAAATCTTCGCCCGTAAAACCGACTTTACAGGCAACCATATTTTTTTTTAGTTATATAAGCTTTTTTGCGTTTGTTTAGAAAATCGTGCTTAAGGAGTTAACTCCAGTCGTGCGTCGAAGCTGACACACACAATTATTATTTATGTACAATGGTAAAGAACCCTTCGTAGTCGAGTCCGACTCGCACTTGGCCGAATTTTTTTTGGTATACATTACGCATTCAATCTTCAATCAAAATAATACGATCTTTATTTGGCTTAAACCCGTAAATACCTGAGACTCGTTTCATCATTACTGACTTTATTGATATTCTATACTTATTATATTTTCAAACCCGGCATTCGTAAAACAAACTATTAATGGATCATCCATTTTAGATTATAGCTAGGTATGTCCAAATGAAATAAGAAATCTTAAATCGTTTTTATTTATTGACAAAAAAGTACCTACTCTTGAGAATTATAGAAATAAATATATGTAGGTATAGAAGATTATTAGAATTAGAATAGATTTCCTTTATTTATTCTATTTATTTGTCTTTATATTTATTTCTAATTCTATTACAGTTTTTTTTACGCAGGAACTGAGAACGTTTTTCAAACTCTGATTTTCCTTCAACATCCTCCTTATAAAGATTTAAAAATACCAATTAAACAAATTACATAATAATACAGTGAGCATGTCATCAGAACCTACCACATCGTATTTTATATTTCTAAAATATGGCGCTTATTAATTATGATATTTGTATCTTTTACCTCAGAATTAGAACGAACTATTCTGAATTAAAGCCAGTTACATCTTTTTTGTTACTACAGGTTAAACTAATTTGATAAATTGTATTTTGTTATAAGTTTCAAATAATAAAAATAGTAGTAGATCTTTTAAGGAATCCATAAACATTTGCTCATACAAAATGTTTGTAAGTATAAAAGTTTTTTTCAATATATTAGCAATTCTATGTCCAATATATTAGCACATAATAACTTTATTATTATTTAATACGCTGCACCAAATTTCCACTTGCGTAAACAGGATTGTTTTTAAATGTATACGAGACGTTACTAATTACCACGCTATACAATTACTGAGCTGGAGGTTGATTTATGAGGTTTCCTTGGTATGTTATTAGTGCGTGTTATTTTAATGTAAGTGCTAGTATTATTCTAGTTTTACTTTACTATAGGTTCCAAAGAAAACATTGAATACAAATATAACAACGTTTTATTCAACAGATACTTAAAAACTTAATAAGGACCAATTCCTAAAGCAGGGATACTATTCATCACATTGGGGTATCCAGGAGCCATGACGTTAGGGTATCCTGAAGCTATAGCATTAGGGTATCCTGGAGCTAAGGCATTAGGGTATCCCGGAGCTATGACATTTGGGTATGCTGGGTTAAACGCATTAGGATAAACTGGAGCGAGTGACTCTACGCCTTCACTGACAATGCCTACATTGCCATTACCGCAGCCAAACGCTACAGAACCCGCTCCAGCAGCTGTGAGAGGTCCTTCCAAAGCCACGACTCCTAAGAATGGTAATTGACCACTAACACTCAATGGACCTTCTATTAACATATTATCTGATTCAACAGTAATACCGCTAGGCGGAATGGATGAGGAACTTTGAACATGTAAGCCGGCACCATTAGACGCACCTAGCTCAGCCACCGATAAACCATAGTTTAAACCTGTTCTAGCAGCAGCATATGCTGATTCATACGCTAATTCCGTTGCTGGCCCGTATACCTGAGAGTAAGCCAAGTTATCGGCTACGGCTATGTTGGCAGCTAATTCGTTTACAAAACCAGGGTTGTAGCCACTTCTAAGGCATTGACCTACAATAGTCTGTAAAAAATATGGATGTTTGTTACATATCTTGTAATAACGTATATAAAATAAAAATCAAATATAAAAATTCAACGTACCTGTATCATCATTGTCGAAACTATAAAACTCATCATTTTGGAAATCATATTTAGGCGTTATGGTCCTATTATTAAATAACAATATTGTATATCCATTCACTTACAATACCTTATATACGTTTGAGTTTCATAATTATTAGAGAAATGTTATGATATGATGAACTATTGCATTATATTATTCCTATTATTATTATCGATTTTATGTAAAGTATTACATCGCGTATGAAATATTATAGTAATATTGATTCTGGTTCTTTTAATAATTTGTTGCATAAAGCGTTGCATATTACACTATAAAAGTTGTGATAGGATATTTATTTACCTGTACTATGTGTGTATATCTACGGTTTTGTTTTACTTAAACCATTTGAGTATGACATTTCTGCTAGTACACTATGCCATACGGAACAAGTTATTACATTTTAAACTGAATAAATTAAATTACTCGTTAAGGTTATGTCAACTCTGTGGCCGTCAAATCTGCTATTCTGTAGTGTTGCTTACCTCAGAATATGGCGCAGTCTGAGTCAATATACAATAATAAACAAAGCTTTAAAAATACTATCTCATTAGTATCTTGACCTATAATTACCTCACTTGCCAGTGGCGTAACTATACCGTTCGAGGCCCGTGGCAAAATTCATCGGATGGGCCCCCTTCCCCCTATATACAAAAACTGAACCAACAATTATTGTTATTATTATTATAATTATAATTAGGTACTTACTTGATTGTCTAATTTAAAGTACAGTCAGCATCTAATAGATATGGGCACATAGAGTAGTCAAAATGATATGGAAAACAAAAAAGGAATGTGATATATATATATAAAGTCCGAATAATCATATTGTTTTAAGCACACAAGTTGTTCAAAATATAAAATGTTAATTATTAAAATTCCTTCCCCCGGTCTTTCCGTTCAGCAAAAGTGGTAATAACATCATCGAAGTTCAAATTTCGGGCCATAGATTTTTCGATGGATAGAATAGCCAAGTTGCTTAATCCATTGAATTTCTTAAACTCTCGTCCCATTTATTTTTTTTAAATAAGTTTTTATCAATTTCAGTTTTGAAACCGATCGCTCGGCATTAGCCGTAGTCGCAGGAATGGGGAGAAATAATAGAAATGCAGTGCACCTTCAGGAAAGCTTGAAGATATAAAATGATTTTTTATTATTAATAGTCAGCAAGTTCTCTCATAGAAGATGATGTTTCTATTTCGTGTCTAAAAGAAGATCGAAAACTGAGTATTTCCTTGGAAAACGCGTAAATAAATCAGCATTGTTTAAATTTTGCAAAGTGGCAGGTTGCAAGACACTGAAATTGGAAACAATTTCATTTATTCCAACAAAACGCGATCTCAGTTGGTTGATGATTATGTCTAATACACGATAGAATACGTTCACTTTAAACAAGCTTTCAGGATCTTGGAGACGTTCATCTTCACGAATTTCATGAAAATGACGTTTCACTTTTCTCTGAGGAGTTTTAGGAAATTCAGGGCTTATAGACCATTTCACTGCAATACTATTTGCTTCCATTTTTAAATCTTCAAATTCATGTCGATACTTTTCAAGTTGTTCTAGACAGACTTGCAAACGCTTTGAGTCATTTGAAAGATCGATGGCTAAGACTGCATTGGAAAACCAACAACATAATAAAATGGTAGTTTTCTATTTTCTTCTTCAACAAGATAGCTTCATTTCTCTCGTCTGTTTTGAAATTTAATAAAATAGTTTTTGTAAGTGCTTTTGAATAACAACAAACCGAACTTTTAAAGTAGACATGGTATCAAAGCGTCCTGCCCATCTAGTTGGATTCATTGTGTTTATGTTGCTGAATTTGATGGTACTCCGATTTCTAATTTACTGTCAGAAAATTAGATAATATATTCCATCGTTTAATACTACGGCCAAAAAATATATAAAAATTTGTTGCACAGTTTCGAATAATCTTTGTATTTCTATGACCTTTGTTACTGCATCATTTAACACAAATTCTTTGAATTTCTAATACATTTTTAACTTGTTTATTATGCAACTGAGTAGGTAATAGAAATAAATCAAAGAGAGAACTTTTTTTACTAAACATGTATGATAAATAATAAATGTTGGGAGTTGGGATTATCCTCTGATAGGGGGCCCCTTCCGGCTGGGGGCCCGTGGCATTTTGCCGGCTTGCCACCCTGTAGTTACGCCACTGTCACTTGCTTTACCTTAGCTTACCTTACCTGACGCTATAAGCTTATATCCAAATCAGAGTCAGTCACTGTTTTTTGTTTCAAGGAGGCATACATTACACGTACCTACATGTCAGACTCCAATAGCACTGGTATATATATTAGGTCAACGAAGAAGAATCGATAAGACCCTCCGTGAATACTTATTATTATTTATAAAATGTATTTTTTCATAGTGTTGACTTTTCGAGTCAAAATCAATATGTACTATCTATAAAATATTCTTAGTTTTTTTTAAATGTCTTAATTACATATAATTATTATACCTGCGGTGCCTGTGACTTCATACACATAGATTTCGATTTTAATAAAACGTTCCTTCAAACGTCTTTATTTTTTAACCGATTGTTAAAAAAACAAAATGTTAAGTGAAGCCCATGACAACATATTCCCGAAAACTGCATTTAAAACGTTTAATAATCCGTTTCTGAGATTAGCGTGCACAAACCTACAGACATATACAGACATACAGGCGAACAGACAAAATGAATAACCATTGTTGTTTAGGTTTCTCTTACTTATTTGGGTTCTCTTGTTTATATAAAGCCCGCACCCCCCCATCCCCCATTATGTTTTTTTTTTAATATTTTCTATGTATAGACAGCGATCAATTGCAGTTTTATTATATGTATATAGATTTTTTTACGTGCAAAATTATCCCTTCAATGGATTCTGTTAGTTATCCCCTCACATCCTAGCTATTTATTTTGTAATATTTTCAATGTAGGTAAAGAGAATTATGTGATTAAGATAAATTGACGTTACTTTTTTATTTCTAAACCGATTTAAATGAAATAAACACTAAGTGTTAAGTGAAGACTGACACAAAATATTACTGAAACTGCATCCAAATTAGGTCCGCCGTTTCTGAGATTAGCGTGCACAAACATACGACATACAAACAAAAAGACAAAATGAAAAACCATTGTTTTGGGTTCTCTTGCTCTTATAAAGGTTTTTTGTATATTTGTTTTTTTATATTTTCCATGTACAGAAATCGGTCACCGATAATTTTATTATATGTATAGATGGATATAGACATAGATATAGATACAGACACAGACACAGACACAGACACAGGCACAGACACAGTCACAGACAGACACAGACACAGACATAGAGATAAAAATAGATATAGATATATTTAATCGTATTTTTAAACCATGCATCCAAACAACATACGTTGAAAGAAAAATTTTCCTTCTTACAATGGTCTGAAGGAAATGATAAGGATAGATATGTTTTGCTAAATACTTGATAATTCATCTTTTTCAATGTACACGAAACGAAAAATATGTAATTAGAACTACTTATAAACATAATGACGCAAATATCTACGTAACACAAAAAAATACTTATTATTATTAATATTAAATATGAATCGCACCTATTTTAATTATAAATCTATTAATTTTGAATGAAATTACCAAAACTTTTGTACAAAAAAAACATTGAACTAAGGTAACTACTTTACTTAATCTATAAGAATCAAAAAGTAGGTTCTACTTTTATTAATAAAGGTATTTTTTATTATTACTTAAACCGCTATTGTAACTATTTTCATTAAACTTTTGAAACAACAAACTAAAAGAAAAGAACTGGAGATTATGAAAATACCTCATTTAGACCATAGACCAATTTAACAATTTTTATAAAATAAAGAAAAAAGCACGTATTATATTATTAAAAAAAAACGCAAAAGTTAATAAAACACTTAAGAAGTACATTGTATTAACGTGTATACATTACTATGACCATGCTTTTGTTTAAAGTTTAATAACCAGAACAATGAAGAAAGTTTTAATTAAGTATTTTACATTTTATATATATTTTAGAATGAGAAATTTAGAAGTTTCTGGTCAAACTAAGCAGAATCACGCTGGCTTACCACGCTACCGAGGATTTAGATCTCTTAATTAAGCTTTTTTAAATGTGAGAGTATCATAGAACTAGTAGTGGCGTGTTAAGGTACTCACTCTAGTATTATTTTTGTTACTAGAATTATAATTTATTCCCACATATTAATTATAACTGGTCATGTCAGTATTATGAACAATTTTAAACAAGAATTTAAAAAAGTATCCATGTAGTTTCTTTTTGGTTCTTCTCTGTTGAACCTTTGGAACTATGTAATTAAAGCCTCACATTTTCCAAGTGTAAAGTATGCTTATTTGAAATAAAACAGAATAACTTTGACGTTCAAATTTAACCTATTCTTTTATTTTTGTAACAAAGGACATTTTAAGGTCGTATAGTACTGGTTTTATGAAACAAAAGCAGTTATTTAATATTTTTGGTATAATAGTAAAAGACGAAGGTCTGCATTATACAGATGTCAATAAGTTATTCCACAAAGTAACTAATTATTTTGTTCTCAAAGAGATATTCGTGATAACAGAAGACTGAGAAACATAAAAGTCATAAAAATATCCAAGTAAAAATGATATAAGAAGGAATAATGGAAGTATGAAATTTTGTATGTCTAAAAAGATCTAAAAAAAATTGTTGCTATTGTTTTGAACGAACGACAGAGCATTATGAGTATAAATACATTATTAATTATTTTTTTATATATTTTTTGTTATTTTTTCTGTTATTATTATTTAATTTTCGTTGCCTGAAATCATTAGGCTTCTTTTCGGATTGATTGTGACGGTTCTAGTTGTTCCAAATTTGCATTTAAGTTTGACTTTGTGAAACAGTGATCACAATAACAAAAAATATATCCGGCTCAGTTTGTTGTGTGGTTCTTCTCAGACCAGGACGGGTTTGGAACCCTCATAGCTTTAACATTAAGATGGAAAGTGCTTTTCCAGAAGGGCTTATTACGATAAATCTAGTATCGTAATAGGCCCTCCTGACACTTCCATGTTGAAGTGATCACTGATTATGATTCTAAGTGGAAAAGATATAAATAAATAAATAAATAAAATAAATAAAAATATTACTCTAACAAATGAACACGATTCTGTAACATTTGAAAATATTGCCAAAAAGATGCAAAATCAGGTTTTAGAATCTTCATAAAAAAAGTAACCTACCTACTACTTTTTGTTTTGCTCCCAGATACGGATAAATATAAGTTGTTAGGACTTGGGACTAAACCTACGACTTATTAAACGAATAGTCAAAAAAACAGTCGTATTATAAGGATTAATTTTTTTTTTATTTTTAATAATGTATTAAATGTACTATAATAAATTACAACAATGATATAGTAATAGTAAGTAAAAGAAGTAATGATTTTGAAACAGTAATACAATTTAATACCTATAGGCATTGTGTGCTACATTGTATCCCATGGGATTGGAGAAACCAGAACTATAACCAGAGAAGTAGTTCGCGCCGCCTAATTTATTGGTGCCACAACCATAGGACACAGCACCTTGTCCATCGCTGTACATGGACCCTTCTAATGCAACTGTGGCCAAAACTGGTAATTGGCCATACACAGCCAATGTTCCATCCGTAACCAAACTATCAGAAAATATGGACAACCCGGTGGGGATAATAGGAGATGAACTGGTTACAAATACTCCATTAGACGCAACGCCATTAGCCAATGTTTGACCATATGATCCGTAATCAACGCCATTCATAGCAAATGGCATGTAGGATCCATATGCCATATTGGGCAAGTACCGTGGCCAGTTATTGGCGGTTCCATAACCCATATTGCCATATCCATTGTACAGTCCCGAGGAGAATGCACTTCTTATGCACTGACCGGAAATAAACTGAAAAACAAAGAATTATTTTAACAACTTGCATGATAATAATATAACTATACTTATTACAATCATTTACCTGAATATAAGCAAATAAAATAAAAAACAGTGTAAAGGACATTTTAGAATGAAAAAATAAGAAGTAATGATTAAATTTAATTTAATATTATTTTTATATCAACGATTGCATCAATAATTCTAGGTTTCAGTTCCAAGAATTTTAACGATAAAACTCTTACAACACTTTTTTGAAGAGTGGATGCGTTATAAATAAAATATCATTGTAACTGATTTACTGTCTTTGTAATACTCACAAAGAAGATTACTAATAAAAAAATAATTTTTAATTTTAAAGAACCCCCGATACAAAAACACGTCTAAAAAGAACAAAAATAATATTATTACGTACTTATTGAAGGTGTTGCGTCGGGGGAAAGTTGTAGGTTGAAGATGGTGTCTATCTCACGAAGTTTTCGGAGGTAACAAAATATGAGTACTTAGACTACGATTTTATATTATTATTTCGTTATTTGCTTTGGTAACTTATTGCATTTTGAATTCTTCCTTTATTTAGGCGTCCCCTCACGAAATGACTTCGATAAGTACATAATAATGTTACTTTAATCCTTTTTAGACGTATGTTTGTATGGACAGTTCTTTAATTTTTTTTATTTATTTTTTCGTTAATTTTTTTTCCTTGTTGTACTAAATAAATCCACGAACACATTAATTTCACTTGTTTAGGTACTTATTAGCTAAGCTTCTTAGTCTAGCTTCATAGTTAAGAACCATATCGATTTAAAACAACCGCATTCAAATCCGTCTACGTGTTTGGCTGCTACGTTGCCACAGATAGACACACAGATACACAGACATACAGGTCAAACTCATAACACCCTTCTTTTTGGGTCGGGGTTTAAAAAGACACTCCTCACTTTGGTTGAATATATTTAAATGCATTTTTTTGAATAATTGTAATTCAGTGAGCCAAGTTTAAAAAAAAATGTTAAAATACATTAACATGTTTAAGAATACTTATTACAATAAGGAACAAAAAAAATATGTATTGTTTCAAGTGGAAAACTTTAAAAATAGTGGAACAGCAATATTGAGCATCATCCACCTGTCCTTTTCCACACCCTTCTCTTCCACACCGTCCTATCATAAAGTTTATAACTTCACAATAACAATATTAATTATTCGTATTTATAACAATAAGACACTGACAACCAAATTAAACAGTTGCGCACCAAAATTGTAATGAGGTCACTCTTTAAATAGATTTTACACCTCACAATTTGTCATACGGGGCGCCTTATATCAAAATCGATTCTTAAGGAATCAACTCAAAAAATAAATTACTTGAGACTCTTCTCGATCGAACCTTCTCAACCATCCACATTAGGTGTCCATAACAGGAGAAGCGTTTGCTTTTCATAATTTATATCTCGGTTGCCACTTTCAAACCTCCCGTCCAAAGAACTGGACGAGGGCGAACGTATTTACGGATACCAGATCATCTCTGGATGCGCTGCGTGCTGACCCACTGCTACACCCACTGGCGCACAGCATTGTAAAAAACCTTCAAGAAATCAAGGATAAGGGACAGATTTTAGAGCTATTCTGGGTCAAAGCGCACGTGGGTGTGCAGGGCAACGAGCGCGCAAACAGTCTGGCAAAGGAGGCGGCTCTGGACACCGGAAGGAAAACAGCATATGACAAATTCCCAACATCTTATGCAAAACGGAAACTGAGAGAAGACACACTGGAAACGTGGCAATGAAGATAATCACTTCAGAAAATAAGAGCGGGCAAAGCTACTACAAACTACACGACGACTGATGACTGATCGATGACTAAGACGAAACTGCAACACTGACTAGGACAGAACCATTTGACTGGACAACTACAGGAAGAATGGTCCACAGCCATCCTGGGGAACCGGGCGAGAACCTGGGACAAAAAAGGAGATAAGAATCTTGTTGTCAATTTTAGGCTGATATCGATACTGCCAACCCTTTCCAAAATAATTAAGCGGGTTATAAATAAAAGACTTATTTTATATTTACAAATAAACAAAATTCTTTCACCATCTCAGTATGGGTTTCGTCCGCATATATCTACAAGTCATGCAGTTCTTGATCTGGTTAATGAGACAGTTTCTAAAATAGACAATAAACAAAAGGTTTTGGGCGTTTTCTTAGACCTTGCTAAAGCGTTTGACAGTGTTTCTGTCTCCATCCTAATTACCAAGCTAGAACTTATAGGCATCAGAGGCCTCCAACTTGATTTATTCAAGAGTTACCTCTCACATAGACCCCAAGTTACAAAAATAGGAGAGTGGATAAGTAGAGAACAACCTGTCTCTTACGGAGTCCCACAGGGCAGTATACTTGGTCCAACCCTATTCTTAATTTATATTAATGATCTCTGTCAAATACAGTTGCAGAACGGATCCATTTATACTTACGCCGACGACATTGCCCTCTTATTTCATGGTTGTGACTGGCAACAAGCCTTTGAATATGCACAATCCGGTCTTAACGTGGTTACAAAATGGCTTTCTGAAAATTTGCTCACTTTGAATGCAGATAACACCAATTACATAGCCTTTTCACAGACATCTCGTACCCGCCCTAGTGACTCCTTTTCACTCACCGCCCACAACTGTTATCCACAAAGCAGCATACCATGTGCATGTCCCAGGGTCTCTCGCACGTCAAACAGTAAATATCTCGGAGTTACACTGGATGCCTCTCTCTCATTCCAAAACCATACTGAGTCATTAACGAATAGAATGAGAAAGCTGATTTATATATTTAAAAATCTCCGCAACATTGCAGATTTCGATGTTCTCCGTCTCGTCTATCTAGCCCTAGGTCAATCTCTAGTAAACTATTGTATAGTGGCATGGGGTGGATGCTCTAAATCTCATCTTTTGAAGGTGGAGCAAGCTGTAAGAGCCATTATAAAAGTGGGACATCGCCTTCGTCCTTCAACTGAAGTTTTTAAAATATGTAACGTCCTATCTGTTAGACAACTCTTTATACAGCAAACTATCTTAACAACGCATTCGAGAACCCCGTATAACGAAAGTCCCCACTACTCTTACGACGCCGTAACCACGCAATATGTCCTTTTATTCAAATATCTACAAAACTAGCCCAACAGCATTACTATTTTCTTAGTGGTTATTTGTACAATAAATTAAACAAATTACTAAATTTTCACTCAGCGAACAAAGAACAGTGCAAAAGAATATTATTTAAATGGCTGCTAGGACAGGATTTTCAAAGCACTGAAAATATCCTATATATAGCTTCTTAAGTACTTTTAAAAATAACAACTAATAATATCTAAAAATAATAACATACTAAGCCCATTTATCTTCACGTATAATAGTCACACGAGCACTGGTACCTACACACACACACACACATCTACACTTACACCTACACACACGCACGCATGCACGTACACACACACACACACACCTTTTTGTTTTGTTGTTACTTTGAT
This sequence comes from Napeogenes inachia, assembly GCA_959347355.1. Lineage (NCBI taxonomy): Eukaryota > Metazoa > Arthropoda > Insecta > Lepidoptera > Nymphalidae > Napeogenes > Napeogenes inachia. Next base: position 1,666,823 of record OY365794.1, read on the forward strand.
TTTTCTTTATTATTCTCCTAGAATTAGTTATAATTTTAATTTGTTGTTTTCTATTATTTTCAATTTCTTTCTCAATCATACATTTATATCTATTATTATATAATTTAAAGTAATATTCTCTGATTAGATACAGAGATGTATTATTCTCATTTTTTAAATGATGCTACCAAAATTTCAATTCTCTTACTTTTAAGGGTTCGGGAGCCTGGAGATCTGTAACACAGGTTCTGAACCTAGTACAAACTCCAGCTCTCGAGGAGGTATTTATGGATTGTAATTTTTATTTATTCTACTAATGCTGTACCTTTTCGAGAGAAATAAATGCTTTTTGTATTGTATTGTAAAAAAAACTGGGACAGACATGAAACCCCTTAAACAATGGACTGAGAAGAGGCCCTAGCCCCATGTGGCAATCATCACATGGTACGCCTAGAGCCTACATACAAATATCTGATTGTGGAGGGTATTATTGAAATACCCATACACAATCACTGTAACACTGATCGGCGAGACACACACACTACGAAGAAAGGAGCGAAGAAGCCCGGGGGCAGGTCCGCATTGTACCAATGCGGCCACAGCATGGCTCCACGACAGAAAAGAAAAACGAAAAAAAAAAACTCACATCTCTGTCCAGTCCAGGACCTGTAAATAAGATAAGAATAAGTATATTAAGTATAGAATATAAAGTACATAGAAAATAGGCTATGCATAAGTGTGTAATGTATATAAATATATAGTTTAAAAAAATGTATAACACAAAAACACTTACCAATCCAAATACGAAAATCAGAAAAAGTAAAAGTTTAAATTACTAATTGTATAAAGTCTAAAACCACTTACCTGTTATGTCATGTAGCGAGCAGCAATCCATGTGCAATAATGACTTAACCGCAGCTGCAAAAACCTTGTAAAATAAAACACAAAATATTAGAGTAAAAGTAGATTCGAAAGAAATAACCTACCTGTAAATAGTAAGCAATAAGGAATTAGTTGGTAAAATGTATAGAGTAAAAGCGTAAATTGTAAGAATCAATTTAAGGAAATTAAGAAATGTAAGACTAAATATTTTAAATATTGTTAACTTCTATATAAGCCTAACACTGACTCCGTCTTTCCACACGGAGGTATACGAGCGAACTAAAAAAAAAATCTTCCTGTTACATACACATTTTTGACGTGACAACGTCTTAAATTAGGTTAAGCTGGGAGTCACTTATGAAAAAGTGTAACGCCCGGTAACGTAACGATGAGTCACCGAACGAGAGAGAGGCCCGCCGAATGCCTTGCGTCTCTCTCCCACTCAAACATGATCGGTCCGCCGAGCAATGTTTTGATTTTCAAATTGATTCTTTAAAATTAAAAATATTAAGAAAAAGTGGCAGATATAAGAAAACTTGATTTAAAATGTGTTGAGCAAGAATTTTAACATCTAATTTAAGTAAATGTTTTAATTTTCAACTTCATTATTTACAATTACAAATTTTAATTAATTTCAAATTTATTTAGCAAAAATTTGAACCTTCGATCTGAATAAGTGTTTTGATTTTCAAATTAATTCTTTAAAATTTAAAATACTAAAATATATAAAATCAGAAGTGACGTCACATAACATTATCTGTACTTATTATTATTTAATATGTAGGCCAGTACATGTGACCATACTTGGTAGACACAATTGGAAATAGTATTTTTTTATAACTGAAAAAAAAAAAAATATATAAAATACTGGTAGCAAACAATAACTTCAATGATCGATATCTCCGCAACTAATTGATGTATCGAAAAAGTCTGTAAATAAATTTTGTAAAAAATAATAACATCAATAATATAATATAAAATAAATAATATATAAAATGATTTTACGTGACAACGTCTTCATCGTCCTATCCTCAACAAAATCACTCAAATTATTAAAATATTGTGCAATTTAATAATATTCATATCAATAAATATTCTACCGAGAAAAAGACGTGGTCACGTAAATCTTCGCCCGTAAAACCGACTTTACAGGCAACCATATTTTACAAATAAAATTATGTTTACAAATAATTTTAGCTTGTACAAATAAAATTAACGTCAGCTAGATTTTTTAGAATTATTAATGTAACGTAATATGTATGGCTTAAGAATATGTGCATTAGTGCATGCTTTCAATTTGTACGAAATAATATCAGTATGTCTTATACAATGAATTTATTCAAAGCAGCGCATCAGCTAAACCTTTATAGTGATGATTAAATTACTTTTTAGTATTGTTTTATATATAAAAGGTTTTATATTTACTTATAATGATCTGATAAGACACTGTAGCTGTTATATAAGTATGTATGTCATAAGCGGGTTACGGAATCTTTTCTCTTATCACATTTTTTTAATAATTTTATGTCAATTCATGGATTCCTTTACTATACATATTTTTGAAGATACATAAAAAATGTCATAAATCCGTCATAGTGCTGCATTTAGGTACACGAGGTTTTATTAAGTGGATGTAGAAAATAGTTGTTTTTATTTTATTTTATTTAGTCAGCGACATCGGCCTCTCCCTTTCAAAAAAGATATCGATTTAGATCGTATATTGACCCGAAGAATAACATGCAATCCTTACAAACAAATAAATAGCAAAATAAAAATAATGTTTAAGGTGCAGGTCAAACATTAATTTATGCGTATCAATTATACGTTTTTATAAAAATAAACAAGCCACTGTTATATGTTATGTATGCCTTCTTGGAAAATAAGTGGTAGGTAGTAATACTAGTAATAGTAGTAAAATGTGGTTATTGAACTTATTGCTAAATTGAATAGTAGGTATAGTAATTAATATTCTTAGGCAATTTCATATAATGCGGTTCTTTAAAAGAACAATTGTAGTTCTTTACCACCTTCAATACCGGACCTTCAATATAAAAAATAATGAACTCTACTTGAAATTAATTTTAAAATTATAATTATGTTAATTATTTTACTCAGAACACATTGCGTAAGACTTATTAATAATTGAGAACAATTATTGCACAAATTATTAGAAACACAATATGTACGTGACATTATATTAAAAAATTAATAAAACTATTTGTGTTGAAATCATCATTTTATTTAAAATTCATAACGATAATGCATCATTTTGAGTTTACCGGATCCGTTTGACGGATCCGGTGTTAACTATTTATGGAATAGTCTTCACTCTCCTGTCTATTGTGGAAAAATATCATAAGCTAAAAGTGTGTTATGATAAAAATTTTAATAGATCTTACTCCACAAAAAAAGTTGATTGACAGTTTGTACTTATTCAAATTGGCTATACCGATACCGGCAGAAATTCGAACCCGCGACCTCGAACCATCTCATCGCTCTACAATGAGCTGCAAGACGGTTTCCCAGATTCCCGTTCAGACTGTACTTGATCTCTACTAGCCCGAGTACTTGGCAGATATCTTTCTACAACTGTGCTGTCGTCTGCATACCCATAGATACCGGGCTTCAACAGATCGTTAAAGTGCAGCGGAAAAAAATCATTGAATATATGGCCGTCTTTTATTAGGCTTCTTTAGAAAATCCTAACCTACCTGGGTTATATGTTTTATTTGGATATGTTTTATATTCTAAACTAACTTTATTAAGTATAAGGTGACTTGGTTTAATTACTAACAGTTCATTTTAAGCCGAAAGACAGAAATCAAAGTGACTTTCTGTCGTATCCGACTGGATCGGTGGAAAAACATCCGGATCCGGCCGGATTGAAAATGGACCGGATTGCAATCCCTAGATGAGGTAGGTAGTATAAAATAATAATTAATATCATATGAATGAAATAAATTTTTTATTATATTTTACATATATTTACTGTAATATGGCAATCGGTTATACATTTATAAAGTTTTGTTTTTTTTCAAAGTAATATAATAAAGTGTAGTTATTACTAAAATAAAAAAATATATATTATAATATTACAAAAAAGTTTGTAAAACATAACACCAGTGTATACATACATATATATTTGTATCCAATGAAAAGATAATAAAATGATTTAAAAAAATATTAAAATGATAATATATATTTATATATTTTTTTAAATCATTTTAAGTTCTGAAATGTAAATATATATTAAAGTATAAATTATCAAATCAGATATTTATTATACGGATATCCGTAAACTGAATCGTAACCATAGCCGGTCACCACGGGTGCAATGGGTGCGACGGGTGCGACGGGTGCTACCATGGGGTAACCCAGCGGCAGCTTCTCAGCAAGAAGACTGCTAACAGTCAAGAGTGAGAGGGTGTCAGCTAGTGACGCGGCAACACCATTGGATTCCACTAAAGGAGCTGATAAAGCTGAAGCACAGACCGGGGATGAACGCAAATATTGGGAGTTTGCGTCCTGGAATAGAAATATTTTATTATCAGTAAGTGTATACAAATAAAAAGACGTATTGAAATTTCTACCGTTGTTTGTATATAATCATCGGATAAACGAACAGACAGGGCAAGTGATGCTGAGTGGTGATGTCACATTAATTTATACAAATGTGGGAAATTGCAAACTCACTGCTACGCTTAATGTATGAGGTGGACTCCAATAAAATTTGACAAACTGAAGGAAAACTCGTTGTTGTCATAACAGACTTCTCTCACATAATATCACCCGCAAGTGTAGGTATGTAACAGTTTTGTACAGTAAATGTGGGAGCGGGATACACAACTCCTTCTCTTTCTTGTTTCGATTCTCCTATTTATTTGTTTCTCTTCTACAATGGCGGGCAATGCATTTACAACTCTTTATAAACTTACCAACCAAATGTACACCTGCCTCTTCACAACTCACTAATGAAATAATAAACAAAATAAATACCTGCAGAGCAGCAACCCCGATGATGAATACTACGAGAATGATCTTCATTGTGAACCTTCCAATAACTAAAGTCAAAGCATATTTTTCATTATTTATAAGAAAATATTTCACAATTATTATCTGAATTTAGAAATAGAACAGAATTAACAAAATATGTGACTTTATATATTTAGATAATAACGTATTTCACAATGATTTCAATACACAAAAAAATTGTTTGTTACGAGTCACAACAGAGGAATTACTCAATAGTAATACATAATAGTAATCCTTTTTTAAATGATTTTGTACTTTTTAATTAACCAGGTCGTATGATCTTCTATTTTCTTAACCCAATTCAATCTTACTATATGTGAAAATATCTTCATTCGATTGCTACGTCCCCTACATTATTTTTTTTTAAAGTCATTATATGTTATAAAATAATGAATTATAAAATACTACCTATTATTTATATGTCCTATTTACTAATAGGTTTAAAGTCGGTGCCAAGCCATTTAGTAAGGAATTCGGTTGAATACATTTTCGTAATTATTATTTTTTTTGTTTTTCTTCGTATCGATTCAAGCTAGTAATAATATTAAGATTTAATTGCTCTTTTATACATTTTTTTACGTGTCTTAATTTTTGAAGTAGAAATTTCATAATTCACATGACCATTTAGTTTAAGAATCTGTTAATTCATTTTCATAATTTTGGTTTTTAACCGACTTCTTCAAAAAGGAGAAGGTTCTCAATTTGGCCAGTTTTTTTTTATGTATGTACATCGATTTCTCCGCGATTTCTGAACCGATTTACGTAATTCCTTTTTAAATAAAATATATATAAATATATATCTTAATTAAAATAAAATATATACCGGCCGAATAGAGAACCTCCTCTTTTTTGAAGTCGGTTAAAAACTTAACGAGTAACAAATTAATGTATCTAGTACATATATGAATACATATTTGTGTACGTTAAGTTTATTTAAATTAAAAATAAATATAGAATTAAATAATTATCAGTAAGGACAGGATTCAAACCTCTAGGAAACCTTCTTGTCGTTCTGTCAGATGACAACTATATCGTAAATATAGGGTTGTCCCATTGATTACTTTTTAAATCTATATTTATTTCAAATTTATCTTTGGATTTTAGCTATGTTATGTTAACTATACTTTTTAAGTATAAATAAGATTGGAAAACTCCTCAAGCAGCAAAACTCGACTGTTAAATTCGTTTTCAATCCCCGACCCAAAAAAGGGGTGTTATAAGTTTGACGTATGTATCTGTGTAATTCGTGTCTGTCTGTATCATCGAAGCAGCCAATCATGTTGGATTGATTTCATTGCGATTTTTTCATCCATCAGATGGTTCTCAGTTATGTTTGGTCAAAATTTATGTAAATAAATAATATTTCATTTAAAATAGCAGCCGTAGTTTCCAAGATATTAAGCTACAATAATATGTATAAAAATGCAAAATAATAATATTTTATATTATATATATCGGAGAGAAAACCTCCATTAGTATTTTTTAAAAAGTGTGCCGTCAGCATTGCTGCTGTCACTGTCGTAGTCTTCGTGATGGTGGTTCATAATGACGTTTTCCAAATAAAACTGCACAACTAATTATAGCTTCATTTAGGCCGTGTTCCGAAATACAAACCAACATACTGGCCAGGGCTAATGACGTCATAACACCCACGCCATATTGCACTGGTGTCGGTGTCGATTGGCGTCGATTTTTGACGTCATCAGCACTGGCCAGTATACTGGTTTGTATTTCGGAACACGGCCTTATTCAACGGACATGGCGTAACAGTGTCTTTATAAAGATCTGTCTGTCGGGCTGTCGACCGCTCGTATTTATACTAAGATGACGACTGACATAAACAAGTCTAGTAACATCATAATTGTTGTTTTAACAATGTATTTAAATCACTTCTCACTATAAATTTATTCTGTTACAAGCAATAACCAGTTAATCTAATATTTATTTTTTTGTTTTATAAAGCCTTCGCGCATGTACTATAATATGAACATACAAATTATGTAGCTTACAGATATATACATACTTTGTTATTTGACGTAGGTACAGATTTAAATTACCATACAGAACAAACCAGATAACTGTCTCATTAGTAAGTAAATGTTGGAAACTAAGGTATTTCTTTAAACTGTTACACCTAGATTAGATATTATTGAATCTCATATTACATTTGGAGTTTTCTCTTCTGAGAGGTTGAAACTCAAACGACAAAGTAGAGACGAGATTGATTAAAAAACGTTTAAAGAAACCTCAAATTCTCAGATAATATTCTATGAAATATTATATACCTACCTAAATATTGGAATGGAACACATCGTAATCGTAAAGAAAGATTCTTCTAAAATAATCTTTCAAATTTCAAAAATTCAAAAATTCAAAGCGAAAGAGCGTTTGTGTAACTACATATTTTTAAACAGCTGAAATCGCTGTCATATCGAAGTAGTGGTCGCAGCACTTAAAAGAAATAAACAAATATATCTTCTCCCTTCAATATTAATAACAATTGTAACAATTTGTATTCGTTCATTTTTATTTTTTCATACAATTCACAGCAATGAAGACTATTAAAATAGTATTGTGTCATTCTTGCTTATTTCGAGGATAGACAGACATGTCTATCTTATCTGTACTATAATCAAAAGAAATATAAATTGGATCAAAGAGATCAATTAAATCTAATCGATTTTTTATGGTTGAAGTTTTTAAAAAAAATTCTAGCGTGATTTCAGATCTTTTTTTATTTTGTTATGTCCTTGTTATATGAAAATAATTAATTTGATATTACGTTACAGTAGGATGTGAACGTTACGTAAGCTATACGTAATATTAAATTTATAAATATGATTCTGACATGATACATACATTTTTAGTCAGTTATTTGTATTTTTTATGTTAGTTAGCTATGACCTGTATAATATGATTTATGTGTGATATTAAATGAAGAAGATTGAATTACGGGATTTTTTTTTTAGAGTGTTAATGTAACTGATTGTATAAAATAGTTTTGTTGTTAAAAAAATAAGTTTGGATAATACGAAAATAAATATACTGTCGGTAAGTCTAAAATTATATGCAGATATATTTATCACTGAAAAAAAGAAAAACGAATAACATTTCGTTATTACCTACCTCCAACCTACCTACTATTAATTTTTCAGTCTGCTAGAACACTGTTATTCTGTGTATTGATTTTATGTAACAGGGCAAAGGTGAATGTTCAGATGACAACATACCTACTTTTAAAGTTGGATGTTAAAATAGTTTTAAAATCAAGGTTTCTTCTGAGTTATTTATTCTTTTAAATTTTACCTCTTTTATCCTCACATGGGACTGGGACTGGGACACAAGGGACTGCATGAATAAACCATTGCTTGTTTTACCTGCTAACAAAACGCTAAAATTACTTTGATCGAATTAGTCCAGGAAAACCTTATAAAATGTTAATTTTTTACAACATCCTTGATCCTGCAGGCTAATAAATATAAGGTTATAAACATGTTTTAAAATACGTAACCCAGAAAATTTATATTTAAAAGTTATAATCCATTGTGACAAAAAAAATATTGAATTAGCGACTTTTATCGGTCCATTAATGAGGTCTCAAAGAAAGTGCAAATTTAATTATATCAGCAAATTTTGAGAGAAACTTTAACCCAGAGACAGATAATAAAATATAAATCATTTGAGTTCAAAAATACTTTTAACGTTTCTGGTCTGTAGAATCCAAAAATATATTAAAATTTCAAATAGAACAATTTACATACCCTCTTATTTTTAGATTATATATTACGTTATAAAAACGTATAACAAACTTTAACATAAGATCCTAGTTTCGTTTAATTATACTCGCGAAGTAAATTATATCCCATCATTTGATAAAACATATTGCTGATACATTTATCAAAACGTTGATATTTTTTTTTCTTTTATTTGATGAAAATAAAAACATTGTGCTTATTATTGAACCAAACAATGAAATGAGGCCGATGTAAACAACGTTTCGTCACAGCGTGCTCTGCGCATGCTCCGGATTATAACGAACACACGGGGAGAAAATATGAATTCAAAACGTGCTCAAAACACGTCAATTTGTGGATAGAAACTACTAATACATACAAGCCTTTAAAATATTTTTCTATAAAAACATTTTTTAAATATATATTTAAAAGGTTTAGAATAGAAGACAATTTTATGGAATTGAGGAATCAGTAGAAGATGTAGAATAAAATAAAGATGTACAGAATAGAACAGAATAACAAGAAAGGCATAAAGTGAAAAACACGATGCGGAGCATGAATAATGAGTAATTAGATCGAGATGTTTAGGCAGTATAAGTACGAAGGCTCCTTGCAAAGTATGAATCTATGCCGGACTTTTTTTTTCATACATTGTTTAATTCCCAAGGAAATGTTCTTCTTTTCTGGTTCACAGCTTGCATGAAATGATGACAGATCACGGACACAATTTCCCTTGAACAGAAGGGAATTTTTATAAGACGATAACACGGCTCTTTTGTATGGATCAGAATTATAGGCTGCAAATGGATAAGATTAAAGGCGAGTACAGGCTGATGAAATGCCCATGTTGAGTCGGATGCTTAGTGTGACAACAATGCTTAGTGTGACAACAATGGCCAAGAAAAATCTCCTGTAAGATGAAATGAGATAAAAGAACGTGCATTTAAAGAATTACGTTAAAGGAACTTACTTTTATTCTGATGTAAGTATGTTTGAAGCGACCCTATTGGGGAATTATGCATAAGATTACATACTTTTTGTTCCAAGACAAATATTTGAAATAAATCAAGTCATGTGACATCAGCATTTTGCGTATATTATTAAATGTATCATAATCAACGTAAGTATATGAGCTTTAGAACAATCAACGTAACAGAAAAATAAAAACCAAAATTAAAAATCACCTAGATCGACATGGGTAAGACATCACACCTATAGGGTAAACGACATAGTATGTCAGATTACGAACATAGTTCACAAATAAACTGTTTCTTCTTTGCAGGTAAGTTTGCGCATAGAGTGTGACACCGGCTGGAACACAGTTGACATTTTACCCAATGTTTTTTTGAAATCTTCATCATCGTCCAAATCAATATGCTTTATTTGCTTAAGAACTCGTGTGGATCTGTAGTTTTTAGAGGAGGTACTCCTTGTACCTACTACCTCAGGAACCACGTCATTTCGCTTCAGGAGGTCAAGGTCAGGTCGTTTAAGACAACACTCCTTTGGTTTTGACTTCTTGTAGATTTATATTTTTTGGGCGCTGGCTTCCTGTCAACGTCTTCAAAAATAACACGTTTATTTTGCTTTTTTTTTTAAGAGATTTGCGATGTTCTTTTTCTTTTTTGTGCTGTACTGTTTACCTTTATTTCAATCATGAATGGACTAGACGTCAAAATCTGAGTTCCGATGACTTTTCTGGTTATTCTTGACTTTCCTGTAGAAGTAACTTTTGGTAATGGGGAAATTTCTTTAATTAGCAACTTTGTTTCCGGTTGTAATAGTGAATGTTCAGTTAAAATTTGTCTGGTACCTAATGATGGTTCTTTCATCTTTCTCTTTTAATAAATACTTAATAAGGTTTATTGCCAACATTTTTAGGGATAAAGGATTGTTTTCTTGAGGAGTAGTAATTTTGTTCAAATTTTGGAAATGTTGACTCTAAAAGTGTACTCTTGGACGGAGATGAAATATTAGCGTCATGATCTTGGGCTAAATGTATATCAGTTGGACAAAACAAAACTTTGGATGATGAGGCAACAGTTTCGGCTTTCGTAGAATTAGTACCTGCTTCAAAACCAATTCCATCGTGAGAGTAGGGAACTGCAATTTCCATCAGCTGCTCTTCAGCGTCATTAGCTTCTGAGGAATCGAACTCTTCATGATTTAACTGAGGCTAAGATAAATAACTGGCAATTGGCAGGTCGTCATTATTCAATTCGTTTTCAGTAGCTTCCCTTTGTAAATACATCTCCTCTGGGAAAATATATGGATTTAGAGAATAAATTCCATTTTTCTCAAAACCACTCGTTATATTTCTGACAGAGGCTGCACTTTCGTAGGCTCTTCCAAAAATTTGAGCAAATTGGTATAACCCTATGGTTCTACCAGGATAGTTCTACCAAGTGTCCATCTCACGATCATAATACGCCTGAAGTAAACCAAAAAAAGATACATCGGTCGGCTGCATTCGTTGGGTGCAGTGTGGTGGAAGACAGAGACAGACTGTCAAGAACTAGCAATACCTTATTTGTTTTAGAAGCATTGACATAATCTACAAAATGGCGTAATTCCGACCATATACCCACTAGGGTAGCACAACTCTAAAGTGCCCGGAGGAGCACCATTAAATTATTCAGCCTTGTGATTCTTTCTCGGAATAATTAATGAGGGTGGAACAAAATTCCCGATGACATTAGCACAAACAACCACTGTTAAATGTTCACCGCCTTCAGCACTCGTGACAGCACCGACTTGTTTTTTCACTTTGAATGAGAATACTTTTGGGGGCTTTTGAAAATTATTAAGACCTGACTAATCCATGTTGTATTCCCTTATCAATCACTCATCACTTATCATTCACACTCATCACTTATTATTATCTACTCACATCCTATTCTCCCTTACAGCTTCAATAGCCTTATCGTTCAATAGTCTTTTGTGACCAACTTTTCCGCGTCAATGTTCGTTTGTAATTGCCAGGCATTCTGCAGGTAAAGCAAATAAATAAATAAATACACCAATGCTTTTTATTAGGGTAAGATGACATCTTATACTCACGTTTGTATGTCGTCTTACCCAACTGATATGTGAATTGAATTGTAACCGTTTTGACAAAAGCTTATAGAATGCGCTTGTAGTGTTAATTGTGTCTTATAATAATTCTATTTTACATCCAAAATTATTTCGGATAGAAAATCCTTACCCTACGTGTTTTTTCACAGCTAAGCAGAAGCAAAATTGTTTACATTTCAAAATCACGAAAACATGCACTGAATTCAAAACATACTGAATTTGAATATCAGCGACACCCAGAGACACTCTCTTAAACGTCACAAAACCACACTTAGCGCGAATATTTAAATAAAAATTAGTAGTGTGTCGTCTTATCTTGGTATGTCATCTTGACCACAATTCCCTACACCGTGGCCGGACGCTTGACTGGCGTCCGTCACCTGTCCTGCATTTCCTTTAACGCGCTGCTGCAAATATTTTTTTGTCAAACACAAATATTCTGTAACACTTCTTTCAGAAAATGTCTTTAGCAATTTTTCTTTTAAAATTTAATTTATTACAGTCGTTTTAGAATTGATTTATGCTTTTCAAAATCCAAATCATATACCAAAAGAATAGAACAAAATATAAATTATACAATCCAAAAAGCGCCCCGTGTGATCCCTATCCCGATAGCTCCCTCAGAGGAGGGGTGAGGTTTAGTTACATTTATATCTAGTATATAACGTTCGACTGCGGTATTAGTCGAGCATATACAACCAAGCCTGAATGTCGTTGTTCATTCTATTCAAACGTAGAAGAAACAGACATAGTGGAAATAAAATTAATGTTAGTTTTAGTGACAAAACCAAAAATAAACCCATAGTTCAGTGTTTGTTTGAGTGCAGTGTATATTAAAGTGAAGTTATGACGTTACCTGCCCCTCCGGCAACCAGTTATATGATACAAGAACAAAGATTTAAACATATTGAGTCGAAAACAAGTATGCCTTCCTTAATATTTCGGAATCGGTAAGTAATAAAAGTATTTTTATCGACAATGGTTTATCGATCGATAACATCGAGTGCGGCGTTGGTAACTACGCAACACTATCGATTGAATTTGACGTAGTGTGGCGTAACAGAACGTTTTGTTTTGACTATAAAATGACAGAAGGCGTTTTACTTTCACTTTACTTTCACTGTTATGTTTTGGTATAAAATTGAATACATCCCAAAAACATAAAACACTTCTTCTTGCATACGATAGTTATTTATTCTTTCTATCTTTTTAAAAATAAAATCATTCTAGTTCAAATCCATAAGTTATAATGTGAACAAATAGGTATATAAAAAAAATATTATACACAACAATTTAAGATTATTTAAAATCCACCATCTTAGAACGAAACGCAAAGTCAACGTCACATTTCCGGTGGCCATTACAGAAAAATATAATGCGGATAATTCTAAACGATGGTTCACCATATGATCTTTGTATGTAAACAATTGACATTTACAATAAGCAGTTTTCTTTCACTGACATTTCTAACGATTGAATTGACTAATCAGATTCGGGCAATCATTTTCTATTGTGAAACAGTCTAGTTTGCTGCGTAATTTCTCTGCAATTCTTACGGTCTTACCGTGTTTTTGTTTCGAAGTTTTGTAAAGGCTTAAATACGATTTGCCACGATGACGAAGTTGATACAACAATTAAATTTTAGTAGTAGTAATTACTATGACGTGAAGGCCTTTGTCGTAGAACCCGACTCCTTTGCCAGCAAGAACTACTAGTGAGTATACAAATAATATAATTATTTAGAACTAATTTTGTAAATACATATATTTTGACATTATACAGAAAATAATCTAATTACCGCCCTCGATGATTAATACGTCATCACTCGTCATTCGTCATAATTCCTTTTTAAAACATTAGTCCCCAAGAGGGTATTCGATATATTTTTTTTGTATTTATAATCGAAAAAACAACTTAAATTTTAAAAACATACCTTTAGTAATGGATTGACCATTACTAAATGTATCCTTTTAAGTGTGTCTTCTTTTACTTTCTTAACAAAAAGAAGCTTAACCTTGTGGTAACCCACTTAAAGTACTGATGCAATACATTTTAGAGAATCATTATCACATAACAATTTAGACGGAATAAAAACTAGGTTATAATAAAATACTTGCTAAATATAGCATACTGCATAAAATTTTAATCCTTTAGGTTAAAATAATTTCTTCTTTCTCATATACAATATAAAAAGAAGGTGACAATTGTTTTTGTCTTTGGCACTTGTTGGCAAATAAACAATAATATAAATCAGATTTATGTATCATATCTCTAGCCAAAATAAACTTACAATAGATAACAAAGAACTAATCTTATCTAATATTTATTTATAGCAAGACCAACAGTCCGTCTTGTCTGGCCACATGTTGAAAAATAATTGCCAGTTTTCAGATTGTAAATTTATTTTAAATAATTAAATACCAATATTCTCATCTAAATCTGTTATTTATATGCTTGTAGGTTGCTCTACTGTAGACTATTAATTATAACACAAGCTTCAGAGGCTCCTAGATAGGCCAAATCTGTGGCTCCAGGGCTCATTAACTTATATGAAGAAAATAGGTTTCCCCGCATTCATGAAAATTGGCATTCTTTTATGATATTGGTCACTAAAACCATAATTGTCTTGCAACCTAATTACTATCATACTAACATTACTGCTCATGTTAGTGGGTAATTGAGAAATGTTGGTCTTAGTTATATTGAATAATGTAAAAATCTTCCATTATAAATATTTATCTGAATGTGATTTTCCTTTTTGTTTACAATGTCATATTCAAAATTATATTATAACATTGTTATGAATGTGTTATTCCATATACCATTGTATGATTTTTATTCTTAATATATTAGAGATGAAAATACCATCAAATCATTATATTTTATTGTATAATTTGTGATATGAACTTTAATTTAGTGCATTAAGACTCTAAATAGAGTGCACATTTATTTTTAAATGATTCAACCTTGTAATAACTATTCGAGAATGTTTTTCCATTGATAGAACACTACAAAGATACAATATCCTTATAATAAATAGATAAGATTTTTATTAATTGGTTGGTAGTTTAATTACCAACATACAAATGTTATACCATCATAATTTCTCTTAAGGAAAGTTTATTTATATGTGGGTAGATCAAAGTTTGAGATAAACACAATAAAGATGCACTTTTATTGTTTGTTTGACACAAAGATAAAGTTCCCGATACAATAAATAATGATTTTATTACTAGTCTTATATATTGTAATTTTGAATGCATTAATCATAAGTTTTTTTACATGGAATTCTTCATAGTTTTAAATAATACAAGAAAATTCAGATTTGCGAAAGAAGAACTGAATTACGGCGGTAAATAAAAACTTATCCTGATACAGTCTTGCTACTAAGGAAATCTTAATTCCTTTCTTGAGTCATCAGAGTAAAACTGACCTGGTTATTGAGTTTGTAATCCGTGTCGTGTGTAAATCGTACAATTGCGGACTATTCATATAAACAGTTATCCCCTATTTAACTTAAGGATAGAATTTCAAAACATCTTGTCCTAATGACTCACATAAAGGATACAAGAAGTATTAAAATTGTATAACATTATACAATACTTTATTAAATAAAGTCAGTCACGAAGATCATCAAAATCACATTAACCAATAAATTGATAATATCTTTCTGATTCACTGACAAATGATTTTGGATATCACAAATGGTTTTTATAAAACGATAGTTTTGTTATAACTAGATATGCATATTCGGATATTCGAATAGTATTCGATATTGGGTTAATAGGTAAAACCACTATTCGGCCCACCTCTAAACATATAAGTAAACGTAATGTTCTAGATCAACCTTATGGAAAGTTCTACATAGTTATCTTAATGGCCTCACAGAAACAGTCTTTGTTAACCTAAATTACTGTTATCATGTTATAACTCAAGGTGTAAAATTCATTATGAACTAGCTGTTGATTACAGAGCGACACTAGCTTCGTAAATTAGTTCAGAACTACTGAATGAAAAATCTTTATTTTTATAAAAGGTATTGTCTAATGCTGGTTGTTGGACCCTACCTACTAGTGATGTAACGAATATTCGCATTCGCGGATATTCGCATATTTTTGTATATTCGCATTCGCGATATTTCTGCGAATGTTTTGCGATTATGAATATCAGAAAAAAAACAATTCGAAGATATTAGTAGGTTAATAAAATCAATCAAATTTATTCCTTTCGTAGGTTTTTTAATATAAGAAAAACTATCTTAACCTCATAATCACTTTATCATTTGGTATTATTTATTTATTTATTTTACTTAAAGCTCATAATGAAAAAAAAAAAATAACACTGAGTTTAAAATTCACTTGTTTTTTTACGCAAAATTGGTGCGAGCGAAATGACACTTCAGTCGGATGACTAAATGGGACTTCCGCCCAACAACAGACATTTAAACAAAAATTGAGCCTAATTTAAACAAATATTGAATAATGCATTCGCGAACGTTCAAAAAATTACATTCGTTCATCACTAGTACCTAAATTCTTAGAGAGAATACGTCTGAATGTGCCTTGAAATGGTTAAAGAGTTTTTAAAATAGAGGCACTGTTATGGATATAAACCTGAACATATAAACAAACAGATAATCTGATCGCTTTTATAATATTAGTACAGACGTATGTGATTTATAATTATGTGCTATAAGTGACAACGACAATTTGGCTACATTTGTGCATCATTATATGTATATGTATATTTAAATAAATTAATTATAATTATTGTCTCCGGTAGCCTCGCCAAAATATAATAGCACCTCTGGGCTCTGATATATTTTAAATTCAGTCCGCCATCTTTATTTGGTGTTTTATTGTTGATGTTATGAGGTTTGATTGTTTTTCGAATATATATTTTTAAGGCACATTTATGGATATTTTTGTTGTGGTTTGGTTGTTATTGTACAGAATTTTTAGAGTAATATTTTTTTGTAAAAATTGCAAAAAGAATAAAATACGATTCAAAAAAGTACTATACCTAATTGTTTAATATTCTTGAATAAGGTCGATCAATACATATTTGTCAGTGTCATTCAGGTAATTTACAAATCGTTAAAAAATAATTACCCAACAGTTTCTTCCATATAACATATTATACATACATAGAAGCCAATTCTCAAACTCTCCTACACTCTTAAAGAGATTTAGCGGAGTGAAAGAGACAAATATATGTTTGAAAGTATTTATATTATCTATTTCAAATCTACCGCTTCGAAATCTGAAAGTGGTTTCACTTATAACAAATCGCAATTGAAGTGTTACCTTTATTATATTTATCTGAATGACCTTGGATGTACAACCATCACTAGTTATAACCGGTTTTATCCAATAATATGACATATATTTATACAGGAAACTGAAAACACAATAAAAATATATTCCATAATTAAACAGAACTTATGTCAAAGATAATTGTGTTTGATTATTTTGAGTCTTTATAACGGCATGAATAAAATCCATTCGCAAACATGTCTTAAATGTTAGTAAAATGTTGTTAAAAAGAATTTCCAAATTTCATGATCCAAAAACAGGTATGATATTAATAATAAATAAGTCTCGGTAGCTTATTTAAAAATAAATGCAAACAGATTTCCCGCCAACTACGCACGTGATTGTTTTTTGTTTGTATCTAATTATTTGTTAAAAATACAAATGGCGGCGATTTGTGAAAAGCGTTTTTTTTGTAGATAATGTGTATTTGTCATATTCTATTACATTATATTAAATACATGTAGAATTTTAATTACATTTTGCACGCAATGACGCTGGATTAAATTAAATAATACATTATATTAATGCTCTTAATCGTAATTAGAAATGCAGCTCCATCAAGAATTAACAACATATTCTATAAATTACTTAAATAATACATACCTATTAACTGTGGGTTCCCGAGTCCTTACCCCGTGAAATTTACCGGAGTTGTTATAAAATTATAAAATAAAATTTTAATATTCTTGGAAATGGCTGAGTGGATTCTGTATGGTCCCAGCATAGGCAAGAACTCGTGAATACAATACGTTAACGATTTTTAAACAAATTCCGTTGTGTGTAGTAAACCTAAACCTAAAGATGTGTGAGTAAACCTAAAGATATGTAGTATTAAGTATATCTCGCAGGGGCCGAGTACACTTTCACAGATATAGATCCAATATGGATCCAGTAACGGGCGCCGGGCCCGCCCACTACTACCTACCTAATGTAATTCAATAGATTCAAAGAATCATTACGAGCTATGTTACCAGAGTATCATAACCTCCATAGAGTTTGTGAAATATACATAAAGATATAATTAATCTGTAATTATAATAATGAGAATAATTCGGATTGATTTGGCTGGTTGGGTGAGGACTGCAATGCAACCTTTTTGTCCTTGGTACAAGTATTGTTAATTAAATTAAAATTTGCTTAAAACGATATAAATGAAAGTGTTACTATATACAAAGTGTTATTTGCACTATTTTTGAGTATTATTTAATGGAAGTCGTAACAAATCTATTTTCTCTCCAAAATAAGATGAATCATTGCGTAGTTTGTTCGTATATTGGATGTTACATAACCAAGTACAAACACACTTGTCAATATAATAATTACCTTCTACAACTGTCAGATTATTATAATTGCTAAGTATAATGTACAACTTGGCTTATGAAGACTAACTTAAACAGGGACAGGTCGCAGGTTCCATTACAGACTGGTTTTTATTAATTTTATTGTTCAGCTTATCACTCGCCCCGTTGCATTGGTCAAGTGGTTAACGCAGACGCCTAAAGTATAGCGACGCAATGGGGCTCGGGTTTGATCCCCGACATGCATGTATGTGATGAGCATAGATGTATATATTACTGGTTTGGTTGTTTATTAAATATATTCGCAGTATTTAAACATTATAAATACATACATTTCTATGTATTTGAATCGTTGTGTAACATTCGTAACACAAGCAAATAATTTGCTTACTTAGGGGTTAGATAAATGTGTGTAATTTGTTATTAAAAAAAAATGGTAAATGAAACAATAGAAGAGAAACTACGCAATATTATTTATTTACAAACTTTAGTAGGTATCTATTGATACTAAAGTTTGTTTGTTTGATTGATTAACTTCTTAGTATCTATTGATACTAAAAAGTTAATGTTTGTTTGTAAAAAAATCTTTTATCGATTATTAATTCTTATTATCAAAATGTGTGTATTTAATATAAATACAGTTTCGAGTGTAAAGATTTGTAAACCGACAAATAGGTCCAATAAAATAGGTCCAAATTAAATGCTTAAAATGAAAACCATTAAATATAGCCATGATAGATGACGATGTTTAGTCAATAACGATTCGCTAATGGTTTTGTTCTACCATGACACCTGACTTCATGAAGTCAATACGGACGCAAGTCAATATAATTTATGACCAAATCGTTACGAACACCTGAAATTCTATTAATATTTCAGGGTCTGACTTTTGTTAACGATTTCTTGATAAATGTTTCTTAATCGGTACGCTATTTTGTTTCGTTTCTTGTATTTTAGAGAATTCATAATTACTAGTTTTTAGAATTCGTTATGATTGGTGGATTTTTATTTTCCGCAAAACTCGTGTAAAAATCGTTGTAATTTTGAACGATTTTCAACATCCGCATTGCAGTGAATTGTAGAGTGTTCCCAATGTTATACGTTACGGTCAAATGTATTTAGGAAATCTGTTTCCAAAGTTCGTCAAAGTTCGTTGAAATTTAACAAGAATTGAGTTATCTATTTATATTTGTTAAGGCATTGATGTTTTCTTCTTGTACAATTTTATTCAGTGAATGAACCGAATAGAAGTTTCTAGAAGAAAAAACATTGTTGTTATAGACTTACTCTTTATGCGTGTGCGTTTTAAACGAAGCAAGGAATGATGTCGTCAATAAATATTTAACAAAAGTTGGAACTATACAATAAGATGTAACTAACATACATTTATTACCTTGTATTGTTGTTGTTTTGATTTCAGGCCACGGAATTCATCCAATTATATATATAAGTAGGTAGGTACTTTAAATATATGGTAAGAGCGAAAAGAAATTACTGAGTAATTCTTGGCAGTGAGCAAGTAAACAAAACATTATCTGGCGTCTTAAGTAGGTACATATCATTTGATAGATTAATTATAATATATATATATAAAATAATACACGACTTTTTTATTATTTTATTTGTATGATTGTCGTCAGTTTTGTGATTACGATCGAAACGATTACACATTTCTTTGTTCTATATTAACTTTATACGTAAGATTTTTAATTGTACTTTTGTCAATTGTGTCTGTTTTACCGAAAAATTGCCCGAAGTTTAGAATTTGTTATTGTAGTATATGTATAGTGTTGTGAAACCATTTTGTTAGTATTGAAATTAGATAATATACATTATACTCTCCCAAAAATAGTTTGTTAAAAGTATACAGCGAGGTTGGTAAACGTTTTATTATAAGTGTGTTTAACAGCCGAAATTAAAACGATAGTTTTTCTACCTAAATTGAATTTAATTGTTTATGAGTCATGGTTTTCTATGCCATCAAGCCATGCCAGAAGTCGCAGGTTCGAGTCCAGCTGTTATTTTTTTCATTCTATATATAAATTATATCTGGCTTTCATTTAGAAAGTGAGATTTTGGCAGTTGTATCTTTGCCGGTGTATTTGGTTCAAGAACTGTTTTTTCTATTGATATATACGGAATGTTTTGTCTTTTACGCCGTATGTCTATTTTTAGTTCTGGCAAGCGGCACACACCACTATCAGTATCTCGCAGGATTCATTATAAATCGGACGTTTGAGTTACCTTTATTTTATTTTATTAAAATACAATAACATACTATGCTGTATTTAGTATACAGCATAGAAATAGTATTCAAAAAGATTCCTACCAAGATTCGGTTTAAAGTTTTTTAATTCTTTTTTGTGAACTCACATTCCAGGTTTTTGTGATATTAATATACATTTTTTTTCTATTTTTTTTAAGAAAAATGGTTATCAAAATCATCAGGTGAGCATATTATCATATTAATGTTTATGTACATGTCTGTATGTCCCGCCTTAACCTTTGTTTTGGTAACATTCCCTTGACAACACAAACAATGCCGTCGCAAGATTATAATTAAGTATATAATTTATTTTAGAAGAGTTCTATAGTGTTACCTCTCCGGGGTTCCAGATACATACATATCATGAAAATATGTATGTACCTAGTCTTGCCATAAATATTGTAACTAAGGAAAAAAATTATTTTTAATTGCAAATAACATTTATTACTTTTACAGTGTGTTAGTTTAATACACAAATATAAACAATTAAATATATGAAAAGCTTATTCAAAATGGTGTCCATTGGCTGAAATACAGTCCTTTAAACGTTGAGGCCAGTCATCAATAGATGCACGCGCTCTTTCCATGGGGAAATTCTTCACTGCCAATCGTATGGATTATTTTAGGGACTCCAAATTCTCATGGCGTTTAGACCAAGCTGTACTATCTAAAACTGACCATAAATCATAATCCAGCGGATTAAGATCGGGACTAGGACGGCCAGTCTTCAGCTCTGATGAAGTCCGAGACGTTCGCTTCCAACCTAGACTTTGTGGACCGAGCTTTAGGACCCGGCGCCGAGTCTTGCTGGAAGAACCATACTTGGTTATTGAACAGGGTGTCATTAAGGGGCTTAATTACCTTCTCAAGAATGGTATTTTGATACACTTTTGCCGATGTTTTGATACCTTTTTCACAAAAAATGGCTCAGTCACTCCTTCATAGCTTACACCAAACCAAACATCACTGAAGTCGTATAATGCTCAATTGTAAAAAAAATTAGGAAACAAATTTTTTCTGTGACCTTCCTTTGCGTTCCGCTTCAGTAGTTGTTTCGATTTTACCACCCTATTTATCTTTAATTTATCAGTTAGGATATGCCAGTGCGTCTCTCATAGGCTGCAAGTCCTAAGCCGTCTCTTAAAATACGCGACATGGTTTTAATTGCTATCTTCATTTCCCGAGATAAAATCTTTTGATTTCAGACAGGAATTCTTTGAATTTTTACCCTTAATGCTTTGATATCTTTTTCTTACAAACACTACGTGGACGGCCAGGTCTTTCTCTGTCACAAACAGAGGAAGGCTCATTGTACCTATTAATAGCCCGGTACACAAACATTTGACTTATACCGGGTGTATGGAGAGTTTTTGAAAATTACATTTGGTTCCAAATTCAAATGTAATATTTTTTTATTTTTAATTGCACCAGTATTCATGACCAGACTAAGTACCTACTTAAAAAGATATATGTAGTAGACAAGTTTTTTTTTAGTTGTTCACAAAATCAATTCAAAATTGTATACATGTAAAAAAATATAATTCCAAGTGTCATACATTTCCGGTAACATACATAAAGAAATATCCATCAAGATCATTTACGATTGCTTCCATCCCGCAGCGGTGATGGCGCGTCGTTGAGCGCGGCCGGCAGTAAGCGGTCGGCCTTGTCGGCTTCCGACGCCGAGTGTTTCTCGCTGTGCCTGGGCGCCGGGCCTCTGTGGTAAGTCAACAGCGGTCAGAGCCATTGCGAACGAAGGAACGTTGCCATTGACCTGATTTTTAGACTTATTTATTCATATTGTTTCTGAGTTTTAATGATAATCCCTACAAACTAAAAGCCAAAGTCTTAAATTATTAGCCAGGTTTGGCTGCACAAGCTCACCAAAAGCTTATTAAACATAAAAGAAACTGACAAAACTTAAACATTTTGATCTACAATTTAAATATGCTTTAAATCCAACCTATGTTTTTCAAACTTTTTATATATTATTAATAAACAAAAACAGTATTTTTTTACAATCGCACGTTAACGTTATCGTAGTGACCCTTGTCTCTCGCCGCAGGTGGTCCTGATGTCCCTGTACTCGGCTCGGCACCGCCCGGAGGGGTGACCGGCGGGGCCGCGAGCCCCGCCGCCCCCGCCACCCCCACCCACGACGACAACCGTGAGTCACACACATATTTATAACACACAAACAAACACACACACGCACAAACGCATTTCTGTAGTAGCATACTAGCTTGTGACTACAACCATTTTGTATATTAATTATTATACATAGCTATGGAGCTACATAAGAGGTAAAATCTGTACATAACAAACACACGACTAACTAGCAATCGATTATTTTCCTATGAAACTCATTAGTCGTATGTTTCCAAGATGACTTGTTGAGCGCCCTGCTGTGGTCCAGCGCGAGCTCCCTCAGTGGCAGCGCGGAGAGTCTCGCCATCGACCATCCCGCCGTGCTCGTACAGAGACGAGAGGAGGTGAGGAGAGAGAGAGGAGAGTGGTCAGTAGTGCCAGGAATGATGAGCGTGCCAGCGATTGTCAAAATAATTTTGAAAATCCCAGTGCTAGTAACAGAAATGTTGTAAGGCCGGTGATAGTGAAGCACTTGTTATACATTCCACTGGTAGTGAAAGAACTGTTTTTGCAAGAACCAGTAAAATAACAAGAAAGTAACTAGTGCCAGTGATGTTGGCAAGAAATATATGTATACAAGTGGAAGTGAAGAAAGTTGTGTGCATGTGACTTATACAATAGTAAGTCATATTAGTGAAAAAGGTTATTCGATAAATTTACCAAGAACATTTTGTGTTTCAGGTGACAGCAAATATCCTGGAACTGAAAGACCGCAAGCCAGTGAAGGTTGAGATCAAGATCTACTTGACCGAGCACACCGTTACTCGCTGGGAGACTGTAAGTTTGTTTCACATTTTGTAATAGTGTTATAATCACGTAGAAACACTAAGAATAGGGTACCAATATTATAATTTAATAATAAATAAAAATAAATTAATTGATGAAGAATATTTAGAAGAAACCAAACTTGAGTCAATAGTTTATACAGCACTAATCCTTAAAGTTTACTAAACACAAATGATTCGGAACCGAACAACTAAAATCTGACCCTACTAACCTTTATCGTAAGTAGGTTAAATTAGTAGCATGTGGTAGCCACTGTACCCTGAGCTTCCTTCCCGTGTGCCAGGTGGTGAAGGACAAGTCCATATACCTGCGCGTCCCGAGCGTGCTGTCGGCCGGCAGCAAGGACAGCTTCGTCATGTTGCTGGACTACGCAGAGGAGCGACTGGGACTTAACAAGTCAGTACACTTACTGTACCTTATCAGTATATGGCTTTCATCACATCTCTTGGACAGCCGATTGACTACTGCTCTCTTGCCTTAAATTATATCTTTTGCTCACTAAAGTAGTTGAAGTTTTTTGAAGTATATTAAAATTCATACATAGAAAATAATATTATTCTTAATTAACATTTTTAAATCCAAAATTCATAAAATTCCTTATATCTTTAGCTAAAATATTTCATGTTTTCTTTTCAGCTGCATCATCTGCGTCCTTAAGACCCGCTCAGACCGAGCGACTCTTCTTCGCACTTTTATGTTCATGGGATTTCAAATTCTACCACCAAACTCACCACTCATGGCGGGAATAGAGCACCCCGACTATCTTTTCCTAAATTATAACATGCAATAATTCCTACCATTTTCTACCATTATAGTAGCTTAGTAGATTGGTAGGTTCTTGTTTTGGTAGAAATTTGACAGCTTCTAGAAATTGTTTTTAGATGTAGATTATTTTAGCTGTCATTTTTACAGTATTTATGCACTTCAGCTTGAATTGTATGGCAACAACAAGTCTAGGTATTTTATTATTATTATAGGAACACTCCTTTTGACCTTTTTAATGGTGTAAATTTTAACATCAAAATATCTAGATCAAAATCTAGACGAATTTTTAATTACATTTTTTGCAGTAAATATTGTATTTAAAAACCATTGAAGAGGTTAAAAGTATAGTATGTAGTAATTCTACAATATCAGCTTTGAAGGAACTTCAGTTTCAAAACTGATATGGTAGAATATTTTTTCTTTATTATTATTATTATATGTCGTCGTGTATCGCCCACTCCGGGGTAGAGCGTTAAAAAAAACAAAAAAAATATAAAAAAAATATATAAAATCATAAAAAAAACACTTGTTTGTATTATATCCAGTTCCCACACATAGCAATTTGGAATCTTTCGCTGCGTTTGAAGCGACTAAGTTAATAATTTCTGACACTTACATTTTTTTAAATCACTTTGACATTCACATAAGCCGGGTGTACACTTTGCAGTGTGTGAACTGGCTTAACGTGACTTAGTATGTAAGATTTTTAATTGTATCAATGTATTATTACTTTTTTTATTTTATTCTTTCAATAAAGTATTTAATTATTTTATTTGTATACTTTTTGGGCTTACATATTTCATCTTAAAACAATAAACATAAAAAAAAACTTAACTTCAAGCCCTTTTTAGTTAATATTCGACTATTCTATACTTCCATTTACTTAAAATATACGAAAATAGTTTATTATAGTAACATTTATTTAACAGTTGTTCTCCAAGTTGTTCTCACAATACGACGTGGAATGTTACGATCCGTCGGTGTCGTGTTCAGTATTTGGTTTTTAAGTATTACTTTGGAGTTCAACTGTTTAGTTGTAAGTTTAACGTAATGGAGAAGGAATAAATAATATTAATCTAAATATTTTTTTATTTGTCTCCTGTTTAAACTAGAAAAATTTCTTAATTCTCAAATCTAGACAATAATATCGACAGGGCTTTTTGATCTAAGAGACATTTTTAGCGACATAGAGTTATAAACATATTTGGAATCAGCGGTTTTTTTGTGACTTGGTTTTCGCTTCGAGCCAATATTGGTTTGAAATGTTACTTAGTTACCTTTTATTTTAATATAAGCGGTTCATCCTATCCTGTGTAAAACTAAACAGTTGTGATTCTAATGGTTCAATGAAAAATACACCTTGCAGAGCTTGCTCTGAGGTGAACTTTCCTTGTCTTCGACTTCGTACGCGTATATTTCGATTTTGATAAGACGTACCCTTTGAACTTACCAATGTATGTAAAAACTATAAACCTTTAAACTGGTAAGCAGCAATGGTATTTTAGCAGATTATTAACTTCTTTATTTGTTAACCGATTGTTAAAAAAAAAAACCAAAAGATTAAGTGAATTCCATGACAATATATTCCCGATTTTTTTTTGTGTTGTGTGCACATCTGAAAGACAAACAGATAAACAGACAAAGGTTTTAAAAGTGCTGAAAATGGATTCTGTTAGTTATCACTTCACATCCTTTACAGATCCTCTACAAAGATTACTCCTCTACAGATTTATTACACTTATAGATTAAGATTTGCATGGTACCTATTACGTGATTGACATAACCTTTTTATTTTTATTAACCGATTTAGATAAAACAAACACTAAATGTTAAGTGAAGACTGTGATAATATATTCCTGAAAACCACATTCAAATTGCTTAAGCCGTTTCTGAGATTAGCGTGCACAAACATACAGACAAACTGAAAAACCATTGTTTTGGGTTCTCTTGTCCTTTATAAAGGCCCCATAAGATTTTTTTTTTATTAATATTTCCCAGGTACAGAAATGGTTTAGTGACAACTTTATTATATGTATAGAAGACGCGAGTCAAAAAATCAAAGAAGGCCCTAATGAAACTAAGCTACGTCATATTCTTTCCAGAAAGATTACTCTTTCTCTTCGAATAAGAGTGGAAATGTTTTCTTTGAGGATGAAAATCAAAAGAAAAATAATAGGTGCGAGAAAGAAAAGTTAGGCGAGGATGAATAAAAGACAAAATAAATAAAAAAAGATGCTTGAGACAAAGGACAGAAATATTTCGGAAAAAATGTTTGCGTCGTAAGGTAACCCATGTATAACAATTCGATTCTCGTAATACTTTGATAGAAACAGATTATAAACGTTCTGGACTAGAATAAAAGCATACTTTTGCGTGGAGTATTGAGGGTAGTTTGTAAATAAAGCGAAGTGCACAAAATGGATATATTCTTCATACACAGTCCGCGGTGGAAAACATATTTACTTTATAAGGGTTACTTTTCTTTAAACATTTCAGGAATCTCATTAACAGCTTTTACTGCAAAAAGTTTTTTGTACATTATTTTGCTAGTAATAATAACAATATGTAAGTAATGTAGAATCGACGTTTACGTCGTTCATGACGTAATAGAAATACTGTAAAATGTGATTCTACATGACGTCTGTGCTACTAAATCTGTTCTCATATATCGGCTGCGTCCTTTGCTCTGATAAGATTACAGAAACTTGATGCCTGTTCTTACGAGTGGTGGATTTTTGGGAGCTAAAGCACTTCTATCTAACATTTTTTATTTATAATTATAAAAAAGAAGATAAACTATTTATATATCTTTAAAAGTGCTGGAAAAGTAAACATAAAGTATAATTTATCAACATTTATTGTACTTTACCTCAAAATTGTTTGGAGATAATTAAGCAGTAATTAGTTCCAATTAACACGCACATGACATCAATTATATTACACTTTCTACCAGTAACTAGTATTGAAAGTAGATTTTATCAAAACTTAATTCGTATCACTAGTTAACTTGTTAAATCATATTATAAATGCGGTTTTTGTAACTTGCTTGTGTTACAAGAAATAACAAAACATTAAATAAATTTTCTTGAACAATTATCTTCATATATTGACACAATTAGATTTCAAATCAAACCTATAATTTCAAAGACATCATAACTGGAGGTCTAATTAAAGAACTAGCAAAAGAACACATTAGTGCTTTTGCTGCAATACTTAATATGTAGGTAGTATCTACTAGCAACATAATACCTTAAATAAAATTAATATCATCAGAGAAATCAAATTGCAATATATTATATTTCCACTATTATTGTAATCCATAAACTAAACAAAAAGGATTTAAAACCCTGAAATAATTTTAATATAATATTTGGTTATTACTTTTCCTACCAAGACATAAATATTTATGATCTACGGAACCATTTAGAATAATGAATATCTTTTTCTAAGATCCAAGTTAACAATTACCAAATAAAATGACTTTGGTACTGGTAATGTTAATATAAAACACCTGGAAAAGTAACACTATTATTGTCCAACTGAATTTATAATTTAACATCAAATAGTTATAAATGTATTTAATTTTATTCTAATAATTAGACCACTAATTTGATGTCAATCTAATTATCTTTGTTTGTTGGTCAAATAGTTAAAATTTAACAAAGGAACAATATTTTACATTATTACATAGAAAGTAGCTCTTTCTTTGCAAAATATAGGTTAAAAAATTATTAAAATCTTTGCTTAAAGCATAAACAACGAAGCCTTCAAAATTACAGTCTCTTATAAACTCTAAAATAATAACTAATATCCCCTTCCATCTGACGGTCGCCGGGTATCTCTTCTTCATCTACCAGGTGAAACTGTTGCTTGTCAATGTTTGGGAAGAATGTATCACAGTCAAATGATTTCTGTATCTCCGTCAGATAGATCTTGCCACAGTTGGGATGTTCCATTGATGCCTGGAATTTAAATCATATTTTTAAAGTGTCTTTTAATAAGTCTACAAAATGTGTCATTATATATGGTAATGGTATGGTGGTCAATATATATGGTAACATAAAAACATCATAAAATAAAAACAACAGCAAATAAATAGACAAATGTATAATGACATACAATAAAACTGTACTAAAGAAAATAATAATAAATAATTTTTGGTTGAATATTTCATGGACCTCTTTTAATTGTTGTAATTTTTTAGAGATATTAATATTTAGAAATATAAAATATCCATAAAACCTACATACATATAAAATAACAGATATTTTAACATTGTTTAAACCTACCTTGTAAATAGATGAGCCACCAATAACCCAAGTCGACTCCACATCCTGTCGGCTCTCAATATAGCTGATTGCCTCATCCAGACCTGGAACCACTATCACTTCTTCAGGAACCTGTAAATAAATAAACATTATTAATATAATACTGGGTAGATCAAATGTATAATAAAGATATCTAATTAAATTAGCTTATTTAATGGGGAACCTTAATATTGAAACATATTTACATTAAGGTAACAATTATATAGTAATGTTACTTGAATCAAAGTCAAGCTTTTAGTTTTTTTGGATTTTGTCTATGGCACAAAAAGCAGTAAAAAGTTACAAATGGTTGTAGTGAAGAGTTTTCAAACCTTTTTCTTTATAACATCAACTTCATGAGTGAGCACAACATTCAGTCTCTCACCCAGAGGTCTGTATTTTTCTGGAATACAATCCCACGTCCTCCTTCCCATGATCACTGCATTGATTTTAGTTGGATCTTTGACTTTTGTTGTCATGGTTGTAAAGTATGCCATTTCTTTTCTGCAATTTTTTATTCATGAAATTTGTTTTAAAATTAAAATGTTTTACCGAAATAAGTTTAAGCTAATGCTTGTTATATTTATATATATTATTGAAATTTTAATAATAAAAACATACTTCAATCTCCATGGTAGTGATCCTTTTGCACCAATACCCATATTGTCACATGCAGCAGCTATTAAATTTAATTTCACCTTAGACATCTTAGTTGAACACTTGTTTATATATTATAATTTATAGTCAACTGAGATGTCACTTTATTTTTATAATTTTTCAATATTGGTTGCGAAACTGTTTTAAAGTGTTGATAAACAACAATTAGTTGTTTATTATGACAATGAAAATGTTATAAGTACATAAGTTGTAAGTGTTGTAACTGAAACCTTGCAAGAGTTTAAATATGAATTTGACGTTTATGAGCTCTATTTGTCGCTTGTCACTTGTCAGTCTGACTAGTTTGATTTATAGTACTGTGGGTCTGATTTCTAATTTTGATCAGAAACTTTAATAAGAACAGTAAAGATCTTGTTATCATTTTAATTTATCGTTCTAGACACATATTGTGTGCCTGATAGGCGATAAATTCAAATCGTTACTAACTTATTTGAGAGCGTTTATTATAACCATTAAATAGAAAAAAACAGGAGGAATGGGCATACCCACCAATCCATCAAAAATAAACCAATTGTACTATATTTGGCTCGTATTATATGTTACTTTAATTTTAAAAGTTAATGAAAATTAACTGTTAGCTTAATGAAAAATGCCTAAATTATACCGGTCACGCATTAAAAAGCATAACTTGAGCCAAGGTTGTAAAACTTTATTTATTTAAAGTCATTTTGTGGCGTTTTAGTAAACTCTCGACAAAAATATAATCTAAATATCACGTAAGAGAATCTCGTATCTAGTAAGAGAAGGATACTAGCGGTAAAGTTATTTTTTATATTTTTGAAATCTCAGTTTCATAATCGATGTATATCAGGGTGGGTATACCAAATATAAGCAACGTGTGTCCACTTAGTTTTTTTTCGTATGAATTAAAGAACTACACCAAAACGCCATCAATACACATCAGAACACCTGCGGTAATACTTTGACAGAGAAATCTAAAACCATTTTTTTAAAGTACTCTCTTTCATACCACTCTGTTTTTAAAAATTGCATCGCAAATCTTTAATAAAAGGAATTCTGAAAATACCGTCTTTTCCAAAGTATTGTCCACGGCGTCATGTGCTCTCTAAACAATTATAACATCATTAAGTTATAGTAATTGGAATCTTGAATATCTCGACCACTGTTGTCGTACATGTACGATAATTTGAGACCAATGTACAATATACGATTGCTATTCATTATCTACGATAACTTTTGATTAATATTTATTACAAATTATTCCAAGTTAAATTATCAATCAAAGAATACAATCGCAGAACCAAAAATAGAAAGTATCCAAAAAAAACTCGTGACTGAAAGCGGTGATAAGACGAATCGTCACTTGTATAAAACAGAACAGATATCATTGCCGGAAGATTTTTGAGTCATTAAACAAGAAGATTCCGAAAGTCATTAGCTTGTAAGGAATTTATACACATTCGTTAACTCATATATATATATATATATATATATATATATATATATATATATATATATATATATATATATATATATATATATATATATATATATATATATATATATATATATATATATATATATATATATATATATATATATATAAACTCATATATATATATATCATATATATATATTATATATATATATATATATATGAGTTAACGAATGTATATATATTTACTTCCCTGGTACGGTCAGCGCATCAATCCAAGTTGCCAACACTGGTCTCTATACTCATTGCAAAGCAATTATTTTCTGTACGTTGTTATCCCAGCTCGATCTGCTTAAACAAAGCATACTGTTTTTAAGACACAGGAATGTAAAGTAAAATAAATATTGACAATATTATATTAATTATGTAAACGTATTATACAATTATTTTTTTTCAAACATTCGTTTTGCATCAATATTATTATTAAAACAATAATAAGAGCAGAAAATAATGCTAACACATTTAAAAAATCAATAAGTGTATATTAAAATTGCTAAATAATTAAATACTAATGTTGACCTTTCGTACTAAAAGGATAAAATCGTAATATATTATTAACGATCTACCGTTATTCTACTACATACATGGTTTAGCTTTCAACTTATTCTGAACGTAAATATCTACAAAATAAATATGTAGGTGTGTATTAAAGGCCTTTCTTATATACTTTTCTCTGTCTCTCATACGTTTTAGTTGACATAATAAGGTTTTTTTTCATTTTATAGCGTGTAGTGATGAAAGTAAATATTACTAAGTATATATATATATAAATTATCATTGATTTCAATACCTGTTATAAAACAAAGTGTGTGTTAATAAAATATAATGCATGTCGTCATCAATTCTGAGCGCAGCTTGACGTATCCTTGTATTATAATTTGTGCACAGATCAAAACACAAAACCAAAAGTAATAAAAACGGAGTAAATGGGGTATTCATTATTGAAGTCGAGAATTTAATTCATAGAGTAAAATTTAATACTAAATTTGTAATATATGTATTTTTTTGCGTTATTACAGGACGTTAGATTAGTTTTCTTACGACCGACAGGCTTAACAGGCAAACTGTAGGAATTTTAGTGAGGTGACGAAAATAAATTTGTAAATTTGTACAAAGAAATGATTTGGCTGGACTTATAAAACTTTAATTTATTTTCATGATTTATTTCTTCAATAGTTTGAAGAATTGCATCAGTAAGGTTTTTAAACTTTTTTTAGTTTATGATACATTCATAAAGTTGTTATTTTTGTGGTATTCAATGATTTTAAATATTGGTGATGAATTATATATAATTATGTTGTATTAATTTCTAATGTTCAAAAGTAATATTATCATAATTTACTAGTCGAGATATACCTCTACTAAACTCTACTGTTGAAACGATGATTCTTAACACCAAAGCAATTTGAGTTAGAAGAGCTTACTTAGCACTCACAACTCTAAACTTAGAATGTTTACGGCCGTGTATAAGTTCATAAAAACTAATTTAAAGTACCTACCATCAAACTATTTAAAAACAAACAATATAAAGGAATTAACTATTAAAAAAATATATATTTTAAAAACCATCACTATAAAAAAGCTGAACTCCAAGATACAATTGTTAAAATCTTCATTAAAACATATTTTTTTTGTATCTCTTTAATGGTAAGTGTAAGAACAAGGAACATTTAAAAGTGTTGCCACTTGCCAGTCTCGAGGAATGGTGGGAGAGGAAGGGAGAGGATATATATCTTTTTCTACATACATATAGGTTTTTAATATCCTTACCCTCTTTGCCTAGTCGTTATCGGTTAAAAGATACAATTCAACTTTGTCTTAAATTTTTTACAATTGTTTTTGGTTTTCGTAATGTACATTGTGCGATCTTAAGTTTTTATTAGATTTTTTAATTATTTTCTACGTCAATATGGTTAATATGCATATATATTTTATATGCATATTATTATACTCATTCTTAGCGATCTCGATCGTGTAAATAACGGTCCTACAGAGGTCTCGTTTCAAACATTATTTAAATTACGATTTGAACATTTTAAATAATAATGCAATCCAAAACTTAACACAAAAAGTGTCCCTATTATCAAGTTATCCTTAGATTACAAATGCTTTTTCCGTGATCATAACTGATAAAATACATTAAAATAAAGAGTTCACGCTGCGTGTGCGCCTTGCTTCGAGATTATGAATAGGAAGGAACCCTGAGTGGGTTCGTAACTAGTCGGACAAATTTCCGATTAAATTGCTTGAATACAGCCGGGTAAATATATATTAAATAATCACCATGGTTTACGAAAATTTAATTACAAAAATAAACTAAAAATTGCAACAGATTTTGATAAAATTAAAAAAAACACCTCGGTTTAGTTTATCAAACTACATTCAACAAATAGGCAGTATACCATAAGATATACACCTGAACATACGGACAAAGACAACTTTTTATCGTTTTTTTTCCATAATACCTACATGATATATATATATACAGGGTTATTTTTATTTAGTTGACCACCTCTTGCAGGCAGCCTCTCTACATCAATCCCAACAACATTTGTTCTACAACTTTTTACAGATACTGATAAACAATACGAAAAAACGAAATAAAAAAAAATTGCTCCCTCTTTTACTTATTACTCTGTATTTTGTAGCTGAGCCTACCCTGAACCCTGAATCCTGAGCTCTTTCAACTGCGGAGTCGTGTTCATAATGGTTCATTGTATATATTCTTTCGATTCTTTTGTCTACACCACTTGCAGCGACTACAACAGGCTACAAACAAGAAAAACAATAACGTTGATAAGCAAACGACGTGTCTGTACGTGTATTGAATGTTAAACGTATCTGCAATTTATATTTCCAATAACTTGAAAGTTTAAGATGCTTCGGTTTAAAAAAAAATAAGTTCTATCCTGTCTATCTAATACTTTCTAACCTTATGAAATTTGCAAACATTCGGATTTTTTTGTTAAGGGCTTGCATATAAATTTGATTTCCTATTGAACCTCGTAGTGAAACTAAGGGCCGATTTACTAATAAAACAAACCTATGTTCCAAATTCTATCTTTCTAGAATAAGTAGTTCTGTCTAGGATTTTCTAAGTTTTGTTTTATTAGTCTATGTAAAGCCACGTTAAGCTTATTAAAATTGTAAATAAATATAAAATTAAAAGAATCATCAACAATACCAAGATCTCGATCGGAGATATAGTCGTTGCTCTGTCAATTGAGCTACCGTCTCGCTATCTCAATGAATTAAGCTTTCTATTTAGTCGTCCTTATCCGAGGAGACATCTATTCTTTTTTCTGATTAGGATAATCCAAACTAATATTTCTAATTTTGCAGTGTGGTAACATTAAAATAGGACTGAACTGAAATTGTGGATTAAGATTATATATTTATTTTTTCTTTATTTATTAAAAATATATATAATATATTTCTTAGTATTTCTATGACCCATGAAAAGCTCTGTTTAAAGTTTTTTTATCGGACTAGAATTTAGAAACAGTTTCCTTGATCTTTTATAATGAATCCTTAATACTCCTATTTTTAGTTAAGATTTTAATATTTTTTTATTAACGATAATCAAACAGAGTTCTGGAATCAGGACAGGAGATTTAACTGAATAGTTATGTATAATTATAATTGAAAATGAAATACCAGAATATAAAATCTATACATATGATAAAATTGTCACTGATCCATTTCTGTACATGGAAAATATTAAAAAAAACATCCCCTATGATGCCTTTATAAGAGCAAGAGAACCCAAAAGAATGGTTTTTCAGTTTGTCTGTTTGTCTGTATGTTTGTGCACGCTAATCTCATACAAGTTATGTCAATTTATGTCAAACACGTAATAGGTACTATGCAAATCTTATTCTATACATGTAAAAAATCTGTAGAGGAGTAGTCTTTGTACATTGAAAATAGTTAAAAAAACATACCAGGATGTGAAGTGAAAACTAACAGAATCCATTTTAAGCATTTTTTAAATCTTTGTCTGTTTATCTGTTTGTCTTTTAGTTGTGCACACAACACGAAAAAATTTTTTTTAATTGATACAGGGGGCCTTTATAAATTTTTAGCAAGGCAGCAAGAGAACCCAAAACAATGTTTTTTCGTTATGTATGTTCGCCTGTATGTCTGTATGTGGGTTCACACAAATCTCAAAAGTGGATTAATCGATTTGGATGCAGTTTTCGGGAATATATTGCCATGGGATTCACTTTATATTTTGTTTTTCTTTTTTTAATCGGTTAACAAATAAAGAAGTTAATAATATGTTATTGTCGTACCATTGCTGCTTACCAGTTTGAAGGTTTATAGTTTTTACATACATTGGTAAGTATAAAGGGTACATTTTATCAAAATCGAAATCTACGCGTACGAAGGCGCAGGTACAGCTAGCATAAAATAAGATGATATCCTTTTTTACCAAAATTATTTTGTTATATGAAATAAATTTAAATTGTATATGATTATTAAATAAAATCACTGCCAGAAGTCAAACTCTGAAGAATCTCCCCCAACCGAACCTGCACACAGGTTTTCTCCAAGGAGAGATTGATAATAAAATATTTTATCACACGCGCCACCGTCTCGCAATAAAACCTAACAGAATAATACCCTATAAATTCTACGATGGTACCTTCTCCATATGTTTCGAAGCCAAAAGGTTTTTTCCAAGGCTGAACAAATATTCATATAAAAGTAAAAAAAAAGTCTAATTTTTACTTACATGTATATAATCTTATTATTATTGTTATATCTTTTTAAAAGACTGTTCGTCCTTGGCTTCCTATTATTATTAAATATATATTTCTTTCCTGTTTTGATTCTTAATTGTTTTGGCTTATGCCTTACAAAAAGCATTTTGAGTTGGACATATTATATTATTATATATATTAATGACATTATAGAAATATGTGTTATCAAAAACCCTCACCAAGACCTGTTTTAGTTTCAAAGCACGTAAGAGATAACTAGGGCGTTGTAATTTCAAATGACAACAGATTATAATATTGGCCTTGTAGGAAACACATTTATTTTTAAATTAATCTGTCAAAATGTCAACCGGCGCCATAAATAATTTCACGGAACGGACGTTTCCCGCCAAATTTAGTGTCAAAAAAGCAAAGACCGCTCTCCGTAAAATTAAAAAAATACCGTTCTCCTTTTCACGCGTAATGAGAGCGTGATTTTTTATTTTTGTAGGACGTTTTTTGGTTTGTAAGTGGCCAGGATAACGAAGGGAAAAAGATAACCGATGAAAAGGGGCGGTTAGATAAGGACGGCAATATTGTGTACTTTCTCTTATAGATTTGCTGAAAGCTGTACGATAGCACAGTTCAGCTTCATTTTTCAGTACTGACTGAACCGTTGATGGGTGCGGTCGCCCTTTACTTCATCTTGCAAATTTTCCGTAAATCTTCACTTGAGTAATTTTCGAGAAAATGCTCATTATGATTGTTAGAGGAGATTCTAGCGCTACCGGTACGCTGAGCTGAAGGTCCTATTGAGAGTAAACTGATAAAAGAAAGAAAGTTGTTGTCTTAAACAACACGGAACGTTTGATTATAAAAATAAGTTTAGTGTGTTTAACATTTGTGTTCCAATTTCAACATTTATTGATAATCTCTTGTTTGCGTAAAGTGCAATGTGTAGTGCATTTGGAACTGCTTAAGCGTCGGCGTTCTAAAATTCGGTAAGACTGTAAACTAGATAAATATGTTTATTTTAATAGTAATATGATACATATTATTTATCCGCCGAAGGTTAAAAGATAAGGAAAAGTAAACACATGTGTTGATAGTTTTATAAAACTCGATTTTGCGTTGAAATAAGAATTCTAATTTCATTTTGATGTCAGATCTCAAACAATAATTCGTGAGTATTTATTTGTACGCGTTTTTTTGTTTGTAATAATTTATTTGAATGTTACAGAGTATCCGTAGCAGTTGGTAGCCATAAATTATATTTTAAAGAGGTCGTTCGTACGTATGATTTTATTTTAAAAATATTATATTCCTTGTTTTTTTAGCTGACATGTTAATTATGATATTTACTTGAAATTTTATTGTTCTTTTTCTATATCAGTAGATTTTTTTCCTCCACTTTTAATAAGCACTAGTTTGAAATAACTCTGACGATATTAATAACATACTGTATATGCTTGAACATTTATATAAGAGATTGAAAAAATAATTTTAATTTCAATATTTTTCAATAACAAGTCTAGCTACAACAAACGTACGTGATATACAAACGTACTATAATACTTTTCACTGCATACACGAATGCTCTAGTTTTTAATGAATTAGCAATGAACCGTGTAGTTTGTATTGATACGGGAGCTTATTATGTTTAGAAGCGGGGTAGTTCACTAAACCGTATTGCTGTTTGATATTATTATTCAATATTATTAAATTTTAGTTAAGACTTCTAATATTGCTGGTAGTATTGTCGTCAATCCAAAATCGTTACAAAATATAATGTTTTAGACCAGTTACACTTAAGAAAAGGAAAGTTTTCTTTCCATTTATACTAAAATGGTTAGCACATATGTCACCAATTTTGTTGTAACATGGATCTGTGTATGCTTAAACTATAAAAAGTTTGTGTTGTGTTTGTTCTATAAAAAATGTATAATTGCATGGAATTGAAAAAAAAAACTCTTTTTGGAAAAACTACTTAAAAAACGACCGTTTCAGTACACAATACCACTCCGTGTGTCCCCCTAATTAAGATTCCGATCGCTTTTCCAATATTCACAGCTAGAATTCAATTAGTACAGACAGACGTCTTGTATCTGCCAATAAGTTTTCATCAGATGCCTTCGAGAGACAAGTTTGACTTTTTGTGACTCGAGTACAGTTTGTGTAATAGTTACCAAATATTTTCAACTCTAATTTAATCTTATTCTCAAACATTCACGTTTGTAATTATTGTTTGTAGTTATAATGCTGATAAAAAGTTAAATTTTTGACTGCGAATCTCTGTAATCTTATAGATAACTTATGATATGATTAACTTAATATTCCAAATACATTAGAAGTAGATAATAGGTAAGGCAAAATGAAAATAAGTATAATAAACTTAAATGAATTCAAAGGTAGACACAAAACTACACACACACGCACAAAAAACTCACACAAACATACACACACACACACATATATATATATGTGTGTACATACATAGATCCTCACATACAAACACACTTACACATCTTGTACCTACCTAATCGTGTGTGTGAATATCATAATATTCCACACTCCGCTCATGCAGTGATATCGAAATGCACTTGAAACATGATACTAGATTTATATCCTTGACTCGGTGTACGTGATCGTTATACGTTAGCCGGTTAGAACTGGTTTAAACTCCCTTCTCCTATTCCCTCCCTGCATTCTCCTCTTTATCCGCCCTAC
Organism: Napeogenes inachia; assembly: GCA_959347355.1. NCBI lineage: Eukaryota > Metazoa > Arthropoda > Insecta > Lepidoptera > Nymphalidae > Napeogenes > Napeogenes inachia. The sequence goes on from OY365794.1 coordinate 1,704,974, forward strand.
TCTTCCAGGGTGGCAATGCATATTACCCAATTCATTTTTTGTTAGGACCCTTTGCTACTACTATCTATCTTCGCTAAAGGTAATATAATTAAAAGGTTTTTATTTCAACATAAATTACACATGAAATTTAAGTTTTTAAACAATGGAGTAAATCAAGAAACTCCTTAAATACCGGACGATTCTTAGGATGTAAAGAATGTAGTCCACATCGCTTTCAGATTTCAAACCGTCTCACAAGCTGAGTCTGAAAGCTCTTCCTATTTCTAAAGCGTATTTAATATTCTAACCGTCGCACATCCGTAGGCTGTTGTCAAATGAGATGACAGAATGTCTACTTGTTTGCTGCAAATGTAGCTTTTAAATAACACAAAAATATATACGAAGGAAGAGTTTATACACAGGTACAGAATAAAATATACGAAGTGGTTCAATCTTCATATATCGTAAAGTTATTGAGGGTAGTTGGAAATATTACCTGAAGAAAATACTGATAAAAGTAGCAATGTTTCAGTCAGCAGTGAGTTCAGTGACATCAAACTTTAGCTAGTCGGAAGATTGAAAGCAATATATTTTTGTGTAAATTGAGGTCAACTGTACAACATCTGTTCACCTGTTTAAAAGTATTAGTGTAGCAAAACAAACAGTGTTAGAAATAACTACGGCTATAACATTAGGGTTAGTTTAGTAATTTACCAAAATACATGCCAATATTTATTTATTTAATTCTTTTTTTACTATAAAAATAAAAATTACATGAAAAGTCCAAAGACACAGCCAAATTTAGTGTGTGGAAGATAAAAAAACATTTAAAGAAGAATCATACTTCTTGTAAAGTTCCAAAATATATACACAAATTTAGAAAGTAACTAAGGAACGTTGGTGCAACTACTGTGATACTATAATATATTTGAATATTTAGAGTATGATGCACCGTGGGTGGCGATTGCTGGCTACTTCAAGATTTATTCAGAGTATTTCCTCATTATTGTATTGTATTTATGCAATTTAGAATTTAAGTTTTTATTGTCATGTTGCTTTCTTTAACTTTTTAAAAGTAACATTACAATCCTACTGAGTTTCAATCGTCAGCTGTTCTCAGTTGTTTTTCGAGCTGATGGTGCTTTTGATAATGAAAAAAATTATGAATAAAACTTACTTCTAATAAAAAAAAAATGATTTTGGTTTTGACATATACAAGGCTATAATGTGTTAGCCTATCTCATGGCTAGTAGTATTGTAAATAAGACCGCTTATCTATTAGTTGTTTACTCCTGTTTCTGAAGTATCGACTGGTATCGCTGGTATTTACTGCTGAAACAGGCAACTATTCACTCACCACAAACCACATTCACTGACAAATATGCCTAGGCTACATTAATTCAGATGACCAAACTTTATCAACGTCATACACTATATTGACCAGAAATTTCATAAAACATAAAAACTAAATCACTATTTTGATGAAATTTAATCTAAATTTCATCAAATAGTGAAGTCGTGATAGAAGTGGTGATAGCTTATCTTCTGATTCTGAAATATATGACTCTTACTTGGAAATATTTCTTACTTACTATAGAAAATATAATCTGAGTCGAATGACCAGATAATAGAGTGTTATATTGTATCACTTTCTAACGCATATATCTATTTATTTATTTTAGGGATATTTCATCATTATATATTATAGTGATATTTTTACAACAGCAATCCTATCAGTGTTTTTGATATTTGTCTGTAAATATGTTGAGGGTTTACGCAATAAATAGGCAGTACATATTTTATGAGTCTAGGGAGATTTAGGTCATTTCGTATCTTACTACAGCAAAATAGGAGTGTAATGTTATTTATTTTTCTTAGATATTTGCTCTGCTAATGGTTGTTGGGTTTTTCTTTAGCTGCAGGCGGTATGTAGAGTAAATACCTGAAATGTTCGAGATATATTGGATATCTGGAGACTTACTGTCTGTTTGTTTGTATACTTAAACCTATGTATAAATTGAGTATAGTTTTAAATTAGTTATAAAATAATATTATTAGGTATGTATAAACTATGAGAAATTGGATGAATATGATAAATTAATTGGTTTTAATACCTATCCTAGCTAATATTTAGAGAAGCTAGTCAATACACATATTTTAGAAATAATATTTCCTAAAATAAAAACATTACATAAACCTTACATTTAAGTTGCTTAGTAGGTACTTAAAGTTAAAAAACACTGCAAAATGTTTTTGGTGAAGTAGTGAGAATAAGTTGATATAAATTACGATTATATTTTAACGTAAACAACACAATGGCTATAAATTTAACAATAGCCTTCACCAAATTCCGCAATTCCCTTATCCGCTCCTCAATAATCCCTTGTTTGAATATTAATAGCTTATTCAATATTCTAGTGTATTATTTTGGGGATAATCTATGGCTTTTGTCCTCCTATTGTATTCAGCGAGATAAAGACCCATGATTGGATAGAATAATTTCAATCTTTATTTGCTATAAAAGCTTAAAATTTAGAACAAATATATTGAATTTATGAGTAAAGGTGGAGAAAGAACAGACGTTCTCATGGTAAGTAGTATTTTCATCCCTGGATATTTAAAAATATAAATAAGTAAATGCATTGACGCACTTAAGATATGTAGCAGAATTAAAAAGACTAGAAAAGGACAGGAAGAAAGCGTTGAGTTACACTGTTTAGAAAGAAGACAACCTAGACTTCAGTAATATGTAGCAGTACGTATCACGAGATTGTCAGTAAGTATCTCTAAAAGAGGTGATGTCGGATTGTAGAAGAAGCTGTAAGCAGAGATGACTGCGACCCCTATGTGAAGAGTGGAGTGATAAGAATAAATATTATAATTATTATTATTACCTAGCTTCAGTGATTTCCATTATTAAAGAAAGTAGATGATATTTAAGTGCTTTACTATGAGAGCAATTAAACTTTATTTCGAAAGACGTCTTATATCATACCATCTTATATCATCTACATCAATTTAATTTTGAAGATAAATATTGCAATGACAAAAGTATGAAATATACCAACTACACTCAAATACCATCCAGACTTTACTATCTTTTGTGAACTGGTTTTTGTTTCATAATGTAGGTATATACACAATATTTTAATTACTTAACGACTGATAGAAAAGCATTTGAATTGTATTTTTGGAATATGGTAACGACGGTCAAGTCATAAACAACTCAACAGTCACTAACTACGTCGATTGTACGAGGAAAAATATATTACTTTACATAATTTTGTAATCACTTAGCAGTGCTATTTATAACCTCTACTGTATCACCATTATATGCCTACTTTTATTTATCTGGTATCAATTCCTATTATTCAGCTAGTGTCCTAGAATCAAGATTTATGTCATTGGTAGTGGGTACCTAATGTCTCCCCATGGAGTTATTGACCTCTATAAGGACTCATTGTGAAAATATACAGACATAGCTACTGTCGAGACTGCGGGTAAACGTATGACACAATTAATAAGTATTAGTATATCTATTTAGGATTTTAGATGATATGTGACCAAAGTATAATTCTTGATGTTTTGAGTTTTTTCTCTAATGGAACTATTAATATACAAAAATGTATAGTTAAAGAAATGGAAGTTCATCTTTTGCCTTCCGATCAAACTAAATTTTTAGAAAAAAAAAATCCGCTTTTTGGCCAAAATTAGGACATTTGGACATGTTTAATGTCTTGGAATTTTGCTTACATGCAGTAAGCACTGTGATCTACTATAAATGTAATATAATATGTTTCAATACTTTATATATTTTTTTAAATTTGATTTAGAGGATTTACAAGAAGAGGCACTGAGCCCAGAAAAATATATGACATGCAATTAAAAAAAATATATAAATAGTAATGTCCTCATAACAATAAAAACAAATTCCTCCTAGACATAAAATTGCCGATGTAAAATTTCTCGGGCCTGTAGTTACACAATGATGAATCATCTTCACTGTAGCAGAATGATGTAACTCATAATACGCTGAAAGATGTGTAGTATGGTGTCACTAAAATGGCAACACATCCTTTAACAGACACGCTGACGCGGACGTCGAGCATGATGCTTGTGATGGTCGAGCAAGCTGCCATAAAAAAAAAACTATTTGACATATTTACAATAAACTGCTTATAAAAATACATTTATTGTTAATAAAAAAAATCAATTGAATTATTTGATTTGCTATCACTCGAGATCATAAACATTTTTATTTCGTTTTAATTACTGGATCCGCGTAGCCAATCTAGATGGCAATAAAACAACAATAAAAGATGTTTTATGACTTCCATAGATCTAATATTGTTTTTGGGAACGTTGGCCACAAATCTAATATGTAATTAAAATGCGAGTCAATAAGCCGGTGCAACAATAGTTTATTGTAAAGGTGTTTCGAATTTAGATTTTATAGCTTTTTGCTTTGAAGATTGAATTCCAGAAGGTCTATAGAATTCTAGATAGGATATAGAAATCTTTAATGGTAGGTATGTGAATTAAGAAATGCGGCGGATAGAACGTAGAAATGCAAAAAAGACTCTATTTAAAACTTTTGGCACTATAAGCATTTATCTAATTAATGTCTCTAGTAGGGAGCTACTTCATTACTATAGGGAAAACCTACCGAAGTTTATCTTTCGAATCGTTTAGATCGTATACGAAGAAAATCGTATATATGCAGGTTAAATATCCTGCGAACGCAGTGGAACTTAAAAATACAATGTTAAATATTTTTTTTTACCTAAATATCCTTGTAGGTATATTCATATTTTCTAAAGTTTGTAACCTAAGCAACATCTACACGAACATATTAAATATCCGACTAGCGCGAAATATCTAAGTAAATTTCCAACCCATTTTAACGAAGATAAGCACATCCATAGAGATGAACCATTAACCATTTTAGGCAGATAATCTGGCTTACCTGAAAGCATGAACTGTCAAAGGTCGCTAACATGGAGTTTTGCCACAATCAGGACAGTAGAGATAGGTTTGGTTGAAGTGTTGGAGTGTGTGAGATATAACAATGTGGCTATGTGTTTTAATGCAGAGGACGTGACATTTTAAAATAATATTATGGACATTATAAATACCCTTGCTCTGACTGTCAATGAATATGCAATCTGCAAAAATATATCCAATTCTGTGTAACTATTTACTTGCATTATAATCTTTTTTCACATATCAGTTATTACTATGACTGAAAATAATAATAATAAATATAATATACTTAAAATAGTATTTATAGAGTTTCTTGCCGTTTCTTCTCCATGGACCTACCATTTGGAACCGTGCCACTAAAGTATGATGTTTCATAAGTGCAATATGCATAAATATTTAATAAAATAAACTTTTTACTTGGTTGGTTTTTTTTGTGCTCTATTCGTATAGATACTTTTTTTATTACACGGAATCTTAAACCGTTTTTTATATTAAAAAAATATGAAACCGTTTTTTATATTAAAAAATACGAAACCGTTTGTTATATTAAAAAATACGAGCATAACATAACAAGATGTTTAGTATTAGCAGGATAGGTACGTCGTTTCTGTTTATTAAAAATAGTTATGTTTCATAACCAAAAATAATAGGAACTTGAAATATTTATTTTTAAATTAAAATAATTATTTGAATTAGTAACATGATTACTTTTTAAAAATAAATTTATCGTCCACCCGTAGTGTCCATTGACGGCCAAGAGTTTTAAGGTGCAAGCCCCATTCGTATTGTTGAAATTCAAGTCATAGTTTTATTTAAAAATGTTTGAAAATACGAGTTACGAGTATAGTTAGAATTCGCTGAATGCAAAAACATTTTTCGTTGTTGTCATTCTCTTTTTCTGTATGTCTTTCTCTTTGAACAGGTATTTTCCCGTTGAAAAATAATAGCTACTGGAAAATGAAACCACTATCGGAATGTTTAATCGATTCGGTATTCTTAGTTCTAATATAGGATACATATATAGTTAACTTTTGACAATAGTTATGATTGACCTATGATTATGTTATAATTTTATTCAGTATCTCGAATACTTAATTTTTAATTGAATGTGAATGCGTTGAAAGAACAAGTTTAGTGGAAAGATTACATTGTCACTGTCAGGTGTCACAAATGTCATAAGCATACGAAGTTTCAAATAGTCTTTTCAATTCGTAAGCGGAGACAGAGTAGAATTCTCTGCATGCGTTAGTACGCGTCAAATAAAAAAAAAAATCAATGAACTTATTACTGATTGCTTTGGAAGGTATTCTTTTATTTTTAACTTAAAAAAAAATAAAAAGTATTCAGTATTTATACTGAACAATCAATAAAAAAAATATTTATAAAATTGTTATTAAAGCCAAAATTAATTAAGTTTATTAGCAAATTATTATTTTCATTTTAAATTAATTATATTAAAATACTTTGTTTGTCAAGAGACTACATTTAATAAAGAATTTTACGGTTAATTCTATTTTTACTATAATAATATTATTATAGAAAAAATAGATAATATTGTCTAGAGCTGAAAAGTCAATTTAAAAAGTGAGAGTTCAAAACTAATTAGATTCCTTTTTTCTGTTGTCATTACTTTATCTGTGATTTTGTTTATTAAATTCGCTTTAGATTTTAGTGTAATTTGATATAAGGAATATTCTTAAGTTTTTTAATTTAGATTTATTACATTTTCTTAGAAAATAATAATTATTGTTATGAATGATTTATAAGAATGAATCATTCAATCATTTTATAGATGTTAGTATTTTGTACGGATTTTTGCCAATCTCTTTACAACATGTCTAATGTTTCTTTTAGTAGAAAATGGCACATAGGAGGTGTATTAATATTAGCTCATGTAATGATTGTTATAATTCTCCTCATCATAGCAAATAAATATATATGTCAAAGATATATTAGATTTTCTGGGTCAATAACATCGTTTAATTTTATATGGTTTCTTTTACGTCATTTGATATAATTTGTGAAATGTATTTTTGGTTTTTACTTTTAAATATGAGTAGGTCTTCAACGCAGATTCTTATTAAGTTGGTAAACAATTAGAATATAGGTTAATTGGTTGCCTACCATGTCGTCTTTTCCACACAATAATGATATGGCGTTTGGAATAGTAACCATGTAGATAACATTTTAGAGGTGTAGCAACCTATGCAGGTGTGGCATTCGCAAACTGAGTCGAGTCATTTCACCCAGAAAATAAAATAAAGCTTAACGTTTAATAGTCCGCAACTAAATATAATAAATAATAAACCACGGTAGCTACATAATATTCTAAATTTAATAATCTCTGCAAAAATTATTGACCTGTATTTCAATAACCAACGTTTCTTGAAATAGCGCGTTAATTGACAGCTGTCAAATTTTCCCGCTCAATCGATAGATTAAAATAAATAGATGCGTTCTATAATGGCCTCTACGGCCCAGGTTTTAAGATTATAAAGAGCTTTATACACAGGATAGACGCAAATCGTTTGATAGACTTGGAACAGAACCAAACAATGTATCAAGTGTGATAGCATAAGAAACGCTTTAATCAAACTCACGTTGTTAATTTTTTGCATGTCTCTGAAATGAGTTTGATTTATTTATTTTATAACATGATTTCTTTTGAATCATTGATGCCAAAATATTCTTGTGATAAATACTAATATTTGTTCAGTCCTGTCTGTGTTGAAAGTCTGCCAATCCTCGTTAGACAGACGGCCTCCTCCAGTTCTGTAACAGTGCTTGTTGGGTGAGGCTCCAAGTCGTAGAGTTTGTAAAGTTGACCTCATTGAGATGTCTAGTTTATCTTGCTTTAAAATATTTTGAGTTGAGAAACAAAAACTACTAGTTTTAATTTATAATGAATTAACTTTTGACCGCGACTTTTGATTACGTCGGAACAAACAAACTTTTACCCCTTAAAAATCGTCGAAACATTGTTACATTATTACTAACTAAAAGTCAACTTCTCTTAGTTTATTTAAAACATCAATTTAAATGAAATGGCAAATGACCTATGTTCTTAAAACATAAAAAACTTTCAAAATCTGTTTGTTTGTTAAAATAATAAAGTTATAATTTATACACAAAAAAACATATTTCCTGTTCTAAGGGTTGGAACTGAGCGTTGATGGGATAGACGGATCTCGTTATTAATTACACCAACTGACAAGCAAAATAACCAGTACCGATACAAATTCACACTTGAGATTGTTTATTATTTCAATATTTTCATTATTACTCGTAATAACAATCCTCTAGAATTATAAACAAACATTGAAACAATATTTGTGCTATAATTTACACTTTATTTGATAATACGAACAGCATAGAGACGCTCTTCGAATAAGATCTTACCCTGGACCAAGTCACATTAAAGTAAAAAACATACACATTATGGGTCAGGAATAACACAAGAGAGAGAAGAGGGAAAGAATCAATAGTACAGCTATTTTGCTGCTTCCTTTTAAAAAAAAAATCATTCTTTACGTGAATATTTTTGAGGACTACCTACTGTATATTATTTGTTTTGTTGGGTATGTAAGTAAATAGTACATTTTAAGTCCACGTAATAATGGCTATGACTTTTCAAAATGTATAAAAAACAATTATATACTTACAAATAGTAATTTTAGTTTAATACATATTTCGATACGTTAGCACAATTGGTAGAGTGACGATATGCCTGGAGATTGCAGGTTTGAATCCTCCCAGTGTTCATGAAAATTTCAGTAAATATTTTATATAAAATAATATCATATTATTTAATTTATCTATATATTGTTTATATCAGGGCATAATATTTCGCAAAGCAATCAAAGCAAAGTAAAGTCAAATTAGTCTGTCTAAGCCATAATGAAGCTAGTTATATACAAGAAATTAATGTTGATTCTTTATATAATATGAGGGTACTTTAATCTCTCATTCTTCTTCCAGGTTCAAAACTAAAGATGAAATGAATAATAACATTGTCGCCTTGAAGTATTGACACTTAAGTTGAGTATTGTTCTCTGTAACCTGGAGGTTTATTTTTCATTTTCTCTCTCCCTCAAGCGATATCTTCTGGGACTTTCCTAGTGTTTTATTACTTGAGAGCTGTGTTTACCGGATTCTTTAAAAATAGGCTTAGATAAAATTATTATTTATTGCAACAGTAAAATAATATAGTATTTTATATTAATAATTATCTTTATTGTCCAAAATAAATAGTTTAAAAAGAGAGTACAAGAACAATAAGGCGGTGAAATTAGTACACTAACTATAAGTACTTCTCAGTGCAATACGTGCTAGTATAAACATTATACATATATAGTATATAGTGTATATCTGTTATATAGTTATTATATACTTAGTTATAGTATATGAATATGTATTTTAAAAATGATATCGTTTTGTGTTCTGTACCTAGCCGTATTCAACTAAGTCTTAAAGAAACTTATTTGTTTCTGTATGTTAGACTGTTTCCTGTGGGGAAATCTATTAATCTACAGGAAAACTCCAAAATCAGCTTAAGATACTTACTTACATGGATCACGATAATAATAATTATGGATTTGATCATACGTTTTGTTATAGTTAGATTATATAGATAAGTAAATACTCAAAACTTATTATTTATCACTAGAGGTTATACGATAACCTGTTGTGATGTCGACAGCAGTTAGTGATAATATAATGAAAATGTCGGCTACTACAATAGATAGCTCACAAGTCATATAGCAATGATTTGTGAACTTTACTAGTTGTTTTATGAGGCTTCGTCTGCCTCATATGGCCAAAATATTTTGAAAACTATACATCTTAAACTGTGTTCTATTTATAGTCTAGACTCTCTATCAGGTACAAACACATTAAAATTGATTTAATGTTTTTTATTAAAAAAAATTACAGTTATAAAACTAGGAGAGTATTTTTATAACATTTGTCTGAATATTAAAATTGGTGAAATATCAATACAGTTATTTGGATAAATCCTTTCGTCTTCAAACAGTTCTCAATATTAGTTACTGTTTTTAGGGCTCCGTACCCAAAGGGCAAAAATGGAACCCTATTACTAAAACTTCGCTGTTTGTCTGTCCGTCTGAGGGGGTAAAATATTTGAGGGAGACAACAAACATGATCTATTTGATCGATTTTAATAATAGAAACAGATAGACGCTTCAAATATTCACAGAATAATAAGTTATATAATACTCCCATTAAAATATTTTTTTTAAGTAAAAAATAAATGAATATCTAAGGTAGGTTCCCATATTAAAAACGTATTTTTTTGCCATTTTTTGTATACAATAGTACGGAACCAAATTAAATATTACAATTTTTATTATCAGAACACGGTAACCTCTTATGAACTCAAAAATGTTACCTTTGAACAAACTATGAATATACAATTTATTTCAACAATAACACCATCACACTTCCCATATTTGTATTTTCTTGAATCTTCGTATTTGTGACAAGAATTGAATCGTATCGTAAAGACCATTGAGATTGGAAATTAGATTTGATTCAAATATTCAAGTTGTTTGTTCAATAAATAACCTTATCTATATTTCAGCTTTATATCCAATAATAATTTCCTGCATTAGCGTAAGCGGGTTTTAGTACAGAGAAACAAAAAATATTTGTGATTTATTTATTTATATTTTTCCATTTTGAATCAATATTAGAGATCACTCGTGTACGTCAGACGGAAGTATCAGATGGACTTATTTTGATACCTTACTTATCGAAATAAATCCTTCTGTTAAGATGCTCCCAAACTTAAAATTAAAACAAAGAGTTTCAAAAGGGCCTTGATAAGGGCTTTGCTTTAAGGTTTATTAAAAGAAATTTTCTTCTGAGGTATCAATCTGTAACAATGTTATAATAATGTTGTTTGAATACTTGTATGTAGATGATAGTTTTTAACTGTCCATACAAGTCCTCTATGCCGCCGGGTAATCTCACATACCCGATAAGGCTATCTTCATAAATAAAAAAACGTATGGACATCGATGTATATTGTACTGATTAAATCAAAGGATATTTATGAAGATATTTTTTTAAAAAGAAGTTGTTCTAATAACAGATTTTTTATTTATTTATGTTTGTTTTGATCAAGGTTTCTAGCCACGCAGACGGAGTCACGGACAACTACTAAATATGAACCTAAATAACTGATTACAAGTTAGTAAATATTTGTGAGTATCCAAAATTACCTAACGCTCTACAAAGCAATGGAAGTTTTCGAATTATAAAAGTATTCACAAAAGAAAATACTTATAAAAATATGACTATGATTGCGTGTAAGTGACCGTCTCGATCTGTCATCGCTAGTTATCTTACTGATTTTTCGCTGCAACTTATAAGTGAAGAGTATGAATATTTTATAAATCGCTTAAGCTCGTCGCTGACACCACATTGTTTTCAACTGCCATTATTTATCTGAAACATCAAAGAAAAGTTCTTTTGAAAACGTATTTATCATCGTTATATGGGTCGCTAGATTTTGTTTATTTTTGCGAAAAAAAAAATACTTGGAAATCTATTTTAAACAATATATTTTGCCAAACATCCCATCAACATTCTGTTATTATTAGATCAGTTTATTGTTTACTGATCTAACAAAGCAGAGATTCCGCTAAGATGTTTGAGAGACACTCCACGTGCAAGTTTTATTGAAAAATTAAGCATTTTGTCAATAATATCAAAATTTAGAAAATAACTGCTTCTTGAAAAATGATTGCATGTGTTATATTTAGATAAGATTTTCTATTTTTTAGATGCTAATGAAATTTTACGATAGTAACTTGTGATCATGTACGGTCAGAAAAATACCGTTGTAAAAGTTCTACCTTGTCTTAAATAAATAAAGGATCTATATCTGTAATGCCTTATAAGAAGAAAATTATATTTAAAAGATATACTACCTTTATAGTGCAACAAATTATCTCATAAACATCAAAATGTCAGATTGAAGATATTGTAATTAAAATGGTAAATATAAAGGAATTTATTTTTTTCTAAATTCAACTAGAGATTAAACTGTCTAGACGTCTTTTAATCTTAGAATTAAAATCTTAATTGGATAGGTTTTCCATGAAGTGTGTTTATTACATTTAAGAAAAGAAATTTAGTTGTAATAGAATTCATTGAACGTAACGTCAGGAAAAAAATGTTTTTTTTTAATTATTTTAATTTTGCTGTCCGTAGACGTCGTAGATCAACGTCCGAGCTATTTTTAACAGACATATGGCCAGTGTATTGTAACGATGTATGTTCTGTACGTTCGTACATAAATAATTTCAAGGGCCCCACAAACATACTTCAATTTTGTCGACGTCTGAAAAGCTTTGAACTTGTTGATTATTTTTCGCGCAATCAGTTTTCATTTATAAAATATTGTACAAAATGTTCAAGTCTAAAGTCTGAAGTGTATCGTTGTAGGGTTATGACGAATATGTTTATTTTAGAAAGTTATGTAAATAAATTTATTTCTTTTTTAAATTCTTTTATTTTTGTTATACGCAAAATGTTTTTGTATCCATGGGCGCCGCCAGGAATATTTTCAGGGAGGTGCACCTCCATCTATACCACATACTATTTGCCAATCTATACATATAATAAAATTGTCACTGATCCATTCATGTACATGGAATTAGAAAAAACCAAATCATAGTTAGGCTTTATAAGAGCAAGAGAACCCAAAACAATGGTTTTTCAGTTTGTCTGTTTGTCTGTATGTCTGCATGTTTGTGCACGCTAATCTCAGAAACGGCTTAACCAATTTGAATGCGGTTTTCACGTATATATTATCACAGTCGTCATTTAGTGTTTATTTCATTTAAATCGGTTTAGAAATAAAAAAGTTATGACAATTTATGTCAATGACGTAATAGGTACCATGAAAATCTTATTCTATACATGTAATAAATCTGTAGAGGAGTAGTCTTTGTACATTGAAAATATTTAAAAAAATATACCAGGATGTGAAGTGATAACTAACAGAATCAATTTTCAGCATTTTGAAAATCTTTGTCTGTTTATCTGTTTGTCTTTTAGTTGTGCACACAAAACGAAAAAAAATATTTTCAAAAATTCATACAGCATATAACCTTTATATAAACAAGAGAAAATCCGCGATGGTATATGTTTATGTCTTAGAGATAACCCACAATAGCAAATTTACTTTTTACGACAAATAATAGGTTATTTATGAAGCGATTTTAAGAAATACAGCATTAATCCCTATCTAATTAAGTAACTTAAATACATTTTAAATTTAAATTGGAACAATATAGCCCTTTACAGCATGTAATTTAAATAAATATTTTCGAAGATATTGCAGATTTATAATATAGGGTCTTCGCGTTTGCGGCGGTACGCTCTACAAGCCGTGGCATAAGACCGTGTGCTTTGGACCGTTTGGTAAAATCAGTCAATGCCGTTTGTGCTGTAGCGCTTACTATCATCGAAATGGTCATATATACATACATACTCACAAAAGACATAAATGGTATAACTTTCCTACGGTAGTTCGCGACATTATTGCATCATATTATTCAAAATTAAAATTCTCTATAATTTTTAATGAAAACCATTCAAAACCACTTAATTATAACGTTGGTTTATTTCAGGGCTGTTGTATTTCTCCTATTATATTTAATATAGTTATTAATATTTTAATAGACAAATTAATTAGAAATGAAAAAAAGTGGGGCTATCGGTTTAGGTTCAACAACAAATACACAGAATCCATACTAGCTTTTGCAGATGATCTCGCGATACTGACACGTAATCCGAAACAATGTCAGGTACTTTTAAATGTAGTTAAGGATTTCTGTACGTGGACCGGCGGATTGAATACAAAACCAAGTAAATGTTTTAGTCTGTGTCTGGGTAGACGGAATACCAAATATACCTCTTACGATCCGGGTCTTATAATAGGCGGTCAGTACGTTAGTACGGTTACGGAAGCAGCTCCGTTTAAATTTTTAGGTAAAAAAATCGATTACCAAGGCCGTACTCCATCGTTGGATGTAATAGTCGATAGCTTTTTACTCTTTTTTTACTTCTTTTTTTTACTCTCAAAAAGGTAGACAACCAACCAATAAGTAACGTCAAAAAAGCTTGGATTTACGATAATTATTTAACATCATGTCTAAATTGGCCTTTCCTCGATATGATATAAATAAAACCCTTTTGTCAAAGTTAGATGCAAGCGTCATAAAGACATTGAAGTTATGGCTCGGGTTAGCGCACTCAGCGGACTCTTCAACCTTATTTAATTTTTTTTTTAAATTTAAGGAAAATTAAGGAAACCATCGGAGCTCTACAAACATCTAAGAGTTACCAAAAGACATATCATCGGAAAATCTAAAGATGATACTGTAACTTCTCTCCCAAAATACAAAGTTGCCTCAGAGCTCGAGTCACGACTTCAATTCCATAAAAAATTTATGATAGGTGCTCAAAGAAATAAAGTAGGGCTAGGATCAAGTAGGAAAGTTCAAGACATAGACATAACAAAATCTTTTATTCGACAAGACGAAAACGATAATTACCGACTCCACGCGATGAGCCTAGAAATTCAAAACGAATGGGTGACCATAGAAGATTTTTGTATTCCACTAGCTTTGAACCTTAATTTATGATTGGTCCCCAGCATTATTAAAATTCTATCTTAATGCATTCCAAATGACTCTCCCAGATCAAAGTAATTTAGTAAGATGGGGCAAAGCCACCGAAAAGTCTTGCAACATCTGTGGGGAGGCAATAGGAACCGCGAAACACCTATTAGTAGGGTGTAGGGTACTTCTAGATAAAGGTCAATACTCGCGTCGCCACGACAAGGTATTAGAAATCATACGGGAAGCGGTTAGTCTTTCAGTAGGAAAAGCGCGGAAGGGTATAACAACCACCAAACGATCTACAGAATTCGTAAAAGAAGGCTCCTCCAAAAAATCAAAAACGAAGCCTTATTCAATATTAGGCGCGGCTCCTGATTGGATTCTTATGATGGACACGTATGAAAAGCATTACAAAATCCCTGGGGATGTTGGTGTTTCGTCATCCAGACCGGACTTATTCCTGTATTCGAAACATCTAAGGCGCGTGATACTTGTGGAGCTTACTGTTCCTTGGGAAACAAACATCCCAAGGGATCACACATTCAAGCTCAATAAGTATTACAAACTAACCAACGAACTGATCAGGAATAAATTTATAGTTAGTTTGTACGCGGTAGAAGTGGGAGCGAGGGGTATAACAGCAAAATCTCTGTATAGCCTACTTAAAGATCTTGGCCTTTCTAGAACAAGCATCGGTTCATTTCTAGAACGTACTTCAAAGGCGGCATTAGTAGGTTCTTTCCAAATTTGGTTAGGTAGCGAGAGGAGTGTGGAGGGTGAAGGTGAGCGTTTTTGCGCATAATAAAGGGGCCCCTTAAACCTACTCCTGGGTCGCAAGTCCCAGGCACTGCTTGCACTCCTCTCCTTGCAACGCGATGGGCCCGGCACCCGCACAGTGAATCCATGGATTGCTAAGAAGCTTCGTCTTATCGTCTACGAACGAACACATATATACATATTATATACATACACTCGAAAAGCATTACTCTTCCGCTGGTTGAGTCAGGTAAAAATTAAAAAAAATCTATCTACTTTCTTTCTGGACAGGGGGGTGCAACTGCACCTCCTTGCACCCTGCTGCCGGCGCCCATGTTTGTATCCATTATTTTTAATGTTCGTATTGTTGTTACACACATTATTGTAACGACCCATCTCCGAAATGTGTTTTGTAGTTACATCAGGACTGGATTGTGTATATACATACAAACAAAGTGCCGAGTGTACGAGCGTGCTGTTGCTCTGCAGTCGGTACTTTATGTTTAATATTTAAACTCACTATCGGTGATTTAATATTTAAACCACCGCCCCGTTGGTCGAGTGGTTAGCGCAGACGCCTAACGTGTCACGGCGCAACGGGGCTCGGGTTCGATTCCCGGCAGATCACAGGCATTTATGTGATGAGCATAGATGTCTGTGTTTCTGGGTTTGGTCGTTTATTAAATATATTCTCAGTAGTTATATGTGTATTTCTATGTATTAGTATCGTTGTCTAACACCCTTAACACAAGCAAATAATTTGCTTACTTAGGGGTTAGATCAATGTGTGTAATTTGTCCCGATATTATATTATTATTATATTATATTATCGGTGATTGCAGGTTTAAAATTCATTTTAAATAAATATATTTCCCATTTTTATTGAATAAAAATAATTATTTAAATATTAAGAAAATATATTTTTAATAATTGAAAGAGAACCTCTTCGTTTATTACAAAAATAATATTTGTCAGCTACATATGATTCTTGTTTGTAAAAAAATGTATGAGCATTTGGTGGAATCAGAGAGAATGTCGAAAAGAGGTGATACATTATAGTCATTTGTCAGATATGTTTTTATAGAAACCCCGAGCCACTTGAAACTATCTGTTCTCTCGGGAACTTGAGAATAAAATGTAAATGAGAAAACTGATTTAGAAATGGACGTTGAGTTGAACTTTCACATCAATCGAGTACTTTATTTATGAATAGGGTATTTATTGTTCTTATTACAAAAAATTCCTGACTCTCAAAGACTAATACATGAACAGATAAATAACATAACTCCAGGAACATTGACAGGTATTCATGGGCGTACCCTGATTCTGTGCTAGATGTGTGCTGCGTCATCTGGTTTGACCCCCAACCAGATATCTTTAATATATTTAGCAGCCAAACGCGTGGACGGAATTGATTGCGGTTTTTTTTATGTTGAAAGCATGGGTCGTCGAGTTGGTTCTTAGCTATGTTTAGTCGAAATAGAAGGAGACGTCTCCAAGATATTGAGGTTTTATTGGTGCGGAGGAAAGGTTCTTATGCAATATTGATAGAAAAATTTAAGCAAATGAAAATTTGTATGTCCGATATTCATTTAGTACAATAAGGAAACCAGTAACATAGCTTTAAAAAGCAGAAAAAAATAAAATAAAAAATGAAAAAACCCCGATACAAAAAGACCTCTAAAAATAATAAAAATAATATTATTATATACTTATTTAAGTTGTTGCGTCGGGGGACCTATTAATAAAGAAAGAAAATAAAATGCAAGTAAGTTACCAAGGCTAATAAAGAAATTACGATATCGAAATGTATAGTCTAAGCTCTCGTAACTTTATAAACTCGACACCATCGTCAACGTGCAACGATCTATTTGTTTTTTGTAAAAACCCCCGTTTTTAATTTTTTAATTTATTTTTTGAATCTTCTAGATCAATCTTTAATCATCGAGAGACCTAATAGAGACTATAGTCTTGCTCAAGTTCTATAGATTAAATAGATACTAGTTCTCTTTTTATAGTTTAACTATGTTGTATTTTGTATTAATTATCAGTCTATAAGTTATGTTATTTTGTTGCTTAAAATTTAATGTAAAATTAAACGATTATTTACAGAACATTTCGTGTCCTACTTACTTTTAATAACAATAACGAATGGTTCAAAATTTTTTCAACACATTCAAAACTTGAATTTGCATCTGACAGATTGCAAATTCATACAGACAGATTGCGACAGAATAGAAAAAAAAAGAAAGAAAAATACTTTCATTTAGACAACACAACTTTTAAACGTAGTTATAAAAAAAGGAATGATATCATTAAAACATTTATAAGAAACAGTCCTGTAAAGATCACATAAGGAAAATATTAAAAACAAATAAAAAAAGCATAAAAAGATAGATATGAAAAGCATGAATTCTTCCATTGACCTTTCAAACTAAACAAAAAAAAATGGTTGTTGGTGTTCAAATAAGGATAACCTCTCAGTTAACATCGAAGGCGAAGATCTTCATAGTATCCAAGAGGTTCGCTGTTTCGAATCCCAGCTCATATCACGGATATTTATTAAAAACTTGAATAAGCTTAACATGGCTACACATGTTTACAAATATTTTAAATAATTTATTGAGTTTTGAGTATTTGTTGTATCTTATTTATGGCAAATAAATTAAAATAAAACCACACGTACATAGCATTAAAACACATTAAAACTGACAGATTTTTTTGTGTTTGTATTCAGTGTTATAACACACTGCTATCAGGCTATCATTCAGGTCATAGGGTCATGATTGTTTTATCACATAATTTATTTAACCTATAAATAATTTAGGAGATGTTAACATTATTATCAAATTTAAGTTAAGAATTCTAATCTTTGAAATAAACTCTTTGGTAAATTTGTATACTTTAACATAATGGAAATATAATTCGAAATATATAATAAAATGTAATCTAAACAAACAAGTCATAAAGCAGTTTCGTAAATCTCGTAATAACTGGATTCAGATTTTAGTATCAATAACGTTAATCCGAGATGTGTTTGTGTTTGTAATGTTGGAGATAGATTCATATTGGTGGTTGATTTATCTACGAACATGATGCGTCTGCGTTTTGATTTATCAAATACACATATGTGAAAAGGAAATTGCCTGCAATATCTTCATGATCTAGTATTTTACAAATTTTGATTTTTAAAACAATAAGATTTACAAAATTAGATTTTTAAAACAATAAGATTTACAAAATAAATTTTATTATAGTCTTGATCTAGTGACTGACTGCTGAGTAGATTGATCAGCGAATGAAGAGAGAAGCTCTGTGTTGTTGAGTCAATTGCATTCTGTCATCGAACACCTCTGTAACTCCTGAACCGATTTGTGTATTTTTTTTATTCAATTGCTTTGGTTCTACCTGCTACATCACTCGCTTGAATATCAGTCAGAATGGCTATCAACCTAGTATCTGCCCCTTCAAGTGGAGTGGTTTGATTCTCACACTAACTAAATAATATTGTGTACGGAAGCGTATATATCCCCACAACACCCATATGGGTGTTGTGGAATGTGTTGCTTAGTACTACCTACTAAGCAAAATAGACAATTGATAAAACTAAAATTGATTTATACATAAACTATTTGTTTTTAAATATATACGTACATATTATCAAAGACTTTATAAAAACATTTTTTATCACACAATCGGCATCGTATATTATGTTATGATAAAAGGGTCAATTGTCTTAATATTAATGATTAGAATAACATACATTTTTTTGTGTTGTTATCGTGAAATAAATAAAACTACCCCTTATCGACCCGTGAGTGCCGTAAGACTTACTCCATCACCACTTAACTCAAAGATGGCGGAAATCCCACAGACAGACAGGCAGTCGCTCCTTAAAACTTTTCCAAATCCTTTGCAACATTATATGTAAGATGAAAAAAGTATGCGAATCAGACTAAGGCATACTCGCAGAGGCAGTTTCCGGTTTCTGTGAGAAACGGACAAGGGTTGTTTTATTACCAAATAGAGGGTGCGACTTAAGGGTAAACCCAGAAAAATGGTGCGGTCCGACTGAAGTGCAAGTTGGAATTTAGAGACAATGACTGGAAGAAGGGGACAAACGCATGTATTGCAAAGAACATATCATATGTCATCTCAGTGAAAAACTATTGAGATCTTTAAGATGACGCATGATAGAAGATCGGGAAAGGAATTGTCACATTGACATATTTTTTTGAAAAGGGAAGACAGATGATATATAGTCTTATTTTATAATATTATCTGCTTTTTTATCTCTTTACTATGGTCCTATTAAAAAAGTCCATAGATAATGTATGTATGTTATTCAAGCCTCTCTCACAGCGGGTGATGCTCGCAATCTCTTTTTATAGCGCTTTCTCGGAGATATGAAATTCTTTCGAGAAAGTTCCAAACAAAGGTCTTGTGTATTTGATATTAGATGTATTTCTTGAATTGTAATAAAACTTATTCGAAATTGTAGTTACTTTTTCTAGCGAGTTTCAATAATGGCGCTGAAACATTGAAAACTCAACAAGAAGAGAATATATTAGAAATACCTAAAAAACCTATGTATTTATATGCAATTAAAAAAATATGTATTACAAAAGGAACTATCTCTTATCATTTACTCCACACGGATCTTAAAGGTCAGTAGTCGTTATGTCCGTCTGTTACAAAGATTAATCTCGGCAATCGCTTCCTCCATTATCGGGGAGTGCAAGGAAGATTAGTATCCCAGTGTGATATTTAAGCCTTAGATTTAACAGACAAATATTACAGAAGAAATATAGACATCTATTATATGGGAATATTATAAGTCACAAATTTTTTATTTTTTTTATTCCATAAAAATGTTTTACATTTATTTCGACTTCAAGATCTTGTTGCACAAAATATATATTAATGTAAATTGAAATAAATGTTAGGTTTAGTAACTACTGTCAATATTAGACTCTAAAGTGTTTTTATCTTCGTTCATTCCTTAATAACATAGTCGTGGACAACTTTCATTCGAACAGTTTATAATTGTTCTAGATCTAGATTAATAGATCACTAGAGTCTAGAACACAATTAAAACTAATCTAATTAATAACTAAAAGCTGGGTGTCGTGTTCCTCCGTGTCTCACTTTGCATAACATTTATATATTTTATATATAAGAGATATTAGAAATCTTTATAAATAATATTCGAGAATACTTCAATAAGATATACTCGAATATTATAACGATTTACTAATCAGTAATAGTAAGTATACTCCTGTCTTCTGTTAGGAAAACAAAACTTATCTGAATTCTGAAATTTTAGAGAGTATGTCCACTTACCATTGGAAACTTACAATGAAGTAGATTGTATTTCAGTACTAATATAAAAACATAATTGTGTGTGAACTAAAAGCTGTAAGTACTTAAGATTTTAATCACATTGTTTCATTAAAAACAAAATTAGTTCATGCCTAAATAATTGTTCGGTAATCGTTAAAGGAATTATCTACCGTTTTGAAGAATACTGAATACTTGAATGTTTTGTATTGTTTCTTCAAACAAAAAAGCGCTGGGCTCCTATCACCCGAGTGAGTTTGTTTGTTTGGGAGAAGGAAACTGGAAAACTTTATACTTTCTTTATTGTTATCGTACTCAATGTTTAATATGAAAAGTTTTTGTAAATAAGATAAAGGCAAAGTAACTCAATAACCACGACCATATTAATGAACCAAAGAGGATTTACAATAATGAAACTAAGAAGAAATAACACAGTAAATATAAATAGCTGATACTACAACAGAATATATCCGTCGATATTAAAAATAGATTTGATACTAACACCCAACGAAAACGCAAGAACTTTTGGGAAGTTATAAACTTATTTTTGACGATATGTTTCAATAACGAAAGTACTATAAAAATGGAATATAATTCTTTTATTAAAAGTCTACTTATTCAGAGCATCGCAATTCTATTATTTGTCAATTTTAAATCGATATCCTCTCTCCGCTGCTGAAAGATATCAATTATCAAAAACGCAGATCTGTAAGTCATCAAATTGGGGGGTTCAAATATTGATCATTCTCGTACCAACCAATTAGTGCATTATTAATGTCCTGCAGCAAAGGTCATATCATTGTAGTATTCCGTCCAGTGCGGGACAATACTGCTTTATCTTAATATCTTGTATGCGAACGGAAATTTAGTTACAGAATTATTTTTTATTCGAAAATATACTACTTTAATGTCTCAGAAACTTTAATGTCTCAGAAGATTATGGTACAGGGTTGCAACCCAGACCGACACTTGGTGGTGAGTGGTGTCGTTGACAATGGGCATTTTTATTAAAAAAATATATTCCTTAACTACCTTTAAGAAACGGAAAGAAATGAAGAAGCTAGTAAGAGACGGGAAATACCGTGCTTGGGTATTTGTCTCTCTTACTCATCTCACGAAGAACTCTAATGGCTACATCTAGGCTCTGCCTCCTACAAAAATATTTAAGCTAATTTTAAAATTCCCATCAATTAAACTGTTTACTCATTAAGCCGCTAGATTAGTCTGTGATCACGCTTGGAACCAAGCCGAAAATAAAATTAGGACAAAATAAAGATTTCATATCTCTGAAGTAACTTATATTATTTACAGTACTGAGTGGGATCGTCAGTATATATTTTTGTATTTCTTTCTAGAAATATGAATCTTTATCACTATATTACCGCTAGCTGTAACGCAGCACTAACATGTAAATAAACTAAAACAAAAATAATATGTTATGTAACTGAAAATCATTACTGTATGTATAGTATTTCAAATATAAAGACTTCATGAGACGGCTTAAGAAAATTAAATTGTCTCGATGTGGTAATATTGCAAAAAATCAATACTAAATTTCACTGATATTAGTTGTTTACATTTTATCTTTACACAGACAGTGTAATCAGAAAAATAATCTTGTTAAGTTTTAGAAGAAAAACAAACTTGAACTAACAGTAAATAATACCGTCGTTCAAGAAATTTAGTTGCCATGTTACTAATAGAGTTTAAACTTAATATTCAACTACGACTTTGCTGTAAGCTTTGTTTATTTAATTTGTACTGAGAAGTTGCTAAGTCACTAAGCAAAGTCACTAAGCAAAGAAATTAGACTGCTTATTAAGTACTAGCGACCTGCGACTCCGCCCGTTTAGGCAAAGTCAAAAGTCAAATTATTTTACACTTATGAAACGTCAAACTCTTGCACTATTCTGAAAAATAGGTCTATGGCAAAGAACCGGCAAAAAATTCAATAGATACTTTTAACTTATTTCTAAAATTACAATTACTAACAGCTTATGTTAGCAGCACATTTTCTCGAAGATTTAGTTTTCGCCTTAGATTTACATAAAAATTAGAAGAAAGACATTTAATTTTAGTACTAATTTAATATATCTTGTAAGTACGTTGCAAAGAATATTTATTTTTATCGGATATGTATTTAGAAAATACTAAAATTCAAATTTACTTATTATATCAGGTAAAACCATAATTAAATGTCTATTAGCTGTTACAGTAATTATCTAGTTAATACTGAAGTAAAGGCTAATGTGACATTTTAATAAAGGTTTTCTAACATGTGAGGTAAACTCTAATTTATTTATGTAAAAGGAAACTGATTGGTATGTATTTAGGTCTCGGCAAGTCTAGTATTTTCAATATTGATTCTTCACTTCTAACACTGATAGTGTGTTGAATCAACATAAGATACCTAATTTATCTTTTCTATTAACCACAAGGAGTACTTTGAAATAGAGTTTCATTAATATATATAATAAAATGATAGACATGTAGTGAATTTTGTCTGGTTATAACAAACTTAATGCGCTACGCTGCTCTGCCAACATTAAGTGTTCGAAATGTAGCAGTGGTTTTTTTGTTATTTGTCATTTATAAATCAAAAAGTACTTATAACTTAGAAGTGTGTGAAATATATTCACTAATATATAGTTATTAAGCTCTTATAACAAGCTCGGTATAAAAACTGACAAATCATATTACGACAATAATAGCGTGTTAAAAAGAATATTAACCGTGAAGAATTAAATCAAATCTGAAAACAAATTATTGTCTTGACGAAATTTCAACTCTAATAGAGAAAGAAAGTTATTTCGGAGAGATGTAAAGACAAATTAAGATATAAAAATACAATTTAAACATATATCAAAATTAAATAGATATTTGCCTAATAGTATTCTAATAGTAACATATATAATAATAGAAATAAAATACATATTTGATATGTCAGATTGTCAGTGTTCTGTCGCACGGGTAATATTCAATATTACTTGGTATACCTCAGCGGGTAATTGAATGAATGTGAATTATATATATATTTAACTAGTGAAACTAGAATGTGAATTATATATATATTTAATTGAATGAATGTGAATTATAATATATTTAGCTTATTTAAATTTATATAAATATAGAATGAAAAATAAAAATATCCACCGTCCCGATAAACAGGATCACATATAGAATGCTTAATTCACCGAGGTGGACAGCGATACGGTAGCTCAGTTGGTACAGCGACGGGACGGTTTACCAGTAGTCGCCGGTTCGAATACCTGCCCGTATCGGTTTATTTTTCATTCTATATTTATATAAATACTTTTGATAGTTAAATATAAAAAATATTTGTTTAAAATCTATGATAAAGGTTAATTATTATCTCGTGTACAATGAAGGCAATTAATATTCAATTTTCGTGAACCTCGGCCAACTAAAGATACCTGTGGATTGAATTTGTAAGAAACAATATCAGATTAATTTCAGTGGATTGTGAATGGATTATTAATTTAATTCGTAGATCACTTTCGTCTTGACGTCTCTTCTTGTTAGATAATATTTGGTTGTTGTGTTGTATCCTTGATTCTATTGTGATATACTCATGGGCGTACCGAGGGGGGAGGAGGGGGGGAGGGCAAGACTCTCTCTACTACCTTCTATTGTAAATTAAAATAAATGTTTTACACTATAAAAATAAAACCAATAAAGATTTAAAAATTGAAAAAGGTTTAGAAATGCTTTCTCAAGAAAGTTAGTCGGGGACGAGAAAAGTGGCTTTTCAGTTGTAATAGATATAGGTAATGTATGTATTACAAAGAAATACTATTCTATAGTAAGACTTTTAGCAAATACCTTTAAGTCTAAAATTTTCATTAGAAGCGAGATTCGGCAAAGACAAATCACCAGCGTTAGCTCTTTCATCGTTAAACCATACCCAGAAAATTAAAATTATAGCTCACTTATCATCAACATCATCAACATCAACAAAATCACTTATCATCTTCATTAATAAAATAACATCAAATTTCAATTGATTTTAATTATTAAAGTCGAATGAATTAAATCCTTTGCTCTGTAGAAGATGTATTTCAAAGAACATTCAAATTATAATTTAGACTCGACAGGTACTGATGCCTCTCTTTGATCGCTTTTCATTCACTCAGTCCTTTAATATTGTTGCTTCGTTAATCACAATACAATCTTTGCTTTTATAACTTGAGTTATTATAAGACCATTTTATAAAACAATTGACTTAAAAGTATTTTGGAATATTAATACAATATAATTTGAAATTGTTAAATTTGTAGAATTATACAATGCATAAAATTAGTAGTCTATTTTTAAGCTGAGAATAATGTTACCAAACAAATTCGAACCGTGTTGAATTGAATTGAATTGAAATTGAATTGAAATAATATATATATTATTTTTATTAAAAACTTTTAATTGTCATAACTATGATAAAAACATTTATATTTTGACAGATATTTTATAAAGTATGCCAGTTGTGTTTTTAATTTTGTTTCAGTTGAACGTTAGTTTATGTAACTGTTGTTCTTGTCAAAGAAAAATATTTTATATTTTATATCTAATAATTTTTATTTAATATTTAAAAAAAAAATGAATTGTAACAACTAAAACTAAACTTTTATATGATATTTATACCCTTTTTATCGTAATATATTTATATGCAATGTTCACCTAACGTAATGTACCTACTGCTTATATTCTAACATCCTGAGACATCCAGGATTACCACAGATAATGTATTGTATTGTAATAGTCCTTTAATACAACAGTAGATTAAGACTTCTCTCAGTACAACACTACAATGTAATTCATTTATTACTTGAATTTCGTTTATATAAAATGAGTATTTAAACCCACAAGACCCTAAATCCTTCGCTTTTCTTCACCAATTACACTTAATTGGACCCAAGGCTTGTTACTGTTCAAAGCGTAACATTTTCCTTATTGCTTGCCTAAAAAATGGTGGACTGAAAGCATTCTACGAAAATGAAACAGTCTTATAAGAAAATATAATTTAATAAACTGTCCATTTGACACTATAACTCCTTAGAAGATTTATTAAAAGAGATGCCGTAAAAAGATACACATATGTATATTTAGGAATACATTACTTAAGAACTTATTTACAAAAAAAAAAACAAATATATTATTTTCGTATCCATGTTAGTTAATTTGATCAAAAACAGAGGCTTTTGTTATAATACTCCACCTGGTAGATAGTAGTAGATACTCAGAACGAATCCGTATCAGTAGGTCCTCGCTAGTGAAATTAAATTTCTATTTTATTTTGAAAATTTTTGAAGTCTCAGTGTTTATTTATTAAACTCTCATCCTAAAATCAGAGGACACTTAAGTATATATTACTTTTAAGTAATTCTAACATTGAAAACTAATAACGAATTTCTGTCTTTTTATCATGCTCAAATGCTATTCTTTGATAATTTTATAATTTAAAAATAAACAGGTTTAAAATTTTCGGAAATGTATACGAGACTTTAAAAAGACTGCTTTTATTTCCCCTTAACATATCTAAAACCAATCTGAACAATAATTTCAATTAAACAACCGCACTAAACTCAGTTTATCCATTTAGGATCTATGATGCCACAAACAAACATATTAAATATTTTTATCGTCAGGGTCTAAAAAAATATCTAAAGCAGTAAAAGTATATCAGTTAGACAAGACAGCGCTCTAATAATGTGAATGGTCGCAATTCTTCAACACAGCGGGACTTGTACTGGTAATCTCTTTTTATATCGTCTTCGCGGAAGAAATGAAATTCCTTCGAGAATTCTTCAACCAAGGGTCTTGTTTATTTGATTTCGAGATCTTGGAGTTTAGTGGATTTTGTTTAAAGAGTTTGATACAGTTTAAAAATGATAGAACTACTAAAAAGTAATACATGTTAACTAGCTATATATAACTATCATAGTGCTATTGTGTTTTGATAAAATATTAAATTAACTATTTATAAAATTTTAATATGAGTAAAATATTTTCTCTGTCTATGTATACCACTCACTTTTTGACCACATATTTTTCTGCTTATCATTTTATGTTAGGAAAGTAGAAATAATTATTTTAACTGACTTGGACCTTTTATAGAAAGACCTAAATTTTAAGGGGATAATATAGGTACATGGTAGACACCATTAAAGTCAATATCAAATATTTACGAAAGAATTATTGATATCGAATGAGTATTCTTATTTTTTTAAAACTATTTCTGTCACTCAAACATACTCCAAAGATACAAAGAAAAGAGCTGACGAAATAAAACACGTGTATTCTTCATTCCTCGTGACAAACTATTTTCTCAACAATAACCAATTTCATTAAAGTGGAGTTATTAAATTGTTATTGGTATATAAAAATAGCACAAATACTGATAATATCTTGAGGATAATAAAAATTGAGATCGCCGCTGATATAACGAAGGTTGTCACATTTATGGCTAAAACTTTATTATGTCCTTGATATTACACATCAACTGTTGTTACTTGGATCAAATCAAAAATAAGATGGCACATTGCATCAAATATTTATGTACTACTATCATTGATTTATTCTAATTATATTTTGAATAAACTAAATATTCAGCACGCACGTAGTACACGGTAATTGATCTATACGGTTTCTCAATTGGTAGAATGACGGGACGGTTTGCCAGAGATAGCGGGTTCAAATTACGTATCGATTTATTTTTCAATCTATGTTTTTTTAAATTAATTTATTAAATTTTATTTATTAAATTTTATTAAATTTTAGATAAAATTTTAATAGAAAGTTTGTTTTGATTCAATAAAAATAATTCTATTTATATGACCGCACCAATTCCCAACTTTCCATTGACTTAACAGTTCAACAGAATATTATTCTGAAGGCTTTATATAAACTCAAGATTATTGTTAAGTTTTCAATAATACAAAAGCTTTTCTAATCATTGTTACTTAGAAAATACACAACAAAAGAAAATAGCCTGAATTAATTGACTTAATTTTCTATTTTGAAAGAACGTTTGTATTTAAAATGAAAAGACACAACGAGTATTAAGTTTTTGATTCGTTTCTTTGATGAATTTCTTTACCTATTTATATTTTTAATTAAAAATATTATTAAAAGGTTATTAAGGCTTATCAATTGGCTTTGCTTGCTTTAAATGTTTACTTAAAAACAAACATTCATAAATTGATTTTTTTTTCTAGAAACTTCATAGGTAAAAAAAAAGCGAATACTTAATGAAAAACGGAAATAATTTACAACTTCAATGAGTTGAAATTGCTATTTCTTTTGAAACAAAATTCATACATATTTCTCACTGAATGTTATATGTTATGCTTCTGGCACTCTGAAAAGACATGTTGCCTCTGGCATTAACTATCTGTCTCCAACTTAAATATTGAACAAAGGTGAGGAGAACTAAGTTCGGTTCTGATTCACATTTAGTTCTGTAAAATATTGTAATCATCGTTCTATCATTGTCACCATTTGGTTCAACCATCCATCATTAAGTATGAAACTACATTATAAAAATATTAGAAAACTTCCTGTATTGGTTCTTCCTGATATTTCAGTTTGACTTATTATATTTGATTTTTACGATTGCTACATTCCAATAACTTATTACAGATTTGAGATTCATGTTATCATCTAGACTTCCAGTGAGCACGACTGTTGCAACATAGAATATATATTTCTAATTTAAAAAAAATAATTGAAGTCTGTTCAAATATTGTATAAATCTGTATCATGTTATCTATAAAGACATTTTCAAAATTTGAGAAGAGACTAATTTACTGCCTTTAATCGTGTTCTTCAGCGTTCTTAACCGGAGAAGTATAATCAATCTAATAGATTAGGTATATTAGAGATATGATAAAAGATATGATTAGAGGTATATTAGAGATATGATAAAAGACCTAGATATGCAGCTAGAGATAGAACCATTAACTTTAATTTCTCTTCCTGTGTCTCACTTTTCATCATCTCTTATACTTTAAGATTGGCAGCAGATCTGCAACTTCTCAAGCGTCATGTCTTTCTTACGTAGAATAGATCCTTACTACCTGATCTGAAATATATTTTTATCTTAAATACACTACCGATTTTGGTATTTTAGGAAACGAAAGTTTTGACGATGAGTCGTCTATTCCTAAAATAAATATAAACAAATACCAAAAACAGACGATAAGTGTTTTCAGTTTATATTATTTATTTTAGGAGTTACAGTTAAACTTATAAAAATAATTAAAGCCCTTAT
Organism: Napeogenes inachia; assembly: GCA_959347355.1. Taxonomy (NCBI): domain Eukaryota; kingdom Metazoa; phylum Arthropoda; class Insecta; order Lepidoptera; family Nymphalidae; genus Napeogenes; species Napeogenes inachia. The sequence goes on from OY365794.1 coordinate 1,733,969, forward strand.
CCCTGGATACTTTACACTAAAGATAGCTGAACTTTTTAAGCAGTTACATTTTCTTTGCGGCTATTTCTATATAAATTGGGAAGGTTTGTATTTTAGTAGACCGAATTTTCGTCGAAATACGTAAAAATATACTTTGAAAAAGGCATTTTTATTTGAACAGATTGATATAATATACCGAAGTAAAACCTTTTTTAAAGGCCGTAATGGAAAGTGTAACGTACATTTTTAAAAAGTATATTTCTGAAAGGTACATTTTGGCGGAAATGTATCGATAGTATTGCGTTAAAATTTATAGATTTGCATATTTTTATTATCATCTTAATATTTATAAATCAAAAGTAATTCAGTGTGTTGTTTCAAACTCTGGTTCGGAATAGACAGTTTGCACTTGTTTTTGTTAAGTTAACCATTTTTAATTTGTAAAATTGTTATTTTCTGTTGCTGCTTATACACATTTTACTCTTTAATATTGTTATTTTATTGAGATTTCTTGTTGCTTTATTTTTACATCATATTAGTTAATAAGCCAGCTTTTATTATATTTGTAAATATTTGTTGTAACTATTGGGTAATTTAAAATTTTTATCATAGTTATAAGTAAGACTTTTTATTTTTTGTTCATAAAGAACACACTCATTTTTTTGGTGAGCGGAAGAACACACTCATCTTTATTAATGTGCAGTATATCTTATATCATATTAGCCGCACACTGTTAATTGTGTCATATGTAATAAATAAATAAACAGGGAAAAATTTTTAATCCCTAAGCAAAAAATTATACTATATATTGGTTCCTATAATAGGCTCCAATAAAAACTAATTCTATCAAAGTTCCTCCAGCAGTGTTGACTTATTCTATTTAGGTCGAAAGAGTTTTTGGGTTTTCCTGTGAAAAATCTCTGAATATTCCGAATAATGCGTGAACAAAGAAACAGGCAGAGGGCAAAAATTAAATAATAATTACTTAGAGTATCTGAATCATTTACATAACAAGGTGGAAGGGGTAAAGGATAGAAACGACGTCGCTTACAATGGCTAATAACATAAACAAAAGGAAACCTTCAGGTGTCGGACCAAATATTCAATTCAACAAACCTGTCACAATCTCTTCCGATATGCTTTCTCTCCATAGAGATTGTATATTAATTCTGTTTCTCTCAGTTAAGTTTTTCCCAAAATGTCAAATATGGTATGGTAAATATGTTTATAGAAAATTGCAAACGCGAGACTATACTACTTTATAGCTATAATAATAATTAATACAAATCAGGTGCTGACCCAGTAATGAAAATAAGTTATTTGATTATTAATTTCAGGGAAACCTAATAATAGACTAGTGGTTGAATTAATTATTAAATGTACATTCGCTGTGTCTGATATTTATCTGTTTGTTTATTGACCGCAAACAACGTAATTACCAAAATTAACATATAAATGTTTTGAGAATAAATTAAAACGTAGTTATTATTTTGTCACAGGTGATGCCGAACACAACTGGCAGCGGGTTCCAGTGGGACAAACTATCACCCGCCGAGTTCCAACAACTTCAAGAATTGACTTCCTGTAAGTTATATCATGAATCTTTAGCAAACAGCTGTTTAAGTACACACCTATAAATTATATATATATACGCTTTGGAACTTGGTGCCAATTTTTCATTGATAACATTGAACCGGGGACAAATTTGAACTTTTGACAGTTTATATAATATAGAGACCTTATCAAAACAAAAAGTTATTTTGAGAGTAAAATTTGACCGATAAAAATAGTCATTATCTCAAATGTGGCGTTTCAGAATATGTTTTTGCTTAGCATATTTTTTCAAATAAACGTAACATCAATAATCATGGAACAGTGTAATATTAATTCATTGTTATGCAAAAATAAACAAAATATTAACAGCGAATATTAATAATATTATCGATGAAAATTTGTAATAATCAAATTAACCTTACAGCGGTCGCAATAATCATTAAATTTTAATACAATTTCATTATAGTATGAAACATAAGTCGTATTCACAGAGTAATATCACTTACCCAATACACTCACGAGGCAACAACACCCCGGGGATATAATTTATTAACCGCCGGGTCACCCTTCTGTATCGTAATAGAGGCTAAAAGTTTTTGCAATTATTATAAGGACGCGCACACATGGACGCTTAAAAAATTTCGCTTGACGCGTTTCAGAAATTTCAGTCAGAGTTCTCTTATATAATATAATAAAATAAAAGCTATGTAACAAAAGCTTATATAATATTTAATCATAGCGGATGTTATTTTGTTTGCAGATTCGTCGAGAAAACTTCAAGATGTACTCAAGGAGTTCTGTGAGATCAAAAAACAAAGTCCGGATGGGGTAAGTTTATATAACATATGTTATCTATATTACTGTTCTTATAGCATTGTTTTTTATCAAACAATTAATTTTCTTGATTTTCTTTTCGAGGCTCTTCCACAGAATGGGAGTACCTACCTAGGAAAATGCAAAAGCTGTGGTTTTTTTTCCCTAGAAAACTGAATTTTCTTGGGTATAAAGTAGTTCAAATGTCTAAATATCATGGTCTATTTGATTGTAAGACAAACATACAAGCTTTCAAATTAATAGGATTTTTCTCCTCACAATGCACGCGTCGTAAATTATTATGTCCGATTGTGGACAGCCTTACTGTTCTAAAAATATTAAATATTATATACCTAGTAATTTGATAATGCTTCAAATGAAAGTGGTTCAAAAATAACTGTTTAATAAATTAATCCTATTATGATATCGACGAATCAAGTTTCGACATTGAAGTTTTTATTATAATGTTTTTATAGATGATATCGAAATCAGATTTTAAAATAATAACAAATTCATCCTCTATCCCTTAAGACGTCTTAGCATTAATGATAATATTTACACAACAAAAAAAATCTATTCAATCACAGGAAAGTTCATAAACGACAAAAGGAGATTTATCTCAGTCTATTTTTATTACTACCTCTTCTATCTTTTAATATAAAATTCTATTATTTGATATTCTATTATTAGAACTGGTCTAAATTATTAAATTGTATTTGTATATAATAAAACCATGTTAGCTCATTTGCATCGACGTTAAAATATCATAAACGGAATCCGTTATTAATCCATCATCTATTAGGTACTTACAAATTAAATTGGCGTTTTGTATGGGAAGAACATAAAGTGGAATATTTTTAATAGCATGTATTTAATTAATCAAAGTATGACCCATTGTTTTCTTTTCACTTTTGCCATCTTAAAGGTAGTACATTGATCTCTTTACTAAAAAAAACCAGTCGGACGGGAATCAATAAAATCTTTGAAGGCGATTTGGACGATATTATTCAAATTTGGCAAGAAGTTATCAAAATTTCGAAAAATATGGTATTCTGTTAGAGCAAGGTCCGAGGAGTACGGTGGACATCTTAGACATTCTAATTGAAGCTCTTCGTATGTGGTAGCCGTCTGTTGTGCAGCGTATTAGATCTATCGTTGTCGTAAAGCACCAGTGGTGTGGAGCGATTGAACAGCCTGACTGTTTAGCAGCTAGCTTTTTCATCATGGTTTGCAACAGCAGACAATAAACATCCTCTGTAATAGTCCGGCCAGATTTGAGAAAGTCTGTAATGAACAATACCGGGACTAGTCCACCAAACACTTACAAGTATTTTTTTTGGTCATTATTCGCTTGGGGCTGGATTTGGCTGACTGACCAGGATCCAAACATTTCGATTAGCGCTCCCAATTATCGTAGAGAATCCATTTTTCATCACAGGTAATGATACGATTTAAAAGTAGATTAAAACAGTTTTATCACTAACACCGCAGCCTGTAAATAACTCGGACGTGGTTTGCGATGGATCCGCTTCCACAAAACATTCAATACTTCATTATTAACTTGGGTTTACGGTCGTCTACGGGGCTTGTTCTGCAGGTCGAAATTTTCAGAACGAAAATGTAGAAACCTAAAACGAACGGTGTTTTCTTTTCCAACACGACCGCCATACACATCATTTACCCTTCGAGTCGTTTCCACAGCACTGCTGCCACGGTAGAACTCGGACTAGTAAATAATAGTAACGCACACAGAAAAAAAAAGAAGGAAAAAAAACAGATGAATGTACATGAGTAAATAGCTGTAAAAATTTGAATTTGGAATTAAGGAATACCAAATTAAAATTTTTATTATAATAAAATTTTTATATATTAAAATTAAAATTAAATTCTCTTTTTTGGTAAGGACCAAAGAGGAGAAATTTGTGATTATAGTGGCCAGTTCAAAAAGCTAATATTTCGGCCAATTTGATTATATTGTCCAACTGGTTAAATGCTGTTTATGGGTAGAGGTATAGCAGTAGTTATATGAATTGTACTCGGACTGGCACGAAAAGAATGGTACCACCCTCATACAGAAGATTTATGTTTATTAACTATTATAGACCCGTTTTTGATGTACTTGCAATTTTTCAAATAAATAGATGTTTGTGACTGATTTCACTTACCTTCAGGTTTGTTTGCTCTTTTATCATACTCATTGATGACAACATGAAAATTGCTCATAAAAATAGATGTGTGAAACTTCATTATAGTCATATGTCATCATTATCCACCTTCCCTTATCCCAATTATTTTTGGTCGGCCTAATATGTCAATTTCTTACACGCTCTCGTATCATACGTCATTTCGTTGGGATTTTTTCCACTTGGTATATAATTGAACAAGTTTAGTACTACAATAGATATTACCGCGAGAACATTACAAATTCCAATATAACTAGTAATGAGAAATGTTCCTCTAAAGTTTTAATACCAGTTCAAAATTTACTCAAGTTGGAATATTCAAAGTTAGATATGAAATCGATGTTTACTTTATATGTTAATACGTTAGAACTTTGAAGCCAACCAGTGCGAAATATCTAACGGGTAAATGTAAAACGTACTTAAAGCTAAAAGCCAGAAAGATACTGTTTTCTTTCAAAATATCCTTTAGATTTAACATTATACAAAGACATTTTATATGATATTAACTTTTCAAATCTCTTTTAAGTTTCTGAGATATTTTATATTTATATAAAGTATAATATAATAATTTTACTAAAAAAATACCAGAAATTTTATGTATCTTTCATCTTACCTTTTGATGCTTTAAGTGTTTTCATCAAGAAATCATTTGATTATCGTCAATATAAATAGAGGCCTTGATAATAATTTAAATAACAATGTAATATATATATAGTAAACCATTCTAGTAGTTATTAATAACTGTAAAGTTACAACGAACACTATCCTTAATTAATCTGTCCGTATCGCTTCAGTTGTTAGTTCAGTTCAGTTCTAATTATCTTATCGTATAATCTAATTTTAAAGCCACATATAACGTATATAATAAACGAGTCATTCTTCCTACTGAAATACAAATATAGCTCCAACCCTCTTATCACGCGATGACGTCATGGGTAATACATCACCCTGCGGTCCTGTGACGTCATTATTTGCGACAAACAGAACTACAGCGTAAAGTAAGGTCTTAAAGTTGAAATTCTCTCGTTTATATTTGACAGCACAATATATCATCTGACGTCATAGCTTTTAGGAACATCTGTTATACAAGATTGTTCTAATTGCAATAACTTAATGTAGAAAATAAGAAGTGAGCGTTAATGTTATTATCATCAATAAATCATGTATGCGGTTCTTTGAGTTGCAACGAGGTTCTCTTAGAAAGCGTATTCCATCTAGTCAGCCCCGACTATACCTCCCTCATATCAGGAACAGGATAGATGCAGGATAATTGCAACAGGTTACAGGCGCTACATAAGACCAGCGAATACTCCTTATATTGAAGTGCTAAATATTTGAACTTCCCAGCAATTTTTTATTTTTATATAAAAAAAACCTTTCATAATAAACTTTTTTAATACTTAGACTACAGATAAAGCGTGCATAATGAATTGTTTTTAACGCGTTCAGACAATTAGATTCATGAAAAACCCTAATTTTGTATTCATTTAAAACAAATTATTCAGAGCATGCGCTGACCATTCTGTGACCTCGCCGTTAATAAACAGAGCTGTTTGTGAACTCGAGATCTCTTCTGAATAATAAGTACTTTTATATTTAGTTTATTAAATAATATGCGTGCTTTTGTTTTAGATACAATCTAATTTATTAATTTAAATAACATTTGTGTTCTTATCTAAAGCATAAATATCAAAAAAGAAAAAGATAATTAATAAGGTGATATAAAAACATATAATATACCTTCTCTACATTTGAGATGTTATATTTCCCATTGGAGAAAGTTTCCGCTAAACATTAAGAAGACAATAAATGACAGAAACAATAAATAGAAAATGTCTAATAAATTCCTAATTATTTATTAAAATAAGACTATTTATCTCTCTTTCGCTATTTCTCCCTTTCCCTCTTTCTAAACATGACAGATTGCACTTGATATAATTTTCTTTTGTCTCTATTGTCGTTTACAATGCTGCCAATAAATATCTCTATGGTCAGTCTTTATTATATGCGGAATTAAAAAACCATGGCGTGCGTTCACAGCCTTGGATAAGACTCTATAGCATCCGAAGGGTACCGCAAGAGCCAGCTATGGGACAAAGGATAAGTGGATACTGGTTCCTCCACCAACTATCTGAAAGCTGGCGGAGATCCCACGAAATTAAGTGGTCTGTCCGTCCTTAAAACTTTTTTTTAATCTTGTGCAATATGTTACATAACATGATATGTTATGACAATTCCCAATAATTGGGATGATGGATGAATTTCTACAAACTTAATGCACAGGTTATTGACCCTGTTAACACTTTTTTTTAATATAATTTCAATGTTCATAGAGTTATACGGTTATAGCATAAGTATTGATTGTTAATTTCGGCCAGTTTAATCCCTCATAAATATGTTTTTTTTAACACGCTTTTTTATATTAATGTAAGGTCATACATTTAATTTACTTCACATAACATTATGATATAAGATCTAATGTTAAAGCCATAGATAACATATGTATATAACAAACAAGTCATTCTTCCTACTGAAAATACAAATATAGCACCGATCCTTTTATCACGCGATGACGTCATGGGTAATACATCTCCCTGCGGTCCTGTGACGTCATTATTTACTACCAACAAAATTATACCGTAAAGTGAGGTCTTAAAGTTCAATTTATCTCGTTTATATTTGACAGCACGATTTATGTTCTGACGTCACAGCTTTTAAGAATATCTGTTATACAAAATTATACTCTCTAAACTGCTTTTAAGGTTGCGTTTCAAACTCAATTATTCTCTAGTCTATACGTTCATATTTCAACTTAAATGTATGTTTAAACAACCGTCATTTATATTACTGTTAAACTAAAGCAATATGTTATATTCATTTAAGGATAGTAATTATGACATTGGTTACCCATCCTAAAAGTCACACCAACAAAGCACGCCTTGCATCATCAGTTTGTAGAATCTTATGACATATCTTACGATTTTACTTAATACAATTTAATATAAATTACTAATCACAATTGTCAGTAACGTAAGTTGAACATTTACTTAAACTAACAAAGTAACCTTCAAACCTCTTGGGAGATTTTATTATGAGAAGATATGACATCACTTTTAGTATTATATTAGGTGTTGGAATAATTGACGTCATAATGGAAGAGTCAGATGCTCCAAACTCTTCCTGTCCTCTGAATGTCTGAATGTTTGAATGTTTCCTACATGCCTTATAATTCTTCATTGATGGCAACTCGTTTGCAAATGTCAATAAGCGAAGGCTTCACTTTTTCTGACTGGCCATCCCATAAAAAGGCAATATTTGTGACTTTTACAAAAAATATGTGTCAATATAAAAAAAAACATAGATAAAAGTAATAGAACTCATGAAACTGAAATAGATTATCCCAACCATTGGCAGTAAGTTAATATGAAACTAATTTAGATAACCTTTCAAAAGCTCTGATGAGTAATGATTGATTTATAATATCATGACGTACGTGCGAAAGAGATAGCAAATATGACGTCACATCTGCCTCATCTGATTTGGAGTGTTCACTGCTATCAAAGTAATGAGCCTAGATTATCACTTATTAAACGATAAGTTGATGACCTTTAGAGCCTACATAAAATATTAATGTTCTAGTTTTTATCTACCTTTTTATTTATCTTTTCATTAACTAACAATTTCATACATGTAGCTTCCCCAGAGCCACTTCCTCTTTCTATAGATTTTCTGCTAACATTTGGAATTAGAAAATTACGCAGTGTGTGATTATTACTACTATTTTAATTGTACGCCCAGAATTGTCTTGGAAAAAGATTTTATGTAGTAATTTAAGTAATATAAAGTAATATATTTTTGTTACAAATTTCTCTCCTTTATCATAAATTTTTACCCACATTATGAAACTATTCTGTAACACAGAAAAATGGATCTATTTCAAGAATATTTTCGGGGCATGATTTTTTTTTCGACTTCAAGTCCGACTTATCTATTAAAGACAAGGTATCTTCTAAGCAACTGAATACTGATGAATGCATAATTACTGAAAGGAAACGATAGAGAGGACATGGGATATTTGTGATCGTCACTTCTTCTCAACCTAAATATCACCCACATCTAGTTTTCCTATCTTCATAAAACTTAGCAGTTATAAGTAGATTAGGTGATAATACGAAATCTTGTATTGCCTACTAGTAAATCCATCGAATTGGGAATTCTTTACATAATCTGCTCAATTGACCCAATAAAAACATACCCAGGGACAAAGAGCTTATAGTTAATAAAAAATAGTTAATAGTCTCAAACGCCACCTTAAGGTACTGTCACCTCGAGGTGATACTCTGTTGCTAGAGGTTCTATTATAAAACGTGTGCTTTTTGAGTTCTTACCCGGGCATAGATGGAGTCCACGTGGTTGTTTGGCAGATCTAGCAATGATTAGTTTAGATCCCGTAACTTTGTATCTGGGCAGGCCCAAGTCGCATTGAATTGAGTAATATATCTTGATGTTTTTGAATTGATCTATATACATACTAAAAAATTTCATAAAATTCCGAGATAAAATTATTAACGCTTTAAAACAGTAAAGCCTTAATAAAGATGGAGAGGAGGCGTGCTCAGTCCTCACAAACAATTCAATTAAATATTTACATAACTAAAAATAACTCGCTTTTATCCGTACTTGCTACAATAAATAGCAAAAGAGTAAACATCACAGCATGCTCTGTTTACCCCGTTAGGGCTCTAGAGTAAGCCTTGTTTATATTTATTTAATATATAACAGAAGCGTGGGGCGCTATTCATCAGATTTGTTCATGCTTTCTTTGGTTTTATATTATATAAATATTAAAAACGGCTAATTCATAGAGCTCTAACGGGACAATGAATGCGAAAAAACATAACAGTCGACACTGGATATAAGATAACAACTAAAATTAAACCCGATACTTACCAATTAAAACGATCATAGTTAATTAACTATTAATATCATATTAATATCTTTTTGTGGTCTATGTTTAAACAGGCTTCTGTTTAAGCTTCACTTTTGCAAATTTTAATAAAAAAAAAAATATCTTTGATTTCATTTAATTTATTTTTCTGCTGAGACTCTTTCTTATTTATAATGGATAGAAAACTTATCAATCAAAATAAGTATTGATTTTTATCCAAATTAAGCAACTACATATTGTTATTACAATCCGTTTCTTGAGTTATCGAAGCAAATAGTCGATCTATAGATTGAGTTTATAAAAAAAATATCTTTGATTTGACATCTTTTAAAAATTTCGTCCCTAGTTCTGCTTTTAAAAGACTTTCAAAATCGGCTTTGTAGTTTCAAAGACTACTTATAACGACAAAGTTTACCCCTTTATTAGATATAATTTTGTCTACGAAGGTCTTGGAACAGAGGCTTGTTCCACAACTCAAGTCCTTTGTGTAGTTGAACCTCTCAACGCCTGCTCTGATGTACTTAAAGTGTCGTAATTAATTTGAAGTACGTGTGCGGGACGGACGCCAAGAATTTTAATTAAATTTCAATAACTTGTTAAAATAATTCAGTTATTTTTTTAATATTCCGTAATTTATGTTTATTTGATTTATAATTTTAATAATATATAATATCCGCTCTGTTTGTCTGTTCGTCTCTACGGTAAATTGATAACTAATGATTCCATTTACTTGCATAATTGTTTTTCAACGTAACTAGCTCCATGCCTATTAAAACAGAGTATTAAAATATCATTATAAATGGTTTTTACATTACATTGTTATTTTTAAACACATTATATACTTGTTTTTTTACATTCTAATGTTAACAGTAATTGTTTACTTAACAACACCTCACTTACATTATTTCAGTAGTCTGAAAGCACACAAGGATTTGTCTAAAAATAGATAAAGGGTTACGACCCCACGGTCGTTACAGCCCTCCGCACGTCGGAATGTGGGTTGAATGCCCATGAGTTAATGTGGGTTGCGGGCACTTTAATGTCATTTAATTTGGGAAATAATTAGGTTTTTATGTATTCGTACTTTATGCCTTGTATCAAGCTGTAAAAGAACTGGGACTTTATTCCAAAATAAACTAAATAAAGAACAGAAATATTCTTTAAAGTCTTTTTTCAGGCTACACACAAAACTTAAGATTTATCATTATTTGTGTCAATCATATGAGTTTAAATAAAAATATATAAAACATGTGCTTATAATTATTATCATACATGTGATTATGTTTCAAGAATTAGTGGTCACACTACAACAAAAATGTATCTCGTAACGCCACAGCGTCGCTACGAGGTCTACGCTACGAGTGACGTCACTTCTCTGGAAATACAAGTTCAGTTAACTTGAAAGAGTAGGTGACCGACTAATATGACTAATTAAACCGAACTACGACGATAATTCATGGTGGTAGACCATAACATCGGGTCGCCGGCAAAGTTACCACCCATCGGGCAAAGTCGTGCCGCAAAGCGACATAGTCGTGTTCCGGCACGTTGCTCGATGAAGCCGTTATGGGAAATGGGTTTGAATAGCTGCGGTACGGTGGCGAACCGGTTGACGTCGAGTTGGTGTTTGTTTTGTCAGGTGTCTAGTCGAGGAGGGTAGCGGGATCCGAAGCGACGGCTTTCCGCTGGCCGCCCGCAGATAGTTGGGGGCCCAATTAGTGGGTTAGCCACCCACGAAAGGCTGCCCCGCCAGCTGCGAAAAATCCCAGGGTGGCTCCATCGTGCTGGTTGGCGACCAGGCGAGGAGGCCCGATGGCGATCCCTGGGGGGGTTCGGGCGTCCCCGCAGTCTCCAGGCTAGCCTCCCAGCGACAAGACATCACCAATTTCGAAGTCGGGTTTGATACGTACCGCCTCGTTCAACTGCCATTTCCCATCCCTATTCACTTTTATTTATTTTATTATGAAAAAGGTTAAAAAAAGAAACAAGTTGACACAGCGGTTGCACTCCTCCTCATACAAAGTGCACCTCACTAATATAAGGGGTTTGCACTCAAATCTTTTAGCTGTCCACCACCACCTGGAGACAGAGCAGCCGCACTTGCTCTTTTTGACGGAGACGCAGATACAATGTCCTTTGAGCGCTACATACTTGGATTATCCCGGTTACTCGTTGGAGCACAACTTTCGCTCACGGGCCGGAGTCAGTATGTACGCGCGGAACGACCTCTGTATTCAGCGTCTCCGTCACCTTGAAGACCCCACTTTTTCTTCCCTATGGGTTTTAGTGGACACAGGAAACGAAAAAATCCTGTATTCCTGTGTCTACCGTTCGCACAGCGGTGACCAGGAGACAACTCGTTTATTTGAGTATCTCAGTGAGGCTGCAGATATGGCTCTGTATCAGTACCCTTCGGCGCAGCTCGTCTTTCTGGGGGACTTTAATGCCTGTCATCAGGACTGGCTGTTCCCGTACCAGAAGACCGACCATGCTGGAAGAGAAGCGCGGAAATTTGCGTTGTCCTTGGACCTCTTTCAGCTGGTGAAGCAAGCGACAAGGGTACCAGATGTGGTAGGTCATACAGCCAATTGCCTGGACCTTCTGCTGACAACTGATCCGGACAGGTATCGTGTAGAGGTTACCTCTCCCTTGGGAACCTCCGATCACTGTCTGGTGAAATCTGTGTTTACATATTCCCCACCAGCTTTCGAACCTCATGGTGTTAGGCGAGTATGGAAATACAAGTCAGCAGATTGGGATGAGATGCGGCACTTTTTTGCGTCTTATCCTTGGCGGCAGGTCTGCTTCTCTTCTTTAGATCCGTCGAGTTGCGCGGATGCTATAACCGATGTGGTGCATCAGGCAATGGAGTATTTTATTCCTTTTGCTGACGTACCCATCGGTGGCAAAGCTCGCCCATGGTTTAATGCCGAATGTGGTCATGCTCAAGACCGAAAACATTCGGCATATCTCATTTGGGCTGATGCTCGAAGCCGCAAAACTCCGGATGTAAGTTCTAAGAAGAGAGCCTTTAACCAAGCTGCCAAGTCCTACAAAAAGGCATTGCGGAAGGCTCGTCTCGATCGAATCGTTAAGAATGGCGAAAAGCTCTCTGTCAGACCAACTGGCAGTCGAGCTTTCTGGTCTCTTGCGAAAGCGATCGAGTCGAATTTCTGCCAACCCTCACTGCCTGCTCTGCTGAAGCCGGATGGATCCCTGGCCCACACAGCAACAGAGAAAGCGAATGTACTTGCTTCTCTCTTTGCTGATAATTCGCATCTAGACACTGGCAATGCTTCTCCAGCACATCTTCCTCACTGCGGTATTTCGATGCCTGAAATCCGCATCACTAACAAAGAGGTATGGAGAACATTGTGTCGTTTAGATGTGAATAAAGCCAGTGGTCCTGATGGTATACCAGCCATTCTGCTCAAGACATGCGCAGCTGAATTGTCTCCTGTACTGACACGTCTGTATCGCCTCTCTTTCATGACTGGAATAGTGCCGAAACCCTGGAAGCTTGCTAATGTGCAACCCGTGCCCAAAAAAGGCAGCCGTGCCGACCCTGTCAATTACAGACCGATTTCAATCACCTCCATACTCTGCAAGATTATGGAGCGTGTATTGAACTCGCGCCTACTAGCATACCTAGAAGGTAACGATCTCCTCAGTGACCGACAGTACGGGTTTCGCCGTAATAGGTCTACTGGGGACCTCCTAGTGTATGTTACTCACATTTTAGGCGAGGCCATCGAGAGGAATGGAGAAGCGGTCGCCGTCTCTCTGGACGTCTCGAGGGCATTTGACAGGGTCTGGCATGCGAGCCTTATATGCAAGCTTTCAGCGTACGGTATATCTCCTGGTCTGATCGGCTGGGTAACGGACTTTCTGAGCCACAGATCTCTCCGAGTAGTTGTCGACGGGTGTTCCTCGGAACCCTTGACAATAAATGCCGGAGTGCCTCAGGGGTCCGTTCTTTCTGCAACTCTGTTTCTGCTGCACATTAATGATCTGTTGAAGCCCGGTATCTATGGGTATGCAGACGACAGCACAGTTGTAGAAAGATATCTGCCGAGTACTCGGGCTAGTCGAGATCAAGTACAGTCTGAAAGAGAAGCCATGGTGCAACGTTTGAATGACAAACTTCAGGCAGTCTCCGCATGGAGCAATGCCAATCTTGTCAAGTTCAACGCCACCAAAACGCAGACGTGTCTATTCACCGCCAAAAGGAGCCCTTTCACCTTGGCTCCTACTTTCCAGAATGTATCCTTGGAATACAGTGACCGGCTTCAGTTGTTAGGCTTAGAGATTTCCTCGAACCTCAACTTTGGTCGGTTCATTGAGTCCAGAGCAAGAGCAGCAGCAGCAAAGCTTGCCGTTCTTGCGAAGGTTCGGCAGTACTTTACACCGGGACAGCTTCTTGTTTTATACAAAGCACAGATCCGGTCGTGTGTAGAGTACTGTGGACACATATTTGCTGGTGCCGCAAAGTCTCATCTTGCGGTTCTGGACTCAATTGAGAGGCGAGCAAAGAGGCTTATAGGCGATCCCGAATTGGTCGAAGCCGACCTCCAAAGCCTTGAACACAGGCGTAAAATTGCTAGCCTCTCAGTATTCTATAGGATACATTTTGGTGAGTGTGCGCAGGAATTACACGAGTTAATTCCCCCGTCCCCCTTCCATCACCGGACGTTCCGACGCACGGCAGGTATCCATCCTTTTGTTGTGGACATTCCACCTGTCCGAACGAAGCGCTTTGCTTCCTCATTTTTAGTGCGTACAGCGAAGGACTGGAACAATTTGCCTGCGTCGGTATTTCCGGCCAAATATAATGTGGGTGTCTTCAAGAGAAGAGTGAATAGGTTGCTAGGGCAATACGACTTACCATCTAAGACTACATTCCACTTACCATCAGGTGGAATGTAGTCAAGCATTGCCCTAGATCTTATAAAAAAAAAAAAAAAAAAAAAAAAACGTTATTAACACTTGATTATTTAGCATAATTTATACTACATTCTGGTCATATATGGATTAGGTAAAAAATACAATATGAGTTTAGTGGTTTATATTATAATATGATTGGCTGAGTAACAACGAATACCAACACTTGTAGAGTTTGGAACGCAAAGATTTTAATTAAATTTATTCAGTCTCTGAAACTCTGTTATTCTGTATTAATATTTGAATATTTCATAAAAATAATAAATTTTCAACGTTGTTTGAAAATTATACTTAAAGCATATTTTAAAAATTGTACTAAAATACAGTCGGCCACTTAGTCGTGTAAAAGCGTGTACTGTTTTATTTAAAACGAGGCTTCATTTTCCTAATGGTGTAGATATCGATCATTTCTTATTTCAGTAACTTAAAGAGTTATTAAGATAAGATATGAATAATTAGATACATGAGCTACGACTTTTTATATGCCGTTGGTCGATTTTTTTTCATCCATAGTTCTAACAAGAAAAGACCTAAGGTCAAACAATGCACATAATGTAGACGGATTCTTTAAATGATGTTAAATCAAAACCTCTTTAGGCTTTTCCATTTACTTACTTTTCTAATATGTAAGAATTTTAATATGTTTTTGTCCTTTTATCATAATAAAACATGATATCTTCAGTAGGTGTAATCTTAACACGATATTATCATCCAATATCCCTCATAAGATTGATCGGTTATCGGAGCCCGGGTATTACATAATACGAACCTCGCCTCGTCTTTCGTCGTAATAATTAACATATTATACTATTGATTGCCCTTGTCTTTGAATTGATGGGTCTCGAGTTGTATCCTTGTTTTTATTTAAGCTATTTGATTTACAAATATCTTATAGGAAGATTAATAAGAGACCTATCGTCTTAGAGGATAATGTACAATATGTAATCGAAAATCTGAGAAAAAAATCGGAAACGCTGCCAAGTCACGTTATTATGACCCTTTATAAACTAACATCAATAACTTAACATGTACATATAAAGAAAAGTCTTCTGAGAAAGATAAAATATATTATTTTTGAATCTCATTTCTTGTCGATCGTAAAAAAACTCATAAAACTAAGAAACGAGCTGAATCTGACCTCTGTAGTCTGTCAGTTATCAAGTCCAATATAAATGTTTTCTTGTTATTGCCTTATTGATATTTGAGTTAATTCTTTAATGACTTCCGATTTAATATTCGAACATTTCTAAGTAAAAAATAATATATATCTATATTTTATTAATCAAAGTTCTAAACTTATTCGACTGAATGACTTTTTTGAGTAAAAATAACAAGGTTTCCTTTGAAATTGTGAGACTGTTGATTAAGAATAACAAACTTAACAGAATATATTATAAATGTATGTTATGTAAATAATAAAAAAAAACATGAATAATCATACCTTTGTTTGTAGATCCCGACGAACGAGAGGCATTTCAATATGAAAGGAATAAATTAACATTTGAATATATTTGATGCTTCCATGCAAAATTTACATGCTTTTACTGCAAGCTTCAACACCTTTTGATTTATATTAAAAAAAAAATAGCAGGTGTTTGTATAATTTTTTTTAGGAAGACTTCTATTAAAATAATTTGTAAGTAAAAATATTTTGTAGATGTCTCTGTCGTGATCAGTCGGTAAGGTGATGAGATGGACTGTCATCTCATCTCTTCTGTAACACTTTATCAGGCCTGTTGTCCAATTACGAAACAGATCCGTTGAAACCCACAAAGCCGAGTTAAAGATTGCTAGGAGAGTTATCTGTAACTATAGTAATATTTGAACAATATATGGGACAAGAACCTTAGTATTACTATGAAAAACAGAACATGTAATTTCCAAGGCCATCAGTTTTGTCTTATTACCAGGTGGTAAATTATTTAATAATCATAATAGTAGTAACCTGCGCTCCTTATAGTGTTTTTTTCTGCGCAGTCGTGTTAATAATCCTTAGTTAGAGTAAATATCAGTGGGTCAGGCTATGCTTCTACAACTACACGCAAATTTCAATTCTACATCCATCACATACGGTCGATTTTACATTTATATATTGATTATCGATCTACACACTCTGATTAAAAAATTATATTTTTAGATTTCCACGTTCGTAACAATTGCATTTTCTACAAATTTTGCATTTAGAGTTCTGAAAAGAATTTTTAACATTTTTATTAAGAGATAAAAACTGTATTTGTTATTTAAAAGAATTTAAAAAATGTGGATTTAATATATTTATATTATATCTATAAATTAAATTTTTAGTTTAAAAATAATAACAATAAATAACCATTCTAAATCACACTATAAAAATATATGGACCATTAATCTTGACTAGTAAATTATTCCAAGTCATTTAATAATTAAAATAATATAATTTCCGTGTCTTCAGTATACCACCAAACTATATAACGTGCCGCTATCAGAGACGGATATCGTGGGGCCATAAAACTTTATTTCACCATCGTCTATTGTTATGGGGAACGGGAATGAGGAAAACGACCACTGTGCACTTTGCGTCTTGAGGATAATGTAGGAACAAATATATTTTGGAACAACAAAGAATGTTTAAGCGATTAAAAATAATGATTTTGTAATTTCATCGGTGTATATTATATTCGCTTTTCTGTTTATTGTATTCATAACTATCTACAAGGCTTGTATAGTAACAGTGATACTTTTAATATATTTATTGTTTAATTTTACACCACTATTACCACTACTATTCAATAATGTTAAAAGTTAATAGTGTTATATTATTGAGGTTCTGCCAAATAAAAAAATCAATAACTAAAGGTATTAACACGGTAGCTCAATTGGTAGAGTGCCTTTCACCCTAGCGGTTATCGGTTCGAGACCAGATTATGTTGATTTCTTTAATTCAATAACTATAAACATACTATAATATATAAAAACATATATATATACACACATCCGTAAGTTAAAACACACGTAGCTTTTACAATAACAAGGAAAAGGTTTTTCGCTGGTATTTGCTAAGGATTCTTACAAAATGACAACGACCTTGATGTTTACTATCTTTTTATCCCTTTTTTCTCTCAAGATACTTTATCTAAGGCCTATTACAGACCTATGGGGTTGGAATATCTTGATATATTTTATAACGAAGAACAAAGTATAGAACATAGTTTATTCGAGGTTAGTTAAAATGAAAGACTGGTTATGTTAAAAAATATTGATTAGTGTGACAGATGACGGTGGTGTAGAACAGTCAGTTTTAAAGGTGGTAGAACCTACATTCAACAATTAGCCTACAGATCGTGAAGGACAGAAGCTCCGGCTCGATCAGTGAACCACTCTTAGGAGACTGGCTTAAAAAGCTATTATAGTTGTATCTCGTAGGGAGAGTGGGAGAGCCGAGAACCAGAACTCACCCTTCCCCTTCCTTTGCTAGTCTTCTTTATCCCCCCTTCTTGGGTGGTAAACGCATTTGCAACCATATTTGCATTATAATGTCCATTAGCGATAGCACTGCTTCCCATCAGACGGAAACCTAAACCTATTCTTACTATTTGCTAACCTATTTTTATATGTCATAAAACATTTATTCCGGTAAGGTGTGTTAGTATATATATGATATGATTCTTATTCAAAATTATCTCCCGACGATACAGTCCTGTAAACGTTGAGGTCAGTTATCAATAGAGACTGCGTGTCCCTATGAACCTGCGATTCCCAAATCGCAGCTCGGACCTACCAGTGTTATTGAAATTTTCATTGTAGATTTATTAAAAAACTTATATTTATATTACATTTAATCTTGTTTAAATTTATATAAAAATAGAATGATAAACCGATACGAGCAGTGATTCGAACACGCGACCTCTGGTAAACCCTCTCGTCGCTCTACCAATTTAGCTACTGTATCGCTGTCCGCCTCGGTGAATTATTAAGACGTGTGTTGAACTGCTTCAATCCTCATACGAGACAATTGTTTGTATAATCCACAGAATATTGTTACGTGTAAAATAAAATATTGGGTATATTTTATTACTTATTATTTGATTTGATATTCTAATGGGGAAGTTGTTTATACCTGTTGAATAAATGTTTAAAACATAGTAAAATAAAAAGAAAAGGATTTTGTCAAACGGAGCGGCCTTTAGAGATTAGGTTATTCACTTTAAATGTTAACAAGGAAAGAAATTGTAAAAATATATAAATGGTTTGTAATGAGCCTTAAATTCTATTTTCATCCCTTGTCAGGGACCAGGATACTACTCCACCGTAATTTAATAATATTGATGTTATTTCTTTTTATTACATATAACAAGGAAAACGAACTAAATAATGATAGAATCAATAAATATATGTTATGTAAGGACAAACGTATAATCTACAATAACAGGATCTGAGTTTTATTAATCTATGCAAATAAAATGTTGGCTTCGACTTGGTAGATATTAGCAAATCTGTGTACGCTCTATACCTAGGATAATTGTCTAAAACGTAAGACATATTGCTATCTCTATCTTCGGTTTAAAATGCTGATACATTAGCCAGCCAACTGTTGGCTAACTTTGCTTGACTAGTGACAATCAATCCCTACATGCGAACCGAATGTTGATGGCAACTGGGATCGTCATATCAGTGTGGTTACAAAATACGAAATAAGTTGTTTGACAGCCATAACGCACTCTCCGATAGTGATTATCATTTGAGCTGTCAAAAAATACGCAATAGCCACATAGAATTAATATTATCTCTATGAATAGCCTGCTGATGTTATGTGTCATCAACTTTATATCAAGTATCGAGCTACTAACGAGTTCTGACAAACGACCATCATTATCATTAGAGATCGTATCAAAAATCCTGAGCTTAAAGTATGTAGCAAAAGCTACTTATAATCACTTCATTATAAAATTTTCAACTAGCTTTATATTTTGTGTTATTTTATCTGTTACTCCGCCTCTTTTCATGAGAATAAAGAACAAAAAGAAATGTTTAAACACGTATATATCCAGTAGTGTCTTATAAAATAGTTAACCCTCTTACCCCGTAATAAAGACGAATCACTCCATTACGTGTTTAGAGCCAATATTGTTGTCTTAAAAGAAAAAGCTATCGTATTTTATTTAAAAGAAAAGTAAATCTTAGTTAGAATGAAGTTACAGTTGTAAGTATTTCACTAGTTTTAATTATTTTTGTTATAGTACAGTTTTCTTTAATAATTGACAGCAAAATTCGGGATCATCTCTACGAATTCTACATTTTATGGCAATAAACTTAGATTAAAACACAGGACTCTAACAAACCACTGTAGAGAAAGCTTTAGCATTAGTTTCGTCAGCCAATTGTAAATTTTTTGTTGTATAATAAAGTTTTAATAAATAAATAAAAATAAATATTAATAACAACTATAGGAAATTGTCATGAGTCTCACAACTTGCAGTTCCTAAAACTGGTTACATTTTATAAATTATCAAAACTAAATTTAAGCGAATAATAAACAAGTAATTCACCAAAAAAATCAACAGATGTAGATTAGGTTCTCATAATATTGTACCTGCACCATTACCAGCTTAACTGTGTTCAAATGTCAACACACTGACAGCCTTTATTTACGATTTCATAACGTTATTAAATACCTAATAGTATAATATAGTAACTTGCACCCAATGAATTACTAATGAATGAATGAATTACTGAATGAAACTAACATAAAAATAAAGATTTTATTACAAACACGGCGTAATAGGGCTGTCGACAAAAAATCAAATATTATTTGATAAAAAATATATTTCATCCATTAACCAGGTCGGTGAAGGTCGTTGTACAGCGGGATCTTAGACTATAAGCCGAAGCATCATTAGTTCTTGCTTAGATCTGGCTTCTGTTCAGAGTTTCTTATAATTTGAAAAATAATCTTTTTCTGAATAACTTTAAAAGCAGGAATATTTTCCAACTAGAATAGGACTATTATTGAGAGATGGAGCACTTTTCTTTGAACTTTTAACTTTATACGGGTACCCACTTAAGTTCTGCTTTCTTTTTAAAAATGATATTGACATGAAATTACAAGCATAGCGCTTTTTGTATCATCTTCTTTGGGCTAGAGTTTTAATGACATCCAAGTAAACACACCAATTTAATCTGACGTCACAGATAAGATATTATTTATAGTCAATATTATTGTGTCAGACAATAGTACTCTAAATATATTTGTGGTTTCTGAGATCTTAACAACTTGAATGAAAGACACTTTAAATCTATTTAGGTTTTGTTATTCGGCAGAATCAAGCTTTATTCATATTCTGCGACTCGTACAGGCGCCCTTGAACGGGGTGGTACCACTCTCTCACAGATGATCGGAGTTAAGTAGCATTTATAGTTTAGCCTACCACCACAGCACCACCTACCATCAGATGGATCGTCTGTTCATTTGCCATCCTGTAACAAGAATATATATACATATAAAGTTCTTATACATTGCACAATTTGCTAATGATATTATGGCTTCTTCATTGATTGAAGCTAATTTGACAGTTATACCTACCTATATAAATATAAATATACATATATAAATAGGTTTTAGGAAACTTACAAGTTTAATATTTGTTTGTTTGTCGATCGATTTATCATAGTAGAAGCGGTCTGTCCTTCAGTCCTTACTTCACGCGGGTGCAGTCCAGATACATATTTGATGTTTCAACTACCTGTATAAGTACTTGTAATTATCGTGTTATTGATCGACACATACTCTATGAAAACCAGTTATTAGCATTTTCATATCACTGTTAATATTATGAAAGGATCAGTTATAAATATAATATATTTAGTAATAAGAATGGTTATATTATCATTATCATTATCAACATGAATCACTCTTCTTTCTTTTGGTTAAATTTGTAAAAGGTTTATTTATTTTTAGTACAGTTTCTTTCATAGATAAAAATCATTTTAGCAATGAAAAATTCTAAGAATCATAAAATGTTTTCAAATAGGAAACCATACAAATGATAAAATAATGAAAAAAAAATCTTTCGATTCCATGAAGACTATTCATTTCAATGTGTTGGAAAATAAATAAAAATATATTTTCAAACATCTAACGATCAAGAGATGATACTGTAATTTCAAGATGGCGCGTTGCTATGGCAACCGTTGCTTGGTAACCGGCAAGGTTACCTTGTGCCCATAATATCGAAAATATTAGAGTTTTACATTATAAAGGATTTAATATATTTTTAATATTTAATATTATGAAGAAAAATATAATAGAAGCGATTTATTTTTACGTTATTATACATTTTTCATTATGGGAATAGATATAATTTGACGGGTTTATTTATTATTAACGTCAGCTCATAGTAACATTTTAAAAGAAAGATTAATATTATATTAGTATGATAGGGCTCAATTAAATCGTTTGTGGTCTGTCTCAACTTTAAAACTCTGAGACCATCATCGTCTTCTCTTAGGGTGAGGGAGTTAAATGTCAAACTCTGTTTCTTTTACTCTTTATTGCTATCCTTTTTATGACTATCCCTTTTCTTCGAGATCGGCAACGGACAATAATATTCACTTACCACCAGATGGACTGTAACGGACAATAATATTCACTTACCACCAGACGGACTGTAACGGACAATAATATTCACTTACCACCAGATGGACTGTAACGGACAATAATATTCACTTACCACCAGATGGACACTAACGAATATGAAAAATAGCGACATGTTTCTTAAAACGAACCACTTTACTATCTTTATCATATTTCACTAATTAAGCCGGTCTGCATCCCGCTGTGCTTCACTTCACTACTCACTGTCAAATTGTTGTGAAGTAATCAAATCAAATATCAATTTTGGTACTTCAGTCCTATTACTGCCCACTTCACAGCGTGTAAATAATTAATATGATGTATGAAACTTGATTATTAATATATATAAAGCTTCACTCAAGGGTTAAATTATTCAAAGAGCCACTGACACTCTATTAGTACTAATTATTTGGAACAATAATTTACAATTGTTATTTTACTTGATTGCCACTGTTTGTTGTTTGTGTTATTTTGTTCAAATATATATAATTCTCGTTTGTTTTGTATTGATGTTATGTATTTTTATAATTGTCAATCAAGAAAAATTCCGTGAAAATCCGTGAGAATTAATAAAAAATACAACTTCGTACTCAAGTAAGAGTTCAAATCGAGTGGTACATTTTCGACTTATTTTTCGTACTTTAATTTACTGCAATGTGACTAAAAAACATTTTTACTGTTAATGATCCTTTAAACTTTATTTGAAATACTCTCTCGTATAAAAGATTTAACTCATTCAGAATGAATTTGAAAAGTTAAAATGAATTCGAAAACAACTAGTGGTCTTTGGTGGAGCTTGTAATAGTGCTTCGAAATATAGTTTGGGTTTTGTACTAAAGAAGATTGTTAGTATACAATAATGTGGAATTATCATTTGAATACTTTTGTGGAATTATCATTTGAATACTTTTGTGGAATTATCATTTTAATACAAGTGATTATAGAACAAGTTAGAATAGTTCCACATTTTCCTTTTATATTTATTTTTACTTGGCGGAATATAAATAAAAATTACTATCATTAGAACTATTTCTTTTAAGTTGGTACCCCTTCAGTTTTTACATATATAGATAAACACTTACCACATTAGTATTAATACATAATACCCTTCCAATTACCGTGAGCTACTGATATTGACTATTGTTACAACACTTATATACTACTACTACTAGAGGTCGCCCGCGACTTCGTCCGCGCGGTTTTTAGTGTTGCCGCCGAGTTTCATACAAAATTGCCAAATCCATCTATCTATCTATTTAAAACCCTTAAGGGTGGAATTTAAAAATCCTTTCTTAGTACACCACTACGTACAAAGACGTAATGTCATGTATTAGTCACAGCGAGATGACATATACCCTATAGCCTTCCTCAATAAACGGACTATTCAACACAAAAAGAATTTTTCAATTCGGACCAGTAGTTCCAGAGATTAGTGCGTTCAAACAAACAAACTCTTCAGCTTTATAATATTAGTATAGATTAAATAGTATTTACAATAATATATATACAAACCATTGAAATACATCTAGAGTCCCCTTGTTTATTATTACAAAAGTATTTTTTATATATAAATACATAGTGGTGATCAAATATATATAAAAATAGTTTTTGTTACATTTTTTATTGTACAACATTGAAATAAAACTATTTTTAACGGATTAAACTCGCTTATGATTAAATTTACATTTGTTACTTAAAATTTAGGCGAGATATAGATCTCACACACCTACATCTCGTCTTCCCATGAAAACAATTACTGTAAAGTATTCGAATAGTCGGATTACGGATTATACTGTCCATTTAATAAGGATTAGAAAACTGGACTGAAGAATCACGTCTACCCTCGGTAAATATATATTTCAGCCTACCCTACAAAAGTCGTTTCTCCTTCCTTATGAAAGTAAAAAGCTCCACAAACAGTACAATGGCCTATATTAACAACTATGGCCGTCGAAACACTAAAAATAAATTATATTATATCCAATACTTTGTAAGCGCCCGGAAATAATAAATGTAATTTTTAAATAATATTTAATCAACCCTGCAATAAAACACATGAACTAAATGTCTTAATGAGAACACTAATTATAAAAACCCTCACCAATGAAAGTCACATTATCAAGACCTAAATTAAAAAACTAAACATATCGAAGCGTATATCTGGGAGTCTATTTTATTTCTTTCACTCGTTTGGGTGTTTCGTTATCTTGCAGACAAGAACATAATCAAAACATATTAATTAACTCTTTTGTCTCACTTTTCCCTAATGGTAGTTTATAATTAATGATAATAGAAATTACAAACATAGGAATAGTTCCGTGATGTTGAAGTTAAGCCCCAAATTGAGCCTCGCTGTGCCTTGTGGACTCGCTCAAGAGGCTTACGTCACGAATTTATCTCTGAATTCCGTAATATAGAAGCGCCTTCCGTTTCATAATAATTTGACCGGATGCGTTCTTAATTTGACCGGACGTGACATGCAAATAAGCCAAATTGTGTTTCTAGGCACAAAGAACTTCAAATGTGAGTAAATATGGTGTTTAAATAATATTACAATGATGCAATTTTTGTCTGTCGTCTATGATGTTGTCTATGATGGTGAATTAATTTAATAAATTGAGCCCATAATGATATATTATTAAATAATTCAATAAGACAACTATTGTTTGCGTATAAAATCTGAAACAAATGACATCTAACCTTAAATTTTTTTCAGAAACGTTACCAATATAATAATTTATAACTTTAATATAAACAATAAAGAAGTATACATTTTCTTTTATATTTAAAGGAACTAAAACATTACGAAAAATTTAAGAAATATCACAGACTAATTTCGTCTCTTTAATTAGGTGTCAACAGATAATTCATCACTCTAATGTCTTCAGACCTGACAATCGACAAACATTAGAAGAAATAGAATATGTGATCCTAAATAAATAAATTATTACAGTAATTAATTTTCTACCTAACAATGTATTTATATATTAACTATAATTTTGAAATGTATCTTATTTGTTCCAGGACATTGACTTTGAAGGGTTTCGGTGGTTCCTGGATACTTTCCTCGAAGTCACCACTCCCGATGACTTGGCCAGGTTTGTATAATATTCATGAACTTTCCAAAACACCAAACAGATAAAGACAGCCATTACGATTTTGACGACTCGATGCCGTCGGTTTGGTTGCTCGCTATTTGAAGAAAACATTCCCTTTGAGTATAAATATAATAATAATATGGAATCTCATCACATTAGTCAACGAAGCAAATAAACAAACTTTAATATCATTTCAACTTTTAATGATATCGGAAAAATACTTCTTGAATTCAAATAAGTCAAGTTATAAATGAGTTCTGAACTAAAAATATTATAACCTTGTTTACGTACTTATTAAATTATTAATATTTTAGTTGATTCAGTTTTTTATTGAGCTCCATAAATGATCTTTGGAGACTCAATTATATACTTAATATATTATATACTTAACTAGAGGTCGCTCGCGACTCCGTCCGCATGGTTTTTAGTTTTTCCTCAGCGCACGCGAGGAAAGTTCTGAAAAAAGAAATCATTTCCCGTTTTGGCAGCATTTTTCATTGCTGATCGACTTCTATAAATCACAGCAAGATGACATATTCCCTATAGCCTTCCTCAATAAACGGACTATTGAACACAAAAAGAATTTTTCAATTCGGGCCAGTAGTTCCAGAGAATAGTGCGTTCAAACAAACAAACTCTTCAGCTTTATAATATTAGTATAGATATATCAGATAGTACAAATCGAAATATTAATTTGTTTTTATTTGACAGATCTGTAAAATACTCTAAAATTAAAGATTAGACTATAACAAGCGATTATCAATAGATAATAGATCTTCAATCCGAGATTAAAATCCTACTTAGAGACAATTCTACTCAATCAAACTCAAGCCACTGATAACTCAAGAAACGAGATTACAATTTCAATCTCAAATACCTAATAATGATTGAATCAGGATCGATTATCAATTTCGGTCGTAAATATATTTCATCACATTTATTGCCCAAGTGTATGACAATATTTGTTTATTTGAACGAAGATCTATATAATAATTATTAGTTTTTTATTTTCTAAGTCTTGCTTGTCGAATAGAAATATTTTCACGCAAATACAGAAAAAAATATACCGAAGGCTATAAATTATTTTCAACAACCGCGTAATTTATCCTTTTAATTTATTATATGAGTAATTCTAGTCGTTTAATGTTTATGGCGGCCATTATTATTTTCTTGTTAGCTTTTCGTGCAGCTGTACTCGTACAATAGGATATATATATAACAGAATAAAATGTTTTTCACATCCTTAATAGTCTTGATATTAATAAACGTTAATATATATTTTAATTATGATTCGAAAATCTAACTTATATGACGGTGATGATGTAGCTCGTTCCAAAGTAGATGATAGTATCAAGTCTAGATGACCACTTAAAATCATCATCAATTATCATCACTTTTGTGTCTTGGAAGGAGAGCCATTAATATGGTCATTTTTTGTTTATGAACATTTTTATTTATCATCACTTACCAACAGCTATCACCTTTAAGGATTGAAAATAACTCCATTGATCTCGTTATTTTAGTAAATTTCTAATACATAACATTTCTAAATTTTAATGCCAGAGGCGAGCTGTGTGAGAGATTCAAAGCAACTTCCTGATACCTCCTTAATGAGGGCTAAGCTTGTTGTACTACTAATTCCAGTAGTTTGATAACATTCAGTACTATCCGGGTACGATATTAAGAGGATTAGATCTTCCTATTTCGATAAAGTCCGAAAAGTTTTTCATTATGCGTTGGTAAATTCATATATTCATTTATTTCTAGGAATATCTTTTTTATAAAATAGTCGCGGGTTGTATAAAAAACTGTAAAATATATGATTTACTAACTGTGAATCCAACTACATTCGCATAGATTTCAATTTCTATAAAACGTACCTGTTCAAAGTTTCATAAAACTCCGGCAAGTACTTCTTGCGTGTGGGAGTATTTCTAGTTTATTTTTATATCTTTTTTTATATTTCATCAATCAATCAAACATAGATATTTTTTTTAAAGAGGAGGTATTCTATTTCGTATTATTTTTATTGGAAAATATATTATTATTCCTTGAGAGAGGACCACTATTTTGAAACTGCAATGGTACGAAAATAAGAGATTATTCTTTATTTGTTACGGATTTAAATAAAAAAAAACACTAACTAAGTGAAGCCCATGACAGTATATTTCCGAAAATTTCATCCAAACCGGTTTATCTGTTTCTGAGATTAGCCTACACATACATGCACACATTCTTATATAGACCTACAATCATACAGACCAATAGACAAAATGAAAACAATGTTTTGGGTTCTCTTGCTCTCATAATGTTTTGTTTTTAATATTTTTCATGTATAGAAATCGATCAGTTTATTATATGTATAGTTTATTATATGTATAGATTATTATATTATGTATAGATTATTATATGGGATGTAATTTATATTTTTTATAAAATATTCATTGTTTTTATGGAATAAAAGGTTATTTGGACATAATATATTATTTTATACGTGTTTTAAACTCAATATTTTAGATACTAGTAAATCGTGTGACTCGTTTGTTTTATTAAAGGCACCTATTCCTGTCTTTCGTCCGGAGAGACAAGCGACCAGCTCTTCGTGAGATGGCCGCAGCGAGCTCTACCACCGCCTGCGCTGCCGTTACCGCTCATGCTGACCACCCGGTACATACACATACATACATATACAATGTTATCCTTGTCTAATTTAAAATAAAAATATTTTTGTGGTTTTTAATTCATGTTTTCAAGATAAAACACAGATTTTAGTTATATTATATAGACTTTTATAAGACAAGAGTATTTTATAGTAGACATTGTCTTTGCGTGTATTTCCGATTAAAAAGTATGTCCGTGTGTCAGGCCAAATTAAGTCTGGCATCCAAGATCCACGGACTAGCGGAGCGGCTGCAGCAGCTTGGGAAGAGTTCGGGAGATTCCGTTGATGGAGACAAAGGGTCGAGGAGTAGAACTGGTGAGGATATCATATCATGGTTTTATGACTTTTTTGAAATAGAGAGAAATCCGTATTTCTCCAGTCCTATTGCAATGAAAAATCACACAGTAATTTAAAAATTGAGTAGAAACCAGACAATTAACTAATAAATTAATAAGTATAATTTTCATATATATTTTATTTTGTATGTATTCAGCTTTAATGTATATTATAGTTGTTAAACTCATGGGAACATCATTAAAATGAAGATGTCGGTAATTTCAAAAAAAGATTACACTATCATTAAAACAATACAATTTGTTTAGGGTCTGTAGGAACTACAATTAATTATGTTCTGAGGTCTGAGTGCTGAGCTAACTGTAGCTGGCTATAGGTAGGTATATAGCTGTGGTTTCATTTGCGTTCCCAGTCCTACTAGTATACACAAAATATAGTACCATATACCACTGTGTTACCACCACCACCACCAGTGGGAATAATTTATATTTAATAAAACTCTAAAAAAGTATAAAACACTTATATTATATGATAACTTCATTATTATATTGTGTGCTAAATAAATATATAAGTGTATTAAATATTTAAGTTTAATTCACGTTTGTCTGTTTAAAATAATTGCTAACTTAAAGTAAAAGGAGATTTAAAATGGACCTCGAATAAACGTAAAGAAGACACTGTAGTTACATTCCTCCTTTTAATTGGTGTCGGGAGCATTTCTCTTGATAAATATAAATTGTCTACATTAAAGTAAGATTAAACTAAGAATTGAACAAAGACAAAGCACAATTAATTAAAACTTACATTTCTAAAACAACCTTAACAACAACATGGCATTTACCCTACATAATAGAAATACAAATTCATCAAGAGAAGACTGGAACCTTTGACCTCTGAGAGTTCATCACCTAGAAAACAAGCGAACTAAACAATAAACAAATATACATCAAATAAACAATATATAATCCAGGTAGCGTCCACCCAATGTTCTCGGTGACCACCCACCCCTCGTACTCCTCCCACGAACTGTGCTTGGGCAGGCTGGAAACCAGCCCGAGCCACAGTCAGATGTCCAGAAACTCCAGTCGGAAAAGCAGCAACAGTCTCCGCGTAAACCAGTCTACTAAGATTGAAGGTATTTGGTGACACAACTTGAAGAATCGAAAATCTTTCTTTGTGGTTATTTATGATCTTTGATTATAAATGTAATAATATAAAATTCTATTCCAGATTTCAAGCATCTAATGCGCCGTCCTTCAACCATAGAAGTGCACACAGCACGTGTGTCTCTCAAAGACATCGTGTGCTATCTGTCGCTGCTGGAGGCTGGGAGACCAGAAGACAAGTTGGAATGTACGTTACTATTATAACTTAGTTCTTTTATAATTTTCGAATGTGCAGGATTCATTTTTAATAACAATCATCCTAATTACATGCATAACAGATTTGTAACATTTTAAATATATATTTGCACTGTGCCGCGAGTCTGCCATGCTTCAAGTTGAATAGGAACCCCGAATGGGTTAGAAACTTGTCGGTAAAAATCCGATTTAATAACGTCAATATAGCCGAGTAAATATATATTTAATAATCCTTATGATTCACGAAAGTATAAATACAAAAAACTGAACCAATTTATTTCGCTGGATATTAATATTTCCATTTGTTTTTATTGTAAACATTCCGCTTACGAAATTAAGTAAGAAATTAATATTGAATGTGAACAAAAATACATGAATAGCATCGCTCAAGTATTGAAATAATATGTCTGATTCTCGACTTACTTAGCAACACATAAGATCATTCTTCTATTCTTATAGTTTTGTAAAAAATAAAGTCCCATGTTGTATTTATTAATGCTAAAAAACCAAATACACGGAAAAAATATATAACTTCGTGGACGGGACGAGAGATAGTATAAACAATATAGTAAAGCTTTACATTCTAGTCATGTTCCGTCTGTATGACACTGACGGTAACGGAGTGCTGGACACCAACGAGATGGACTGTATCGTCAACCAGATGATGACAGTCGCGGAGTACCTGGGGTGGGAGACCTCGGAACTTAAACCGGTTAGTTATAGCAATTATAACCTAGGCTTTGAACACCCGACCTAGTCTAGTCGTCCTTCATACGATCGTTTCTTATGGAAAATGAATCTAAGTTTCCATAGTTAACTTACGTTATTATCAAAATGTTTCCAGATTTTACAAGACATGATGGTAGAGATAGACTACGATGCTGATGGTACAGTCTCTTTGGATGAGTGGAATAGGGGAGGGTAAGACCTAATTGTTTTTATTTGGTCCTTTGAGTGTTACAAATATATTTCACGTTAAGGCAAATGCTTTTAATTCGAAATCCTTCTGATTACAGCATGACAACAATACCGCTCCTAGTGCTGTTAGGTTTGGACACGAACGTAAAAGAAGATGGCGAACACGCGTGGAGGTTGAAGCACTTCAACCGTCCGGCCTACTGCAACCTGTGTCTCAACATGCTGGTGGGGTTGGGGAAGAAGGGACTCTGTTGCATTTGTGAGTATAATGTTATTAATATTACAATAAATACAGTTTTTAAATAAAGAAATTATTATTTTAAACTTACGTTAGCAAATAAACTATTATAAAAAAATTGTAGGTAATTGATACTTTATTTTTCCTATTGTCAATTGGCTAATTGAGTGAACTAATAGTGTCACAATATAACGTGTACTCTGACGGTGTGTAGTCTGCAAGTTCACTGCGCACGAGCGGTGCGTGCAGCGCGCGCCCGCGTCGTGCGTCGCCACCTACTGCAAGAGCAGACGCGCGCCCGCAGCCCTCGCGCACCACTGGCTGGAGGGTACGGACTAGACCACGACACTGTAGCATACTATGATGTAACATATTTCATTGTTAATATTCAAACAAGATGTTATTCGATTTGTCGGTCATAGATTTTAATCGTTTCTAGAATAGTTTACTTTTGTGTTTTATACTGTAAACAGGCCTTAATAGCGTATAATTTTAATCGAAGAACTACTCGTGACCACGGCCGTTGCATTACGGCCGAAACGTCGAGAGTAAACAATACTTCGATTAAAATTGTACGCGATTAAGACCCGTTTACAGTATAAAAACATAAATACAAATCGTGGAAGCTTAAAACAAGTTTACTTTTTCCTTTGATATTTTATTATTTATTTAATAATTTATTTTTCCATTATTTAAATATTTATATGCATGTGCAGGAAACTGTCACGGCAAATGTGCGAGATGTCGAAAAAAAATAAAAGGTTACAACGGAATAACCGGCCTTCACTGTCGATGGTGCCACATCACTGTGAGTAGACAAGTGGGATGATAGAGTAGCCTGCGGGAAGATAATAAATAAAATTTATATAATATATATTAACATATAAATTTCAATAAATTTTTAGCTTACATAAAAATAATAGAATGGCTTAAAAATCTTCGAGTTTCAAAAATCTAAAACGAAAAAGATGCACTCTAAGGGGTACTAGATATAGGCGAAACGACGCAACATGTGTGTACAATAATGTACCACTTTACAGCTCCACAACCGGTGTGTAGGCAGCGCGGGCGGTGCGTGCTCGCTCGGACGCCACGCGAGACACATCCTACCACCCACCGCCATCAGACCACTCGTGCTGGACAGGCAGCGCTCTCTACCGCACAGACACACTCCCGAGCAGGTGACACACGTACGAACACAGACACATACACGTATATGGATACTAAGACAAACATTCCCATACGTTTTTGAGATAGATGTATATGATATACGGACAGAGACTCAGACACACCCAAAGGGATACACGGGTTTATACAAATTATATTAAAATTAATTCGATAGAAGAAATCTCGTCGGTCAAATATGATAGATACGGTCAGATCCGTCTAAGACTAACTAATTTAACATTAATCAAATAGAATTAGTCTCTTAAGGAAACGATTTAGAAATCATAAAAGTAACTTTAATTTATAAAACATTCTGACTAATCATTACTGTATTGTTAATAATTGCTTATAATTTAAAATAATCATTTCAGCAAACCCTTCCCGTCTCAATCTCTCTCCCTATTTCCATCGCAGCGACCACAGAAGAAAAGAAAGAGGACAAAGAGAGGGAACGAGAGCAAAGGGCTCCTCCTATATCTTTCCAAATAACCCCACCTGAGGGCTCTTGTCCCTTACTGGTTTTTATAAATCCTAAGTCTGGAGGCAGACAGGGATCCAGGGTGCTGAGGAAGCTCCAGTATATCTTGAACCCTCGACAGGTGTATGATATAGCTAAAGGAGGGCCGATGCAAGGTTGGTTTACTTTATTGTTTCTTCTTCTTTTTTTATGGGTTGTGACAAATAAGTGAGAAATTAGTTAGAAAAGAAGAGGATAAACGAAAATTACGAAAAGCCCCTTTTCTAATAGCTATGTTGATATGTCGGTGTAGAACGAGCCTTTAAGGTGCACTCAAATAACTTTAGCTAAATTATACCATTTTAAAACATAAAATTCTCAATTCCTAGAAAATACAAAAATAAAGCATCTTTACTATTTTAATACAAATGAATCATTTTTATCTATTTTAATAAACGCAATAAAATAAATCCGGAAAACTTGTTTCAGGTTTGCAAACATTCAAAGATGTGAGAAACTACCGAGTAATTTGTTGTGGAGGGGATGGCACTGTGGGGTGGGTGCTGGAGACTATGGGTATGTTGTTATTAAAACTTGACTACTTATCACCAATGACTTGGATTTTTTTAATGTTGATTTTTTGTGTTTTTGTGTTTATTATTAGTTTCACGTGTCTCTTCTTTGTACTGTCTTTCATATTTCAATACCAATTCTTATAATTGTTAGTGACGGACCTTCGTCTTGAGTTCAGCCCAAACGCATTTTAAAGAAAGTATATTTTTTAATTAATTTTCAAGTGTGGCCTCATCATATCGTGACCTCATTTAGAGGACGCGAAATCATTTAAATGGATCAATCGAAGAAGAGTCATTAAAATACCTAAACATGAACACTGTGAGTAGGATCTTGTGAGTAGTGGTATGTGAGTGATCAGCTCCAGTGCTCCTCCTCCTCAGACAAGCTGCAGGCGGAGTGTCGTCCCGCGGTGGGCGTCATCCCGCTGGGGACCGGCAACGACCTCGCGCGCTGCCTGCGCTGGGGCGGCGGGTGAGCCTCACACTACAGACCAGCCTTCTCTTAGTCACTTTACATTTGAACTTATCTTAAGAATATTCTATTAAACCTGTAGATACGAGGGAGAGTCGATCCACAAGATCCTGGACAAGATAGCCCGCGCCAGCACCGTCATGATGGACCGCTGGCACATACACGTCGAGAATACTACCGACGAGGTGAACTACTTACTACTAGTAATAAAGTTAAACTTCTACCTCTAACAAAGCGGTCACCGACTGAGTGAACCTATCGTTTAAATGTAGGTTAGATATTTGAATTTGTGTGTAAATACGTTTAGTCATTTTAAGTTATTCACACTTTAAATAGATATAGAAAAAAAACTATCAACGCGGTCGGGACTTGAACCTGCGATCTGAATATTCTTTCGTCGCTCCACCGATTGAACTAAAGTCACGACCCGTCTTGATGAATTTAGCGGTCGTAAACAACATTTTAAATTGCTACAGTAATGTTAGTTTATGTCTCGTATCAAATAATTAATACACAATAATCCAGAACGGACGTTATTTACCTGTATTCTCATCTTTCCTTTACAGATCTCTCAATGAATGGCCATTTACAACCTTTAGTAAATTGACTTACAGCAACTGTACTGTAATGTTGATTATTGAATCGATTCGTAGATCGAGTTTTGTAAAATCTACGGTCGATTTCAACTTCAAATCCTAAATCGATTATTATTTTCCAGCGATAATCAATAACTAACCAAATCATCATTAAAAACAACATTAAAATCGTCTGTTTACCTAAATATTAAGATTGTTTGTATGTGTGTTCTTCCAGGTGGAACAGCTCCAGATGCCCGACTCCGCCCCTCACCCCACCACCGTACCATACAACATCATCAACAACTACTTCTCTGTCGGCGTTGTAAGCTTAATACATATAAATAAGTTTAAAATTCTGTATTCATTAAAAAATGTAATCCACTGGATTATTTTAATTAATTTTATTATTTTCATGAAGTTCTCTTACATTTCTATGAGCAATAACGTCTCCGCAACTCCTCCCGCTAGGACGCAGCTATCTGCGTGAAGTTCCACACGGAGCGGGAACGGAACCCGGACAAGTTCAGCTCCAGGATGAAGAACAAGCTCTGGTACTTCGAGTTCGCGACTTCAGAACAGTTCGCGGCCAGCTGCAAGAACCTGCACGAGAACATCGAGCTGGTGGTGAGATTTGGACCAGGGGAGGAGGGGAGGGCAGGATATCGGGAAATCTGTAACCTCTTTAGAGGATTGTGTATTATTTAGAGAAAAAAATATCTTATAATAATTTGCATTACCATACAAAATTAAAGAATGGAGTAATCTTTACTAGTATATAAATATTTTTGTAATTGTTTTACCGCGCTAGGTTCTGAAAATACCGGTCGAATTAGATTAGATTACATAAACCAGAATAGTGTACAATTCAAAAGATATATATAAGTTGTATAAAATAACTTCGATGTTACGGTAGTAAGAAAATATCAGAAGATGCCTTAATAATAAAAATATTCGAAATTAAAGTTTTAAAGTGCATACAACCGTATGACTAAAGAGGATAGTGTTTCATTCAATAGTTGGTCCAGTAGTTGTACACACCAGTGGTGTAGTCGACAGAATAACTAAGTGTATTGTGTCTCTGTCAGTGCGACGGTGTGTCCTTGGAGCTGGACAAGGGTCCTGCACTACAAGGAGTGGCCCTCCTCAACATACCATACGCACACGGAGGGTCCAACCTGTGGGGGGCCAGTGGACCACACAGACGAGGACGGTGTCCCGACGCACAACAAGGTGGCTCACTCATACATACACACACACTCATCCTTAAACACACACACACACACGTATACGAACACACACATATGTGTGTTCGTATACGTATACATACGAACCCACACACGAACATACAGAGTAGAGAAGATAAAAAGAAATAGACAGACTTAAATAAATATGACAAACAAACTACTAAATGAAGAGAGAGACTAATAGTAGACTAATAGACATATATGTACATGAAAGAGAGATAAAGAGACATAGAAAGACTCGCACATGGACACACTCTTCATATAATATGAAAACAAATTAAACTTAAATTGATTCCTGTTATTAGATATTGGTGACAAGCTGATCGAAGTCATCGGCTTGGAGAACTGTTTGCACATGGGTCAAGTACGGACAGGTAGATCACCATATTATATATTATAGATTACATTTTGTTAAACATATGGTACCTGTGAAAGTATTTTTTAGTAATGGTAATTTTTCAGTGGTGCAAGTTTTTGATGTTATTAATTAACTTTTTTTATTTAAATTTAAAGCCATCATTAGATTTAGGTTTAATTAAAGCATTGAATTATATCTTGTTCCAACAAATTATCCATTGTCTGACATTTTAATCAATATTTATTTATATAAATTATGGGACTAAACTTAGTTCCATCGAATCCGAATTACAATACTAAATTAGTAGCACATTGTAGGGCACTGTTCATAGCCAACCCTGTCCCTAACCAGCTAGTACTAAGCAGTGTCCGTCCTCCTGTCTTTTCCCGTAGGGCTCCGTGCGTCAGGTCGGCGCCTGGCGCAGTGCAGCTGCATCAGACTCACCACCAGGAGGACCTTCCCCATGCAGATAGACGGGGAGCCCTGGATGCAGCCGCCCTGCAAGGTGAGGGACGAACTTCAGCCCTAGATGTCTATTGACATCGTTCTATTAGAACAAGCAGTTTTGTTTGCAGCATTTTTTTTTTATAATAATAACTTTGGCTGAATCAACATTGTTTTTTATTATGTTTATTCGTAATTAATTGTGTTGTGTACATATTATGATAGGACCAAATTAGCAGTTTTTTTGTCTCTCGTACACATTTTTGTTGTTATATTAAAGTTGTTTTAACAAATAAGCATTATTTTCCTTAAACATTCTGTTATTTGTATTGTAATTAATAATGTTGTAATATGAAACGGTTTTTCATTATTATATAATAGAAAATAAAATTATTTGAAATAGTGTTCTTCTCTTAGATAACTATAACCCACAAGAATGAGGTTCCGATGCTGATGGGTCCGGCGCCGGAGAAGGGAAGAAGTTTC
Source organism: Napeogenes inachia (assembly GCA_959347355.1). NCBI lineage: Eukaryota > Metazoa > Arthropoda > Insecta > Lepidoptera > Nymphalidae > Napeogenes > Napeogenes inachia. The sequence goes on from OY365794.1 coordinate 1,770,348, forward strand.
TTCAAACTCTTCACCCACTGTTAAACCGTCTCGCTCACTCATTCCATGTAGCGCGTGCCAGAAAGAGATAGATATATATTACCGTTGTGTACATTACGTTTATATTATTTAATAGCTAGTAAGTTCCGCTTTAATTTTGTTATTTTTTAAGTATTAGTTGAAGAAACACCTGAAAAGACTACGACATACTAAATATAGCTTCTTAGATCGTGCTTGTCCTTACGAGGTACCAAATTTATACGTCCATTTTGCGATTTAAAATGATATTTACACGCAAACATTTAGATTGTGCATAGTTAAAATATATAATAAGATTTGTTTTATGTTTTATTTAAAAATGCTTTTTTTATATTTATTTTAGACAAAGTTTGCTCTTGACGAATTCTAAAACAGTCAACACAGTTGTTTTTGTCAATGTCATATTTTATTACGCGGAAGTTAGTTTCGTTTCATTCGTATTTCTTACAAAGTTGTGATGGAACACTTAATAAAATACAAATATAAAAATATATCGCTTTAGAACACAAAAATAAATAATATTTTAATAAATGAAAGTTTTTCATTCTAGAGTCATAAAAATATTTTAAATTTAATAATAAATATGTTACGTATAAAGTTTTGCGAGTTAGTCTTTTAAATTAAATACTTTAAAGTATTAACATTTTATTGTAATCTCAAACGACGGGTTTTAATTATTTTTAAGCTTCTAGGAATAGTTTGTGTAAGTAGATAATTCATATTATTATTGTTATTTTATTTTCATCTTCTGTCTCGTTCTTACAATAGATCATAGATTATAATCGGTATTTTGTTTAAAGTTTTGAGGTTTTTAAGTTATTAATTGTGTGTTTTCTATATTAAATGTTACTGTTAGTAACTATGTGTCTGGATGTCTGTAGGACGTTGGCGTAAGTGAAAATTGTTGATAACATTGTTTAAAAAATCTTATTTACTTCATAAATTGTACCATTTGACTAAAATAATGATGTTCTTGTTTTTAAGAAAACTTGAAACTAACTTTCAGGATTATTTAAATATGATTATGGTTAATAAGTAATTACTACTTTCACCTGCACTACTCACGGACAGCAGTTAGTCTGCTTAGACTGAAGCGTTCGTAAAAACTGTTACTTTGTTCATATCGTTGTAACGATGGTTTCGAGGAAAAACGTTTTATTTTGATTTGATTATTTACGATTGTCCAACCTGAAGATCTATTTTAGATTAAAAAAAAAATCTTTAAACCGGAGGTATAGTTCCGAGGATTATCTCGTACAGAAACTTGTTTTTAATATTAATAAAGATTATTTTTAGACTATGTTTATATAAAATATAATTGTATTCAGATACACAGTTTATTCTTATTATACATAACAATCTTCACTTACCGTCAATATCAATTTATATTATATGATATATAAATGTATTGTTATTAAGAGTTTAGTTTCGCGAAAACAATTTACATTATACAGCTTTAATAGATATAAGAGAAATATTATAATATATTAATGTATATTGTAACGAATATATGTGCATTTGAAAATTAAGACACCTTTTATTACTTACTTACCTTTCATTACTTTATTTAAAAAAACTGAGAAAAGTACTAAATGCTATTATCATATCGAATTATAAGTTTATTTTATGCGAGGGTGACAAACAAACAGACGGACCTGCTGATGATGAAGGTGGTTGTCTGAGAACATCAGTAGGTGCGCCAATGAGTTGCCATCCTTGAGAAATGGAAAGGGAAGCTTGGAAAGATTTCTGGTACTGACATTGATTTTTGAAACTCTCAATGAATAATATTAGTACCAAAAGCCACTCATAGAATATCAATACTTTTTTTTAATCACGAAACGTAACTATAGTATAAAGCAGTACCGGCCTGCCGCCACGTTAAGTTAATTTAAATTTTAAATAAATATGCAATGAAAATAAATGTGAATAATCTGCCAAGTAAGCTTCTGTCTCTACCGGGTAGAGATTCAATGAGTTTATATTTCTATAAAAAATCCTAACCAATGTTTGTAAGTTATTTTGTTATATTAAAGTTAATATCAGATATACTTAGTAGTTATCGGACTCAGGTCAGACGGTACAGCCAGGTCCGAGATACCATGGAAGATGCTTATGTTTATTTCACAAGCTTATAGTTGAGTATGTCTTCTTACCCAGGATGTTTTTTAGTTTTGAAATATTAAAAGAAAAAAGAAAAATGGGCCAAAACTCCACAAATATCCGTGAAGAAATGACGGTAAATCGTTTTTTCTGTACTAAATGTGATTTTAAAATTCGTATGTGAAAAAAGATGTTGAAAAATTAAAGTTTTTTATATAAAAAAACGCACGAACCATAATAAACATTCTTAATATATACAATTTTGGTTGTCAATCTAAAGTAAGTAAAATTAAAACGCCCACTTCAATGACCTTTAAATAGTTTAAGAATGCAACAAACTACGAGTATGACAGATGTTTGAAGTATTCTTAACAATGATTATTGTATTCTAATTTATGCGTACCTCAATTATCATTCAAATTAACATTCATTCATGTGAGGTCGTTTGAAAAATAGTATTCTCAAATAGAAATAGAGAATTTAAAGAAATAGTTTTAAAACATTTCACAGTTCAGACGCTATCTGATTGTTTTTTTTTTTCATATGACATAACTTAAGAGAGATTTGATTCGAGGGAATAGACTTTTTTAATTGTCAATATAAAATAATGATGTAGTAAATAGATTGTCTGTCGTTAAATGCCATGTGTTTATAATGGACCTACGCCAGGTTTGAGTATTATTTTTTGAAAACTAATTCAAATTGTAACCGCAATACTTAAGTATTTTATCAGAGTTAATTACTGCTATTAAACTATCAATTATTTCATAAATATAGAACATATTATAACGTCTAATAAATTAGTTAGGTTGTTAATTAAGTTTCAATATCGGGCGTAACTTAGATTTTGAAATTCATTTAATGAGTGTTGTTACAAAAACGCACATTTACTAACAATTTTTTTAACGACGAAATCTTACGTTTTTTGTGATATTACAATTCAATTTACGTTTCCACCATTTTTACAACACTGCCTTAAATTTTTATTAATCATAGACAATACGCAAAAAAAAGAAAAAAATAGAATTATTTGTTTTATTTAACATACTTTTAACTCTAAAATGATATCTATAAAGAGATCTTACCTTTTGTCACAATCACAATTAAAACAAATATAACTTTTCTAAAAATAACATGAACTGCAGAAATAACTTTTGATTCATCCAACAAGTTCTCGTTTCAAGTTACCTTGATTATCGTTTATTGAGAATGTCATTTAACATAAAGACAGAAAGAAATAAAAATTATTAAAAACACAAATATCTAACACATCTCTAGGAAGTCTGTAAAATTTTGTCACAATATTAAATAGGTTTGTTTTCTGGTCAAAATTTCTTCTAGTTAAGGACTAAGGTACCTCTGTGTTAAAATGATTTAAAACATCTGAATATAAAAGTCAACTATGTTAAGAATGCAGAAGAAGAAGAAAAATATCTAATAAAATTCAGTATTAATTTGCTGAAACAATAAAATATCACCATCATAATGATATCATCAATAATAATTATACTTCACTGATACGAAACATTAAACACCAGAAAAAAATATACGTTTGTATAAAAAAGAGCAATTTATGCTCAATGTTATAATTATTTACGAAATGCTCAATGAAACACATCATAAGATGTAATTAGTGAAATATTTTCCGCTTCGAAATAATTAACTCTCCATAAAACTTTAAAACACCGCTAATGATACTCATTATTTGTCATAAAAATACCAATCAACGAATAAAATGAAAATCTTATTATACGACAATAATGGCCGACTTTTACGAGATAACTCTTAACTACGAAATAATGTTTGTGTTTTGAAAAATATTTTATAGACTAAATATTTTTGTAAGGTCTATTGTTCTCCGACTTTATAGACAAATATATAAATAAAGATTTTTAGATGGTCGTATAAAATATATCATTCATATCATTACGTACATATTTGTAATTATAATAAACTAAATTTGTTTTGCATTTTTAAGCACCATTATACTCTCTTTATTCCAGTATAAGGTCGTCTGGAATAGATCGCTACTTAGCAAATAGACGAGTCTTCTTATTAAGAATTTATTTTTATCGTTTATGGTGTGCAATATAGATTATTATTATATATATATTACAAAATTTACTTTTATTATCCGAGTTAATAAGGCGTGTCATCCGTCAATAATAAACATTATCGAAGCGAGGCTTATAGTATACAGTAACAGAGCACCTACGTGGGAAACTTACTTTTTAAGACTTGAAGGCTGACATCAATGTCAATGTTGGTATCATCGGCTGTTCTTTGCTCGTTACAGGTTACGTCGGTATATATTTTGTAGGTTTACTTATAATTATAGTATGCATGTAGTATGTTCTGACTACAATCAAAATATATTGTTTAAAAATGTATTTTAATCATAAGCAGAGGTTACATCAGAGGGTCAGTAATTATAGCTGCCCATGTACTAATGGATGCTGAGGCTCATCTAAAAATTTAATAATTTGTAGTAGATTAGGACATATAGAGTTTCTCTCAAAGTACAAACCAGTACTTTTGGATTACTTACTAACAATTTAAACTGTTTTTATATTTGATTGATTCTAAAATGCACAAATGAGTGTTATTTCATCTATTCAATACTTCATCCATTTTGATTGACACGGTTGAGTTCTCAGAATTCATAGAAAGTTTTATGAAATTAATAGAATTTATTTTTCCTAAATTACCTAATATCTATTCTAACGCATGTTAATATACTTTATAATACCTACTACTTTGAAATAAAAACTATCATAATACAATCATATTAATATTATATTTCTGGATGCATTTTATTTCAGTGGTCAAGGACTAATTAGCCATTTTTGTTAAACTTTATTTTAATTTGTAAATGGCGCTTGCATCCCTAGGGAAGTGATCCTAAACGCAAGTGAGACGAAAGTACCTACATAATGATGTACCTGGGCCGGTATTATTTATTACAATTTCTTGGTAACTTTCACTATTACTATAAATGATATACGGACAATTACAATTGACGGATAAGGTCACTGTCCTTATAATGTTTTATTTTATAAAGTGCACTGCCATCGTCAGCCATTTTCTTTTATCCCAATGATTGACATATTATGTCAAATCTGCCCACGTCTTTATCACATATTATTTAGACCTTTTTAATGTACAATTAAGAAATTAGTGGTCCCTATTTGTACCGAACAAATTAATAAATAAATGTTTTAAATGAAAAATATATGCTTGTACTAAGTTCCACTATTTAACATTATTTTTAGTACAAGCATATATTTTTCATTTAAAACATTTAGCTATGAAGTTCCATCAAGAAATATCAACACAAAGTGTAAATTACTTAAATTAATAAATACTTTTGTTTGTAATATTTATACCACTATACATTAATAATATGTATAATACCTTACAAGTAATCCCCTAAATATCCATTTCATACATGTTTAGAAGAAATAAGTAAACTCTTCTTCCTGTTACCAATTATTATAATAAAAGAAACTACCCCTTAAGGTACAAAAAGCTGTCTTCCTTTTCGGGTGTAAATGCCATACAAAGTGATCCAACCTTGGGCTTCCTTGACATTATGATAACACGTATGTGGAGTACGAGGACCGGTTCAGGTATTGAATGGCGTTATGCTAGAAACAACTAAAATATATTTTTAATATATAATTATATAATTTAATAGAAGACTATAGGCTTAGTGAGTAGTGGTTCTACTAGAGATCCGAAAGTCGTGGGTTCGATTCCAATTCGAGACAGCTGTGTGCTACACAGATTGTTTTTGAGTCGGGGTGTTCTTTGTGTTTGTTATTTTTATGTTTTTTAAGCTCCCAGTTACACAGAGATGAAATTATTTCTTTAATGCGGAAGTTGCTTTTAAAAAATACAATTGATCGAGTTTTTCTTTAAAATAACAAAAATAGTAATAGTTTTGATTTTGAACAGTATTTTACCAACTGACATTAAATTTTCGTAACCAATATTGCCAATATAATTAGCTATAAAATATTTATACTCGTGGCTACCTCTCGCATAAGACCACATTGCAATTAATTTATGACCGGTCGGCACCTACAAAAATATTCTTGATACAATCACTAGCAGATATTAATTATTATTTATGGACCTGTACTGTAAATATCTTCATGTATAAATATATGCATTTAAGTGATTTTATTAAAACAAGCATAATTTATTTAAAGGACGAGGAAAACTTCTTAAATGTAGGGTTATTATCATTTAATTAATTCAATTGAATGTAGAATACATTTAGGCTGGTTATTTATCTTATTAACCGATCCAACTTTATTTCTTGATATTAATACTCGTTGGAATATGTATTGGGTAACGTTACAAAGTATTTATAAGCTTGTTAGCCATGCTTTCTATTTTTTTTTTATAAATATAGAATATAAACTTCACTAAGATGAGCTGGGTTCGATCCCACTACCTCATGGAGCTCCTCCACTCACACAACTGAGCTATAGTGTCGTGTAATCATCTTGATAATTTTGGCATTCTATTATATAGCGAAATAATGTAATGCAGCGAAGTAATGTTTAATTTCATTCAAAGTACTTTTTCTGGTTGTAGCCAGAGGTCGCAGATTTGAATTCTACCGTGCGGGTATTTTTCATTTTATGATTATAAAAAACGTAACAAAGTAATCAATGGAAAAAAATAAAAAAAACTTCCAGGTTTGAGTCTTGCTTGTGCTGGTATTTTTAATTTATCAAAAAAATATAAAGATATATTGAAGATAAAAAAAATGATAATTTAAAACTAAGATAAAAAAGAGTTTACGTCATAGTCAACCTTTTTTGAAATAAAAGTCTTAGTAAACATCCCACCAAGCAAACTCAAATAAAGTGTAACATAATAAAAAAATCATAATAAAATAACATGAAATCTTTAGAATTACAACAAAAAACTGTTAATTAAAATACAAAAATATGTCAGGTATTTTTTGCCACATGATCTCGTTACTACATATGGTACAATGTTTCATTAATTTCTTCCGGGGTCAATGACCGACACATTTTTAGATCTTTTATCTCTTAATTTATTGAATGCTCTTTGTTTTACGATTTATTATGTAAAAAAAATTGATGTGTTCTGAGACTGGTTCTCGTTTTAAATGTAATTGTAAATAAAAAATAGTTTTTAAATGTCCTCCGGCTTGACAGAGACTTGAAATTATAGATCCGGCTGATCGAGACAAGATATACCATTGTATGAGACCAAACCAGACCATTGGAACCCATTGTCCCATACAACATACATACCAGTATTTTCGTATAATGCCAATGTCTTTAACAAAGACCTTATAAAAGCTACCGGAAGTTTTAAATAAATAAACCGATACGTACAGGGATTCCAGCCCTCGACCTCTTGGAAACCGTCTAGTCGCTCTACCAATTGAGCTACCGTATCGCTACCCGTTACAGTGAATGAAGCATTCTATATGTTATGTCTGGACCGTATTAGATCAAGTAGCTCAACATCACATTTAATATTTTCTTCTTATTTTTATATTTAAGGTATATTTTTTAATCATTATTTAAATATAACTATTTACAAATAATGTAATAATAATAATTTATTAGCTTTCAATAACAAGTATAATAACCACAGCGAGGTTGCCGTATCTTAGTAGCCATACAAATACTCGTGTCAGGAAAAAAAAAATTATAATAAATAACAAATTGGTATTAAAGTAGGTACCTCAAAAATTTATAATTATATGAATATGTATGTGTTGTGTGTGTGTTTATGTCAGGACGGGTGGGTGTGTGTTTGCTCCCGTTACAATATCAAAAATAATACTACTTATACATTTAACATTATAAAATATTTTTCCCCAACTATTTAATTGCTTTTATAATGATTTTTTAAATAAACAAATCGAGAAGTCTTTATTACTTTATTGAGTTTTTAAATCGTAAATTCACAATTGATCAGTTAATAAATCATTTTAATCATCAAACTGATGATGATATCTAACAAGAACCCTGCCGCGCATTACTTCACACATCAATACAATCACATTTATATATTATTGGGTACAAATATTTTTTTCAACAAACAAACAGGCAAGAAAGTTAATGTCATGCGAAGTTTTGAAGTGTTCATAAATTTTGTTCATTTCTTTAATTACTAATTTAGAGGTATTTATTTTTTATTATATTATAATATACTTATAAATAGTTAGACAAATAAACATTAATATCTCAAGTATATTTGTAACTACTAAACTGATTTAGATAAAACTTTCTGCAATGACTATTAATTTGAAATATTGCAATAGATCCAGTAGTTGCCGAGGTATGCGAGGACAAACATTTACATACATACCTACCCTTGTGAAATTTCGAACAGTTAATGAGAAGCCCTATATTGACATACTATAGTATTATAGATTTTTTTAATTTAACCTTTTTTAAAGTACTTTAAAAATATTACCATCAACATCTCGTAGAAACTTTTACTTTTTATTTATATACTTCCGCGTACATTATTGATATTGAAAAACATTAAATATGTTCAAATATTAAAATCATCACGAAAACAGTAAATGTCATATTTGTGTTATTTATATTATGTTTCTGTTAAATTCAAATTATATTCAACACTTGGTAATTCTGTGGGAGTTGTGAATTAAACGAATTTCAATTTATGTAAACTATACACTAGCTGTTAACCGCGTCTCCGTTTGTCCACCTAAAAAGTGTGTTTGTTTTTAGAATTTTTAAAATTACAATTAGGTAATGACAAATAACATTACTTATTACTTATTTGACATTATTAAAGATGTTTTATAATACTGGTGAAATAATAGCCGACTCATAATTTCAATAAATTTGCTATCAAATAAACTAATATCTCAAATTTCACTAATAGTTCCAGAGATTAGAACTAAACAAAAAACTTTTAAGTGGACATTAGTATGTGAAAGTTGATCATAAGAAAAAACATTATGAACTTTTACAAAACATTTATCGATAATACTTCGAATCCAATCATAAGGTATATCCCGGGGCTATTTCAATAATTCAATCAATCGATTATTTGAACCAAAACTGTCACTCGTCAAGGGTCGACCCACCTCTCTACAAATTAAGAAATAATGAATATTTTTGAAAATATCTTTAAACATGTATAGCCATGTTAAGCTTATTTAAATTTATATAAATATAGAATGTAAAAAACCGATACGGGCAGGGATTCGAACCCGCGACTACTGGGAAACCGTCCCGTCGCTCTACCAACTGAGCTACCGTATCGCTGTCCGTCTCGGTGAATTAAGCATTCTTTACCGTCCCGATAAAGACGATCACATATAGAATGCTTAATTCACCGAGACGGACAGCGATACGGTAGCTCAGTTGGTAGAGCGACGGGACGGTTTCCCAGTAGTCGCGGGTTCGAATCCCTGCCCGTATCGGTTTTTTACATTCTATATTTATATAAATTTAATAATGAATATATTAAAACTATTTTAAATGAAAAACATATACGTTATTATTTGTAAATATATATTTAGGCATCTTAGATTTTAATTTACCTTAATCTTGATCTGTTTAATTAAATGTGCATTTAATTAAAATATTAATCTGATGATCTAGAACATTCGAGCCCTACGTCTCCGCCTACTCGCGGAATGCGGAAGGGTTCACGAGCAACATGCATGATGAGGTACTTGATTTTGATGTGGCAATTTAAAATATTAAATAATAAATATGTATATCAATAACAATCTTAAAACACTCTCATAAAGTTTATCGTTTTGTCCCTTCGTATTGTACGGTCATCAATTCTTCTAAAATACAGGTTTTCATGACTTCATCAATATTATAATATAAATACGTCATTCAAAATATGTATAATCAATATTATTCAAACTAAGTAAGTTTAAACACCTATAACAGTAAAAAATATAAAAGTAAGTTCTATTGTTAGTACTTAGTTGTCTTACCTTAGTTAATTCGAACTTTGACTTGTCAGTGACAATTCATATCCAGTGGCGAACCGATCTTTGATGGCAACTGATATTGTCATCTTAGTATGTGTTGTTGTTTGATAACCATTATCTCATAGTGATTATCATTTGAGCTGTCAAAAAATACGCAATAGTCCTGCTGGTTTACTTAGTTACATTAGTTTCTATTAATGATTAACTGCTACTGCTAGTGTACTGACTGCTGTTGTCAAAAAGGTATCTATATAAGTTTGCATAGTTGCAAAATTGGTTTTCGAGAAAATTTACTTTTTATGTTAACCAGATAATATTATGTCTACTACGAAGGTAGTTTTTTAACCATGAATAAAGTATTATTTATATTTATTAGTAAAAATAATTTTACCTTCTTTCTACATCCAAACTTACAAAGTGTATCTCTTTCTATATTTGTACAGACTGACAACAACCATTGTTGATAAAAATAAATAATTCAATAACAAGTTATAGTAAAATTATGAACAGAAGATGTTCTGTGAAACTTTTTAATAAATCAAAAACCTTGGCGGGAATCAAAGTTTCCTTGCAAAAAAAGACCATATGAACGTATATACAGTTTATCTTATCACATATCAACAAAATCTCGAGAATCTTTAAAAGTACTTTCCTCCTTCTTCCTCCTTCTTCCTTGAAACAATCCAGATATATTTCCTTCAAATTTCAGTTTTCTTTATACTAATCAAGATAAAGTAGGTATGTAAAAGTAGTCATGGTGAGTGCGAAAGCGATCCCGTGGCGTCTCATAAAGGAAAGCAGAGGTCACCCGTTGGTTTTTTAGTGAGTAACCTTAAAAATGGTAGCGGGTTCTATGCTGCCGGGAGTCCCACATACCACCACGGGCATCACTTTCCTGGCCGCTGGGATAATGCGTAAAGAATTTTTGCAACGCAAAAAAAAGGTATGTAAAAGTAACATATTAATACCTCATCCATTTAATCCGTGGTTCGTAGATCTTGTAATTCAATGTAAATTTTTTAAGTTTTTGTATAATGATACTTTATTTATTTAATACTTCATTGAAATAAGATATTTAAATTAAGAGTTACTTGATATCATTAAATACTCTTCCGTAAACTGTAGACACACATTTATCAATAAAAATATTGATATTTTTAATTCGAGTATTTTCTAATAATAATAATACTTATCCCAATGTTATATTAAATAAGATTATTTTAGGTAATTTAATATGTTAAAATCTCAGTAGGTATTCTTTTAAGAGAATAGTGTTAGAATAAATTAAATACATAGACACTATTTATTATTTATTAACACACACATACACTTTAAATAATAGTTCACAAACACAAAGAAGTGAAGTAAAGCCATAATAGATAAAGATCACATTATAAATTAAAATAATCTAATGCTTTTATAATAAATGACTAACTAATAAAGCAAGTCCTATTTCGTTGCAGATATAAAACAAATACAAAGCCCTCAATACTGAAGCTGTACCAGTTTTGTGGGCTTAAAATACTTTATAAAGTCAGAATCTCAAAAATTATCATGTAAAACCACACCCACTGATACCAAGCGAATACCACCATCACCATAAACAGGTTCCCACTGGTATCTAACCATGACCTCAAAAACTTCTTAAAGACAACTAACTCTACCCACAATTATGGAACTCTAATCTCTATCTCTCTCAGTCTCTATCGCCTGAAATTAATAATTGATTCCTAGCCAAGCTTTGACATTAAAGATTGAAATTACAATTGGATTCTCGGGTTATTGGTGATAGAAAAGATTTCAATCTCAAATGGTAGATTACAAGACACTTAGATATTGAATATCTACTTGGATTCGCCATTTTGCGTTGCAGGAATTCAGCTAAGCGCCCTCATTTTTTATGCTACTAAATTTAGCAAAAATGTTGTATTTAACACTGATGCAAGCGCGTCCCATTATGGCCTTTTTCTAGTAAACATTTTTAAGTTCTGTTTTTTTAGGAACCATCTTTAATAAAACTTCTAACTCCCTGGAGAAAATCCTGAATGTCTATTCAATGTCTATTTAGAGGTTTCGAAGCTAGCGCGGTCGTAAAACAGATTAAAACAGCAATAATAGGTTTATTACTTGTGCTAGAACACTCAGGAATCCAATCCTCTCTTTCTTTCTTAACAAATCATGTCTGCTATTAGATACTGTAACCTATATTTAACCAAGATATTAACAGTAACTTTTTAAAAATGTGCAGGAATATATATATATCTCTGGCAATGCATGGTATATGAACACATCATAGTCACACGGCTACAGCTCTACCGGGGTCGTTCAACCCTCCCACAGAACATCGGTGTGAACTGGCTATTATAGCTATTATATTATTTCGTATGAAGAGTAAAAGAGAAGGTAACCTAAATAGCTACCCTTTTTTGTTTGGTCTATTTACCTCCATCCATCGTTCAAATACCACTGAGTAAATACTATACCTATGGTAAACAGCTTTTCTGTCTATCTATAAATGCTTTGAAATCATTAAAATTCCACAGTGTATAACATTATAATATTAATAGCAAATCAATAAGTCATATTTACATTTACATAATATATGCTGTGTCTCACATTGACACAGTCATAATTGGAGATTTGTAAGTAATTATTACTAATAATATGGGTTATATTATATCACATATTATGATGAATGATAATCAGAAAATTAATTAATAAATTAGGATTCTATTTAGATTAGTAAAAAAATTGATATTAAAAAAGTTAGTGGATTTATAAAAATATTGATTGCTTAAATTTTGGTACTTATATATATTTTTAAGGCTATAAGGAATTTCCTCAAAATATGTGTATCTCAAACAGCGTCAATAACAATAGAATTAATATACATATGTCAACAATACATTGACATCCAACCTCATAATATTCTTTATAATGTTGCTTCAAAATATTCATAAACTAGAAAATACTAGAAACATAACCGTACTAAAAATTTTATTCCATAACTCAATATATCACGAAATAGAATAATTAAAACAATCAGAATAATTAAATCAATAAATTGTTACTGTTTTTAATATCTATCAGTCATGGCTAAGACTACTTTAAGTAAACATCTGATCTTCTTGCTCTTCTTTCAATTCTGATCTAGGTCTTGGATCCTTGCAACTCAAGTCATGGAAAATTCACAAATGCAATGTAAATTGACGTATTCACAAGTCAATAAAATTGTTTTAAAAAAAGATCAAAATATTTGAAAATTTGAGTAGGTAAACCTCCTTCACTAATATGCACTTGGATTATTCTAATATTACGTTTAGAATTAAAACTAGAGTAAATAATATAACATTCCACAGAAACTATCAATATTTATCACTCTTTGAAATTCATATGAACAGTAATTATTTTTAACATTAACATTTAGTATAAGAACTTAAGAAATAAATGATTATAGATAAACTAACCTTCTATGATGTTTTTTTTAAATTAAGGTTTAGAGACAAGTCAAAGATTTATACAATATATTTATTACCTACATTTGTATCTAAAAAAATATGTCCCAAGAAACATTCGTATCATTTTCATAGCGTTAATATACATTGAGTAAAGCCATAGCCTGTCAATGCTGTGTATAACAAATGATAAAAGAAATATGAGAGACCCATACTCATATAATCACAGATGTTAAAAAGAGAGACAAATTAGCCTGACAAATTAGAGAAATCAAAAGGTAGCCTCTTTTGCTTTCTCTTTCTTTCGATGGATCATTTTAGGCTGGCCTGGCTGTCATTTTAGCTGGCTGGCATATGATAACTCCCTATGGTTATTTACTAAAATGTGTACAAGCTAATAATGTTTAATTTTTTTACTGATACTTTTCAAAATTCATTATCTTTCATCTTTTCCTTTTGGATTTAATATTCATTGTTGTCTTATCAATTCTAATTACGATCCAAAATATTAAACTTTTCTATTTGTATCGTAAATACTGTAAAGTAATTTACAATCTTTATATCATACAATTAAACGACTTCCTTTAGAAATATGTAAACAATGTTTTAAATATTTTTTCATTGTTTCAATAATGGCTGTCATTCAAACGTCAATCAAAAGAGCTTATTAATTTTTCTAATTATTCAATAAAAGAAACGAAATACGTGAAGTAGGTAATAAAGCGTTTTAAAATTAGAATTTTAATATGAGCTTGTTTACTTGACAGCTGACACAGGAATAATCAGCCATTTTGGAACTTTAACGGAGAAGTCGAAAATGCTTATTATTAAAAAATAGAAAAATAAAAGACGTACTAGTAAAATTTACGTTTAAATAATATTCATAGCAGATAATAATGCATTATAAATGAAGTTCCTGTTTATCTAAATTCTGTTATTTATAATACGGAATATTTTATTCCTGTGCTCTATTAATATGTATAAATATAAATATTTATAAAAAAATATTGCAAAATTGCTTTTTTTTTTTTCAGAAAAACGAAGTTCAGAAAATGAGAAGTGGGTAGAATTTTTACAGTAATTATTTTTTATAAAAAATAAATAATAACTTATATACTGTAAATTAACAAACTACTATTACTAGTTATTATATGATAAAAGATATTAATTATATATTATAGCACATTAAACTTTACTTTTACCAGATATTATATTCCGTAACAGAATCCGCAGGTCAAGACAAACTGACCGAATATCACACACACAATATATATATCAAATTGATATTTTGTCTAAATAAAATATGGTACTATACTAAAAATATTTAGGGAATTTCTCAGACACAATTACAGAAATTTCATTATTTATTTTCTCTTTTTAATATTTTAAAACATAATACATCTCATATATTATCCCGAATACAGGTACATAACTTTAAAAATATGCACATCCATACTAATATTATAAATGCGATTGCGAATGTCTGTCTGTTACTCTTTCACGGCCAAACTACCGCGCCGGCCCGATTTTGATGGAATTCGGAAAAAAAAATAGTTGAAGACTCAAGATCAAACAAGCCTTCTTTTTTTTCAAAAAACAACCCCTCTAGGTTTGAAATAGATTTTTTAATAAAAAATCTAAACCGCTTAACCGATTGTAATGATTTTTGATATACATATAGTTGATAACCTAGACTTAAACGTAGGGTAATTCTTATGTGATATATATTATCTAAATAATATGATTTTTAAAAATACCAAAATTAATGTTTGTCATTAATAATGTTTGTTATAAAACAATAATACAGTGTTTTATTGTTCTGTACTTCTGAGTAATCCTAACTAATTTTATAAAGTTTTTGTTTGTTTGTCACGCTCTTATATCTTAACTACTTAACCGCTCATCAAGAACATTCATACACAGGTTGCCAGGGGTTCAGAAAAGAATTTAGGGAATAGTTAATCCCTAGAAATTACCGTACCCGTGGGATAGAAGAAAAATAACCATCTGTGCAATATAACATGGCTGGTTTTCCACCTATACAGCGTGGAAGAAAACACTGGGCAAAACTAGTTTTTTTATAAATACCAACCTATATCTAAAAATAATATTCATATGTATAATAAAAATAATATATCATATTCTTTTAAAATATAGATCAAGTTAAGAAAGGGGTTGGCAAACTTTTTATTTTATTATTTATTGATGTGTTAATAATGCTCATAAATTAGAATAATGAAAATATTAAGTATTACTTTTAAAATGAAAATTGTCAATAATTTGCAGTTTTCACAAGCAAAACATTATTTAGAAGACAACTACGACAACTACGAAATAATAAATGATTTTTTAAACTACTTTAAAAAATTTCTAAATATCAATTGAATAAAAAATGGTAACAGGTACTAACGTCAATTAACCGCCGATTTGAATAATCAATCTACAAACAGAGTAAAATAAATTTAAGATGACTTCCTACAAACTCAATCAATGAAGAAATGGATTAGGATCAATTATTAATTTCGGCTGAAATGGATATAATGAGTTTCGTGTTAAGTGATATCTTTTAGAATACTATATTTTTTTAGAGAATCCATCTGACCGGAAGTGACTTTCGGATGATGTTTGCAAAGAACCAGCTGTTTTCCATAGTATATTTACATAGATATTTTACATTTTACAAGTTTTACTATTCGGTTTAATAATTTAAGAAATATATAACAAATATGTTTAAATACACAAAAAAAAACTATGATAAAACTATATTTATAATAACAACTGCAATTAACTGCATATTTTTCAAAAAAATAACTCAAAAAAATAATCCAAGACGCATATAATCTTATTTATTAAAAACCTCTTTCGTTGTTTTTTTTTCAATCTTATGTCAAATTAAAACATGCACTGACTTATCTGTATTGTGATATCAAAAAAGGATGAATGCAACCGCCCGGGCTGTATAAATAGTGTGCGTCGGATAGCAAATGTATCAGTCTCACTGTATAGTCGAGAGGATATACCAACAATACACAACCATGTACGCTAAACTGGTGAGAACATTTATTATATATATTATTATTTCATATTTTTAATAGTATAGTACCTAATTATTAATTTTTTAAAATATTATTTGTATATTTTGTTACGAATTCGTGTTTCAGTCTACAAATCACTGAGTGTATCTTTTAATTGTCCAATTGTTGATAATTTTATTAATGATAAATTAATAAATTTCTTTGTTATTTAAAATCTGTAAAAACTCTTAAATCTGTAAAAAATCAAAATCTTACTTAAAATCTATAAAATACTTGGATTAGATTTGTCCAATGTATCAAATTTCCCAAACAGCCTTCACTACCAACAAAGTACTAAATAATAATGAGTAGCATTGACACACAAATTGACAAAAGTGATGTGAATATTAATATAGTTTTGTCTATGGCAAGATAACTGTCCCTTATGACATACTAGTATCATCTCGCGGTATTACTCGCGCTGATAGAGATTACAATTCTAACTATCAATGTCATTCCTAACAAAAAAAAAATAATATAGGTACCAAAGATATTAATGCCACTGTTTTCAAAGAATTTGAAATTGTGTCAAAATATTGCATTTCATGTTATAGGCACATAAAATAGTGAATTTATCAATTATTTTTTGACATACAGTCGATTGATAATTGAACCAAATTGTGGTTACATAATAACTGAGAGTTCTGCACTGTTTAATATTAAAAGATTTACTAACATTGTTGTGAAATGTGACAAGTTAGATAATACGAAAGTTTCAAAGCGATTGATAATTCATTTAAGCGGTAAATTTCATACAATAAAGAAAAATGATTATTTAAATCAAATAAATATTAGGTATATTTATTTTCCTCTTTCCATTTATTGTCTTAGCTAAAGTATTATCTTAAATACCAACAACATTCAATTATCAAAATGACATCAAACTTCAAGATAATGTGTATCATAAATATGTACACGACGAATAATATCCCGAATATCGAGTGGGTAGATCGCTATGTAACGAGTACTTGAATAACTGCTGACATTTGTATATATTAGCATTAATTTAAACATTGTTTCTATTTCAATACTCTATATTTGTATAATTTATCACACAGTTCATCATCTGTGCCTTGGCCGTGGTAGCGCTCGCCCGCGAGTACCCGGCCGGCCTCCACCCTGCCGTCTGCCCCAACTATCCCTACTGCGACACCACTGCCTTCCAGCGATTCACCCCCGAAGGACAACCCATCCCAGAATGGGTCTACAACCCCTCCATCCTCCCTGTCGCCCCCGCTGAGTGAGTATTCATTACACATTGAACTAATTTCCTATAATGTGATTCCCTGCTACCCATATAGTTTCAATATGATCCACTGTGATCCAACGTATCCAAATGATCCATTTTGAACTATTCGTATTTTGTAGCCCCAACGCCAACGTCGCTGCCAAGTACCCAGCTAACTTCAACGCGGCCGCGTGCCCCAACTACCCCTACTGTTGGTGAACAGTCAAGACCTAGCGCGCTCCTGGACCTGTCGATACCAGTTTTTCATACAGAATAAGATTCTTAACATCCATAAATCTTATTCTGTTGAATTTCTGTGCTTTATCGACATTTTCTCTGCCATATTTTCTTGTACCTAATTGTAAATAAAAAAACATTGCTCAATCGATTTTGTAGAAATTGTAAACAATTGTAAATAAATATGGTATTATTATTTTTGTGTTTTTTTCCTATTTATTATATCAAAAAGTTCGTATAAAAACTTTTATTATTACAAACAAAAAATATAAATATTAAGATTGAAAAAACAGTAAATCTCTCGATGTAATAATATTTTAAGTCTCAGTTCTCTTTAAGTCAACATTACATTTATATTGTAATGGCATCCATTTAAGTAACACAAGGACTTCCATACAAACAAGCTCGCGGCGAAATTTAATTATGGGATAAAGAATACCTTAATAATTAAATATTACGAAAGATATTTGTATCTTACAGCCAAATTATTAAAATATAGAACTACATTTTGTATATAATATATTATAAATTTAATTACATCTTCACACTTTATCTAAAGTTTAAAGAATTATCCTAAAATAGATTTTATAAACAGGATAGAATATTTAAGAGCTAGTTTATGTGCTTTATAATGCCTAAGAGATGTAAGAGGTATTATAAAATTATCCCTGATAACAGAAAAGATAAGAAGTAGTCATAACTCATGATATGATCATGTAATACGGAGGAAATAAGGATGTAACGAGAAGTCTCAAATAATTATGTGGATACGAGAAGAGGGAATAAAAGACGGATGGAATACTTGAAAAATACAGCAAAGAAGGAAGTCTACGAATAATAGAAGAAGAAATTAACATACTTTGTCTACCTAAAATAATGAGATAGAATCAAGTACTTGTAAGGCTAATAATAAAATGAATCTGTCCCCAAACGAAGCCGCAGGTATGTGCTAGTTATATATAAATCTTGTAAATGATTGAATGCTAATGAAGAGAGTCCATAACTCCATGTTAAGGTTGGTCCTTATTACGTATGGAGCCACATTACTTCAGGTTCCAATTAAGCAGATCGTAAATTGTCTCGTACGGTAAGTCGTTCTTAATATACATTTATAAGCATTTATTGAATGAAATTAAATGCACTTGATTGAGTGAGAATGTTTCTTGTTCTCGTTAATACATGTAACATATTTAAAAAATGTTAGTAATTTTACCAATCAGTCTTTTGAGATTTGATTTTGTAATATGGTCTAAGTAAATTAATTAATATATACTATCTGTCAGTATCTAGGCGACAATCTAAAGAAACAGTTGTCAGACGTATATTGTCAAATTTTAATGAGTCTTGTTGTTTTAACGGCATAATATTCATCCTATGCATATTACGTACCACAAAGTTCTATTCTAATTATTGGTTAAAGGTTTCTTCAAATTCCATTAATTATTTCCAAAGGTTTTCTCTCACATACAACTTATAAATTCCTCATTACAATATTATTATCGAATTGTATGAACCAACAGACGGCCCCTTGTTAGGGATCAACTGCTTCTGCAACTTAAATGAGTTGGCGGGTCTGTTCTTATCCTGAAGAACATGGATGGTGCGGAGACTCAAGGAAGACAAGGAGAGGAGATTTCTTTCCTCGCTCAATTGAAAAATAAACTTCTTTAAGAGTGTTACACTAGCCCGGTCGAGGTAGCCCGCATGCGACAATATTAGTACTTATAGACTCCAACACTTAAATATATCCAATTCATAATATGTATACAAAATATATTCAGCTATCAAAGTCATTCAAGAAGTGCCATTTCAATGTGATTAATTATTACGGAAGATAATTATGTATGACGGACTTTATTTGGGCGAAAATTATTATTAAATTGTAGGATAATAATTATTATTCCTAAGTAGGTACCTATCTGTATTGACATTTAGTAAATTATATTATAAGATAACCTTATGTTTTTTGTTGTTTTTTTTTTTGTACGATAATCTCTGAAACTTCTAGTAGAATTACAATAATTAATAAACTAATCTATAGTTAAAATAGTTAAAAATATATAAGACGTAAAGAACTAATATTATAATTCCGCCCTAAAAAGGTGTTATTCTTTTTTTAATCTTTTCATTATTTCTACCTCTAGTCTATAAATTATTTATCGTATGACACGTATTTTTCTTAGACGCATTTTTTCAGAAAAGGTCAGACCTCGCAACTAGTTAAGGCCAAAAAAAAACTGAATTTACAAAGTACTCAATAGAAAATAATATGATTAATTTAATATTGTGTAGTAACTATAATAGTTGTATTAATCCACTAATACTGCATTCGATGCCCAGCGACTCATATTATTTAAATTATTTATTAAAACTTACTTTCACAAATGTAATCAGTAATAGGTACATAAAAAAACAACTTTATTCAACCTAACTGTCAAGGAGTATTCTTTTAGTAATTATCCAATGTTATGTAAATAAAAATAGCTCAAACAGTACAATCTAAATTCATTATCACGATCAGGATTTGAACCTACGGCCTCTTTGATACCGTTCCTGTCACAACTGAGCTTTGCTAACTGAGCTATCGTCTCAATTAATAAAGAGTTATTATAAGTTTTTAGCTTTGTAATTTTCCTAAATACAATTTTAAAGATGTAACAACCATACTTGTTTTTGTTTTTTTAAATAAATGTAGTGTAAAACATTTTAAAACAATATGTAGTTAATATACATACACTAATTAACCTAAAGTGACGTCTTCATCTACTAAGTAATAGGTAAGCAATCTATAATCATATAATTGACAATAAACCGTCAACATATAACATTTTTTTTAGAATAATTCAGTGATAACTTATAGCGACACTAAATGTCATCCATTATGCATTATTCGCAAACAAATGGAGGAAAAGTCTGAAAAACTATTGTTCTGAGAAAATCTCTATAAAGATATTTGAGATCTAGGTATACCTATACTTTTTGAGATTACATATATACTTTTTATATTCAGTTAAAAGTTTTGGCCTCAATTACCTACTATTTCATAATATGTAGGTTCAGACATAATTACCCATAGTAAGTGTTCTAAGATGTTTAAATTAAAAAACATTTATTTAAATGAATATACGTGCACGGTCATTCAACATGTAGTGACCATTTACAATCGTATCACTTGGATCGTTGCTAAATCAAGTCATCTTTACTGTGGAAAAAGCATATAATTAAAGAAAATGAAACTCGTCCGGACAACAACCTTGCGCTACCAAATATAAACTGACCTGTCGTTTATTAAATATAATGAGAGTAATTTTGTTATCAATAACTTTATACATTACTTGTGGTGGATATTCATTATTTATGACATTTTATAATTATGGTTATCGTTTGACATTTCTCGTAATATGTAAAGGAAAGAAATAAATTTACTTTATACGTACAATGGTAGAATCCAAAACTATGCTATAAATTAAAAAAGTAACTGTCATTGAAAATAATTATGGCTTCCACAGGGCTCATTAAGTGGGATTTACACTTGGGGAAAATGTCACATTCTTTGAAAAAACACTAAAGCTATTGGTGGTGAAATAAAACAGACCATGAATAATACTGAGTACAATCTTAATATATATAAATTACGTGTCACGTTGTTTGTCCGCGATGGACTCCTAAACTACTTAACCGATTTTAATAAAATTTGCACACCGTGTGTAGTTTGATCCAACTTGAAACATAGGATAACTTACATCTTAATTTTAAGTCACAATATTATTTTATATCGAAATATTGTTATTTCGTTATTGGCCTTGATAAATTTACTTGCATTTTAATTTTTTTCCTTTACTTAGCGGTCGGGTGTTTTTTTAATTTTAATTTTATTTTTTCTAATACCGTGACTTCTTAAATAGTTTACTACAATGTAATAGTTATATCCAAAACCTTAGCAACCACAGCAACGCGTGGCCGAGTCTGCTAGTAGTATAATATATTAAACTTCAATCTACGTCAACGAATTTTTACTTATAATATTTATCCCATAAACTTACGATTTCGGCATCAAGTCACGAAATTAACAGTAAAACAGTATTTATCATCAAGAATAGGTTATAATGACAAATCATGATAGCTCAATATTTTGTTATAATTAAATGCTGAATAATCACATGTACATAAATTAATGTTTCGTTATTACAGACGCAACCAATACCTACATCCGATTGCAGTTTAAAATTTCATCGTGGCTTCATACTTGCGGACATTATAATAAACTTCCTATTTGTGTTTTTTCCAATAGACCAATTACTATACTGTAATTGTTGCTATTAGATATAAAATTACAATCCGTTTCCTTTGGATTCGAGTTTGTAAAAAACGAACTAAAGGAACGAAGGCCTTAATTTCAATCTTGGATTGTAGCATATTTTATCGCTGGATTGCATTGTATTCAAAAAACGTTGGACTCTATTAAAGACGAAGATACAAAATAAGACCATTAACAATCCTGCATTTTCATAATTTAGCCTAAAACGAAATTTCAAACCAATATAGACTTGACATTTAATGTGTATCATTACAAATATACACTCAAGAGATTCATATGTTTCTATCGAGTAAACCTTGTTATGTGATAAATTAAAATATTTTAAGTCACACATCACACTCCTAAGTCTTTGACAAAAAGCCGAATTGTTTTTATGCCGGTTAGACATTAAAAAAATGTAAAATGATTTATAACAAAAACAAAAAAAAACATCTGTTAGTTTAGGTTAACTGATTAAATATTTAATTTTATTGTAGGAATAATAGTCTCAAAAGAGAAGAGCAAAGTTACTGTGAGTTCTACGCGCCAAAAATTGCTCACAATAATTTGAAACCTAACTCAATGTAAAATGCTCATTTCAAATATAAAAAAAACTCTATTTCGCAAAAAAATGTCACTTAGACCAAATAGCCCTGATACGGTCGATATATACCACCTGGTGCTATCACATCACTTATGATTTACGAAATTTCATGCCAATTATAGTACATGAATATACGTAGATGGACTTAAAATAAATACTCTTGTTTTACGCAGTAGTTCAAGAGTCGATGTCATATAACATTAACATTTATTATATTAATAGATTATGTATGGATGAGGTTTTATAATATTTTGAGCGCGTTTTCCGCTCTGAAAAGACTGATTGGTAATGGAGTCTAATTAGGATCAGTAAACAAATGTCTATTGCAGGGATGGCCAACTTGATCAGAAATAAGATCGGGTATTTTACCGACGAGGTCATATAAAATCTACCTTATATATTTTTAGGAATTACATACTTCTTTAAACAAAAAAAATATTTTCTTTTTGCCTTGACGCAGTCGACTCGACTACCAGCCGCCATCGACCGTTACCCTTGGTCTATTGTACATGTATACGTAGGTAAGTATAATTTATTAAGTTTTGTCACTAATATAAACGTGGTTAACGAATGTCATTTTCAATAAATAAAGTAACAGTGCAGTTCTGTCGAAATTCAATTATAAATAATCTATTTAATATATCATTTTCACACGTATTTTTTTTGTTTTCATTAGTTTCAGTCCAGTTCTTCGGCGTAACATCATTATAAATTTACACTTGATAATTCTAGTTACATACTATATGATTAATGTTTTAAAATGTTTATAAAGTTTTGACTTATTAAGGAAAACATTGCTTCCTTATTTTATTTACAATTAATATAAATGGAAGAATGAAAATGGCATCAACAAATAAGACTCGAACCTGCTACCTACTACTACCTTTCAAGGTATTCGACCATAGCTCTGTTAACCGGGTCGTTACTCACCTTGATTTATTTAGCAAACTAAATATAAACATTTTTATCAGAATATCTTCAGAATTTACAAAAGAAACACTAGATTTGGAGGTAATCGTAAATAATAATTAAATAAAGCAATAGCTATTTAAGAGAATGCACACAAAAAACATTGAAATAGTGTGAATATTACAATCAATATAATTTGAATCGACACCTTTTAAAAAAGGCTTACGGGTAGGGGCGCCATCTGTCTGGCTTTAGCCGGACATGTTTGATTTTTTCAGCTCTTGTCTGGCGACATATTAAATGAATGACCGGCCTGTACGGGAACAATTTTGAAGATTATGTACCTACACATGTTAATAATGTGTTTAATTAAAAAATCACATGTCAAGAATTTTATAAAATGATTTCCAAAGAAAGTTACAGTTAGTTTTGAGTAAAATAGGTAAATAAGCCAAATGTTGAAAATTATTGATTTAAAAGTTACGTACACAGGTACGGCCAGTTTTTTGGTCAAAAATATGCCCTTTTTTATTTTAGAAGATGGCAACCCTACTTCCAGGGAATGTTGACTTGTTAATGTCATTCGTAGTTATATTTAAAAAACAAGTCCTACAATGAAACTTCCTCAATTATACGTGTCCGTCTTTGTACTTTCATATCGATCGATAACCATTATATTTGTTTAATATTAATTTATTTTTTAATGGTGTCCGCACCTGTGCGGCAAATTAAATCAAAAATGTTTTGTTTACTTTAAATCATCACCATTTAAAAAAATATATATATTTTTAAATTGCAAACAACATATAGGTATTGCTTTTACTACAATATAATAAGCTTATTCGAAGTGGTGTTCGCTGGCTGGAATACAGTCCATTAAACGTTAAGGCTAGTTATCAATAGAAGCACGCGCTTTTTCCATGAGGATATTCTTTACTGCCAATCGTATGGATTATCTAAGGGACTCGAAATTATCAAAACGTTTAGAGCAAGCTGTACTCTCTAAAACTGACCATATATCACAATCCAGCGGATTAAGATCAGGACTAGACGACGGCCAGCCTTCAGCTCTGATGAAGTCCGAGACGTTCGCTTCCAACCAAGACTGCGTGGACTGAGCTTTATGACCCGGCCCCGAATCTTGCTGGAAGGAACATACTTGGTTATTAAACATTAAGGGACTTAACTACCTTCCCAAGAATGGTATCTTAATACACTTGTGCCGATGTTTTGATACCTTTTTCACAAAAATATATTTCAGTCACTCATTATAGCTAATACCCCACTAAACCATCACTGAAGACGGATAATACCCACGTTGTACTCTGTCGACTAATTGTAATGTATGTAACTCAATTGTAAAAAAAATCTCATCCGCAAACATATTTTTTCTGTGATTTTACCAATCTATTCATCTTTAATTTATCAGTTAATAAATGACAGTGCGTCTAGTGCGATAGGCTGCAAGGCTTTTTTTTTTAACGTCAGGAATCCTCATGGATACACACCTCCAGCCAGGGGATGATGAAGGTGGCTATGTGAGACTCCTACTCAGTAAACCTGATGGTTGCCGCTGCCGACACAATGGGACACCACGGTATCGCTTTTGCACTCACCGCGATGCCCCGACGTGATCCACGAAGAGGGCACCCCGCAACGAGGAGCATCCATCCCTTTTTCGCAGGCTTGAAATATTGTGGAGGGATCCCCTTCCCCCCACCCAAGCCTGCTTCCTCTGAAGGGGGCCAAGACCCCCTTCTGGCCGGACTGGGTCTCAGGGAATCAGGTGTAAAACCCTACTCGACCATAATCGACGGGATAGGCTGCAAGTCCTAAGTCATCTCTTAAAATACGCGACATAGTTCTAACTTTTAATTTTCATCTCCCGAGATAAAATCTTTTGCTTTCGGACAGGATTTCTTCGAATTCTTTCCCTTACTGCTTTTACCACCTTTTTCATATGAACACTACGTGGTCGGCCAGATCTTTCTCTGTCACAAGCTTCTCATTATAAGCGTCTCATTATACCTATTAATAGCCTGGTACACAAACCTTGGGTTAATACCAAGTGTATGGAGAGTTTTAAAAATTGCATTTGGCTCCATACCTACTTTGTATAATGCACAGCGATTCTGTCTATAGAAGATAGTGGAGACGAGGGTTTGATGGTATTCACGGATGGAGGTAAAATTGAGGGAGCTGTGGGAGCTGCTTTCTCATGCTGGGAGGGTCCCAACGAACACGTCAAGCTACAATGATGGCAATGAATTTGAAAAGGTCACACCTTAATATTCTTAGCGACTCGCGAGCAGCGTTCGAAACTATTACAAACCCCAACACACTCCATCCTCTCGCTTTCGAAATCCGAGGGAACCTCACTGCTCTTCACAAAGCAGGAAAAATGATCAAGATGTACTGGATACGGGCACATGTAGCAACGAACGGGCAGATGTCTTAGCTAAGGAGGCGCCTCTCAAAATCAAGACTTCCCCGGACTTCGAAGAGTGCCCCATCTAGTACGTCAAGAAATATATTAGGAGCAGCGCACTAGAGCAGCGGGAGGCGAATTATTGTGGAGGTGATGGAGCTGCGCTTACCAAACTTTTCTTTCCGTCAATCAAAGGGGCAGAAAATACTTCGCAACCAGTTCTTACCCACGATTATGGTCCAGGAGATCACCGGTCATGGAGGTTTTGGCGAATACTTATACAGATTTAAACGCAAATCCAGCCCTTTTTGTGCCTGCGATCATAGTTCCGAGGAGGTCGTACAACATGTGCTGCTACAATGGCTAAAGAATGCGAAAGCCAAGTACGTAAGTAAGTCAATTAACAGAAATAAAGATAAAAAAAATAATAATAATTTTAAAAAACCGATTAAAAATAATAAAAGATACAAATATAGAAAAAAAAAAAAAAAGAAAATTAGACAAAATAATAATAATATGTATATATATATGTATAAATAAATATGTACTTGTACATACAAGTAGTGTGTATTAACACAAAGCAGTCTCTTTCCAACAAAAACACATACAACAAAACACAAGTTTCCTTATAGTAATATATTGCAATAAGACGGACAATATCTCCGATCTATAGTAGGTAGGTATATCGGATAAACATGAGAGGAAAAAAAAAAACAGCGATTCTGTTCTCTTTATCACCCCACTCCATTTTAATATCGCAAAATATTAGAATTAGTAGGTTATTAAATTTTATAAGTGATGTTACTTATTTGCAAAACAAAAGTAATTTTATAATAATATATTTATTTGGTTTGAAAGTAAATTGAGACTTTCCGGTCATATTTTATTTCAAACAAAACTTTATTCTTTCTTACTTCTTTCACAACCTTTAAGTTTTTTTGAATTAATTTCATGTTTTCTTGCTCGTTAATAAGATTTTCGAAAATTGATATAATATCCTCAGTCGATACAGATAAGTCTTGTATGATGTTGGTAAGCTTGACAGCTATGGCGGCCCGTGATTCAGATGTTAGCTAAAAAAATATTATAATCATTAATGTACGTATTTACTTAATGTGGATAAGACGCTCATGTATAAAGCAAATTAATAGGTAGTTCTTATAGTTATTCATTAACAATTATCAAACATCAAAACATTTAACAACATGATTGTTTTGATTTTAGACGATAGGAAGAATAAAGTGTCAATCACTGTTATCAGTATACTAATGAAATATACATATTTAATTAATCAAAGTATAAACCATTGTTTTCTATGCCCTTTTGCCATCTTATGGGTAGTTAATTGTACCCTTTACGACGACCGCCATACACATCATTAATAAGGGTGGAGCTCGTACTAGAAAATAGTGCATTATTTTAAGTTTGTCATTTTGTAAATTAAGTAACGCAAACAGTAAAAACAGAAGAAAAAAACAAATGAATGACGGTCAACGAAACAAAAATATATGTGTAAATAAATAGCTGTAAAAAAGTTTGAATTTGGAATTCCTTACCAAAGAGGACAAATTTGTTATTAAAGTGGCCAGTACGAAAATATTAACGTAAGTTGAAGATAATAATTAATATATTTAAATATCTATATATATATATATATATATATATATATATATATATATATATATATATATATATATAAGTTTTCCTATATTATCCGTTGCTTTTAAGTGATTCATTTGCGATATTTTACTAATTCTGTCAATTACTTTTACTATTGACAATGATTATTAAAAACAAATAGCAGAAACTGCCCCAAACGGAAGCAATCATGGTTGAATTTTTTTTTTAAATAAATCCTAATTTTTATGCTTCGGAACTAAGAAATCTGGAAACAACAAAGTAAGTATTGGTAACTTGACACCTTAAGACAAAGATTGATGTCAATGTGATATTAAATTTATATAAAAGTGTTACTAATGTATTTGGCATGGTATATTTATTAAAAAAAAAAGAGTTTAATCAAGGTTGTTATAATTACAGAGTTTACTATTTATATTTCTCGAGCTTTTCATATTTTGCACATTGGAAAGTCATTAATTACTAACTTTTATCACCATAGCTTTATATTGTTCCAAATCAATATTCATCTCCATTGGTCTCGACTGCAGCCAGCCGTAGTTTGAGTTCTGAGAATATTTCCGTGAAAGATCTATGCAATCCTTAATAAGTAGTTGGACCTTAAAATAAATGTATTGTTTATTACGAATTAGTTAGGTACTATTAATTCGTCGTTTATATGTAAATTGAAGACTTTTGCACATTTTTATTTGGAGGGCAAACGAGCTTGCGGGTCACCTGATGGTGAGTGATCACAGCCGCCCACGGTGTCTAGTAGTATCAGAGGATGCACAAGAGCCGGCCGGCGTTCGAGGGTGGAGTAGACGCTCTTTTTTAAAAGCCTCCATGTCGTATCAATCTAGAAACACCTATCTAGAAAAAAGTTTCATTCATTTACTTGAAACAATCTTAGTGGTTAGGGGCAGAAAATAACTTGAAGGATAGCTCGTCAAAACACTTTCAATGATAAATACGGTGGAAGATGCATTAAGATGCAATATCCCTCCGTAAAACCAATGGAGGCTTTCACAGAGCATTGAGTCTCCGAGAATTCGAACTCGACTCGTCGTTCAACTGGAAGAAATTGATACTGGGGTGATCCTGACCGGAGATGAGAACAGAACTCCATGTGTGGCCAAACCTGCGCTTTATAAAGCGTGAACCTTTGTTTCGGTGAGAAGTACTGGCTATGCTAATCACTCCGAGTTACTTTGAGGTCAACTTGTCTCTACTCTCAATGCCCAATACTCTATATGCCCAATAGCAGCATTGAGAAAAGTGTTCTCTGAAATTGGTGATACGATGAGTAACCTGAACTTCTCAATAAAATAAGTTGAATTATTTTAAAAATTAAGACCTTTTTTTCATTGTCAGACTAGGCGAATCTCTCCAGATAATCCTTAGATCAAAAAAAAGCACGTCTAGAACGTCAGAATGAATCATATATATATATATTAATCTGACACGCTTGAGTATTTTAAAAAGGCGATTTTTTTTTCATATTGCATTTGCACCAAGCAACAGTCAGACTGCTGCAGGGAAGTCTCAACAGTCCCCTGGTCGTTCTCGGGATGTGTAGTCAGCAGAAGATTCAGAAAAGAGGGTATGTGGTTGAACACATCCTGGAAAGAAGTAAATGTCTTTTTCGATTGGGATAGACTAGATAGATCTAGAAGATCTATATAGATCTAGAAGATCTATATAGATCTAGAAGGACTATGATTTCGGTAGATGGAACCTGTGATAGTATGTCATCAATCGTTTGAACATGGTCCATGAGACTATATTCTGCATTACCACTATCGGACCTGTAAATTCTGACATTACCGTCCATGTCAATGTCTAATCAGACTATAATAATAGGTCCCTTCAAAATTTCCATGGTGACGACAACATTTATTGTCCCTTTCAAACACATATGTCGCCGGCGTGACGTATAAAGTGGTATAAAAGACTATATCCGTGATATGATATGTACGTATGATGAAGGATAATGTATGTATGATGAGTATGAGGACATGGCTTTTTTACTATGCAATTCTCTGATATTTCAAAATCAAATAAAAGTGGAGCGGGGAGTACCAAAATTTTCGTTTGCACTTGGCAATCGGCGGTGCTGTGCCTTCCCCAGAAAGCGAATGGCAACTTGAGCAAACTGAGTCAGGAAAGTATTCTCCGGCTCCATCTAAAAGAGTTGGGGAAAGGAAGGTTTCAGGGAAGGAGTTGGGGTTGGGCGCCAATAGTCGATAGTTACGTATACGAAACACATTTACACTAAACCACTACTTCACGCCTATCTTCTATGCGAGTGTGGTGCAATGCCAGTGCCGATGTGGTCGAACCAGCCCAACAGACCCACGCTGCAGTCTTCGACTGCGCATCGTGATTCTACAACATTTTCTTTTTTTTTTTTTATTGTGAGGAAAATACATTACTATATACCCGTCGCTCCGGGGAGAGACGACAGCTTAAGTGGGGCTCTTAGCCGTATACTCACTAAAAACCTTGCTGTGACCACCGACGGTACGAAAACAGGAGGCCCCGGGAACTCTTATAGAACACCTTCCGGAATCTCCCTCATATAGCGTCAAAGCACGTCCCTATGAGACCTTTGCCGGCTTTTGCGAAGGTGATCAGGTTATGCCTACATCACTCCGTCACCTGGCTTGATGGAAGTTCGAAAGTCCCCATTCTCGACCATCCCCAGGACCGTTGAGCCCTTAAGGGGGGGAATCCACCACCCTGGCATCGCCTCCTCCGAGCGGTATAACTAAATTTTCTACCTTGAGTCGCCTCTTACAACACCTTCGGACACCAGGAGTGGTAAGAATCTTATTCAAAACCACACGGGGAGGTTATGAGTATACATTAAAAGTATAGCCCAACTGATAATGGGTAATACATTAATCTATATGTAACGTATTAATCTATATAAATAATAATAATATATAAACTTACAAAGTTCAATAAATCGCTCGATGAGAAGTTATTAGGTTGCGTTAATTTCTTTTCCCCAAAAATCATTGTGAAGGTCGTGAGATACAAACTAAACTGAGGACTGTATCCATTCTTCCATTTGAGGTAATTAAATTACGCTATCAAGTATCATTTGTTCTAGTGCTTGATAAAGCTTATTATTTTTTGTTATAACCCAATTTATATTTTATCTACCATGGATATGGTCAGAATTTTGATAAATATGGTTGAACTAATAATTTATATTATTAAAATTATTATTTCCTATTTAAAGGGTCATTTTAAAATCTAAAGCGATACGGTAGCTTAATTTGTAGAGCGACGAGAGAGTGTGCCGGATGTCGCAGGTACGAATTCCTGCCCATATCAAAGTTTTTTTCATTAAATTTTCATGAAATTTTAAAAATAAGCCTAGCATGGCCATACTTGTTTATAAATACATAATTTCCGACCAGGATGACAAGTATTTTACAAGGTAGCCTTAGAAGATAAGATGGTTGCGTTACTCACCACTCCGTAGTCGGGCAAATTTCATAAACGATTATCTTACGAGAAGAAAAAATAAAATAGGTGCTATTAATAAAAAAAAATTCTATGTATAGTTATTATGAAACATTGAATATTCTTAAGATTTTAATTGTTATTATTATTATTTAATTCCAATATTAAGATTTATTTTTCTTTTACCTTTTTGAATTCTTTTAAAATAAATTTAAAATATATATATTACATATATAGAACTTTTTGGAAAAGGTTGTGTGTTAACCAAACTTAAAATAAATAAAGTAACGTCAAAAAATTAATGTGTATTTATATAAATAAAACAAACAGGCAAAAATGGTCTTTGGTAAATAGGAAACTTATTGATATAATAATTCGAATTACAATCTGTGCTAAACTCATATTTTGCGTTCCATTAAATAAAATATTTCTGTTTCGGCCGACTTCGAATACTTTTGAAAACGACTGCATTGTGTCATATAAGAAACAAGTAAATAAAGAAGTACAGACTACACAAAGTCATATAATTAAAAATTGGCAAGGTATAAATAAGAAACGGAAGTATAAAGGTATCAAGTTAGTTATTGGCAAAGAAAATAATATATCAGATGAGAGCATTGACGCCAGTAAGACAAGTATCGATAAATATAACAGAATTCTGTCACAAAATATCGATGTTGACATTGACAGCTTAAAACCCGGTAATTCACACACTATAGATAAGAGCTATTTGGTTAAAGATGGACCACTGATTACTAAAAAACAGAGTGACATTAAATCATTATTTTGTAAAAGATATTTCAAGAGCGACATAAGCCTTCAAAATTTAAAATAATATAAGGGAATAAAAGAAAAACAAAATCTTTGGTACTTTATTTAATAACTTAGTATAGATGTAACTTGTAGCATCGGAAACCATAATGTGCATTACCATTTGTACTGAATTATTTTACCCATTAAACTTTAAAGCAAAAAACCGTCAACAATAAACTATGTTTAAAATTATTTTATAACATGTATTTGTCATAATTTAATAATATTCTAGATATTTAACTAATTTTCTCTTTAATCTGTCCGGAGTAAGGCCACATGGATAAAACGGGAATTAATCTTATGAAGAAGGCCGGTTTGACTACGTGTAATATAAACTGCAATGAGTAGAAACGAAACGCGCTAGCTCTAGTGATGTTCTGCTCCAGCTGTTTGAAGGCGAATATCGTCAATCCGGACGCGAATATCGATATCAGAAGCGATCTGTTTTTAGTGTTGTGACGGTATCTGTAAAATAACATTATTTGTACTAAATTTGTACATAAAACATGATTAGGTAAAATATTAAAAAAATACATTTGTGGCATTAGGTATTGGTTGTCTGTTCTCCACTTTTGTATAATTAAAAAAAAGTATGAGGATTCATTGAAATTAAAGAAACGTACACACACTTCGAAAACCTTTAAGTCTAATTCCACAAGAGTTAGAAACTTCTATATATAAACTTAAATCAAGGCCTATTTACACACATCCACGCATGCACACACGCACATACACACACACGCACGCACACACGCACATACACACACACGCACGCACACACACACGCACGCACATACACACGCACGCAGACGCACACACACACACAACATATACACTTTTAAACAGTACAACCTAGCTATAAACATTTTACTTTTGACTGCAGATCATACTACAAGTAACAAGAAGTAACAGAGATAAAACCCATATACGAACTTTCTCCTTCATTTCATTCCTCTTAATTTATCGAGGTTGGCAACATATTAGTTTGTATATTTTCAAAGACAGTAATACTTAACATCGGCTGGACTGTCTGTTCGTTTGCCACACTAAACTTAATTGTTACTATATTAATAGATTCTACTGAGACGCTCCTAGTAGATAGTCCATCACTTCGGAGTTTGAAACAACCCATGAACAAAGGTTTCTCCAGGGCTTCGGTTCGGACATCGGCCTGCTAAGTGAATTTCCTAACACCTTATTGGTCACCTAATAAGTTCGCAAGCCAACCCATGTAGGGAGCCTTACAGCTCCGGCACCCGCTGGATACTGGTAGTAAGCTCCGGTTCCTTTCTCGAGAGAAGTAGCGATCAACGGTAGCGATTGGACCTATCCCTGATGAGCTTGCTAGTCTTTATAGCGCCAATGTTGGATGGCGTCGGAGGTCAGACCGAACAATGGACCCTGCGTATTAGGCAACTATATGGCAGATTAGCTGCTTAACTTTTATAGCTGTGAGTGTTGGTGAAGTTGAAATTCTATAAACATAATAGATAACAAAGGAGACACAAACTATCGCGCACATACACATACATATCGACGCCATCCAACTTATTCACCACACACACACACACACACACACTGAGCCTGCACCTGTCGACGTCGGGCGTGAGTGCGAGCGCGACCCCCAGCAGTGAGGCCGTGCTCTGCATCAGAGAGAACAGCGGGGTCGTTGACACGCGGATACTGTCTGGAGACACACACCAACGGAACGCCTGGGGAGAGATTATTGGACATGTATGACAACAAGTTTAAACATTGAATAAACATAAATATTAAGCCTTTTTATTAAACTAAGACTATTTATTACTATACACATACATTTTAAAACAAATTAAAGAGTACCAGTACCAGTTTAACCGTATAGTGAGGATCCACGCCGGACAGGGACAGGCCATAGTAGAGGGCGGCAGTTATGAGTATGGCGACCCCCGCGCCACACGCGTGTCGCCACATGCCCGTGGAGACTGACAACTGTGCGTGCACGCCGTAGCGCCAGATGAACGGGTCCGACACGTAGATACACAGCGCCGGCGCCAGGAACAGACCTACACAAATATTAAAATTCATTATTTATTCCATAAAAATGTTTTTTTTAAATAAGTGAATCTAATCTAATCTAATTGAATATAATTATA
Source organism: Napeogenes inachia (assembly GCA_959347355.1). NCBI lineage: Eukaryota > Metazoa > Arthropoda > Insecta > Lepidoptera > Nymphalidae > Napeogenes > Napeogenes inachia. Next base: position 1,804,727 of record OY365794.1, read on the forward strand.
TAATGAAACCTAAGTAAATGAAATAAAGTTTGTAAACTTTCTCTTAATATTGGTGTGTTTCTCCGCAGACCACCACTAGCCACTATCCCGTATTTTACATTAAAAAGCATCTAACCGATCATGGCTCCCAACAGACACTGGTGCGGGAAGTGTGTGGCAATGAACAGACGGGCCAATATCACTGACACCAACGAGACACCAAATAGAGGATACACCGCATGCTTCCACCACGGACACCACTTCCTGGTTATAAAGTCATTACTTAAGCATGCATATATATAATATAGTGTTAATGATTTTATTCAAACTAAATCCATTTATTTTTAACTACTTGTATTCATTTAAATTTAATACTTTATTTTTCTTGTTAGCATTAGATTCGCCTGTTGGTTATCTTTAAAAGAAAAATAAGGTAGGTTACCCTTTTTATTGAAATTTTATTTAAAAAAGGATTCCTAAAAAAAACACGCCAGTTTTGCGAATAACACTTGCAATATCTGTTCTAAAAGTTTTATAAAGAGAATATTATATTTAACATATTACATCAAAAAAATATTAAAGCATCAAAATAAAAATGGGCCATTTGAATATTGTAAAACCCAAGCAACAACTTACTGACCTGTCATTAAAGACATGCTGCCCCCACATCACCATCAGTACCAGTACTTCGGAGGCAGCACAGGAGTGCCCTGAAGGGCTGCCAGGGCCCGTCTCACATGTTTGAATTGTCTGATGCAGGTGTGGTGGGTCAGAGTAATAAGAGGTCTCCTTCACCCACCAATATGGGCGATCTTCTAGGAGAATCCTAGAATAAGTTTATTAAAATTCATATATTTTTAGTAATACTTTAAAATACTTTACATCTGTTGTTATTGTAGCTTTTAGTTTCTGTTTTACATTACTAGATAATTATATAAATATATTCCTATTGTCAATTGATTAAATTTCAAGTAGTAATAAATGTATATTAATTAGAAGTAATTACATATAATATATTTACCATTTCATGATAGAATTCATCCAACCACCAAATGACATACAAAGCAATAGCTGTGATGCAAAAACAGAATCCAGAATGGATATAAGTGGGAAGAGATACTCCAGAACATACTGTGGGTTTGAGAAGTTGTTCACTAGTTCGAAGTAGCCCGCCCAGTCTTGAAACCTGGATTTAAAGTTATTTATTAATCTAATTTAATATAAATTGTATTACTTTCCCGCATTTGTAATTGTGGCGTATTATTAGATTGATTAATTTACCCCTAAATAGTAAAAAAATATATATATTAAGCAAACTTGTTAATAATAGATAAAATTTTTACAAAAAATAAAACAAATGATGTGATAATTTTGAAGTCAAACGCAAATTTTTCTAAAAATGTAATCACAAACTATGAGATATAAGAATTAAGGAAATTAAAATTGAATGTATTTCATAATTAAGTAGTTAAAATTTATTGTATGCCTGCATTGCAGTATAATGAATCAATAAAAAGTATAATATACCAGTATTGTATAAACTCAATGCACAATACTCCGAGCGCGTAGACCTGTTCCATTTTGTTAATCTGTCAGTCATGGTCTTACATCATGATGGTTAATTATATATAAATTGCAAAAAATAAAATGTTTTTTAAGTCCTAACCATAGTTCAAAACAAATTGAATAATTTGATGTTGTCATAATGACATATCGGTTGCCAAAACAAAAAATATTTTTGGAAGTTATTTAGTTAACCATTATTAAAGTAATCTACTCTATTTTCAGGAATTGTGACGTATTTTTATAATATTACTAGCAGACTCGGCCACGCGTTGCTGTGGTTGCTAAGGTTTTGGATATACCTATTACATTGTACTAAACTATTTAAGAAGTCACGGTATTAGAAAAAATAAAATTAAAATTAAAAAAAACCCCGACCGCTAAGTAAAGGAAAAAATTTAAAATGCCAGTAAATTTATCAAGGCCAATAACGAAATAACAATATTTTGATATAAAATAATATTGTGACTTAAAATTAAGATGTAAGTTATCCTATGTTTCAAGTTGGATCAAACTGCACACGGTGTGCAAATTTGATTAAAATCGGTTAAGTAGTTTAGGAGTCCATCGCGGACAAACAACGTGACACGTAATTTATATATATTAAGATTTAGAGTTTAGGGATAAGAAAAACCAGTTTTGTCTTGTCAAAATTTAATAGAGACATCTATGAATAAATTATGTTCCTAACAGTTTTAATGGCATCTAGTGGTCAATAACAATAATGGAGAAAGTTTCTATTCATTAATAGATGGCGCTGCTAAATGAAAGTTTATTAAGAATTTTTGTTTTAATGTTTTGTTTACTATTCTGACAATCTGCAAAATACATTTTTCTTTTTTTTATTTCTAAATTATCTAAAAGAACTTTTATAATATAAATATGAACCTAACAAGAATTAAATAGGTACACTATTCCAAACAGCTTCAAAATAATGAAATAAAAAAAATATGGCACATATATCTAATATGTATAGGTATAACAAGAAAAACATGACCCTGAAAATTAAGCTAAAAATATTCCCGCTACTTAACTCCACTAAGTGTCGGATAGATGGCGCTAGTCCCTAGGGGCCAGTGAGGGAATATTATTGTTTTAATAATTGAGTATTATTCCTTGGTAGCGGTACGGTGACTGAAACAAGTTAAGATTTTGCTCTAAATATAATAAAACCCAGTTTCGACTGATGCTGCTAAACTTACATTAGTTAATGTAACCATTACTAAAAAAAGATATTAGTATTTTGCCGTAATGAAAAAATCAAAATCAAAAATCGTTATTTAAAATAAGGTACAACAAAACATTTTTCATTGTCAAAGCTACCACCACCTCGAGAAAATAATTCCCACAGACCTGAGAAGAGCTGGCGAAGCTGGAAAAAAACACAATCTAACTTCCAAGACAATTTTTTTTGTATATTTAGTATAGAACCTTAAAATTAAGTTTTACGGAACTAGACAGTAAAAAATAATACTTCGTAGGTATACCTATATAATTGCGAAACAATAGGCACATTTAAAGATTCTTCATGATCGCATAACAAATAGGTATTTATTTGGGTATTTATTTGCTATGTTATTTTTGAGAAAGTAGGTTCTTGGGATCATCATAAACAACAAGAGATTAATCTATATATTTACATTTACTAATAACAAAATTGCAATAAGGTACTTTGTAAGTTTTTCTGCAGAAGGTAATCTTCTTTTTTATTTTTTTATTTATTTTAGAAATGTAAGCTAAATTGTCGGTGAACATCATATTATGTTATTTTATATTTTGTTAAAATTTGCTTTTGTTGTGAAATCATAATATATTTAACTGGAACCAAACTACATTATTTCCTCTCGACATTATTTAAATAGCCTAATAAAGTCAGTTTTTAATTCAAGTTAGTCCAGTTACACTGTTCCAAAGGGTAACAATATCCATGGATACCTACTCTTAACTTTTTTATTTAAAAATATATGTCATCATTACATCTATTAAATAGTTTGATATCATATTTTTTACTTGTATGTGGTATATTTCCATCAAAAGTTATTTTATGTAAGCACACCGCCTAGTACCTATTAAGTATAAATACCTAGCATACCTAGTCCGCAACGCCGGACTTATTTTAAAAATATAGTAATTCGAAATATGTAATAAAAAATACTTTAAATATAAGAATGAAATCGATGGCGTTATAATTGAACTTAAATACTTTAATGTAAAGAACAATAGCATATCAGTAGTAAAAGAATCCGCCACTGATAGTTGAAAAAACCAACCAACCACAAACCGCCACCAAACTTTACAGGACTTGAAATCGGTCCAGTAGTTTTGGGATCTATAAGGAACAGACATACATACATATTTCTCTTTTATGGATAGGTATAGATATTAAATTATTATTTTTAGTAGGTTTTCACTTAAGTATATAATTTTAATATATCAATAAAACATTGTGTTACTTATGAAATGATTGATGTATTATTTACAATAGAATTATTTTGTTTCTATCCTGTTTGCTTGTTGCTCATTATTTGTGCTACGTACTAAACTAAACAATATATATTTTTGTGAATTTGGAACTTGTGTTAGTTTACTGTGTGGGTAAGTCAAAATATTTCCATAGGGAAAAATATACCTAAGCTGATTAATTTTAAATATATTTTTAATAAACAGATTATTACAACTTTACAAGTAGGTACTTAGGTAAGTAGTACATATAGGTATAGCTATTAGAAGGGTTACAAAGCAGACGAAACCGCGGGCACAAATAGTAAATAAATCGGTTTGTATACTCTCTGTGTTCAGTACTGTACCTTTCAAGTAAACTCCGCTGAATTTCAACAAATTTAATCTTGAAACAACCAACCGATGATAGTACACACGAAGTACATCTTGAGATTTGTTTTAAGAATTTGACACTTTTAAATAAACGTCTATTATGCTACATAGGACTCTGATTAAGGGCTCCAAAGGATTTATGAAAAATACAAAAATCAATAGAAATTAATTAAACTGAAACCTATTTTTAAATATTTATTACTGATCGGTAGATTCTAGTCTAGTAGAGTATGTAGTTATACTTTATAAAAAGAGATCAACGAGTTACGTCTATTATAGAATTTTAACTCGTATACTCGTACTCGTAACTCGAATGATTCGGCCGAATATTCGGTGAAACCACTATTCGATGTATCTCTATCAGTGAGTATTCTGATATCGGCAAATCCCGAACCTTCCCCGCTCTCCCCTGGAGACTCATCTGGTACCCGTAAAGTATTTCCAAAGTAAAAAAATTAAGAGAAACGGTGATATTCAAAATGTTTACCTAACAAATAGAGTAAGTCAGCTTTGCTAAGGCAATAGATACAGTCTGTCCTGTTTATTCTAGAACAAGTTCCATGATATTTTCTGTTATATTACAGTCATTATTCTATTAATAAGGTTTGAGACGGTTAAACCAGTTGAGTTCAATGATATGATAAGTTTGAGTACGTTGACGGCTAGTTTCAGAGAAGCTGATTGTAAGGAAGATGGATGAAAGAAAGTAGAAATGATTTGACAGCACAGTGAAGAGCTTTGATGGTTTTTTTCTCGCATCAACCTGTCAGAACTATCAGTTTTGACAGTATTTTTTTAATTATCTTCTTTCGTGGAATCGGGTTGCAATTTCAAATTATAATATTATCATCCTTACATATTATAAAATGCAATTGCTTCATATTTTTATTTATTCTCTCATAAAGAGAGATTCGTTGGTCCTATTTACTATAATGGCACAATGTTCTAAATCAGTAGGTAAGTCAAACATATTACGATACAAAATTTAAGGCTTTAGAGTTTAGAGGCTAAGATGTTGTTGTTGTTTACTTAAATAATGCTCAAAATGTAAAATACATTGAAATAAACGTGAATACACGTGAATATTTTTGATGAAAAGCCCTGAAGCATCGATTTAAAATAAAAATGATAAAATAACCTTGTAGTAGGTATTTTTAAGACTTTCACAAGTACTAGACATTCAGAAAAAACAATTTTGACCGATTTAACTCGCGTATTAAATTTAAACCTTATTAAATTTAAATTTACATTTTACATTTAACCCGATGTCTGTGACGCTGAACACCTATAGGGCGAGCTACAGCATGTTAAGAAGCAAAATATCCTAATTTTAAAAGAGAAGATGTATGGAGATTATCTAACACCTGGGACCCACTCTTGAAAAATATAAAATCTCATGAGTGTGAACACACTGTAAGATCTTAAGGTACTGTTAGTGCGTTTTGTGTGAATCCTGAACTGTACGCCGGGCAACTTAGAAACCGATGCTGGTAGATGACTAAATAACTGACTTACTGACAGACTCCTCCATCTCCTCTTACCGCGAACACGATTGCTGCTAAGCATTCGTAACGTCGCGTCGGGTTAAATTTAAAATGTAAATTTAAAATTTAATAATTATACGCGACTTAAATCCTTAAAAAAAGTTTTATTTAAAAAAAAACCTAGTATTAGAAACAAAAAAATGTTAAGACAAATAATAATAGTGAAAAAACGTATCTGATATCTGAATATGCGTATAAATTAGATATTACAATGAACTTAAAAATAGATATCTTAAGAACAATTTCTCCTCTCTATCTCGTGTAGATATATCTCTCAACTCTCGTAAACGTGGTATGATCACGTAGAATTATTACATTAAAATATAATCTGACCCCCTTGTGGGGGAAATTACCGTGTACGCTGTCTCTTTCACACATACAGCGTGCCAGAGAGAGGTTTATTTTAATTTGTTTATGATTTGAATGGAAAAATGAGGTGTTAAGAATAAATGAATTCGTTTCCTAAAATCTTCTTTTACATCTTCTCCGCGATGCCTTTTATATAACAAATACTTTTTTTAAATGATGATGTTGATGATGTTGATAATGTTTGATAACCAGTTATTTTTCAATGTTTTCATTTTTATTTATCTAGGCTCGTCAGTACTACGCATGCACTCCGCATTACATTGGCAGAATCATTAAAAATATATAGAAATAGTACCTACCGATATTGCAACTACAACACCGATATTGCATTACAATATTTAACTCTATAATAAAAGTGTCTTGAAGTTCGGAGAGTCACGGTTAGAACTTCAAAGTCGGTACGAAGTTAATGAAATCACGATAATTTGGAGCCATATCGATTGTTGCCTAAACTGGATGAGTTTAGAAAAAATATTTAGTAATTATTTAATATGTAACACGTGAACCTGCAGGGAAACGGTGTGGCGGGTTTAGAAAACCACCACTCTTTGAAACGCCGCTTTTTTTTAGATTAATTTTAAGATTTAATAATTAATTTTAAATTTATAGCTTTCAAAGTATATTTATACAGTGTTGCGGGAAAAAATATCTTATGATAACTAGTTTACATAAAATATGATAAGTATATAAATATCATAAAATCATAAAAAAACTGTACTATTATAATATTTTTGTGATTAGATTAGAAGATGACAAAAACAAATAAAACAAGCTTGTCTTTGATCTTCCGACGGAACTTCACCGACGGGATAGTTATCGTCGTTATTATTTTAGTATCTACATCAGTGTTAGTAGAAACTACTGGAAACAATAATAATCAAAAATAAAAACTGTCTTAAAAGAAATAAGTTGGTAGTAGTAGGTACTACTATTCTTACTATACGTTTATACCTACTTACATACTAGTTTGGTTTGATTTTAAATAAATATTCTTTTCATTAATTTCTTCTATTAATTTACTTCTTTTTTTCTGTATTTTTCATTTTATGTTTGAACGTGGTTAGTTTGAAATAAGTCGCATAAATTGAACAAAAACAAAAAAAAATAAGTAAATTAATAAAAAATATTTATTTAAAACTCAATTTAACCTTGCACATTTTCAAAAAAAAACAGCCTTCTTTACAAGATGGCGGAAACAATACAACAAGAAATATTTTGTCACTTTTGAAGCGTGACTAAATTAACGGTGCGCAAAGAAATTGTTTTACGACTTCATATTTATTTTACAGTAGTTTTAATTGTTATAGAGATACCACCGCAATGGCGACACTAAAACCGAACATCTTTTGTTTTGACAAATCTTTGAACCGCCGCGCCGCCATATTTGAGCATTTCTAATATGTCGCTCTAAAAGTATATAAAAGACTTTTATTTCTACTACTAAGGGTTGTATTATCTGTAGTCGTAATGGCGGTCCGGAACATTATTAAATTGTTGACTAAATTATTGCCTCATAAATATGATTTTTTAGAGGTATTTGTAAAAGTTTTATTTAAATAAAAATAAATATTCGGTTGGATATTTAACTAAATATTTAAAGGAAATAAAAATCGTTTGTTTTCTAAGATTATCAAGAGTCATTTATTTCAATGAAACTAATTAGTCTCGTACATACCTAACTATTAATTATAGTTATGTATGTACGAGTGTGTATATGTATTACTTCACATTTCCAACACATCACAACAATAAGAACATAATTTATTTTAATTCAGTATTTATTATATTACACAATAAGAGATTATTAACTTATTTATTTGTTAACCGATTGTTAAAAAAAAACAAAATATAAAGTGAATCCCATGACAATATATTCCCGAAAACTGCATCCAAATCGATTTATCCGTTTCTGAGATTAGCGTGGACACACATACAGATATACAGTCATACAGACGAACAGACAATATGAAAAACATTGTTTTGGGTTCTCTTTCTTATATAAAGCTCCCCCTGTATGAATTTTTGAAAATATATTTTTGATTTTTTGGAGACTGTGATGATATATTCCTAAAAACCCCATTCAAATTGGTTAAGCCGTTTCTGAGATTAGCGTGCACAAACATACAAACATACAGAAAAACTGAAAAACCATAGTTTTGGGTTTGCTTCTGCTCTTATAAAGTTCCCCTATGATGTTTTTTTTTTATAATTTTCCATGTACAGAAATGGATCAGTGATAATTTTATTATATGTACAGATAAATATTTTTATTATAGTATGTTCTATAAATATTTTTTACAATTTACAATTATTTCAATATTTAAAATTTTGTTATCATTATTAAGTGTTATAAATTTGATTAAATATATTTAATAAATCCCAACTTATATTGTACCTAGGTGGGTAGGGGAAGGGTGCCCAAAGTTGGCATCAGCCTAAAGCGGGCACCTCCTAAAAACTGAAGCTAAACAAACTCTACGCAGCCTCACATATCTCATAGCCCTTACCCTCCACCCGCTACTTTATACTATCGTCGTTCCTATTAATTCGAACGAACTTTAAGGCTCTTGAAAAAAAAATATAATTGTAAAGTTATTGTAAATAAAAATATTAGTATTGTGTTTTGTATATTTTTCAATAACCTTCGTTATTATAAAGATATAGGTATCTTGTTTTCTAGGTATATCTTGCTTTTCTTTAATCATACTTGTGTCTAAATATGAAAGCTAATTTTAGGGTAGATCTGATGAAAACTTGGGAACGATGTAAAGGTCCAAAGCGGCAGGACAAAGCGAGCATGCTTACTTAGCTCTGGGTGACATGTTTGATATGCTTTGTTGATTGTTTTGTAATAATGCTTATTTATTAAAATTGTAAAATTTGGGCTTATGATAAATGCACATCATACTCCGGAATTGGGGCATTTTTGTGATTTTGGCAAGAGATTTAACTCTTCATTCTTTATGTCATAGGAGGAAAATCTATTTATGTAGTGATTTTTAATTTTGACTGATTAAATCAAATAAATATTTAAAAGTGATAAGAATTAAACTTTTCTTTGTTTAATTTTAAATTTAATAACTTTTTATATTTGTTAAAAATAAAAATTAATTTACAATTTTTTTTCAAATGTGAGTTTTTATGGTTTCATTTCATTTTCTTTAATTGCCAAATTTATGAAAATAGGACTGCAAAATGACGACTGAATAATTATAAAAATTTTAGATTTACACAAAGTTTACGTCCCTATAATAATTATAATATTATTCCTGATGAATATTCCTACTGAATAGGTAATATTAAAATGATATTCCTGTGCAATAAAGATTCATTATTACTAACTCTCGGATGTTTTTCTAAATATATATATTTTTTTATCTGTAAATTTGATAATAAAATAGACGCATGCTCGTTTTACTCTTATGCTCATACTCGCTTTAGGCCAGCCTCCGGGCAAAGTGAGCTTTCGATAGGTTTCCATATTTTTGATCGTAGTTTACCTAATATTCCTGACACAGACAAAAAATGTATATTGGGTATGAAATTAGAATAAATTTAGCATCTAACAACATGAAAAGTATTTTTCATTTATATGTTATTATAGGTTTTTCTGTCACAGAAAGTTATGGTACCTACCCGTTTCGGGCCCGCTTCCCATAGGCGACCCAATAATAAAAGTATAGACTTATATCATTCAATATTTATTATACACGTTTGAATATCAAAATTCACAATTTTTCTTGAACTTTGAGATATTTTTATGAACGTAAATTAAATTTTCATAAATATATTGATTATAAACAGTCATAATTTTAAATTCTTTAAATTTGTTTCTTAAAGAGTCTCTTGGTCTCATATTATATATTGCGCGAACAGCTCTCTTCTGCAATGTAAATATGGTATCAATGTCAGCCGCATTGCCCCATAAGAGTATACCGTATGACATTAAGTTATGAAAGTAACTAAAGTAAACGTGCATGCAGCAGAACTAAGTCTGCTTGACAAATCAAATATATGAGAACCCCATTGCAATTTTTCATCTAAAGTAATGTCCAAGAAAGTAGTAGATTTAACCAAGTCCAATTCCTCATTATTTAATTGTACATTGGTTCCAACTTGTTTCACGTTTGGTAAAATAAATTTGACACATTTCGTCTTTTTTTTATTGAGTAACAAATTATTGGCGTTAAACCATTGTACAACATCTGAGAGAGCATTGTTTACATCGTCAATAACAGATTGCCGTCTATTAACTTTATAAGTAAGAGAAGTATCATCAGCAAACAACACTATCCCATGTTTTTCCCTCACTAGGTGAGGCAAGTCATTATCTTAGTGGTACACCTATTTTCACCAAAGAGCCAGGAGAACATTTTCCATTTACATCAACTTTTTGAATTCTATCATTAAGATACGAATTAATCCAATCTAGGTACTTATTTTTAACTCCATAATGTTCTAACTTTTTGTATAAGGACTTCATGTTGAACGCAGTCGAACGCCTTAGATAGATCACAGAAAATGCCAAGTGCATCCTGTGATCCTTCCCAGGCTTTAAATATGTTTAGTAATAGTTCAACACCAGCATCTGTTGTAGAGCGACCGGCAGTGAAACCAAACTGGTTTTTGTGTAAGAGATTGTTTTTACTGAAATATGCAACAAGTTGATTAAGAATGATTTTCTCAAAAATCTTACTAAATGTGGGTAAGACTGAAATTGGTCTATAGTTACGAGGATCTAGATTTGAATAATGGAGTTATTATACTTTGTTTCATTAGATCAGGAAATATACCATATTCTAAACAATTATTAAATATTAATGCTAAGTCTGGCGCTACAATGTCAATTATGGACTTAAGTATGTCAACAGAAAATCCCCAAAGATCACTAGTCTTTTTAACGCTAATTGATTTAAATTAAAATTGCTAACACATTGATCTACATTCTCTCTAAGTAAAGCTATAGCTGCAGCGGTAGAAGAATTTAAAGATAACGTTGTAGTCACTGTAATATTAGTAAAAAAGATTTCAAAAGCAGCAGCAACCTCGAGGTCAGACGTAACATATTTATTATCTATATTTAACACTATTTTTACCAGCAGGGGTCAATTGACCCCATTTTATATGGAAAATGTAGGCTTTTAAAAATTGTCGGTATAAATAGTGTTAATTTAAAGTCGATCCTCTGGGATTTAGCTCTTCCAGTTTCCTCATTAATTATTTTCCAAGTTGTTTTTATTTTATTATTGCATTTCCTATTTTATTTTGTAATATGTTGATTTTTTGCTATTTTATATTGTTTTTTAAAAGATTTGGAAATTACCTCATCCCTTACTCATTACTAGTATTAAACATCAATTCCGCATACGTATTATATAATTTTTCTCTATTTTTTGTGTAACTCAGCAGATGCCCAATCACTAAACACTAATTTATCATTAACAACCACAGTTTTTAGAGTAAATACAAAGTTAAATAATTTAATGAAAGCACTAAAAAAGTCATTACCTATACATAATATTGGGGTTTGAATTTTACATTTGGCAAATAGCGTCCTGAGCCATTTTTTATTTGTTTGATACGTTCTACAGTCACTGGTATAAAAATCCATTAAAGATTCCAATAAAGATCCATTTCATTTTGAAAACACCTTATATGCTTAATAATAACAAAAAAATGTTATCATAAAAAAGCAAGCAACATAATGGAGTAGCAATAATACCTACAAGTATAATATATTACAATAACTAATCCAACAGATCACAACAATAAATAAACACTTCTTCTGTATAATTAAAAAACAGGCGCGAAACCGTGCATCAGGTGTACCCCCTCGCGGTAATTTGACAGACTATTAATACGGATTTAGCCGGTTTTAACCGGATTGGGGCGGATTCGGACGGCTCTAAGTGGTTTAGTTGAGCGCTTATGTTGACTATCTACCAGCCTTGCTTAAATATTTATTATTATCAAATTTGTTAGTTCATATATTTATTTTATTTCTACTTATTTACAAACAAGAAAAATTCGACTAGATGGAATATGTCTACATTCCTTACCTTAGATATATAGGAAAGGATATTTGTCTATTTACAAAAAGTATAACCAAAAAACCACAACAAAAGTTACATTCCAAAAATACTGATAGATATTAACTATTTAGTATGTTTAATATAAAATAAATAACATGCTTACATATAAATTCAACCATACTCTTCAAACATTTAAATCTATTAAAATATTATTAACATCCGTTCTAAAATCAATTACTGCAACCGAATTAAAAAAACCGCTCCATTAACAAACTCCGTAAACACTTATCCTTCTAATAGAGTGTTCTCTTTTTAAAAACAAACAAGGATATCACATTATGGCGCCCCGTTCTATTTATAAAAAACATTGCCTAATTGCCGCTTTATTGGTTGATACTTTCAGCTGTGACAGATTGGTTTACGGAGTACGCTTTTAAGTATTTAAAAATGTTTGATATGTGTCTTATGATACTTTATAATGCTGGGTCTATTTTGTTTCAATGCTTAGGTATATTTTAAGCAAAAATTTCTTATTCCGCAATAAATGCCTTGCCACAGATTTTGAAAATAAATTTTTTACCTTTAGTAGTTACAGTCCAATCCGATTTCCTTGACTAATAAAAAATTTAACACTGGCGACCCGTCACTCGATCGCCATTTGTCGCAATAAAAAAAAGGATTGTCTTTTGATTCCAATTTTGAATTCAATCTGCGCGGATCGAGCGCCATGATTTTATTTTCATGACTGCCGTGGGACGCGAGGGTTGCCTCTGACGAAATTTTTAATAATAAATGAACTTAAATCTTGTTATTATATTATGACGAGGGATAATGGGGTGTGATTGTTTTTGTTGTGTTTATAAACTACAATATAGGGGTTGTAAGTGTTTGATAACTTAGTAGGTACGTCTTTGTTTCAAAACACAAAAGTTCTTTATTGAAATCGACGTTATTATCATGTTATTTATTTAATTAATTTCAATATTATGTTTGTCGCAATGTAGGTAGGTAGGTAGGTAAGTGTTCAATTTGATGGTGATCAAACATACGATCATAGTATCTGTAAAACAGTTTTAAAATAAGCACTGAAATCTACATGTCTCGGGTAGTTTATGAAATAATGCCACAACCAGACAGACAGAAGAAATTCGCTTTACTTATAACACATCGCCCAGCGAAGGAGGTGATAAATACTCGGTTTAATATAGTTACCAGATGTTGACTGAAACTTCATGTGCCTTCCCCCTCTACGTTTTAAGCCATTACTTAGAATGTAATTACCAATTAATATTTTTGGAAGTATAACTCAAATCAATTTACTCCTCAAATTTTGAGAATTTTCCAGAGTAAGAAGTACCTATTACAGAACAAGCCACAACACTACACCGAATTGCAAGAAAATCCGATTAGTGCTTCTGATGTATTGTAATTATAACTCAAATCAGTTTTTACAATACCCAGTGTTAATTCCGTTAAATTTAACGGAATTAAAAATATCCTATAGGTTTGCATAACATATGATAACCATATCTAATACCAACTGATTTCTTTTTAATTCTGTATTTTTTTTACCTAAAGGTAATACGAAAATATTGATTGAAAAGATTTTCACGACTATTATATGATATTTATGGTCAATACCATAATATTATATATAGATATAATATAATACCATAATATTATATCTATATATAATATTATGGTATCTATATATAATATCTATATATAATATTATGGTATTGACCCGTCAGAGGGCCGGGGGTCGTAAAGACCGCGCAACCCGAATCACGATGCTCTGGAACAATGATTCCGCTATTTCTACTATTTTTTAGGTAAATGTTTGGGTCCGAGGCATTGTTTATTGAAGGGTTACTTTAGGGTTTGTGTTTGTTTATGTTTTGTTCTTTTATATTCAAATATTTATTCAATTATAGAATTGGAGACAGGAGATACTTTTTATTTTAAAAATTAAATAAAAATGCAAGTAATGGAATGTTGTCTACTTTGTCGTTCTATTTTGTGTTTTTTTAAATAATTATTGTATATATCTGTAAAAAGTTTATATGTTGGGATTTAAATTGAAAGGTTCCGTTACCGTTACCTACCCATAAGAGTTCGTACTCAGATACCTACCTACTACTTGCCTATAGGTGTGACGGGATTATGAACTAAATTACCTGGCTTATTTTAAATGTATGTCTATATCTCTTTGATAATTATTTTACTTCGAAAATACATACAGTATAGCCTTCTGAAACACATACCTAGAGGACCTTGATGTTACAGCTCAAGCATTCGGTAGGTATATCCCAACATTATCAAGAGCGTCGACTGGTATTAAAAACTACTACTTATTTCATTATCTGATGTGTATAAAAAATAACGCAAATAAAAAAAAACCTAATTAGATATTTTGTTTTGTATTAGGTTTTAAGCTAACTCTGGTCTGCCATCCGATTAGCTTATGGTAAATCTAATAAAATAGTATTCGAAGGAGAAGATATTTGTACCTATACGAAAAATTACATGAAGTCGTGATATTCAATTATCTCTCATATTAATAATAAAGAAAAATGTATTAAAAAACCTCTAGGTATGCAAAACATATTCATAATTTCTTCAACAAATGAATTGTTGAAAATAATTGAGTTAAAGTTAAATATATTATGGTTAGAGTGTAAGAGTAGGTATATCTAGAACCGGTACAAGATTTAACAATTAGCTAGATAGCACCTGAATGTAATAGTCAATATAATCTGAGATTTGAATGAAACTACATTCACAACTCAGATTGTAAGTAAAAAATACTAATTTCAGATCGATAATTTGGATATCTAAATTCATTAAGAGCCTTTAAGTTGAAATAAGTTAAAATATCGTAGCTAAATAATAATGTTAAGAAAATATCACTAAAACGTAAGACAGAAACAATCCCTAAATGCTATCAATAAGCCGGTCATAAACAACTCTAACAAAATAACTATTTACTCAACAGCTCACCGAAACTAATGATTTGCTACCGGTAGCGATACTCACAGCGGGGAATGCACCATTATTGAAAAATATTTTTGGACAATTAACTACGCAACCATAAACGTCAGAATAACAAGAAATGTCAAAATGTTTCGCTCCAAACAATTGTTTTTTTTTTTCACCACATTGTGTTGGATTCATTATGCTTTAATAAAGAGCTTTGGGGAAATTGGTACAATTTCTTTCTGGTTAGTTGTAAAACTCTTTTGTTTTTAGAAGAAATATTGGTAGGTAAAACTAGTTAATATTATAATAATAAGGAAAGATTTTTTAAATTATTTTATTGGATAAAAATCAACATAAATAATTTTTAAGAATTTCAAATTAAAATTAAGAAGATCAAATTATTATGAAAACTATATCAATACTAAAACTGCTAAGTACTCGATTTAAACTATAGCTACGTTTATTAAACTAAATATTTCCCATCAACATTGAAACAATAAATAAATAAACAAATTATACCGGCCATTTCGTTTTGCAACCAAAATGGCGTTCGCGCCAAAATTAACGTCATATATAATTGTTGGCGGGATCGGATAAACTGCTATCATTGTGCGCTCAACGTTCTCCAACTGCACTGTTTTATGATATTGTGCTATTACCACTACCATGTTTGGGATCGAGAATAGAATGACTTTGGTGGTTTTTTTTTATAACAATATTTAATTTGTTGTTTGTAACTTAATTATAAAACTAGTTAATTTTTAATTTCAATAATATTTGAAATACATCAGTAATGCCTTCAGTCCTGCAGTCTTTTATAAAGCAGATATGAAATATTACAAATTACTGTAAATGTTTCAATGCTATATGTTCTAGCATTGAAAATAATTTCCATAAGATCTCAACCTATTTGCTTATTTGCATCCAAATAATACATTCCCTCGTTCTCCATCATTACTCATCTAATATGTATATGCAAATTGCTAATTCCAATGGAGATGATTACAATAAAGACGTTATTGGGCGGTTATTTTCATCACATACAATAATAACATTTTATCTATAAAATAAATATTATCAAACGAGCAACTTAGTAATTTTGCCTCGCGCTATACAATGAATAAAAGCTGGAAAATTACTTCACCGACACGTACGTTCAAAACGACATAACTACCACCCGTTGCTGTCTCTTTCTATCACGAGATTCCGTATAAGGGTATCTCTTTCGCACGCACAAGAAAATACAAGCGAGCTAAGCTTTTTCGGTCGCTCCACCGTTCATGAATAGCCTCCGGGTTCCATGATGGCTGATTATACAATACACTACGAAAATACAGTACGCTTTTCCGAGCTTATTTGAAAAGGGTCAGGTTTTCGAAATGTGCCTTTATCTCGCTCGCTATTGGTTGTTTTTAAAAAAGCGAACGCGCCTGCGATTGGCCAAAACAAATTGCCGCGTTCTTTCCGTCACAGATTCAAAACGACGCAAGGGTTGTCGGTGCGAAAAGGTCATAACTAAGGAGGTTTTATATTTAGTTAAGACTTTTCAGTACCGCTCAGTCGAATGAAAATGCACTTACATGATTTTCTTTTCACGAACTGTGAAGTTTTAGAATAGACTTTATTTATTAAGTTTACCTACCTATAAGTTTGACAAATCGTACTAATTTAGTTTAGGATACTTTTGTATAAATTCAGTTTATATAAACAAGACAAAAGACAACAAACCATAAAGAAAGCACGCACTTCTTTATAAAACAATGCTGTTCTTGAAATTCTTACAACAAATTATCCACACTACCACAACGAATCAAGCGCTACCGTGGAATACAATATGGAGACCCTGACAATATTTACAAGTATCGTAAACCCTTTTACGTCACGGGCCGTTTTAATATTGATTTGTTAGAACTGACCAATAATAAGTACTTTTAAAACAAAACAAATATTTTAATAATGCCACTTCTATATTTTAACGGGCAACTGAAATTATGACACGTACATTTATATGAGGCGATAATGCAACTTATGTTTTTTTTGGTAATTCGGGATGATTTAAATCGGTAAAATAACTAAATTTTGTTATAGAAATTTCTCGTTTATTAATAAATGTAAGCATATCATTTTAAATTATTTTGTTCATCTGTAAATATATTAAAAAATAGTTAAGTACCTATTTCCTACCTAATGTAGGTAGGTACTACCAAGAGGCTTTATTATGGTTAATTTATAGAATTTAATATACGTATATATGTTTGTATGAGCACTACATTGTATATCCTACATGAAGAAACATTGAAGGAATAATTTAAAATTATTTCAAATTATTCTGAGAGTTTCTGTTACTGACTTGGCAATTTTTTCCTGATTTATTGATTTATTACCTGATTTTACATGACAAGTAAGTAATGGATTTACATGAAATTATTTAAGATTAGTTGCCCACCCACAAAAAAAACGTTGCAATCGTACATACGATATATCTTGTCGTAGAACCAAAAGAGCATTACGTCCAAGCTCTGTAATAAAGCGCTTCTGTTCCTTAATATTCATTGTGGCTATTTTTCATTAGTCGCTGAATCGCTATAATTGACTTGGCTACAGTTTTGCTTGGTTTTACTTCACTTTGCGAACAGCATATAAATAATAACCTTTATTTAACACAACCATTATTAGGTTTTACAATTATTTTATGTTGTTTAATTTTATACAAATAATAATTAGTGTCTTTTTAATATAAGATTAATTGTTTAATCTTACCTATATCTCTAAGGTACTTTAGTTATGTTTAGTTTAGTTGGTTATGCTCACGGATTCATCACATAATTTTGAATGTTATTTATTTATTACAAGTGAAATAGCTGAGACCTATTTAAAAACTAAAACCCTACACTAAAAAATAAGCACTTTTAAATACCTAAAATATATTTTTTAGTTGGGAAGATTAAAAAAACAATAATTATGATTTCATCACACTCATATGTAACTACTCTTATTTAGGTAAATTAATAAAACAACAATGCTAATATTAAACCGGCAGACGGTCCCACTAGGGGTAGTAAGTTTAGATAGGAAAGAAATAAGATCCATGGACTTCTGCAATTGTAGTTAGTGTTTCCACCCTGGAATCTTGAAGAACATTTAGAGTTAAAAAATAACTCCGGAAAGGTAATGAAAAAAATATAAATGAGGTAAGTAAAAAGGTTAATAAAACTTAAGAAAAAAATACCTTCTCTTTATAATCTATACCTATACTTATTCTTTCAGATCTAGTTATTTACCGCCTCGGCATAAATTTGAATCTATTTAAATAAGTGATAAGAAAAAATCTAGCACATTTTTGAAAAAAAACACCTAAACATGATAAGTTAATTAAAAACAAACACAATAGAGGTCATCCCTACCATACGTCACTCCCCCCAAGATGGCGACCCCATGTATTATTTTTCCCGCTCATTCTCTTATCCTATAATACACTGTTATCAAGATTCAGTCAATTCGATATATTTCTAGGAACATTATTATAAAGTATATTCATGGTGTAATTCTGAGTTATTCATAGCCTCGCCATATTTTATTGGTCATTGTGTTGAAAATGAAAATAGGTTTCATGTGCGTGGACAGATTATAAATTTGCTTTATAAACAGACAATAAATACCTCTCTATAGTTATAGAAACTTTTTGTTTAATTAAATCAAATACTATTGTTTCAAGGCCCTAAACGATTTTTTTATATTCGAAAAGACACCAGTGCAACAAATTTTATATTATTTAAAGTCACTCTTAGTTTGATTATAAAAAATAGCAATAACTTTCAAAAAAAAAGAACAGATATATATATATATTAAATACATATATCAAATTATTTCCACGAACAGAAGCAGTAAATCCTTCAAGAAATAGCGTCCAAGGATATTTTCGCTGATGGTAACCCGCTCTCCCTCAGTAATACGCTTATCATTTATTACTCTTATCTGACTTATATTTGTTATGGCAATATTATCATGTTCTAGAACGGCGGGAAAAAATGGACGTAATAAATCATATTATCATGCAGTAGTTGTTTATTGATCCAGTTTCTTTATATAGGTGTGTTTGTTTTATTGTAATACCTACTAGCTGTTACCGGAGATTTTGTCTGACTGTCCTTGTAATATTATCAATGTGTAAAATTACAATGTTATGGTGACACTAACTAGAACAAGAGTTATTTTATAAACATATTTAACACACAGGGTTATTTGTAATTAATTGGGCACCTCTGGCAGGCAACCTCTCTACATCAATCCTAACGTTTGTTCTACGACTTATTAAAATGAATAGTTTTCAAAATGTAAGTTTTCCCATACAAAACTTATTAGTTGCATCTGAACTGGGAAAACCTCTGAGGTAGGTATTTCGCCCGGGCGTTGATCTTTTGGGTACTTTTTTACAAAATACAGAATAATAAGTAAAAGAGGCATCAAATATTTTGACGTGACAAAGTCTTAAATTAGGTTAAGCTGGGAGTCACTTATGAAAAAGTGTAACGCCAGGTAACGTAACGATGAGTCACCGAACGAGAGAGAGGCCCGCCGAATGCCTTGCGTCTCTCTCCCACTCAAACATGATCGGTCCGCCGAGCAATGTTTTGATTTTCAAATTGATTCTTTAAACTTCATTATTTACAATTACAAATTTTAATTAATTTCAAATTTATTTAGCAAAAATTTGAACCTTCGATCTGAATAAGTGTTTTGATTTTCAAATTAATTCTTTAAAATTAAAAATATTAAAATATATAAAATCAGAAGTGACGTCAAATAACATTATCTGTACTTATTATTATTTAATATGTAGGCCAGTACATGTGACCATACTTGGTAGACACAATTGGAAATAGTATTTTTTTATAACTGAAAAAAATATATATATATAAAATACTGGTAGCAAACAATAACTTCAATGATCGATATCTCCGCAACTAATTGATGTATCGAAAAAGTCTGTAAATAAATTTTGTAAAAAATAATAACATCAATAATATAATATAAAATAAATAATATATAAAATGATTTTACGTGACAACGTCTTCATCCTATCCTCAACAAAATCACTCAAATTATTAAAATATTGTGCAATTTAATAATATTCATATCAATAAATATTCTACCGAGAAAAAGACGTGGTCACGTAAATCTTCGCCCGTAAAACCGACTTTACAGGCAACCATATTTTTTTGTTTTGTTTTTTTTTCGTGTTGTATATCAAAATTTGAAGTAGTTCGTAGAACAAATGTTGCTGGGATTGATGTAGAGAGACTGCCTGCAAGAGGTGACCAATTAATTACAAATAATCCTGTGCAGGTCCAGAATAATTTTCTTAGGTAAACTATAGGTAGGTATATAACAACTAGGTTAGTTTTTTTAGGTAAGTACCTACCTATATACTTACTAAAATAGGTCCTTACAAATTAAATTGGCGTTTTGCATGGGAGGTACACAAAGTCTAATATTTGTTACTATAATGTCCTTTATTATTCAAATTATTAACCATTGTTCTCCAAGCGCTTTTGCCATCTTATAGGTAGTTTATTGATCTCTTTACTAAAAGAAACAGTCGGACGGGAATCAATAAAGTCTCTAAAGGTGATTTGGACTTGGACCCATCAGAGTTGAATATTTTTCAATGCAAGTTACACAAATTTCCAAAAAAAATGGTAATCTGTTGGAGCAAAGTCCGGTGAGTACGGTGGATGTCTTAGACATTCTAATTGAAGCTCTTCTAATTTGGTAGTCGTCTGTCGTACAGTGTGTGAAGCAGCAGTGGTGTGGAGCGATTAACCCAGCTAGGTTATTTAGCAGCTAGCTTTTCCATCATGGTTTGCAATTGCTGACAATAGACATCTGGCGTAATAGTCTGGCCAGATTTGAGAAAACTGTAATGAAGAATACCGGCACTAGTAGACCAAACGCTTATAAGTATTTTTTCTGTGGTAAATTTTTGCTTTCGGGCAAAATTTTACTGGCTGACCAGGGTCCAATCATTGCGATGAGCGCTTTGGATTATTGTAAAGAATCCATTTTTCGTTACAGGTAATGATTCGATTTAAAATCCCTTGATTATTATGCCGGCTCAATAATGTAACGCAGCAGTTGACGCGGGATTGCTTGTTTGCTTCAGCCAATTCAAGAGGTAACCTTTCAAGCTTTTTAATCTTCCTAATTTGCTTCAAGTGGATTAAAACAGTTTTATCACTAACACCGCAGCCTGTAGCTAACTGGTACGTGGTTTGCGATGGATCCGCTTCCGCCGATGAAAATAGATGTGTAAATCTGTAAATAATTAAATTTGGAACTGCTGTCCAAAGAGGAGAATTTTGTGATTAGTGGCCAGTACGAAAACGCCAATTTTGGTTGTAAGAACACAAATCTAATTTGTCTCCTACTTGATGTACCTATAGATGATACATACCTACCTATATAAATAGAGGTACTTAGGTACATTAAAAAATAAGATATGTTAGATTGAGAACTTTTTAAATAGCTGATAGGTAGGTACACGATATTGATCTTTTTTTTGTAAATAAAGTAAAAATGTTTTTTTTTAATCTGAGGACACCATTAAGGAGATTTAAATAGCTTTTCTAATAAACATATATTGATGGTGTTTAATAAAGGTGTGTTATAAGGGGAACACATATTATCTGGAGGCGGTGATACATCGCTCTATTAACTGGAGCCTTACTTCCGGTTAGATTAAATTACCTACCGGAATATTGTATCTTTAGGTGTCTTACTATTTTTTCGTACGAAATGAGATATCTCTTTATTATTAAAGTGTATTGTTATGTTTGTTTATTTAGATATAATACAAAAATAATTAATACATAATATTTGCGTATTTGTTTGTTTTGTTTATTCGTAAACTTAGGTAGGTATATCTAAAACTAATGACTGATTCTAAAAATGTGTTGTACAAAGATATATAATGTGTAGAAAAAACAACAAAAAAGAACTACAGTAAAAACCTAAACATTATTAAAATAAATAAAAAACACGAAGAAAGCCAAATAAAGTCCTTAATTTTTTTAACAACCACAACCGATTACGTGCAATTATATTACTTTTATATCTTATACAAAAAGAAACTGTATGGATATGAAATAAAGTTCATATTAGAATGCACTGCCTTTTCCTTAATATATATCCTAATTCTAGTTTGAAGCAAAATGAACTAAATCTATAGTATATAAAGTCGAAATTCAAATAAACGTGTGTTTCAAGTCCCACCCTCACCAGAAGGCGTGGTTGTTAACAATCTCTACAGACTCCACAAAACTCATCGGGTATCCGACCGATACGGACGTTCGAAATTTAAACGAGTGTTAGTGGCCAGTGCGTGAATCGATATATCGATTGGTGATGGAATCGGAAATCAACAAGATGACCAAGATACCGCCGAAGAACTTCTCGATCGAATCGATAGTTGGCATCAATAGACGGTCTCCGGAAATCGATATCGAGAATACTATGACGGATTTTAATTCGGAGGACGAAGACTTGAAGGGTAGGGATGGGAAAATGTACTACTTCCAGCAAAACCGTGTTCCGAATTTTCCGTTTTTCATGTCTTACGATAAACGTATGAATAACGGTTATCCTGAAAGCCACGGCCCTGAAGACTTGAAGAGAGCGAGTCCAGGGAGTGTGAGGAGTGAGGTGGACAGCGACGGAGCCGACGACAGACCACATGGTGAGTTAAGATTGATTTATTTTTAGATAATATACCTAATCATACCTCGACTGGTGTACAGTTAAACTAGACTAGAGTTGTTCTATTAGGTACCTTGGGCTTGCAATAATACAAAAAGTATTCTATTACCTGGCCTTATCAGGTCAGAATAGTTCCAGTTATACGACTATCATTTTACATCATTATACACAGAAAGACGCGTTTTTTATGTGATGATTAAATTAATATTATGCGTTCACTTCAATAGATTTTGAAATTAATGACCGTTATACCATCAAAACGAATACAAACGCAAAAAATATTATTTAAAATAGTATTATTATTATCTTGACTATTTAAAATCTGTCATAAAAGTACAAATAAACTCAAATGCCATTTTTAGTATTATTTACGTACCGCCTCGAATAGCGGTACAAGACGGAACCAAAACATGCCGTCGCGACGGAGTAGTTTTTATTACTATTGTAAATAACATTATCATTATTAGTTGCCTTTATTATAAGTAATTTTAGACATCACATTTATATCACGCTTAATTTTAAATAAATAGGTATGTAATAATTGTTAAATTAGTCTAGCTTTAGTTATAATGCAGGTACTAATAGATACTTAGGTGTATTATTAAAGAAAACGTAATATACTTTACCACGGTTTTCACAAAATTCTGACGTCATAAATTATATCCTTCCTTATATCTTTAAAGTAAAGAATTATTGAAAGTAAGGATTTTATAATAATCAATAAAGTAGGTACAAAATAGCATACCCACGACCAAAAAATTGACCATTATTTGAGAATTTAATTATTATAATTAAGTATTTACAATAACCAGACGTTACGATCCCAATTTGTATCTTTCCAATAGTCTTGATAGGTACAACAGATTAGATTCAGAGGTTTCAGAGACAGTCAGCCAATATCTATAAATACCAGTTACAATGCAATTTTTATTTCTTAATCACATACAGATACTATATTTTTGAATAACAGATATTTTTATACTTGGACTACTTATAAATGGATACAAATTAAGAGTCTAGCTTGTCTTACCTTATAATAGGCAAAAAACATATAATCATGCATATTTGTATTGTAATATTCATGTTCCAGTAATTCCTTACCTAACTTCAATATGAATAGAAATGTTAAACTTCACGGTTAAATTAAAACAAAATATTTTGGACGTCCAGTAGCAATTTGTCTCAACAACATTGTTTTATGTAAAACCTCTTTTCTCATTTGCCATTTTGTAACAGCATGATATCTGTCAAAATCACCGCCAAAACAAAAGACGTATAGACAATGAGTGCTTTTTTCTTAGGTACAGTCCTTTGCTCAATTATGGACTGATCTTTTGTGGCGGTGACAATAAAGTTTGTTTAAAATTTCTCTTTTATTGCGGTTTGTTAGAGCAATAACCTTAGTTATTGCTCCCATATTCTGTACAAACTATAATGTTACTAGGAAAGCCGCAATTAAATGTATTACCACAGCCAAAACCATTTAAAGTAAATACTTTTAGAAAATACTTTTTTTTTATTAATTATAGTAGGATGATCATTTCAAACCTATAATTGAGATGTGGTTTGTCAATAATGTTATAAATTTATTAATGATTCAATTATTAGGTAGGTACTAGGTGTACCTACGTAGTTTATACATCTTTGTACCTACTGTACTAAAATTGTCTTGTTAATTGTCAATCTTGACAATTCTTATCTTATCTTAATAATTCTTTCTTGTTTCTTGTACGGTATGTCTTCAAATGTACAAGAATGACGAATAAAAATAGTCAATCTATAGGTATAGGTGTCTCTGAAGACATAGGTAGGTACTATACCAGAACCAAGAAAAATTGTTATTGTTGTTCAACTTGGTTAAATAGAGGTTGAAAAAGTTAAACAAAATATTATTTGAAATAGAGAGTTATCGAAATACGTAAACAATCTATTGGTGGTTTCTGATCTGAATATAAAAAAATAAAATAGAAATTTAACAATAAGGGGATTTATAATGGTATGGACTAGTTACCGCGAGCATACCTAATGGCTAGATGTCTACTTAAATATCCAAACAAATGTATACACATTGTTTAAAATGTTTAATATTAAAACAGATACATAATCAAAACAGATTGAATATGTTATAAAGCAATTTATCAGCGAGGTGCTATCGTATTAATAACTTGAGCGTAGTAATAACGGTCCATGATGCTGAGAGATTAAAATGAGATGAGCGAAATATAAGGCTTCGAACACACTGTTGTCGATTATTTTATTTTTGAGTTTTTAGCAGTTTGTTTTTTTTCATAAATTAGTTATAACTTCCTACCTACATCGCATTTGACTTATCTGGAATCATTGTAAGGTAATTTAAAACTTAATAGAGAAATATTAAATGGACATAATAAGAAGTTTATTATATAGGTATGTGTTTCTAAGTTGTTTGTTTTTATCCGTTTCTAAGGCAAAGAAAACAATATTTTAAACAAGGGTAACTTTAGAATTTACCGCTGTGATTATTTCAATGAGTAAATATTTATAAAGTAGAAGAAAATTTTATTTCTAGAAACAAATTCTAATAAAAAAACTGATTTAAGGCTATAACGATAATAAAACTGCTACTGTATAGCAAGCTAAGCGTTTACGTAAAACTTACAGCCACATGTACAGCTAGTGCGTGAAAGAGATAGCACTACCGCCCCGCCCTGATTGGTGGGGAGAGATACGAGGTACGTTATTGGCTAGCGCATTATGGATTTTTAGTAGACCGCGGTAATGTGAAGTCATTACGATATTTAAAATAAGAATTATAATGCTCTTTAATCGATGGCTTGCTATATTCATATACGAGATTTTAAATCAACAAAACAGTTACACTTTTTCAGGAATAAACTTATGGTTATTAGATATATCTACATACATACATACTGACTACTATTATTGACTACTTTTTTAAAATCTAAATCGATGCTTTTCTAGTTAAATCTTAACACTATCTCATAATTATTTATATTTTTTTTACTGTTGATATTTTATAAGGACTATTCATTCTAAAGCGAATTAGCTTATATTAAAAGTACAGGTACTCATTGGATATCAATAGTATACAGATTGCTCCATTTTCTTAACAATACAACTTTAAAATAAACTATAATTATTTCAGCTTAACTGTAACTTTAAAAGTATTATCACAAAACATTCTATAAGCCATCATAACACCATTAACACATAACTGTTCGGTAATTGCGGCAAAGGGACCGCAAACAAACTAGGATTACCTGAAAAACCTTCAGTGGTTTTGGACCCTACGCTAATGCAATAAGCACCATACAAAACCAATTATCATATTTTATAACGCCTTTGAAAACACCGCTTTTTTACATTTTTATTGGTTACCGTTGCAATTGTCTTTAATTTTCGTAAAACTTTTAGAATTATATTTTTATTTATTACTTTGTCGTAGTTTTTATTGGCATTCGTATCAATGAGTACCGACTATCTACAGAGTAATATAAGTTACATATTTTTACATTAACAAAAATATTTTTACCTTAAAAATGCTTAGATATACCTACCTATATACCTATGTAAGTATATATTTCGATTGATGTCTCCGTCTTTACAATGTTCAATAGATTGTCCATAAATGACCTAAAATAAACATTAACAATCAATTATAGCTAAACTTTAAATATAGACATTATTCAATACAAGTTATTTATCCACAAAATGAATCACAAACGGTATTAAATAATAAAGCAGCTGTCGCAAATTGACCACAAAAGTCAACTGACCGTAAATGTCAATTAGCTTTACAAAACGTCAAATGTCACGTATTCCCGCCACAATTGAATTGAAGAGTAATTAAAATTGTCTATGCCTTTAGAAAGGTTAAACGTCAGCGCGTGGGTGTCACACTGACATTAGTCGATTTGTAATTACCCCTGACGTGCCGTGACCGGGCAGTAAACGGCAGTACGTCTTGTCAATTGGGCTTAAACTGATTTTGTTTTTATTGCATTTACTCCCCACGGAGATATTTATCTTCATTATATTGTTGCCGACTAGTAGATACGGATTTTATTATGAAAATTGCTTTAGGGGGAACGTGCCGAGGGATGACACCGTATAATTGGCAACATTGGATAATTGCTCGGCAAATGTTTTGAATGAATTCTAAATTGTTTTAATTCTTATGGGGGAAGTCAATTGTTTATGGACTAGTGTGAAATAAACTGTATTTAGAAAAGAGTACAAACAACGCTTATCATACGATGTATAGCTATGCATATCTACCTATGTAATCATTTAAAAAACACAGCACATAATTTTAACCAACATATTTGCTTTATACATTTACATAAAAATATATCTTGTATCTTGCAAATATTAAGATGATTAATATCGTAGTAAGTATACCTAGATGATGTCATCTCACCAAGAACAAAATTTTGCAAAACCATTTAAACATTTTTAGAAACTAATACCGAGTTAAACAAAAACAGTATTCAACTCATCCTAACTAATAGCAATCTTTATAATGTATCGTGATCGGATTACCATTAGATATAAAATCAACCAAATAGCATCTCCAATTTGAAATAGTCATGTCGTGAACAATAACTGTACAATTAGCAGCGCGTGCGAGGGGTCGATGATACCAATTGTTATATACGTGGCTATTACAAGGGCTGTTTGTCGTAGGACGGACACTATTAATTAATTTGGCGCTTAAGGTAACCTATTTAGAGTGATTGATTCTATTGGTTTGTGTTATTGAGCTGTTGGTTGTATCTTAATTGTCTATGGTTTGTATAAGATATTGTTGATTAATGTCTGTATAAGGTAACATTTTTAAGTTCTTAGAGGATTTCATGTTACGATTAAATACATTTTTTCTTAACTGAAGATGTTTTAGCTTATATAGATTGAAATTATAGTATTAGTTATCAGCACAAATACCTAAAGCGAAATCCGAGACAGTTTTGAAACTCAGATTGTAGATTAATTAATTTCAGTCGTTAATTAATAATTTATGAATATTATAAAAAAATCGAATTCCACATAGGTATACCGCATAGGTATACCCAAGAATACAAAATATGAACTAATTACCAAAGTTTTTGATATCTACTAACCAGCTATAAACATTTTTATGAACATTGTTCAAACAGCCTCAATACAGTTACAGAAACAAGATCTGTTAGCGCAGTCGTATGAACAAGTAGAAGCGAGTTCATTGTCTAACACATTAGTCCAATAATTCGAATGCTCTGAAAGCGCTAATCGAAACAGAGATGTTTCATAACATCTTAATAATGTATGGGAAATTTGCTCTTATCGCCCGCTAATAAGGATGTTATTATTGTGTCGTATTATGACATTGTTTTGTAGGTCAGGGTACAATATAATATATAAGACATTGTATGTTTAGAATAATGTAGTTTTATTAAACAATAATAATAATAAATAGTGTCATTAGTATGTGCACAACCTTATATCCAACTTGCCTAAATGGATTGTTTTTTTAATTAACATACACGGTGAAACAATGATGACACAGTTTCGTAATAATATCCCCATATCAGTGTTCGGGGACCGCTCTTTAGATTCTGTCAACCAATAAAAATATCTTCCGTTTGTTAATGGAACGGAAGCTAATTCAGGAAGCTTTCTAAGTTGTCTCTGACATATCTTGTTCTTTTTTTTGAATAGACACACGCCAAGAGCGCAGCTGGTGATCATTCACCGGCGAACCAAAAGAAGTTTCATGTCGTGTTTTTAATTTTAACAAACTATTGAATGAAAGGAAGCTACCGGCTAGACTATTGCAAATTGGTTTTTAAGTGTTCTGTCGCCACCCAGCATGGGAACAAGTCAAGTGGATGAGACGCCGTTGTCCACAAAAAAAAAGAATTTCAAGCACTTACACACGCAATAAATATTCTATAATGATGCTCATTTATATTTGCGAAAACGATTCACATGATGTTAATTGACGATGTGCTAAACATGTTTCTACAAACCTACGCAATGTATTCTAAGTAATAAAAATAAATATTTAATTAGTCGAACAATAAATAATTACACAGCACATTTTACACCGGAAATCAATTGAACGTTTTCACTGTAATCACACCGCCATTGCGGCCATAGACAATAAACGTGACTTGAAAACGTTCAATATACTTTCGGCCAGTGTCAATAAGTTACCGCGTTTTAAATTTAGAACCACTTCAGCGACTAATCAGATCTGTAAAGTCGGCGTTCGGTGCTTCTTTTTTTCTAAATTAAGTCGGCGACTGACTGAGCGTTTCGGTTTCTTTATGGCCAGTGTTTACGGTAAAAGAATAAACTCATGAACACACAGGGTATGGGAAAATATTTAATTAGACAATAGCTTATTTGTGTTTGTTTTGTGTTAATGTACTCCTTTTGAAACGCTGGGCGCGTACAATTAGCACCTCCGGCTACTGGTTCCAGAACGAAAGCGGACGTATGATTTTATGATAAGTCAATCTTGAATTCTGTTTGTAATTAGTTGTGTGTAAGGGGCCGGTGTTCTTTATACAAGTAGCTGATGTCTAGACAAAACAATCATTACGATAAGGGATGCTCGTGTTCAAGAGTCCCGCTCTGAGTACTACTTATAACCCTTTAGAGGCATTTCTTAGAGCAGATAACTAATAATTGGTCCAAGAAGCTTGACTGTCTGTTATTATAGAACATGTTTTGTGTATACACGTACAGAATAAGATATAATTCAATATATTCGATATTAATAATTTATTTTCTTTGTTCACAGAATCACTCAGCCCGCAATCGGAACCAATAAATACCTCAAGCTCGGCACCCGACCCAAACATTAGGTGAGAATTCTTACCACATTAACAATACAACTTAATAATTAGTATTATTATTCGATATTTAAAATATTTATTACCGCTAATAGCGTAGTGTATTATTGCCTATAAAATATGGGATCCTGGGTTCGATTTTCGAGCGTTACCTACCTATAAAAGTTTTAATTAATGAAGTTATTGCACTAGTCAATGAACATTTTTTTTACATATCTTGAATGAAAGTTCTAGTTCTTGGAAGATAGTTGGGCCAAAGTTACCTCGATATTTTAGTTCATACACACGTTTTTAGCTTAAGTAAGCTTATCATAGAAAAACCTACTGAGGTTAATACATATTCAAAATTCTAATCTAAATTCCATCCATCCAGGCGATACAGGACTGCTTTTACCAGAGAACAGCTGGCCCGGCTGGAGAAAGAGTTCATGAAAGAGAACTACGTTTCACGTCCGCGGCGGTGCGAGCTCGCGGCACAGCTGCAGTTGCCGGAGTCCACCATAAAGGTGAGTCTGATTTTTAGTAATTAGATTAGAACGTTTATACATGTCTTTTGTTTTTTGAATACATATACCTACTATATGAGACATGCTATGTTTAATACCTTAACTTAAGAGCCGTAAGGTTGAACCACCTACCTTGGTTTACACGTAATTGTTGATATTACAACATTATGAAACTGAAAATTTCACAAGTGCACCCACGATGTGACCTGAATAGCCAACCTCAGTTCAATTACTTACGAACCTTCGTAACTTTGACAACTTTCAGATAACATGACGTTTAACAACTCGCCCACCATGTTCTGGATACACATGTCAAAATAAAGTACCTAATTGAGTTAACAAGAACATAACCAGAGACATTAACACGAGCTTAGTCATAAAGCTTTCATTTATTTTGTAATGTCACTATATTTAACAACATATATAACCTCGCACATCTAATATAGGTACATACTCGTATGGCATAGTAACTTCCTTCAACATGCCCTTTAATATATAAACGAATATTATTTCATAATCTACATTTCTCTATCTTATATCTATCTCTCTTCATTATAATGTATGCGTCCATGGTCAAATGAACAATTATTCTGGTAGTTAGTAAGATAGCTTGGATAGGAATATTACACAGGATTAAATCTGTAAGCGCTATAAATGTACAAGATTTTCTTTAAAAACAAAAGACGAACACCTTTTTTAATATTTTATCACTCATCCAATATTAAGATTATTTCGAACAGAACTCTGTATCGATGTTAATGTTTCTTGTTATTTACACAAGATATGAAGGCTTATTGTGTTTAGAGAATGATTCTTCAATTAGATCCACAATAATTTCCATCACAACCGCTTTATGGCGCACCGCTAATTCGCAGAATTACGGACAAATGTGTGAAACCAGAGAACAATTTGAACAATACGAATTTTTAACTTTACTATACTTAAATAAAATATTTTGACATATTTAAATCGCGATTAATGAAGAATATTTTAAACAGACCTGTTATTAGTATAAGTTTATTTCCACGATTGTATGTTTTTATTGTTATAATATATGATAGATAGGTATTTTGTTTTCAAATGAGCAGTTAATGTCCGTTAAGTCTTAAGTCTATTGAGGTCGTTTTTTTAAGTTTCCACATTAAAACACCGCACGCCAATTTAAATATAAATCCGTAAACTCAGTCATAATGTCAATTATCACTTCCACTAAAAAAGAAAACCGACGATAAAAAACGTGTTTATGGCTCATTCGAATTTTACATTGACGCTAATTTGTTGATGTTTAATAAACCCGATATATTCAGTAGCCGGTCCCCGCTAATGAACATTATGCCGCGTTCACATCACCGTCATTAGTCTATGGATCGACTTGTCTATGGTGCATCTGTTTTATGGCGTTTATACCAATTAAAAACTATTAAATTAACCGAAGCTACCATTTGATGATTGTAAACTTTG
Source organism: Napeogenes inachia (assembly GCA_959347355.1). Classification (NCBI taxonomy): domain Eukaryota; kingdom Metazoa; phylum Arthropoda; class Insecta; order Lepidoptera; family Nymphalidae; genus Napeogenes; species Napeogenes inachia. Next base: position 1,836,586 of record OY365794.1, read on the forward strand.
TTTTTGGTGTGTTTGTTTATTGTGATGGATTTTTATTACAGTGTAAAAGGAATTTTAATAACATAATTTAGCGTCATTTGTTATCGGTTGCAAGTTAGGAAAAAAATGTTTGACCTGTGAACTCAATTTACTCTGTATTCATTAATTTCTGACAAAATATATATTTTTATTATATGCCTCTAAAACATAGGTATTTCTCGGTAGAAAGTACCTAATCATCGCGTCTATGATGTAACTGAAAGCCGCCATCTTGTTTTCACTGCAAAATTCCCGGCAATTAACACGTCATTCGCAACAAATTACAAAAGAGGTTTTACAGCTCCCTTAGGAAATCCTTTGTGTTTACTTTGTTGTCTCAGAACCATCACAGCTCTTAATGATTTTAAAACGACTTTCAATACTGCAAGAGCAATATTTGTGTTTGTTTGATGTTTATTGTAGTTGCTTTAATGCATCGTGAGTCTTTCGCGTTATTTGCTTACGAAAATGTAGGTTAACTAAATAAGTACCTACAATACAAAATGAAAATTGCACTTCACCACAGAGAAGGTATATAATAAGATTGTTTTATCAAAAAATATATTACAGTTACTATAAATCTTTATAGTAAATATAATATATTTTTTATATCTACAACAAATCATAAGCTTGGCGATAACAGAAAATAAATACTTAATATATGTTTCCATAAGAAAATGCGAAAACATTAATATTTAAAAATAATTCTTAACTAAAACCTTTACACACCTCTGGTTTTTACTTTATTTCTTTCTTAACTTATTAGCTTTTTTATAATTTGTACCATACAATCCATAAAAAAAACTACACACCACTCAACATAAATTACTTATTACTGTAATAAAAAGGAACCAAAATATATTTCATATAGAAGAAATATAATTAATCCTAATTAAAGAAAAATTAAATGCAATCGTATTTTATAAATTTACATTGAAACGTGTACAACGTGGTCGTGACTCGTGAATGGTGATCGAACTCCTACGTGTTAGGTATTTATGACTTGGTTTAATTGCGTCTTGCCTTAGTGTCGTCTGACTTGTTTTACTTTTAAGGTTTCTTAATTAATATTAATGATATGCCGGATGTTTGTTATAATGTATTAATAAACTTAGATACATCCCGTTCTGAAACCGAATGTTCTAAATCAACTCAGATATATTTAGAAAATGGTTATTAAATTTTATAATTTTTTACCTTTTGAGTTTTCTATCGGAAATTAATAATCGATCTACAATCAGAGTTTTTAATCAACGATTATGACGTTTTCATTTGTAAGTTTAGGTAACAAACTAAATGTAGGTAGGTACTATGTACAATAATTACTGCATCTTAGGCAGTAAGTAGGAGTCTTCATCAATTATCTGCGAAATCTGTATCATGAGTTGCTTTTAATGTTGATTATAACTAACAATCTGTTTCTTTATCAGGTATGGTTCCAAAACCGACGGATGAAGGACAAGCGTCAAAGGATAGCCGTGGCTTGGCCCTACGCCGCTGTGTACAGCGACCCGGCCTTCGCGGCGTCCATCTTACAGGCCGCGGCCTCCTCCGTAGGGCTCCCGTACGGATACCCATCCCCCGGTCTGATACCCCCCTTTCACAACCCCCAGCTACTACCCTCCGGATACCCATACCCCTACCCGCCGTACCCGAGATATCCCTACCTTCCCCCCACACCCACCTCCCCCGTAAACGGAGAATCGAATCTCCGACCGTCCTACCAGAATTTTAACATAAATGTCGATAAATAATTTTATTAATTGTAAATAGTTTTAAGTACTAATTTATTAAAATAAAATCAATTATATTATATTAAGTTTTAATGAACAAAAGACAATTTGTAAATTTCATTCCATTCTGTACAAATTTTATATTAAGTTGATATTTTAATAGCATTTAATAAGAATGTAAATAATTAATGTTAATATATCGTATAGTGCAATATAATATTATATTAAATAATAGCTTAAACACAATTATTTCACAAAACCTTTTCAAAGGCTTGATAGGTTGCAAATTTACTTGAAATCTAAATATTTCAGTTGTAAATGACCTGTACATAGCTGTAAGTGTTTAAATGTTTTATTATTATTATTGTCATTAGTTTAAGTTCATTGTAAATTAAGAATAAAAGACGATATGAGGTTGTACCTATATGTTTTGGTTTAATTCATTCTAAAAAAGGTGCGAAACAGTCGTGCGGAGGATTTCTTTTTAACCTAACAAATAAGTATTACTTATGACATGTTCGCTGTAATTTTCGTTGAAAATACTTATCAATGACTATTAATAAAAAGTGCTCACGTACAAATAAACCATAACTATATTTTTTAAAGTGTAAAAACCTCATTACAAATTAAATCTTCACGTTACAACAAATTAGTATTTAGCAGCGAGAAACAACAGTCAAGAAAACATGGTCTGTATACTTCATAGAACATTAAACCAATCAACCAGTTAGACTTAAACACCTGAAATTCCGATATAAATATTCAACTACCAATAAACGAAATAATTATGAACCTGCGATTGAATAATATACCATCCAAAAAGACATTTTAAAGAAGTTTTCATTTTGGAAAATATAACTAAATAATTAAAATAGACTCACTACCTTTTATTTACGTGATTAATTTCACCACAGAAATAAACCGTTAATGTTACCCTAAAAACATCTATGGCCTTACTGCAACATTAATGTTTTACTTATAGATAAAGTAAATACTTTACTCTCTGTATAAAACGACGTTATCTACTGAGAATATCAGTCCCAATTATCTAACCCTAGAACGAGTTTAGACGTTACGAACCTTTTGAGTTCTAAATAAAAAAAAAACAGTTTTCGAAATCGTCATTTCAAAATAAAATTATTATACCTACTTAATAATATTTTTTTAATGTTAATAGATTATGATTCGTATAATGTGTGTAATAATTCTGTTTTGATTTTACGACTTCGATAAATTGTCATAGTGGTATGAAAATACATATTTTATAATATTATGTTTAAAGTTAAAATACATAATGTGTTTTATTCACAATTTTGGTGAAACAAACATGAAAACAATTATTTTAGTTCATAATAAAATATAAAGCGTCACACAGGAGCCGTGACAAGTGGAAGCTAGATTAAAACTAGAGCAACACACAAACAATGCCGGCAACATAATTATATCAACAAAATAATCTAGTTGAATTAGATGAATTCAAAAATAATGTGAATGTGAATAATGACTAATCAAACTACACACGACAATTATAATTAGGTATTACTTAAAAAGTTCACCGATTCTCTTTACAATAGAATATAAAGATAGTTCTAACTTCTACTGGATCTGGTACCGGCGTTTACGGATTTAAAATTTTAATAGTCTTTTGGAAATTTCGTTCACTGACAAATACCGGTTCAAATTTTTCAGATAGTGTAACTCAAAAATTTGAAACTTCTTTCTGATCCGCTTTTAAAACACATAATAAACGCCATCTACTGGCAAATAAGAAAAGTAATGAATTTATTTTCAGCGCCATCTGTGATCGAATAGCAAATCTGATTAGACATTTATTTAAGACAACCAATTTGTGAGATAATATCCAAATAGACACTAGATCTCGTTTAAATAAATTCACACAAAGTCATTTGTATATTTATGTACATAATATATACTTTAACCTCATATTGTGACCTTGACATTGTCGAGTTAATATAATGAAAACTATACCAAAATCCCCATCTGATGTATTTCTAATAGAGCCTATATATAGTCATTTAACTGCAACTCGATTATGGGTTGGCTTGAACATGGTAGTCCTGCCCTATCGGCTATCACAGATGATCAGCGTGAAGTAGGTAACGATTGTAGCTACTCGTCGTCGTTTGACAACAATGCCCAAAAAACAGTCACAACATTGATCTTTCCTACAATTTCAACAGGTCGATGGTAATGAAGATGATAAAAAAAAATTAAAATTAAAAAACCCCGATACAAAGACTTCTAAAAAGAATAAAAATAATATTATTATGTACTTATTGAAGTCGTTGCTTTGGGGAACCGTTGTACGTACGAGGACGATGGTGTCTATTTTACGAAGTTGCAAAGGGCTTAGATTATACGATTCGATATCGTAATCTTTTTATTTTTCTTGGTAACTTACTTGCATTTTAATTTCTTCCTTTACTAAGTACTAAGACGCAACGACATTAAGAGAGTTTTTTTAATATTTTTTTTCTGATTTTTAAAGTTATGTTACTGGTTTCATTATTGTACTAAATAAACCTGGGGACACACAAATTTTCTCTTGCTTAAGTATTTCTATCAATATTTAACCTATACGAACCTTTCACCCGCACCTATAAAACTTCAATATCTTGGAGAAGACTGCTTCTATTTCGACCTATAGATTCGATAGCTAAGAAACATAGCTTTCGATTAAAAAAACTTCATTTAAATCCGTCCACGCGTTTGGCCGCTACGTTGCCACAGACAGACACACAGATACTCAGATACACAGATTCACAGATCAAACTTATAACACCCCTCTTTTTGAGTCGGGAGTTAAAAAAGGTCGATGGTGAGATTGCAAGACTGTATGTCACCGTAAGTAAGTACAATACTAAGTCAAAGTTCAGTTCAGCCCGTTGTCATATATTATACCTAGTGCATACCTAAATACATACCTATTATAAAATAATATTATTGAGTTGATTACAAAAAAAATATTTACCTATCTAATAATCTATCTATCTATCTATATCTAAGAACCTCAGGGAAATTAACTAGTTAAGGAAGCAAACTAGGCAATCATCAAAGTAGGTATCTTTCTCTAAAAAAAATACACAAAGCCTTGAATGTTTAAAACGCGTCGTCAAGACGAGTATAAAAACGACTGAAAACAGCCGCATCGTGCTCATTTCCTAATTATTTAAATGTAAGCGGACGTGTAGCAAAGAAAAGTAGTGCAACTAACTAGATAAGATTATTAAAAAAAAAAAGAAAGTTTATTAAGTTTACTATTTCAAAATGACAATTTTGACAATATTTCATAATTTAATAAAACCTAAACAAAAGTAAAATTCAAATTTTGAATTTAGAACAGTTTCCCAAAAAAAAAACAAAAAGGTTTTAGTGAAAAGTAAAATAAATAACTATGGATTCAAACTGGACTTACCATATAGGCCTCCGGTCTCCAAACTTCACAAACACGACGGTCAGCTTACAGGAGAACTTCGAAATAGATCTCGAAGACACGAATTGGATTTTGACTTCTTCTTTCATCATATTCACGATGCAAACAGGTATTATATTAATTTATATTTACATTATAATCATATAATAATGAGGACACATGCATTAAATATAATAAAAACTAATGGTTCATATTCTATTCAAGATAAACCATCGTTTTTGGTATGAATGTTGTAACGAATGGTATGACTCTGTTTGTAAGCATCACCTATAATTTACTGAGCGTGTTTTGAGCACAAACACAAAATTCTGATGATAGGTGGTTTAATGTAATTTTAGCTCATTTTGGAGAGATTTTATTCGCAGCTTAACAAAGGGTTTGGGCTACGAATTTTGTTACATTAAATAAAAATAAAATAAAAATACACAAAATTAAATAAAATTATCCTATTCTTAATATGAAAATAATATTGCGGTCTGTATCCCGCTGAATGTAAAATCCTTAAATTTTATCAAAACAGACCGTCAGAGCATTTTATAATATTAAATATATCAAGCACGCTGGTAGTTTCATAGCCAACGATCTTAATATAAAAGTGTGTTGCTATGTTGTTCCTTAATAGAGCACTAGAGGATATTTTATATCAATCGCAATTTGATCCTGAAAGAATTAACATTTCTGGCAATCAAAAAAAAGGGCAATCATAAAAAATACTATGTACTTAGAAATAACTATGTATGTACAAAACATTTTTTTTTTTTCGTTTATAATATTAGATTTATTTCAAAATGTTGAAATCATAGAGTCACGTGTATTTTGTCACTAAGAATGACGTTTTTGACAGCCTTTAAATTTATTCTAATAACATTGTTGTATGTTATTTATTGTATTTATTGTATGATTTGTGGAAAACCGTTGTCGCGAAATACTTTGTATGTAATAATAAAAACGAGCAGATCTATTGTATCTTTTAAAGTAACGTTCGTTAATTTATTTGAATACTTAGCTGTTACTAGCTTCGTTCACGTGGTTATTTTTATTAGAATGTTATTTTCTAAACGAACAAACAATAATAAGTAAATTTGTTTTCTTTACCTGGTAAATATGTTTGTGATTCTCACATTACTAGCATTCCTTCTTCTTTCTATAAATCTAATGAGGGTTGGATTTGACTAAGGTTGAGGTTAGTCAAATCCAACCCTCAGGTGAGAGGGCGACCCCCTTTCACCTATCCTAGTCTTTAGACTTACGTCGAGAGTGTATTGTGGGCTCTTAATTACCTGGAGAACCCACCTGGGTTTGGGTGATTTCACATTCACACTCATGTGAACAGCGATTCTGGCTCCGACTAAGGCGATGAAGGTCTAACTGGGTTTAGTTGGTATCCAAAGTTCTCTATAATAGAAAGTCCAACATAACTGTCCCTTTTCTCTCCAGGATCTAGCGGTATTCTTAGAGGATACCAACAAAAAAATCTTACGTAAAAACATAATGTAAGTATACAAAAGAATTATATTGTCAATATTTTGAGGGTATCAAAATTCATATTAATAAGTATTAAACGAATTTTAGTTAGGATAAGTAAAAAAAAAGTAGATATCTACAATGTTAGGTAGGTAGGCACATTGAAGATATCTACTAGTACTAATACTACAAGGTCTCAGATAGATACTGTAATAATTTATCAAGTTTTAATTACATTATAAAGAAAAGTTTTTTAAAGTTTTCTCTTGTCTTCTCATTTGGCACAAAAATCTGGACGGACTGATGAAATTTAGTTTGGTTATAGTCCATCACTTATACAACATTAATGTTAAATATATACATCTTATTGTGATTGTAGATCCCGGATTCGAATGAATGTATGAAATAAGAGCAACTTCATCTTATTTACGCTTATTTCATACAAATTGAAGTTTACTCTTACTTAAGGTAAAAAAACTCGCACCAGGCACACTGATGCCACATTGGTCATAAATAAAACCATCCAAATAGCCAAGAATAAAGATTATTTTGATTACAATGTATCCATAGACTCTAAAAATTATAAACTTGAATTAGGTGGCATGTACCTACATATGAAAAAACAATTGTTTTAGTGTTAACGAACGAAGCGTTGGTATTGTCACAGTATTTTTAGTTTCCATTGAAAATAATATCACTTTACTTCATTGTATTACAAGTAATAAAAATGAAATGAATTGTACACTTTTCACAAACCATGCTGAAAGTAATTTTGAATACCTACATGTAATCATAAATTGTAGGTATTTATATTATTATTATTGTTCTAGGTGTAATGTTTCATTTTTTTAAAGAATAACTTTTTATTACCTTTATATTCAGTAGTTACTCTACAACCCGTTAGCGGGACATCTATAAAGATTATTTTTATTATTTAAATGTAGTAAGTATAATTAAACTATAAAAGATTACAAAGTTAAGTTAATTTTATTACCACGATTTGTTTGTTTATTTTATGATCATTTAAAATACATAGCAACTGTTACAATACTTTTCTTTGTATTTTCCTTTGACACGTAAACAATTAAAGTATTTTCCTTTAAGTTAATAATAAATAATTTTAACCTCGTAAATAAGAGACAAGTAAATTATTTTAAAAAGGAAGGAAAACATGAGTTTATTTGTATTTATTTTAAAATTAAAATAACATAATAAAACTGCATTTCCTTGATAATACTTATTCACTTTTACCTCAATTGAAGTAAAAGTTTACCTCAATTGAGGCAGGGTTATGTAATACGGCATTGTACATATTCAAATAAGGTTCATTTGGTTGTGACACGATTACATCAGACAATCAAGAACTTTGTCTATAGGTACATACGTATAGATATATATTTCGGTGCTAGATGCATATTAGTGACTTGCTCGTTCTTGATGGAATATTCTGGTACAGGATCCGAGGCGTAGGTCTCAGGCAATTAAACCACACACACAATATGACAATTCTTGTATTAAATGTAGGTAATCAATTCTCACAAATTACTTAGTAGGTATACAATTATCAGAGTTGCGTGAACTACCGATCCCGTTTGAGGGTCCGAACTGTAAGGCTCCCACTAATCAATTCCTCCTAGACTCAATGCTCTCCAATATTTTAAAATGTCTCCGGTGCCCCTCCAAACGATTCCGGTCACGTGACTCGTTACGTCACGATGTTCACACCCCACTGTTACAATGATATCAATTGAGTTACTAATTATCGTTAAATTATCGTGATCTACGACATATATAATAAAATACTTTGCCACTCTTTACATACATTATATACGATAGAAATACTATATTACGATACAAATAAAACAATATGTATTTTTTTTCAGTTAGATAAATAATTATCTATTTGTTTGAATCACACACCACCTAAAGCCTTCTAAACGGGATTTGATGAAATGTTGGTATGGTAGGTTATTTGCCCCAAAATAAAATATTTTTTCAAATGTTTTCTTAATCACAAATGTTTTCTTAATCAAATAATTGCTATAAAAAAAAAGTATATTTATTATAGGTAGTTGAGGAAGGTGCCTAATAATTTATTGTCAGACGATATTGAGCTAAGTCTTTTAATAGATTAAATTTCTATTTTATACAAGGTTAAGCCAACGTCTCTCTGTCTGTTTGTTTCTGTCTTTGAACATAATACAATATCTTAAATTAGTCAATACTCACTTGAACCTCACCTACTCAATAGTAACCACAATTTTTGGGTCATTTTGAAATAAGAATTAATAAGAAATGTACCTCTTGTAAGATTTATTAATTTATTAACTTTCTAAAGGTTTCGGTATGTTGGAGTCTGGATGCGTGTCCATAAAGAACGAGGCTAATATTATGATGAAGAACCTAGCTGATATATCACTTGGAGGTGAGTTCAACAATCGATATTTACACATTATTAAATAAAGAAAATAAATAAATTATATTAAATAAAAAAATTGTAAAACATTATAAAATTCCGTTACTTTTAGAAAAAGGAAACTGAAGCTGAAATTAATTTATTCAAATAAACATTCGATTATACAAATGTCAGTTATAAATAATAACCTAACCTCGTATCTGTTCTTCCTCCAGGCCTCACCTACTGGATCTTCGGATATGGAATGTCTTTTGGAGAAGGTCCGTTGTCCAATCCGTTCATAGGTGTCGGCAACTTCCTTGTGGACCCGCCAGTCGGAGACGCGCTGATGGGGCCGGTGTTTGCTTCGTTTCTGTTCCAACTTTCTTTCGCCACCACTGCCACGACTATTGTCAGCGGGGCCATGGCTGAAAGGTGAGTGTTACAGACTACTACTAGGTTATTTTGTCTTTGGAATGCAATTACGAGTGCCCGCTTAAGGACAACCCTATGGGTGTTCATTTGTTTTCTTTGATGAATACTTTTTAAACCTTGTGGCTTTGACAGCTCTGGGTTATCTTTGGATTTCTTTTAGTCCATTATAGTTTTAGTGACGTTTATTATAGTATAATTTTATAGTGAGGAGTAATTCTTTTTTTCATTGAATTTGTTTTATATTTTTGTTTTTTGTTAGTGGTCAAGACCCGGATGTCAAACAGAGTTGGCGTCTTTGAATATTTTTTGAATTCAGATTACAAAATGTGATCCATCTAGATATTGATTGATTAGCTGTTTATGTGGACGATGAATATAAAACTGACTCCTATTTCACATATTATTATTATAACTTATTATATTCAATTTGGCACAGCCCGGTTAGACTGATGAGGATCTGCCACTGTTGACGTAATCAATGATCTTCAAAATAATATGATATTATTCGATCTAAACAATATATCATCATACACAACATCATAATATGGTTACCAAGTTACCATATTGACAAGTTACCATATTGACAATCAAATACTAAAAATACGTAGGTACTTAAGTGTCTTAAAATATATTTATAACTATTGCCTTCGTATTTATTCAGGTCACTTTATAATCTACCGGTTTTGGCAATATTGGATATATTATAGGTTTTCCTTGAAGAAGATTACCTTACCTCCGAAATTCGATAAAACGAGTGATTGATGAGTTTTACATTTACGTCATTTCAATGACTTCTAATTTAAATTGTTTATATTACTTATATTTTAATGTGCATGTATAGAAACGTTTCGTGTGATGTAGCATGTTAGTCACTAAAAGTAGTAATATAACGAATATTATTTTATTCTGCGCTTTTTTATACAGCATCTAAATTCTAAAGTGTTCCTAAAAACGTCGAACTAGAGTCTTATTTAATAACTATATGGCATCAATTCTGAGCCTCGTCACCGCATCACACATCCTATAATCATAATATTAACGTAGGAATCTATTTCACCAGGTGTAACTTCAAAGCGTACTGCCTATTTTCGTTCTTGAACACGATAGTGTACTGCGTGCCTGCGGGGTGGGTGTGGGGTCACCATGGGTTCCTCAACAAGTTGGGTGCTGTTGACATCGCGGGCTCTGGACCTGTACATCTTATTGGTATGAGTTTTATTCACCTTGATGGTCTAATGTCTTAAAGGAGCCAGGGACCAAGGTTATCTGGGTTTCTAAGTAGGGTCGTTTAATATTTTTTAGTTTATAGTATTAGCACGGGGTAAAAGTTGTGACATCCATAGTCACGGAACTATATTTGGGACGGAACATCATTGTTCGTCATCCAAGTAAGCCAAATGACATTAGACTCATGTCCTAATGTGTACGTCTGAATAAATCGCAGGAGGGTCATCAGCCTTCGCGTCAGCTCTGATGCTGGGTCCGCGATTGGGTCGCTACGCGCGTGGGACGGCGCCACTGCCGCTTGGAAACCCCGTCAACGCGGTCATGGGTACCTTCGTGCTGTGGTGGGGATGGCTGGCCTTCAACTCGGGAAGCACTTATGGGGTAAGTTCTATTTCAATGATCGGTATTCGGTTCTGGGCTGTCGAGAGTTAATTTTGAAAAACTACCGTTACCGTTACCTTTCTATCTTATAAGCTCGGTAGAACTTCTTTTTTTTGACAATCGTTAGGTATAGTACCCGGCAATAAATATTGCACATCGACCTTTGGAAAGAGACAATCGGCTAATTTCGGCTTCATAGAGCGTTATCACTGTCGCAAGAAATACAATCATTTCTGTATCTATTAGGAGCTGTTACAACGAGTATAATTTTCTTCTTTTCTAATTATATTTATTTTATGTATAAAAACATTTTTTTTCTATAAGTGGTTATTTTAATTTGGGGAGTAATATAATTTAATAAACATGCTTTTTATTATTAAAAAAAAATATTATTTAGGAAAATTATAACTGCTCATAATAAAAACCATTATACCCATTCTTAAAATGAGACGTTGTAATACAGTAGCCGGCAATAAATATTACTCATCGTCCTTTTGAAAGAGACAATCGGCTGATTTCGACTTCGTAGAGGGTTATCTACCACAATACCTATTTCTCAAAATAATAATTAAAGCATAGAAGGAGCTTCATATGTTTAAGGCGTACACTGCCGTAGACAACAATATTTTTTCTAGTGATGTAACATTCTGTAAACTTATCCGCGATATCGATAGTGATCCTTATCTCTATACCTAGTACCTACAGTTTTTAAAAGGCTGTTTAAGTGTTTTCCATCACTTGCTAAAACGAGATACATCAAAAAGTACTATCACCTAGAGGATTTTGCCGTATGCGATAACGTTCAGCTATATTCCGTTCTAGAAAATAACTAAGGTAGCATTTAAAAATAATCAATCCGACAAATAAACTAGAAAAACAAAATCAAAAACATTTATTGAAAGTAAATTGAAAAAAAATGGTCAGGTTAACACATATTTTTAATTTTTTATTCCCCACTTTGAGAACGTCTTATAAAAGAAACGACAAATAAATTACAATAAAACTACGGCCTTATTTTTCTAAACTATTAAATATTAGTTATTAAAATATTGCGGACTTAAAATGTTCTATTCCCAATTTTTCTGTGCAATCGTGTCGATCCATATCTGTCGTCAGTTAACGTCCACGGGAAATCTAGAATAATCCCTAGATATAGCACATAGATGTTGCAGAATTCATTACAATAATACTGGATTAAATTATCGATAACTCTGCTTTTTACAACACTGTAGCAAAAAAATATAAAATACTTTAAAATACTCAAATATCATAATAAATATTGCATATAGCAGAAATATAGCATATAGTTAGAAAAAAGTTTGCGATCATACAATCAAATGTGAAAATGAATATAAAAGCATTCAACACAGTTTAGACAATTACACTGATGGACTAGTGATAAATGCAGTTGATAGTGACAGCGATATTGACCTCTTTGAGAGCATAGATGGTGTAATTGAAGTAGCTGAGAATTAGAATTATTATTATTACAATGTCTCATTTCAAGAATAGCTATAGTGGTCTTTATTATTTACAGTTATAATTTTCCTAAATAATAAATTACGTGAACATAATGTAAGCATGTTAAGCTATTGCATGGCTTCTGTCGCGGGCCTTGAGCGTGGAGACCGAATCCAGAAATTCCGTAACGATTATAACCTAACACACCAGTATTGCGTACCTATCATTTAACAATAGCGTAAGTGCCAAGTTGACAATATGTGTTATGAACATTATTATCTACTGCTTAAGGGTTTAGTTTAAAATAAATGTTTTACTTATACAAATGTATTTCTTTCAACAAGGATTTTCATTTCAATGACTTTCTGTTATGGTGTTACAAAAGACCCTGAGTACAAGAATTTAACAATCGTAATTGAACTTTATTCCTGAGATTTAAGGTTAAAAACGTTTTAGCTATTAATATTATTAACCTTTTTATGATATTACATAGCACTGATAATTTCTCATTTAAATATTACTAAAATGGGAATTTAAATTGAGAAATTATACCATTCTTATTTAAAATTTTATCCTATATAGCGTAAGAAAACCCTATAAATGAGTAATTTATTCACTAAAATAAAAAACAAAAAAAAAAATGGTTTTTTTTTATAGATCACCACGCACACGCAAGTTACACAACTTGAATTAACATCAAAGATAAAAAACAACTACGAAAATAAATAAATAACTATAATTGCATAAGTTGATAAAAAATGCTATGCAATAGCTTTACCGCGGCAGTCTCCGAGTGCCACACGTCTTTTTTTTATTATTTTATTTTACCCCAGCTTAAAGCCACCACTTATAAAAAAATTTGTGGCTTTTATACAAAGAATAAAAATAATTATCAATAGAAGCAAATTATAAGTGTTTTAACAGCTCCTTATAGTTACCATACTGTTTAAAATTTGTGCGACAGAGATAATGCTCTACGAAGCCGAAATTAGCCGATTGTCTCTTTCCAAAGGTCGATGTGCAATATTTATTGCCGGGCACTATATGTTGTACCTACTTCTAATCTGTCACAGTTCTTATTTATTGTTATTTCTGAACAACCTTCAAAATTTGATGATAATATCGCTTTGTCTGATTTTTTTTGACGAACAAAAGAATATTTACACAAAATAATTTTTCAAATGTAGATACTTACATTTTAAATAGCTTCCTACAGATTTTTTCCACAATCAATGAATGACAACCAAAATTATACAAGCAAGGCTTCATGTATAATGTACAATGCCAAGGACCAATTAGTGTTGAATCGTTCCATTTACTAGGACGCATGCACAATGATACCGTGATTATTTAAACGACGCCATTTTAAAATTTCATTAACTACAAAATGGCCGCAATTTACCGAACACGCTACGGTAATTTGTAATTGTTCTCAGTACGGGGAATACTTAATAATAAAAGCTTAAAAAAAATAAACAATAGTTTAAAAAACTAAAAAAACACGCTTTTATTGCTAACCGAACTAAAAACTAGAAAATAATTTTTAATGACAAAGAGTATAAAATTACAGTAGTAGAAGATCGAACAATTAATCATAGTGAATCGCTTTAATATAAAATTATAATAAAATTTAAGTTATTAACAGAATAATTCAATTCTGAGTAAAAATCGTGGGGTGCATTTTACTGTGATTCATAACTATCCTCTCATAGATAGTTGCTAATAGAATGATTGTAATACCTTAAATATCGAGCACCCCACGCTACTTGTAGTTGGAATAGTATGTTAATCTCTTCATCTCAGTAAAGACTTGTTTCTTGGCATTGTAAAGTTTTAAATAAAAACATACTTCATATAAAAAATACCAGGATTCAATAGTTCTGTTTCTAGATCTAAACCAATATCAAGGCACTTTGTTACATTCGAGGAATAGGGAACATGCAAAAAAATTTAAATGGTCTCAAATATTTTTTTTTCGATAACTTTTTATCATCTTATTATAATAAAATCATTTTTTTTAAATTTACTAATCATTTAAGGCCATAAAATAATTTATGAAAAGTGTAAATTTAGGGAGCGAAATTCAAAATTCCAAAACGCGCCACCATTGGTCGAAAGGAAATGTGACGTCATTTGACACACCATTCAATATATCGGCGTTTAAGTTCATACTGTGGTATCAGTGTGACTGAGAAAAATAAATAATTTAAACCTATATTTTCATGCTTAAAGGTTTTATTAAATGATACAATTGTTTAGGTAATCTTAAAAACATTTTCTAAATACTCAAACAACTCTAACAAAACAAATACCTACAAACTCTTTTTGAATACACAATACATTTTTAAAATGTTTCTGCCTCTGAATCATTTTTCACTTCACTTGACTCAGATAAATAACTTGGTTGATAATCAGCAGATATAGAAGATATAAGATGCTATACAAGTATTATCAGCTGTGTTTTCAGTAAACAATTTTCTTTTTAAAACAGATAGTTTTACTTTTAAAACTGTTGTGTACCAATGTTGTGTGTTAAATGAGGCAATGGTGACAATGCTACATTTTGTTTTTCAGCAGGTATATTTACATTGACACCTTTACTTCCATACTTCGGTTTAATATTAACTTGCACACAGCTTAGTCACTTGGTAATTTATCTTTAATATGCAAAAAGCAAGGCTTTGCCTTATGATCATCACATTCAATAGGTCTTGGCTGATTAATATCACAGACATTTGTATGGGCAGTACTAGGACTTACTACATATATCACTTCTTCGTAAAGGTCACCAATTTTTTTAAACACTACTTTTGACAGCTAACTCTTAAAAGGCTTCATTAACCAATGTCAATCTTTGCCTTTTGACTATGCACATTCTCATTCTATCAGCTTTTGTTTTTGCCACAAAAATATACCTATAAGGAACAACTCCTTTCTTCAAACTTAGATTACATCTTTCTCCTTATTGTTTCGTTACACATATTATATTCAATACAATTTGCTGTATCTTCCTTAACCTGAAATAAATTGACAGACCATAAAAATTGCGTAAAACAAAAAAAGATTACGGTTTTTATAGAAAGTTATACTGAAATTTGTAAGATAGGTTAGGTTAATTTTAAACTCAAATTTTCTAATATTTAATACTTACTATAAATTTAAACTATTAGATTAAACTTATTATAAATAAAGTATACTTACGTTAAATTGATCTTCACAACCATATAAACACGATTTAGGACATATATTATCCCTTTTAATTACCATACACCATTGTTTTTGTATTTTCGCATCTCTTGGAATACAAAAAACACTTTGTCGGGTGTTTTTCTAATACTATTTTTGCACTTCGGTACTATACAATACTCATAAGATGATTTTTATCTTCTTTCATGACTTGTAAAGCAATTAAAACTTAAAATATGTATGAAGTAACTAAAAAGTGCATAGTAAACATTCACTGGATGTGTCATTTGACGTCACGCAAAGCGCGCGCAAAATGACGGCGTTTGAACGGCTCAAATTTATTACAAGTTTTAATTTTTAATTTGAAGAAAAACTAGAATCTTTTCAAACCTATTTATATTTTTTTCTACGATATATAGAGGTAAATGATTAATTTACGTCAAAAAAAAATACATGAATGTTCCCTATTATATAAAAAGTAGATAACGTCCTTTAAGAACCATAACTACTTACCTACATACCTACTTGAGTGAGAATTAATAAGCGCAATTAAGTTTATAAATAACTACCTATAATAAATATTTTTTTCTACACTAATAAAGCTGAATGTTTGTTTTTTGTTCACGCGTTTATTAATCTCTTGAATTACCAGACTTATCTAATACATTACCTACATTTAATATTCTGTTATCGACTATATAATATTTTATATTACATCACAACCCTTAGGCATAATATAGTGTCATAAAAATATATATCAAAGTAGGTATTGGAAGTGCGTTCTACAAAAATATAACACTGTTTGCTTATAGAATTGAATCCGTGTTAATGAAATGTATGAACTTTCTTCCGTAGTCAAAGAGTCAAAGTCAAACTTACATTATCTATAAATCTAGCTAATCTATCAAAAAGTTATCGCCTAGACAAAAAACCTAACTGAAAAAATAGATAAATAAATGAGCTAATGGAAGGATATAAAGTTACCAGTACCTATATCTGTTTTGTCCCCGAATTTTAAGTTATAAATTAAAATGCTTAATACGCAATAATCGAATAACTCAAATAGATAGGTAGGTATTTTTAAAAAATGTGCCAAATATCTACTTTATAAAAAGATAAAGTATTTTCAATGTCAGAATATTACCCGGTTAAGTTAATATAAAAAAATAGTCATAAAGATAAAATAGTAATTAGTAAAACAATTTGTAACATTTAGACATTGAAGTGTTTCATTAAAATTAATGAAGGTTGTATGTTTTATTTGGACAATTTTTTTCAAAGTAAGCAGGCAATGATTAAAATCGTTCTATTCATAGATATCTATATATCATCTGCGTAGTCTTCCCTAGTAGGTAGGTACCCAGTATCAAAGCCTATCTAGCAAAATGTGTTAAGTCCTTGTTTTAGTAGACTTATATCTCATGTGTGGGAGTAGGAATAACTGCATTAAATTCAAATTATCTTTATTCAAGTAGGCATCTACACGCACTTTTGAATCATCAAATAGGTAAGTACATTAAATTGTCAGTATAGTCAGTCTGTGAGTAAGCCACCACCACCTCAGAATGCTGTTCTGCTGAGAAGAGCTGGCCAGAAACTCAACAGTTGCTCTTTATAAATGAAATTTAACAATGTTTCACAAGTTAACAATGTTATAATGTACCAGCAGGCGTACAGATGAGTCAATGACCCAAGTTCCACACATTTCGATCAACAAAAACCATTGAATGTTAGGTATAACGTTACCATAGTAAGATTTATTTAATAATATACCTACTTTTATTTTTAGATTTAACACTAATAAAAGGAATTTCTAAGATATCCTGTGGAACTTTTTTATATATCCGTACACTGGAGCCCATGAAGGATTTGTTAACTTTTTGAAGTTGAAATTTAGCCAAATTAAGAAGATCAATTTAGTATATTATACTAGCAGTATCAGAAATCAAAATGTCTTATGGAAATATTAAATCCACTCATAAAAATATTTAAATAATTTCTAGTATTATTATTACTTTTTACAAAACAGCGTTTTGTCCCTTTATATAGTTATACCTATACAGTTATTTAATGTTTTATTTTTAAAAGGTGAGCGGTGCGAAATGGCAGTATGCAGCGCGAGCCGCGGTCATGACAATGATGGGGTCGTTCGGAGGAGGATGTTTTGGACTCCTGTATGTTTACAATTATATTTACACCTGATTAAAATGTAGATTATCAAGGAAGACTAAAATTTAATAAATATTTATTTTACAAGATGTGTTACGAGTTTATTTCGATTATTTTTTTATTGTACTGTAATTATATGTCAGTTGTAATATTTCGAAACTAAACTAAAGTTATATAAAATAAATGATGTTACATGATGTCAGGTTTGTTAATAACATGTTCGTTTCAGTTTCACATTAATCAAGAACAAAGGACGCGCAGACGTAATGGAACTTATTAATAGTGTGCTCGGATCTTTAGTTTCAATAACAGGTAAAAAATACCTATTAAATAAATTGATTTAATACTCGCAGCTTCCCTCCACTCCGTGCTCTTTGCACGCTTGGAACATTACTATACAAGACACTTGCAATACTTTGTTACTTATATTAAAACCGGTCAGTTCCTAGTTGTAAAATCGTATTTTGATGTAATAAGGAGGTATACCTAATTAGTAATAACCTTCCTCAAGAAGTGATTTTTCGAATGCCATGAACCAATCATATTATAATTAGGTAATAATTCCGGAAACTAGCATGTTCAGACAAACAAATGTAGTAGGTAACAGATAAAATTATGAGCAACAGTGAACAGTTAGTCTATACTTTATAACATAGGTACTTAGGTAAATGTGCAGGGATTATCTCTATGAAGAGACCAGCTCCTTTCCCCTTTCATTTACGTGATATTAGATTTAGCAATAGAAATAACAACTGTTCACAACGAAAATGATAGTTCTTATAAGGGATATACAAATCAATTCTCATATGAGATACCACGTGAGAATCGAACTTACAACATTTGACTCAGCAGTCAGAGCCACTAACTATTAGACTACAGGTCATCAAATGGTTATGCATTATTTGCAGCGGGCTGTTTTCTGTACCGAGCGTGGGAGTCCCTCGTGATCGGTATGATCGGGGCCGCCATTGCCTCGGCTAGCGCTTATTTGTTCGACCGCATGAAGATCGATGACCCCGTGGGGGCCTCCGCCGTGCATGGGGCCTGTGGCTTTTGGGGTAAGACTAATGCCTAATCTACCACATGATAATCAAAAAATGCCTTATTACAATTTAAAAAATATCTTTTTTTTTAACATGGTGCAGGTGTTTTAGCAGTCGGTCTGTTTGCGGACAATCCTATTCCTATGGAAACAACTAACGGAAGATCGGGGCTATTTAAAGGTAAGAGTATGAAAAACATAATAATTGATGTTTGCTTCTGATAATAAAAGCACCTTTTATGTAAATCTTGGCAAAGTTTAATAAAAACATAAAATTTCAACCGACAGCTAGAAAGACAACAATGTTATTATATAATAAAATCATATTTTTACTCATAAGTTTTGTTGTATATTTTAACACAAATGTTTAACTAAACCAATAAATATTACTCTGTCCCCAGACTAACCTAATAATACGAAAGATGGTAGTGTTACAACACAAACTCTTTAGATCCCAAGAGGTGAACTAATTATGCTTGTTTAATGTTTTCCTGTAATCTGACGGTTGAACGTAACAATTTGTAAAATCTTAAGAGCTTCCAAACTGAATAAAATCGATCACTGGCACAAGATTTGAGCAATATACCTACCTACCGTGTCCCGCAGGTGGCGGCTGGTACCTGCTGGGCGTGCAGGCGTTGACGGGCGTGTGCCTGACAGCGTGGGGGGCACTTGTCACCATGGCGTTGCTGTGGGTCATCGACCTCGTGCTTCCCATCCGCATGGACCCCTACCACGAGCTTCTGGGCGCTGACCTCACCGAGCATAGGATACGACATGGACAGGTGAGGCCATGTGGAATCTATAAACATGCTAGCCATGTCATGCTCATCGCAATGTATACAAACAACAAAATTTATATTTGAAGTTAGAATTAACAGCTCATAACAGCCAACGTATTGATGGAGTGTTATGAAAATGGGTGAATATGAAAATAAAGTTAAAATTAAAAAAGCGTTATTAGTAAGATCAATGAACGAATATCCAACAACAGACACAACAACCAGGATAATGTACAATAATAAAACAAATGAGCGGTACTAAGGTGGGTGTGACGCGCGCGGTGTCGGCGCTGCGCCCGTATCACCGCTCACCCAGCGCAGAGCTGGTGGGGGGCGTCGGGGTCAACACGGGGCACGGCCTAGTGGTCGAGAAGCTGCAGGAGGTAGGCTTGTATAGAAAATAATATTATTATTATCAACATATCCATTTTGACCCGAACTGTTTATCGAATATATGAATGTGTCAGTGTGATTCCACTATTTCTCTAAATGATTTGTAATTAAAATCCTAGTACTTTTTTTAAGGTCACTTCTTTGTTTATTTCAAGACCATGAATCAAACACAAATGTTTGTTTGCATTCGCAATCATAATTGTCACATATGTAATAAAATATTACCAATTTAAAATTTGTTTCAAAATGTGCCTTAAAAGTTGGTAGATCAAAATTTAAGATTTTATTAAGCGTACCTTTAACAAAATTGCACTTTTTGTTATTAAACATATAAATATGGTTTTCATTCGCCTATGGATAAATATGTATGATAGATACAGCTGATGAATCTGGTTCGATTAGTTTTATTAACAC
The DNA here is from genome assembly GCA_959347355.1 of Napeogenes inachia. Lineage (NCBI taxonomy): Eukaryota > Metazoa > Arthropoda > Insecta > Lepidoptera > Nymphalidae > Napeogenes > Napeogenes inachia. The sequence goes on from OY365794.1 coordinate 1,857,140, forward strand.
ACATTTCTTAATTAGTTCGGATAATAGACGCTCTACTTAAAGATGAATAATACATTTACATAAATACTTCGGATATTTTTTGTTACAGTATCAAAGACGAAAGAAAAACAGACTTCATCCCAATCTTCAAATGTTCTCAAACAATTCTTTCATGGCCGACGACGAATCCGAGCCTGCCTCGTTTAGAAATAACGGATTTTTAAACAAGCGACCTGGCAACCCCGAGAACGAGCTGCATAGAGCTCTAGACTCTATGGCCAACGAGATTAACGGAAGAAATTTTAATAAAACAACGGACAATACCAGCCTTAGATTAAATCCCGAGGCATTAAAGGGGAGAAAGTTTAAAGAGCTATCAGTCAGTGAGTTAGAAGAATTAGAGGAAATAAGTGCGGATGAAGACAGATTTAGATACAGATTTACTGAAGAAGATTACAAAAATGATGTCGAGAGAGGATGTTCTGCAAATCCCAATTTGCGGTGGATAGATTAAACGTAGACTTAAATCATATTTGTAAGATATATTATTTAATACCATTGCTTCATGTTTAACGGGAGTGTTTTAGAAGAAATAATAAAAATATATATACAGTATTGCATTGTTAACATTAACTAACTTCTCTATTTTAACTTAAATTTTCAATATGTATTCATTTGGAGTATTGTATAATAATTTGGCACAAATCCATCTATCCAATCCATTATGGTTTAATATATTCTAAATCCATCCATCCAATTCTGAATCGTATACCTATATCATATCATATCATATGTATTAACAAAATTTTAAAAATGATTTTCAGTAATCATCAACGAAGTTGTCAAGAGAGAAAATCCTCCTCATACAAGTAGTGTTAATCAATTAATATAGGTAGTTCTATTTATACATAAATGCATGCATTTCATTTCAACCAACATATCTCTATTTTATAGATTAAATGAAAAATAAATTAGATTTTGCATTTTTTATTTCATGTCACAGAATAAATTATACATTTAAACCTAGTTGGAAAATTATTACATAGTTTAATTACTGAAATAGGAAAAAAGACACTACGATAAAATATATTGTTTTGTATCTGAAATATACTTTTCACTGTTAATTATTTAAACTAATTATAAATGAAAAACTTGTGTTTTTGTTGAAACGTCGACTTTCGATAATTGTTAAAATAATATTATCTTTTAATCAGTTCACTCTTTAATAAATACTTACATTGCATACGCTTTTCAAAAGCTGATAGGTTTTGTTTCTTTTTAGAGATTTCATATTTTCTATTTAGAATATAGTACAAAATAGTAAATAAAAAAAAACATCCATATCAAAAATAGAGAAGCAAAAACGTCTAAACCCTTTATTTCAAATACAAGTTTGAGAATCACTGACCTATTTAATCTTATATTAAGCACAAACAGTAATTTAAAAGCATTAAATAATCGAACTATTAAACCAATGACTTATTTCAGTTGGTAATGCCTTAAAGTTCTTGACAGCCTCTCTGATATCTTCAACTGGAATCCCCAAAGTATAGAGCTTATATTCCTTCTGTATCCTAGTGGTGGTGGTATCGCCACTATTGTCAGTTTTTATTGGTACTATTATTTCTAGCTGGTGCAAATGTTCAAACGCTTTGAGAACCACTGGACGTGGTACGCTTTGCGTTGATGAATTTCTGTTAGCGAATTTTGAGTACCTGAATAATTAATAATGTTATTTTATTATTATTAAAAATACCGATAAAATTAGAAGTATTAAGGGTTGCATATTGTATATTTTTTTTAAATATATTTAAGAACCAACCAGGTTTTGAATTTGAACCCACTACCACTTACCTATGCAATACCATTTCAAAATTCATTGGCTGACCATCAAATATCTCCATGGCATGCATCATAGCAATGACCAAAGACAACTCCAGTATGGACAAGGATTGAAGTAACTTCACTCTATGTTCCGGTGCCACTGTATTGTCTATGGTTGTTGAAATATCTGTAATATCTATGTACGGCTTTATGGGCGATAGTTTTGATGTTATTTGGTACTGGAATAAGTATAGTATTTTTAGTTTGACCTATCTATGATTGTGTAAGGTTATAAATATAGTTAAGAAATATTAAGTTTCATTTACAATAAATATTTTTTAGTAGACATATAACTTATTATTTATTATGATTATTATTTTTTATTATTATTTTCTAGGGAAAATTCATCTGAATAGGAAAGTTATTTTATATTTAAAAAATAGACAGCAATCGAAATAAACCACTCTTACTTTATAAAATCTTATATTAACTTACCAAAACATTCATAAAAGTCTGTTGATTCACTGTATAATAACAGAATTTTTCCAATATGTCAGTGACTTTATCATTATTTATTAAACTTTTTATATGAGCATTCCAATCTTCTATTGAAGATAATGCTAACTTAAACTCCGAGTCCTCCATCCTGCACTTATTGAGAATTTCTTTTGGGATGGAAAACTCATCTTCTTCTGTGTCTTCTTGGACTGCTGAAGAATCAAACATTATTAATGATTATATTGATGATTAATATTCATGCAGATTTGTTAAAAAAAAAAGCATGTAGCTAACATGTCTATGGACTATCATTGAAATATTAATTTTGGGTGTGACATATTTTCTGTTATTCTATGCTGGAAAGTTAAAATCATTGGTTTTTGCAACATGCCTAACAAATGCCACTTTCGTCCCGATAAAGATATCTTCTATATCTGTATAGTATGCAAAATTCAAATCATAGTTCTAAGTCGGGATGTACTTTGTAACTCTTATTTAAATCAACTAACTTTAACTAGCAGACTGACGCTGATGTGTTTTAATCCAATCAAGCACAAGCACTTATAACTACTATGTAACACTTACAAACAGACTTCTTTCTTTTTCTTTTATCTTTTTTTTTACACAAACTAATTGGCAAACTCAGAGTTTCAAGGAATACTTGTTTGCAAGAACTCAAGGCATCCGAGCCGCCTTCGTTAGGAAAAATAAATATATGACGGTGAGAAAAACGAGATTTCACTCGTTTTTCTAGAAGCTCCATCACATCAATGCGGTTTGTTACACCTGGAAATATAAATCACTCCATTATTTTCTAGCAATAACTTTACTTGATGTGATCAAATAAGCTGTTTGTATCATGTAAATTACATGATTTAACGGTCAGTTTATAGATAATATAAAAACTAGAGATTCGCTGAATATTCGATAAATAGGTATTCGGCAAATTCGGTAATCTTTTCCACTATTCTTCTTCGGCCTCATTATTCGGTTTTGTAGCCGGATATATTCGGTTCGAGTATTTTTATTTTGTTGACTACACGACACGGTAAAGAACAAAAAGACAAAAATCCTATAAATAATGTGTTGAATAAAACTTAATAATTTAAAGCAATTAAGCTTCAGACCAACAATTATTTCGAAAAATATCAGGTCAACATATTTATTTTATTATTTCTAACCTACAATTAGTACTTAGTATAGTCAACATTTATTTTGAACCTGAATCAGCAATTATTTTTAAAACTCAAAAAAATATATTGAGTCAGAAATCGACATATTTGTTTATCTAGCCAGCAGCCACATGTAACTTACTTGTTAGAATCTGTTTATGAAAAACAAACAATATAATAGTAAACCGAATAATTCGGCCGAATATTCGGTTCGGTAAAATTTTAACCGAGTAGTATTCGGTATTTGATTATTCAGTGAAAACACTAATCAACCCATCTCTATTCTACTAAATGTTAATTTAGCATAGAGGGACTAAACAGCCATATAAAACATCAGTTTAAAAATAAATTTGACTCATTAAAAGATGTCCAGTGATAAAATATTCTTAATATACCCATAAAACTCAAGAAATCGGTAAACAATTTGATTATAATTCTTACCCAACACACACATGGGTGCCTGCTTGCTGTGTGTGATATCAAAAAGATTATACAGAAGTGTTTGTGTGCGTCCGCTGTGACAGAAGAGATCAAACTCTTCCAACACAAACACCATACTCTTACACCGTCTGTCCGACCCAGTGTTCAAACAGCTGAGTAAGAAACTAAGGTTTTCAGCAAATGTGCCAAACACTCTGTCTCCTACCGCATTTTCCAATTGCATCTATAGGTAGATCATATTTTATAATATAAAAATAATAAATATTCAATGGTATTAAAAAGTTGGTTAATTGTATTTTGTTTTACATTTCTATCACAGGAGGACCAACAAGCATACAGATTACAGACATTTGGTTGAATCATGGGCGCCCAGAACCTCTTTACACTGAGAGTAACAAAAGTATTGAACTATGTTCCTTATGTAACTGAAGTGAAATAGTGAATTTCTTAAAAGTCTAATAAATGTAATCAAATGTTTAATTTGTCTGTTTATATACTAAGAGAATTCTTAGTATTTGCAAATGCAAAGATAAAAAATATATCTTATTTAGTTTATGATTTATAATAATGTTATTCTTAATTGTTGAGCTCCCATATATCAGTTATATGAGGTACATTTGAAACTAACTTCATACCTGTGCAGTAATAGATTTGAGAGCAATCTTATCATCATGATGTATTAGACCGTTAAGTTTTATTATAAGGGCGTCATTCTGAATATCTGCTTCTTGCGATACTTGGTGAAGTACTGAGTTGACTAGCTTAAAATAAAACAATGTAAATATCATATAAGCATACTTCTTCGGTAATATATATATTTGTTATATTGTATTAAGAAAATTTCTTCCTACACTTCTTCAAACACTACAATATCAAGGAAATGAAAATATCTTCTTACATTAGTCTTTCCACAGCCTCGGGGACCAATAATGAGAGCTGAATGCGATTCGCCATGCAGGATGGACCGTGTTATCAAATCATAAACATGTTTTCTCTCATTTTCATGATTTCTAAATTTAATTGTGTCTTCTAAAATCTTTACTTTAATGTATTTTCTAATGAGTGTTATTTGGTCAGACATAGACTGCATTTCAGTGTCAAACATGTTAGAACAATAAGTAACAGAAAATCAGTTCAGAGAATAATTAATATAACATATACTATATGTTGATATTACGAATCATATCAATCATTAAGCTTCTAAATTAAAAATAAAAGTATTACACAAAAGCCGCAAATCGCGCCATAATAATTAAGTTGTTAAAAATTTTGAAGTCTAAAGTTTGACTTTGACTTGACATATTACCATTTCGTTTAAAATCTTCAAATGTTTTTTATAATAATTGTACAATATAGGTACAACATATTTTAGATAAAGTATATTTTTGAAATCAATATAAACATAAAATAAAAGTATAGTTATATTTTAAAAATAACATGATCCATTCAGAGTAAGTTTAAAAGTAAAATGCTAGACATTAGAAGCTGAGTAACTACATATTACAAAAAAAATGTGAGAAAACAGTGGTTTGGATAAGACATACAAACATACAGTCACTAATATTATGGTATTATCTTATTTTTCAAAATCTTTTGCGCATGTGTTGACACCCCTCTATCTGCGCATTGCGTGAACTTGATAAATCGATAGTTAAAATACACATGAGATGGAAAACAAAACTAGTATAGTATTATTTTCTGTATTTTAAGCATATATAACAATTCATATTTTCCACTTAACATGATGTCTTATTAAAATATGCAATATTGCCAAAAATAAATATATTTTTTATTAAAAAATCCTTAACTATTGAGAACATTTTATTCTTTTGTTTAATTCGATTAACTTTTGCATGGTTAATTAAAAAATATATTTTCAAATCATCTTCAGACATGTCTAAGGATAAATACAAATGATTGATGTACCATGCGCTACGTATAAATTTTGCATACCTCTCTTTGTCATACCTATTAGATTCATTTTGCTGTCTCTTTTTTTGACCTTAAACTCCGTAGATTTTACTTTGGTTCACACGTGACGAAATCCGGGAAAACTGCTATAAATAAATTTAGTCTTTACTATTAATTATAGTGAAGAGTCTCATAGTAGTTGTTAGTATTTAACGTAGTGTTAAAATTATATTCCAGAACTGTTAAACAATAATGTTGGGATATTGTGTTCGGACGTCATAATGCTACGCCGCTCCCTTGTAACATCGCAAAATTAAATAGATTCAAAATATTTTTCCTAGTGGGATTATAAAATGAAGTCCTTTTTATAATACCTTGCCACAAATGTGAAGTGGTGATGTTTATATATAGAGTGTGCTGCAGGTTCTAAATTGCTCAATATTTTTTATTGCACATATCACGAGCAACAAATACTCACAATGTAATTTGTACAATATTTTCTTATAACACGGTGTTATGTTGCTTTCAGTGTCCATGTAACGAGGTTATAAAAATATAAATAACAACCGACAATTTGCTTTGTGCTTAAAAATTGTAAGTCAAGCTTTAATAACCTGTATTTTTCCTTATTTTTTTTTGGTAAAATATATTTTTTGTATATAATGTATATGGAAAAAAATATCGTTGTCCTTATTTCTTTCCTTTTTGTCAATACGATATACTTCTAAATGATTCTAATCTAATTAAATTGAATATTATGTAGGTATAACCTATTACCTACACATCACTATAAAATATCTGTGGTAATTTGATGGCCTCGCTTTGTCTCATCTTGACTTTTCTCCCTTGTTATACTAAATAGTAAATTGTAATGTTTATTTTGTTTTGATAATTATACTGCATCTACATGTTCTCATTTTATCAAAAGTAAATGTTTAATGTCTCGTGTTCCTTATTGATACTACTTTATTGCAATAAAACGTAAGTACTAAATGTTAAGCGGCATAAATTAAGACATCAAATTTCAAAACTTACTTGTGGTTGATAACAACTGTTGTAATTCGCGTATTGTTTAAGTTTATTTATAGCATAATTATCGCAGTTGTCGCAATGTGTCAAGTAGGTAATCAGATAGAGGAACAAATAATTATTTTTTTATCCCATCATTAGGATGTGCATCGGGATATGAACAATTATATTAAACAGAACAGTGAAGTTCTCTTATTCCCAATTGCTCGCTAGCTCAATTTATTGAAGAAACTAAAGTTTGTGTTGTTCAGATTGATTTTGACCGAAAGATTTTTTTTATTATACCTAGAAATAATTACCTAACCAAAATTAATGTTTTTTTTTATTATACCTAGATATAATTCCCTAACAAAAAATAAACAATTGTTTCTACATAATCATTTAGATTTATTTAAATAAATTTCTTTGTTTTCTTCATATAAACCATTATATTTATAGAAATCAAATTATTCTTATTTTAATAGTTAATTTATATATCAATAATTTAGTGAAGTAAAACAATAATAACAAGGGTCACTAAGAACTACAGAGTACAGGTTATTTATGTTATCTAATGCTAATAGTTTCAAGGATGTTCTAGAATGCCTCATTATCTCATTATTCTATTTTAGATTTCCCTTGTTATGATAATTTTCTAATAAAAGGAATTCCTGAAGATTTCTTGCATGTTTTTTTGTTGCAGTTTTAGTACTAGATATTTCATTGTTTTATTGTAATTTAAATTGTAAAAAATGTTTGCTGCCTTATAATTAGATTATAAATTGTGATATGTAGTTATACACACTTTTGTATTAGGCATGTGCTTTTCTTTCTTGGCTATTTTTGCTTTATTACTGTAATGGGACCAAATTTAATTTAATGCAATCTTGTGAAGTCTTATCTTAGTTTAACTTTACCCTACATAAGTCCTCATAGGAATGTTTTAAAGGATGAAGCAGAATAATTAAGCAATTCTAATCTCAGGATTATTTAAGAATATTAAACAACTTTTATTATGAAAAGTAATTAACATGAATGATATATTGTATTTTTCCCAGAGGTCACAGATTCAAATCCTGCCATTAGCAATAATTTTATATGCTATATTTATTTTAAAATGGTATGATGTTAAGCTAAAATATGGTTCAACACAAATATCCATTTTAAATACTGGTGTAAGCATTTTAATTAACATGCACTTATAGGTATTTTGAAACAATTCAAGAAAGAATATTCAATAGTCTATTAAGGAAATGTTTTTTGTGTCAGTAACTACCTATAATCTGTATTATTGAATTACTTCCTCATTTCTTGAGGCATTTGGTGTTGTGTAATTTTTAGGAAGGAATATTTCAATGAAATATTTTAGTTAATATATTGTGTGTTTAGTCAGTAAAATATTCCAAAGGTCTATCTATACATATAGAAGAGATCTACTTTATAACACTAAATTAACAATTCCAGATGTATTGCGTCATAGTGTATCATAATGGAAGAACAGGCGTGTCTTGTGCGCACCCGCTCAGACTCTGAGAGCTCCTCCAAACTTGGGAGCTTCGGGTCTCTCTCACGAACCATGACCTACACAGATACACGACTTAGTGGTTTGTTAAAGTTTTAATACTTTGTTTTTTAAATATTTTTAATTGGTATGGTTAGTGATTTTTATTCTAATAGCCACAACCGATCGAAATGTTGCAGTAGGATTATTCATTCTGATAGGTAACTGAAAGTGTCCTGTACTACGCCATCAAAAATTTAGGTTGAAGCCTCCTTACGCGTTCGCTTTTTCCCAGTATCGGGCACAGAAGGGGCTGGCGAGCCGGGTAGCACGAACATGACAAACATGCCACCGGAAAACACCGAGGGGAACGAGAGCGGCGAGCTCCTGGACTACAACGATTCGAGTGTGCTGGAGCAGTTCCACGAGGATGCCATACGACAGGTGGGCATTCTTTAGCGTCGCTCTTCCCGTGAGACGTTTAAATATGTACAGCTATCGTTATCAATCTATCTCATCTAAGGCGGGGTGCGGTCTCTCTCAAGCACGCGTGTACCTGGCGGTCTGTCTGGCGATTGCGGGAGCCTCCTTGGAGCTAGCGTCCATAGCATTCGTGCTGCCGTCGGCCGAGATAGAGCTCTGCATCTTACCGCACGAGAAGAATTGGCTCGGTGAGTGAATCAAATCAGACGATTTTCTCCTTAATGTTCAAAGTATATAAAGATCGTCGTCGTCCTCAGTGCTGATCAGTATAGTGGGCTGGTCGCTGGGCGGCGCGGGGTGGGGCGCGCTGGCGGAGCGCGGGGGCCGGCGCCGCGCACTGCACGCCGCGCTCGCCGTCAACGCCGTGTTCGCCGCCATCGCCGCCTTCATGCCCACCTACGGGACCTTCATGATGGCGAGGTGGGCCGCGCGACGATTGATCGTCGAATTATATTCTTTTATAAATTAGAGTGGTGATCGAGTCGAACCTTCGAATCGCTCTCCACACGATTTCATAAAACACGCTGCGGGAGGTCGGAAAACGGCCGCTCCGGCGCTCTGACTCGCCGTACGAGACGTAGCTATATATGTAAAGGTCCCGGTCGAGACGGCCGATTATAACGGTGTCGTTCCTCATACGCCAGGTTCTGTTCGGCGCTGGGGTCGGGCGGCATCATCCCCACGGGGCTGACGTACTGCGGCGAGGTGTGTCCGCGCGCGCGCCGCACGCTGCTGCTGGCGTTGCTGCCGGCCAGCATGGGCGCCGGCGTGCTGCTGGCGGCGGGGCTGGCGCGCCTGGTGCTGCCCGGGAACGGACACGACGCTCTCATCGAGAACAAGGAGCATTTTAGTGCTTGGCATCGGTGTGTTTGAGATTTTGTTGTTTGATATGAAATATATACATATACACGTCGTGCGTTATCATGACCATACCATATGTACTTAGTACATACGGTACATATTGTCATGGACATGATAACGTACGACGGACGGATAGGTTGATAGATACATGATATGATAATTCATAACCTATATATATATAATGTTGTAGATATCTGCTGGTATGTACGATACCGATCCTGGCGTCGCTGGTCAGTCTGATCTGGACGCCGGAGTCACCGCGGTACTTGTTGGATGTGGGTCGGGAGGTGGACGCCATGATGGTATATCAGGTAAATGTGGGTTTACTATATTTTGTAGAGTTGCTCACTACAAATTATAATTTGAGGTTTTGGTTTTGTTTGTATACATATTATTATAGTTGTAGTACATCCATATTGAAATCCATTCACCAATTTGCCACAATATCAATTTCAAGGTATTTTAATAATCAATCACATAGGTGGAGAAATTTATTGACTATAGGTACAATGTAATTATTCAAACTTAACACGTATTAAATCCCAATAAAACCGAAAATAATAATTTGTATATATATATATATATATATATATATATATATATATAAGTAGTCTTGAAAACAAGAGTCAGTCATCTACAAATGTTACAAGAAATAATTGTATATAAACAAAATATTGTCACATTTTTCTAATTCGTCATCTCAGAGCTTAGTTCTTTTCTCATCATTGATCTTCAAACAATCCATACATAAGTTCCTCGCATCATCTTCAATATCAATAAGTAACATGTTCCAGAGCATCCACTCCGGCAACAAGTCCCGTGCGTGTGGTTCGCTGGAGGCGGAGTGTCGGCTGGGCGAGCTGGCGCTGCCGGCCAAGCGCCGCCCGCCACCCCGCCACCACGTGCGACACGGACTGGAGATGGTGGGTCACGCTCCTACGATGATTCTACAACTTTGAGTCGAACGAGTATAAACTCTCAAGTAAAAAAGAGTCTCTAAAGGTGTGAATATATATTATTGTTTCAGTTCTGGCAAGCATTCTTCCAACTGTTTTCAAGTACGTATAGAAACACGACGCTGTCGCTCACCGGCATGCTGCTGTTCACTGTGGCGATACAGGTCGGTGTCATCTATTAGTAATATATAAAAAACATTTTAAAGATAATCGTAAACCGTTACAATATAATCGTTAAACGTTATAAAAACTAATTATACGTTTCGTCCAGTTCTATCTATCGGCCTACGTGCCGGCGACAGTGACCAGGCTAGAGACTGAAGCGTACGAACTATCAAAGAAGACGTACACGAACGTCAGCTACGACGACGTCACCTACAACGACACCTTAGAGAACGTGGACTACGTCGACGTCACCTTCACCAACTGCACGTTTAGAGACATGTTGATGTCTCACGTACAGTTCGTGAATTGTACGTTTATTAACACCGCGCTGTCGAACATTAAGACCTCGTTTGTGACGTTCAAGGGAGCTCTCTTTGTCAATAGCACGTGAGTAAGATTTTTAAATGTAAATTATATTATATTTATAATAAAAAATTATATTTATAATGGGCACCAAGAATATAGTTATTGTTTAATATCATATTTTATTTCGTTGCTTGTAATTTTTAGATTTATTTTTAAATCTATTAAAGAATAACAGATATTAAACAAACTGTTTAAAGTTGATTACTTTTAGTTTTTCTTTTTTGTTGTTGATTTTCTTAAACTTTTATAAATTATATATAAATACTACTTTAAAAGAAATCCTAGGCCCCACTGACAATTTTTAAGCCAAGACATGCATGATCCTCCTGCCTGTCAGTACTGGAGAGTCACAGTCAAACACTTGTTCCTTATAAAACTTTTGTACATCATCATATTGTCGGGATTACAATAAAGACGAGCTTCTTAAACTCAGCTAGTCAGGAAGCAGGATACAGGACCAACAGGACGACGCTCCGAAGATTCACGTCTACCCGCGAACCAATTACTAGGATCCCCCACAACGTGCTGCAGGAGTTGAGCTGAGCGCCCTCCCCCTTATTTATGTTACTAAAGTCGACCTTTGGCACTGGAAAGTTTAAGAGTAACGATTGGCGCGCGCAGAATAAATTAAGCTTAATTAAGTCTATGGGAGATTCAGTTTTTTTGGACCATATCTTTAAAACGTAACAATATTTCTTTATTCTTTTTTTTTTGGAGTGGAAGCCCAGTCACATCCTTGACATGCGTGCCTATTTTGTTTAAAATTGGTTAAGTGGTTTTCCTTTGATGTTGCCCCAATGAACCCGTATCTTCTAGGGTTTACAAAAAAACCTCCTTATGAAAAAAGGCTTCGCAAGCAATATTATTAGCCTATGTCGATTCCGAGAGTCGAATCAGGACAAATAGAAATATTGTTCCAACAAACTTTGAAACTGCCCGGGAATTACCGGCAATAGGAATTAGGCAAAAAATGCGTTAATAAGATCACAAATAACTAAATCATTCACCAAAAGCTAATAACATATGGGATTCGAAGTGCTTCCGAAAGAAAAGACTAAAGGTCACGACATTGAATTTTATAATTTATAATCAAAATATGCATAATAAGCAAACAATGTGGCTATGCGCAGGTAGCGTTACATGAAATGTGGGTAAAATTGATATTAATTCGAAGAAGATCAATATTTAAACAATTTTAACAATGCACTAATTATCTAAAGGATATTATCTAAATTGATAACAAATTGTTATACTAATAAATAAAACATATTGGGGACTATAAATTTAGCTTAAGCTGTCAACATTTCAATATTTTAACAAAAAGAAATGTCACAGGCCAATTAAGAGTTTGTAATTAGCTGTCAACAGATTAATAATTTACCTTGTGTTAGGAATTTGACAGATAATAAAAAAATTCTCTGTACATTTTAATTAATATTTAATTACTTTATGTATATTAATTAAGTGTAATTATCTCATTTAGTATTTAAAAATACCATTTTACTATAGTGCTATTGTTTGTACTTTGTCTTCGTGCTTAATTTCATAAGAACAAAGAAATATACTGAGCTGTCAACCAACGGATGTCGAATTCAAATTTCTTCAATCCCGGGGAGTATTTTATTTTACTTTTAATATAATTACACTTACATTAAACTAACAACTACTCATTTTATAGTGAGTTACGTCCATCCACACACTCTGGCACCGTTATTGACTCTCTTTACTTGACTAGTTGGACGTAAAGTTGAAGACAAAAACATTGGCCTCATACAAAACTATTACTTTCACTTTACCTTACTTATATACATAAAACAAGCATTTTGAAACTCCCATTTGTATCTAAAAGGTAATTTGTACCCAGGATCAACAATGGAAAGAATAATTGCAACTCGCAAGGCCTCTGCAAAGGATTTGGAGCAAAAGTTAAAACTGGCTTTAGAAGAATTAAAATCTTCCAAAGATTTATGCAACAAGCTACTGCAGGAACGAGAGGACAGTGAAGAGGAAATTAAAGATATTGTAATAAAAAATACTAATCTTAAAGGTAAGCTCGCTGAACTACATACCAATTATTTGGATATTGTGGCTCAGCGAGATCAGTTAAGAAATATAGTGACTGCATTTGACCAGTGCAGCAATGAGCATGAGAGGGCATTAGATCGCATATCAGAGCTTGAGTCTGATTTGGTGCAGGCTAGGATAACTATTTCAGACCTAGAAACCTGCAAATTAAATGTAGAAAGTCAGCATACTCATAGCTTATATGAGGAGCTGGTTGAATGCAACTCACAACCTACTCAATCAAATTTCATAAATGTAAATTCTACTATAATTGATCTAACAAAAGATGAGTCAAGTATTGTGCACCCCATATACTTTTCAAGTCATAAAAAATTAAAAAAGTATATGAAGGTTAAGAAATTAATTAAAAAATGTAATAATCTCATCAAAAACAAGTTTCCTGCAAAGAAAATAAAGAATTTACAAATTGAACGCTCCACATTAATTAAAAAAGTAAGTGTTTATAATAGGAAAATGATTAAGAGTAGGTCACTGTATGAGCGAGACACCCAAAACTTGCATGAGGAAATCTCTCAATTAACTTCTGCATTGCATTCAATAAGTAAAAAATATGAATCTTCTCAGAATCAAATTAAGGAACATATTGAAGCTACAGGTAATTTAGTTGACCTATGTAGTTATAACTTAGAGCGGTTTGAGTCATTAACTAATAATTATGTTAACTGTAATTGTTTAAGTGAAAAATTAAATGTTGTTTCTAAACTAAACTCTGAGGTGTTGGGTGATTCGGCTATACAAACTAAAAGTAGTAATAAAAACATAAATATAATGAATAAAAATCAAATTAATAATAGGTCCTCTGTTGTGCACAACCATAATTACTTTGTTTTTTCTGACCAATTAGGTCAGGGCTTTGGGTCTCTTTTAAGTAGGGAATTAAATAATGTACATAATATATGCTCACCTGGTGCTAGTTACCAGCACAATATAGATAAAATAATTAATTTTGACTCAAAGTTGACTGAAAACAGTACTATTGTACTATTACATGGAGATGGTTTGTCGATTAAGAAAATTGAAATAATTAGTAATATTGAAAAATTATTAAAATTACATAATAAAAATAATTGTAAAATTGTAATTTGTGCATTTCCATATTCATCTTCTTATTCAGACAAACAAAATAAATATATATATAATTTAAATTTGACATTATATAATTTGACATACCGTCATAGTGATGCATTCTTTTACTTTGATGTAAATAAATTTATTTATAATAGGTTTAGGATGACAAAAGGTACAATGTATCTGCCTTTATATTATAAAAAACAAATTGCTACTTTAGTAGCATTTAATTTAAAAAACTTCGTTATAACAGATATAACGAAAAATAAATGTACTTTAAATAATATATTACTGACAGAACATAAGCGTTCCACTTTAAACTAATGGATAAGACAAAGCCTAAGTTGTTAAATATTGTCCATCAAAATATACAAGGCTTAGGTGGCAAGGAATTGGAAGTGGAACTCTTTGTTCAAAAATATGACATAAGTTTATTGTGCATTACAGAGCACTGGTTATCAAAGAATAACAATATTATAAATGTAGAAAATTATAAATTGTCAAGTTCGTTCTGTAGAGAGAAAGCTATTCGCGGTGGCTCACTTATCTTAGCTCGTAACGATGTAGTGTTAAAGTCTCGATCAGATATAGTGGCGCTTTCTGTCGAGCGAATTATTGAACTATCCTGCATTGAGCTCAATGAACATATTATTTTGTGCGTGTACCGACCCCCCTCTAGTGACTTTGATGAATTTGAAAACAAAATGGAGGATATTTTAACTAAGCTTTGTCATAAAAACAAGTCCGTGATTGTTTGCGGTGATTTCAATGTAGATATATTACAAGAAAATTCGTCTAGTGTACGTTTATTAAATTTGTTTAAATCTTTTAACTTACTGAACGTCTTTTTTGAACCTACTCGTATTACTAGTATTTCCGCGACTTGTATTGATAATGTGTTCTGTCGCTGTAACATTTATGAAGAAACAGTAATGACAAATTTAAGTTCAGACCACTGTGGTCTAAAATTTTCTCTATTAATTAAACACGAAAGTGAAAAGCCCCAAAAGTTTACTTGTAGACCAATTACAAAAAACCGGGTCCTAACATTTAAGAATAATGTACAGCAAAAAGTGGGTAAAGTAAACATGAGCGATGATAATCCAAATAATTTATATAATAACATTTTCGGTTTTTTGTTACAAGAATTTAATAATGTTTTTAAGCCAAAAACTATGACTAAATACCTAAAACTTAAATTTAGTGATTGGGCTACCGTGGGAATATATAAAAGTAGAGATAAGTTATATGATTTATATAGTGAGAGGCAATGGAATCACGATCCGGTATTCTTGAATAAAGTTAGGATTTTTTCTAAAATATTTAAGACCGTTTGCATACAAGCTAAGTCGATTTACATAAGAAATAAAATCTTAAACTCAGAAAATAAAATAAAGGCAACTTGGGATGTTTTATCTAGTGTTTCTGGGAAAAATAGGGCTGCTAATGGACCTATTAAGTTAAAAATTGATAATATTGAAATAAATTCAAATTCAACTGTGGCGGCTATTTTTGAGACTTTTTTTAACGAAATTCCTTCAACAGTCACGCGTAATTTAAATTCCTCACCATGTGATGCAATCGTCGAATTGACGAATAACGTAAGAGTCAGTAATAAATGTTTTGTTTTTAAACCTGTTACATCATATGAAATTGTTAAAACTTTTAGAAATCTAAATATGAAAAAAACCGGTGATCTTTGGGGTATATCAGTAAAATTACTAATAAGTATTATAAATGATATTGCTCCACAATTATCCTTAATTTTTAACAAATGTATTGAAACCGGTACTTTCCCAGACTTAATGAAAAATAGTAAAGTAGTTCCTTTGTTCAAAAGTGGCGATAGACTAATACCCGAAAATTATAGACCTATCTCTATTTTACCCACTTTAAGTAAAATTTTCGAAAAAATTATACTAAACCAAATGTCAGAATTTGTTTATAGCAATGAAATCATGCATAGTGAACAATATGGTTTCACCAAAGGCAAATCAACAACTGATGCGGGTGCCGCGCTTCTTAAGCACATTTACGACGCATGGGAAAAGTCACAGAATTCAATCGGAGTGTTTTGTGATTTATCTAAAGCCTTTGACTGCGTGGACCATCAAACATTACTTTGCAAACTTAATCACTATGGCGTGCGTAATGCTGCGCTTGATCTTATTGCCTCTTACTTGAATCAAAGAGTTCAGACGGTTGATGTAAATAATTGTAAATCGGTTGGATCTCACCTAAAAATGGGTGTTCCACAAGGATCTATTCTAGGCCCTTTCTTATTTTTACTCTATATTAATGATTTGCCCTTTTACGTAAAAGGACTATGTGACATTGTACTTTTTGCTGATGATACCTCACTTATTTTTAAAGTTGATCGTAATAAACCTAATTTTGACAAAGTTAACTGTGCTCTGTCACGTGTTCTTCATTGGTTTGAAATTAATAATTTGGTATTAAATACTAAGAAAACTAAATGCATTGAATTTACACTTCCTAATGTAAAAAGTCGGGATTGTAGTTTATTCCTTAACAATGAAGTGTTAGAACTGACTGACTCGACAACTTTCTTAGGTATAACTTTAGATAAAAAGCTCCAGTGGAACCCCCATCTCTCGACACTCGCAAGCAAACTTAGCTCAGCCGTCTTTGCAATTAAAAAAGTAAGACAATTAACAGACGCTAATACGGCTCGACTCGTTTATTTTAGTTATTTTCACAGTATATTGTCTTACGGTATCTTACTATGGGGCAGCGCTGCCGAAATTAATTCTATATTCATTTTACAAAAACGAGCTATACGGGCTATTTGTAACTTAAAAGCTAGAGACTCCCTAAGAGAAGTTTTTAAAGAAATCGGTATTCTTACGGTCGCTTCTCAATACATTTTTAATAACTTACTATATATACGCCAAAATTCAAATGACTATAAAAAAAACAGCGACAGACATACTATCAATACAAGAAATAAAAATAGGCTTGTAACGCCTAAATTTAGACTTCAAAAAGTTAAGAAATCCTTCATGGGCTTGAGTATACGCATATATAATAAGGTTCCACAAGATATCTTAGATCTTCCTTTTCTTGATTTCAAATCTAAAATTAAAGGTATATTATTAAATAAATCTTACTATAACATTCAAGAGTTTTTGGTTGATCGAAATGTGTGGAACTTGGGTATCATAAATCTTGGGTCATAAATCTGTATTGCGAATAGCTAGTAATCTCCGCAATTTGTTTTTTGTTGTAAATTAATTTTGCTTTATCGACCTTCTGCATCACACCGATTCCTTAGAAGTCACTACTTGCGGTAGCATCGGGAGTCGGGTTGCCTCCCTCCCTCAAATATGTGCGAAGGGGGTGATGGCTGGCTCTTGTGTTATGCTCGTGAACGGGTGCTGCTTGCGGTGACTGGTTGTGTGGCAGGCCGAAGATTTATATATATTTACTGTTATTATTATTTAATTTTCGTTGCCTGAAATCATTGGGCTTCTTTTCCGATTGATTGCGACGGTTCTAGTTGTTCCAAAATAGCATTTAAGTTTATAAAATAAATAAAATTGACTCATTTGCAGGGTTGATGTTATAATATTATATATTTAATTTATAAGTCAAACATTGTTAAATTTTATTTAAAAAGAGCAACTGTTGAGTTTCTGGCCAGCTCTTCTCAGCAGAACAGCATTCCGAGCTGGTGGTAGCTTACTCACAGACTGACTATACTGACCAATTTAATGTAATTGACGATTCAAAAGTGCGTGTAAATGCCTACTTGAATAAAGATATTTTGAATTTGAATTTGAATTTGAATCAATACTATTAAAATTATACATATTTAAATATCTACGGAAATGAAAAAAAAAATAAATTGTTCAAAAGTAACCTTAAAACTTTTATGCTCAGGTCATTTAAACTTATAATCTAATACTTTTGTTCATAGGAACAACAGTTTATTTTAATCTGGATATCTCGGTGCAGCCGCTTAATAAACCCACCCAAATCTTTCTCAGCATCATAGACACAGACATGGAGGCGGGTCGCGAGCTGTCTTCGTGCGTGTTCAACAGCAGCACCGTCCGCGGCATGCGGGGGCCGTGCCCGCGACACGCTGACCTGCGCTGGACACAGGCCTCGCGCCTCGCCGAGCGCACCCTCGCCGCACACGCCGCGCTAGCCGCCGCGCCGCCCCTCGCCGCCCGCGCCACGCACAGATACCCCGCACACGGTGAGTACACACCCACACACACCCACAGACCCGCCTCACACACCGCGCTAGCCGCCGCCACGCACAGATACCTCGCACACGGCGAGTACACACCCACACACCCACCGCACAGAACGAAATAAAAGTTAAGGCTATAATCACTTTAAACATCACTGTTTCAGCAATCATCTGCTCCCTGCTATTACTGCTCTCTCCAACGCTGTTTGTGGCTCCGCACGAGACAACACTCTACATAATTGAAGCTCTCTATGGGTTACTCTCCACTATTATATTCTTCAGTGTTGGTGTCAAGATACTCGACACATATCCTTCTAATTTAAGGTGAGATATTGTCGCATTTATTTCATTTCAAAAGTATATAAGAAAATTGTAAACAAATTAATTATTACAAAAAATAAAGTTCCCTATGTGCCATAAGATATTCCAGACTGGGTTAAATATGATTGTTTTGTTCTAATAGAAATCCTTCTTTTTTAAAGCTTTTTGAATAATAATTAATCTATACATATAATATAATTGTCACTGATTCATTTTTGTACATGGAAAATATTAAAAAAAAACATCATATTATAGTTTTCATATCATCATATCATCATCAAATATCATTTATAAGAGCAAGAGAATCCAAAATAATGGTTTTTCAGTTTGTCTGTTTGTCTGTATGTCTGTAGGTTTCTGCACGCTAATCGCAGAAACGGATTAATCGATGTGGATGCAGTTTTCGGGAACATATTGTCATGGAATTCACTTTATATTTTGTTTTTTTTTTTTACAATCGGTTAACAAATAAAGAAGTTAATAATCTCTTTTTGTCGTACCATTGCTACTTACCAGTCTGAAGGTTTATAGTTTTTACACACATTAGTATTTTACAGATATTAGTAAGTAAAAAGGGTACATTTTATCAAAATCGAAATCTACGCGTGCTAAGTCGCAGGCACAGCTAGTATTTAATATAATTGGTCACTAAGGGAAGCCATGATATAAGACATAGAAGTACATTTATGTTCCAGATGCACGGCGCACGGTCTCATCTTGTCAGTGTCGTACTTGGCGGGCGCTGGTATGCGCGGTGCTCCCGGCCTGGGCCCCGCCCCCAGCGCCGTACTGTGCGCCGTGTTCGCGGTTGCGGCTACGGCATTCGCTCTACGACTGCGGTAGATGCTACGAGTCCTAGTGCTACGTGATCTACAGTGCGCATAGTGATCTGTGCTACGAGTGCGGACTTTGTAGTTCTATGTTGCTAAGTTATACACATGTTGTGCTGTGGTCTGTGTTTCATCTCTGCGTGTGGGACAGAAGCGAATTTCAATGTTCTTTGTCTTTACGCATTGGTAAGTTGATATGATTGTGATATAACGGACTGTTCTACGGATATGACTGCTATGAATATGTAAATATATGTTTTAATAGGGCTAAGAAACGCATCTCACCATATTCTCCAACTGAGCAAATGAGACTTATTGTATGAGTGAGATGAACTGTATGGACAGTGGACCAGATACAGACGAAAGTAAACATGAAAAGAATATAAAAGCTTAGGTTACCAAAATTAACAACATCTACATGTTATAATACAAAATAATATCTAATACCTGTGTAAAATATGAACAGGCAAAGTAAGATCTTTTGTTGCCAGTCAGGAACAAAAAAAATATATTAACCTACTATACAATTTTGGGTTATACTGGTTGAAACATTTTTCTGTATCAAGTCAAAATTAATAATGGAGTGTATGAGTGAGAGTGAAGATGATATGACATTAGTCATTTATTATAATTACTACAAGCTTGCATAAAAGAATATTTCTTTTATATGTCATAAACAACATTCCTAATTTTATATTAGTTTATTAAAAATAAAATATTGAACATTTAGAATTCTTGCCAATAATGCAAACACCAAAGAGATATGACTGAACAGATTTTGTTATGGCAATAAAAACTTTAAATTTTTTTTCCACCGTAATTACTAAAATAATGGTCAACTCAATTACTAAAACCCAATACTTTCCAAATAATAGAAAATTAATACTTCCAAGTAAAGATTAGAAAAATATCTTAATCATATTTACAGTAAAAAAAGTCGTCATGAACAGAAATGAAATCTATGATTTTTAGTCTACCCTGCCTGTGCTCGCTAAACTGAGCTTTTACAATTTACTATATTTACTGTATGGTAACTATCTTTATTAAGACATGAGTGCCATCTTTGTATCTTTTGTGATCTCTTAGATTTTTCGTGTCTGAAAATGACTGAAACAAATAAAAATAGAGAATTAAAACACTAAATACAGTGTATTATGAAGTTATTTGAAAACTGAAATAGTCAACATCACAATCAAATTTTAAATTGTCTAGTCAAATAATTATTAATTAAATAAATTGCACTAAAATTACTTCGAAAACGGTTCAAAATCAAGACTCAGATCTAACGACAAATTATTAAGGATTTTAATTACGAAGTAATAAAGGTAAAATACTATTGGCAGCTGAGATTGTAAATACTTAAAATAATTCGATATCTTAAAGTTATTTAATTTAAGATACAATAATCGCGTTAAAGTAGTGGACTTAAATACGTAAATAAATTACCGTGTTGTGATTTTTAATTGAAATAGTAATCTAAAATTCTCATTTTATTTAGCTATATTCATTTTTATAGTTAACGTTGGTATTATTTTGAAATATGTATACACTATTTTAATATACCAAAATGTAAGAAATAAATCCTTTCCAAAATTAAATCTTTTAAAACATTTAATGATTAACTTTTAATAGATCTGGCCATATATATATAGGCATCTTGTAAAATAATCCAAAAACGCTTTTTCAGTCGAGGTAATAGTTCCAACTACCCTCTTTTTCTAGTTAGATATAAATTTAATAGAGTTGGTTTGGTGAAGGTTTCAAGTACTGCGTGCTAGGTTGCCATGGAAACGCCCAACAAGAAATGAAAGAATTGAAATTATTTGTAATAAACATTTTTGCTGGACCAAACTTGCATTGAAAAACATTTTATTTTAGTTTAATTATCTCCCAACGATCAACGATTCTATCAACCTAAAACGGTACATAGTTATGTAAAAGTTTTTTTTGCTGATTATACTTCTGATTGGTGTATAGTTGGCAAAAAAATGTGATAAAACATTTCGGTATGACAAATTCTAAATAAATGTCTATTTTATATCAGTTTTTAATTATTACAATATAATAATGTATCACATATAAAAATAGGTTAAGGTTGAACATATCGTAGGAAGGGTGCGATGGTTGTAATTATTTTAATATACATAATTTTCACGAAAAATTACAACTACCCACATAATGTTGGTTGGGAGGCCCATTTCAACTATTACATTATTTCGAAATAATACGTCAATAAGTAGTCAATTATTATTTTAATCCTTGAATTCACTATGAGTTATCCTAATAACTTAATTATTTACTCTTATATAAATTTACATTTGTAGTTTTCGGAACTTGGTTAAATTATTTTGAAATGTATATATATTTCGAGCTCCATATAGTATATGTAGAACATTATTTTGATAATAAATTAGATTTGGGATTCATATTTCATATACGGATTCCTGATTTATTCAATTTTATAATTTTGACCATAGAAGTAGGTAATATAAAAAAAAATAATCCTGAAGATTTTTTTTATTGAGAGCAATTATATAACAATACATACTTGGTATTTGTATTTTGTACAAGCTTCCCTCTAGTAATAGTTATTTTATACATTTTACTGAGGTATTTTTATTTTTTCGTGAAAGTAGCACTGTAGGGTAGTTTTTAGTCGCCATATCTTGATTAAGTGATATTCATATAGACTGCTTTGTTAGTTAAAAGACATTTTATCGCCATATTATACATATGTATCTTTTGTTAAGGATTGTGGCGTTATCTTCGATCTCGAAAGAAATTTTGTATTTATATATATATATGAATGTAAATTATTTGATTGACAAAATTTTAACTAAATATTAGATACGATTTTAAATATTATGTAACGAAACTTTTTAATGCAAAAGGTTATATACAGGGTGTTACAATACTAGAACCTTGATAAAAAATACTCAAACGCCACATCCATATAAACCTTAGTAACTAAGTAATTAGTGGGTTCGCATTCCTTATACAGATAACACTTGGGCAGTAACATGAAAACACAGATAAATTTAAAATAAAAGATTAGTGTATTTTCAAGTTTATTTATAGGGAAATTTATATAGTTATATATATTTTTATTATGAGTTCTTATTTTTTTAGACACTGATTATTATATTTCTGACAATACAATTTCTCATACCTAGTCAAATTATTTCTTTAATAATTGTGGTGTGAAACAGAATGTATCTATGATGTTTCGTTATTGCATCGGAAAAATGTTTTTTTTTTTATCAAATTTTCCATCTTTTTTCAACGTGAAAATACCTTGTGAATATAATCTTTATATGAAAAATGTATTGGGTAACGAAATTTTTTTTATACGTTATTCGAAAATACATATATCACTATAGGTATTTTATTCAAATTGTCTATAAATTTGTTAAGGAATTTCGAGAAGTGAAGTTAAAAGAGTGTAATTTCTTGAAAATGGCAATATCATTTATTAAATAAAATAAATTATTTTAAATTAATTGAATATTTTGCCTCTATCACACATATCGTTGTATGTAATGTTTTTTTTACGAGAACTATTTGTTTAATAAAATGTTATTGTGTAAAATAAAACTCATTATGTATTGAATGTCTGATTAGCCTTGGAAGCTCTTATTATTATTTAAATTTAATGTCATCATTTTTTTGTGTTTGGCGTCATTTAGTATGAAATAAAATCTAAGAACAAAACAATGATTTTATTCAGATTCACGCTATGTTCAGTCGGCGTATTTTAGATTCAATTTTGATAAATTCCCCGATGCTATAAGCACTGGGATCAATATTTGTTCACTCATCGAACAATTACGCCGACAGTGCTCGAAGCAGTTTTAATTATTTATTACTTCAAGAGGAGACCAATTGCAACAAGATAATACCGCGTCTTCAAATTGAAATACAAGATAGAGCAATATGCCCCGAGGACACGTCAAGGACAGAATACATCGTGCAACCGCAAGCGAAGTCTACAATAACGGTGAGTATTTAAAATAAATTAAGGCCATTTTGTTTATCTTGTATACATTTTGTTATTAAGGTACCAAAAAGGTCGAAAGGGTGTATTTAGAACCAAACAGATTTTATATCTGTTAACAGACTGATGTAAATACGATAGAATTGATCGTTGAGATAAAGCGGCCATCGACACTTTAAATACCTAGTATTTATACTGGTTTGCGTTGTCTCGTCTCGGGTGTTTTGTTTCATTTTTTTATTATTTGCGTGTCAGTAAGGGAGTAAATTGTTTTCCGTCATACTCCTCGAGTCCGATATAGTCAAATGTCCATTAATCTCAGTGATAGGATATGGACGTGGCAGAAAAAGGTCGTATAGTATCATATACAGACAGTATTGCCAACCCCAGCAAAGAGCAAAACTGTAAATATGCTTGTAAATATCAAATTTAAAAACACTAAATCTACATCTTTATCTTTTTATTATTTTGTATTATTTAATGGTAGTAATAAATAGCACACATTATAGGGAGGGAATTTAATCATATAATTATAAAAATTTTAAATCAAATTAAACGTCAAGTCTGAAACATATTATTAGCTACTATATCATTTTCAATTTGTAAATCTTGATTTTCCGTTTTATCTTTATCGTTAAAATCGTACATATTGTTATTATTTTTTTAAATGGTCATTTCACGCATTGAACTCGAAACAATTTTTAATTTCTGACTTTGTGTGCAAGATACCTTTTATTGTTGTTGTAGAAAGTTTATTTCTTAATTTCGTTTTCATAACATTAGTGTTGTGCGGCAAACATGAAGCTTCTTGGTTAAAATCGATAATAGGGGAAACATTGTAGTACCGTCGCCTTTTTTTAATTTGGAAACATGCCACCAAACTTTATCTACACTAGGGTCTAGGCGTCTCAGTCTCGTCAAAATCAAAACTGGTTTTGCGAAGAGTTTGCCATTCTGTATCCAATTCTGTTATATTTTCTGGACATATACTTGGGAAATAATATTGATGGGTTCTGAAAAAATAATACAGGATTGAAATTATAAAATTAGATTTAAAGTGAACAGGTTACAATCAATGTAGCAAAAACAAGATCAAGTAATGACAATACGACACAGACAGAAGGTCAGAGTGACATGTATCAAGTGGCGCCAACAAGCGGCACAATAGTGAACTAATATGGCCTACTATAGTACGGCGTTTTTTAATCCTCGTACGTAGTGCTTCACATAATTCATTGCTTAACATTGTGTTATGACGGAGCAACTTCTCTAATACGAATTTTAGTGTTGTTTCTGCTTTTAATAGGGTCGAATCTCTCCTGCATAAGGCTGCTACATCCAATTTTAATGGCTGCAAACTGTCAATCATTTCTTACATTTTTGACCATTGAAAATGACTAAATTTATTGCCATTTTCTATATCTATCAAAGCCTTATCAATACACCCTTTCAAATCATGAAATCTTTCTATTATGGACAGAAGACTGTTCCAACGGGTGCGGCAAAATAAGGCTTAATTCTTTACCTATGTCTACTTTAATATGCTTTTTATATAAAACATCAATTACTGCTAACTGTAACCCATGTGCAAAGCATAGTTGTGAATATGGGCCATGTAGTTGCTGACTTTGAACTCGTCTTAAATTTTTTTGCAAGTCCAACTGAATGGTAAGAGAGATAAAATTATTAACTTCTCACTCCTCTTTGAAGTTTGAGAAAATTTATGCTTTAATTGTTCTAACATTTCTAATTCTTTTTATTTTCACTTCTTATTGCTTCAGATTCCATTTCTTCAGAAGGTATTGCTTTTCTAGACTGTTTTTATTTTCTCCAATTTTGTTTTTGTGTAAGTTTCTACTTGTATTCTCTTTATTTTTAAAGGTGACTCACCAATAAGTTCAAGAGAGTTGTTTAAATAATCTATTGATGTTTCTGGATCAACAAATGTATTGTCTTTGGCTGGTACTTGCACAAACAACCTGATCTGATATATCTACTATAAAGTTTTTTCCTACAAGTATCACATATTAACATGCCCATTTTTATGTCTAAATTTAAGCAGCACATCCTTTCTATTACATTCCTAGTATTTTTATCTGATTTTAAATGTTTCTCTTCTTTGAAAGGATTGCAACATTTGACTGAAAACACAGTCCAATTTTTTATCTTTTGATTATCTGCCATTTTTAAATGTAGCTTGATTTTTATTAAATTTTGAAATAGACTGCATATCTATAATAATAGATTTGTAGACCACATTTCAGAAAATTAAAAAAAAAAATCTGGAAAATGCAAGCATAAACAATATTCACTATAAACTAAAATCTTTTATCAACCACACATTATTTAAAAAGTATCTAATTAAATTCAAATAATTCACTTTGAGAGAACAGATAACACCAACTTTACTAAGCAATATCCAGAAACAGACTGATTGAAGTCTGCAATAATCAAATAATGACAAGAAAGTAAACTGTCTATTCATGTTGAGAGTTGCTTTTTTCCTGTTGAGATTTGTTCCGTGCTGCATTGCTATAATTTTAGTTACTTGGTAATTAAAAAAAATTATTTCCATATGAACCCATTGTCATCCCATTATGAAAGTTGGCATATAAATAGTCAATCAATGACTTTAAAACATATATTTAAAAAAAAAATAAAGATGGTGTTTTGGAGATTTTTAAATTTAATAATAATAATAATAATAATAAGTATTTATTTCAGATAATCCATCCATATAAAAGTGTGTTAGTAACAATATACTTACTTTCGAAACAGGGTTAGTGACATATAAATTATTTCAAATAAAAATCAAAATAAAATCATCATTATAATTAAGATCAAAATTTACAACAAAAATTAAATCAAATCAAACCAAATTAAAATTAATATCAAAGTCAAAAATTAAATTACAAAAATAATAAAACATACACACATAATAAAGATCAAATTAATCAAAAAAAAAAAACATTAATTCCTCGAAATAATTTTTTACTATGTCACACTAATTATTTATAAAATGATTTAATGATTCTAATGATTCTGATGAATCTAATGATTCTTTTCACAACCTACTCAATCAAATTTCATAAATGTAAATTCTACTATAATTGATCTAACAAAAGATGAGTCAAGTATTGTGCACCCCATATACTTTTCAAGTCATAAAAAATTAAAAAAGTATATGAAGGTTAAGAAATTAATTAAAAAATGTAATAATCTCATCAAAAACAAGTTTCCTGCAAAGAAAATAAAGAATTTACAAATTGAACGCTCCACATTAATTAAAAAAGTAAGTGTTTATAATAGGAAAATGATTGAGAGTAGGTCACTGTATGAGCGAGACACCCAAAACTTGCATGAGGAAATCTCTCAATTAACTTCTGCATTGCATTCAATAAGTAAAAAATATGAATCTTCTCAGAATCAAATTAAGGAACATAATGAAGCTACAGGTAATTTAGTTGTCCTATGTAGTTATAACTTAGAGCGGTTTGAGTCATTAACTAATAATTATGTTAACTGTAATTGTTTAAGTGAAAAATTAAATGTTGTTTCTAAACTAAACTCTGAGGTGTTGGGTGATTCGGCTATACATACTAAAAGTAGTAATAAAAACATAAATATAATGAATAAAAATCAAATTAATAATAGGTCCTCTGTTGTGCACAACCATAATTACTTTGTTTTTTCTGACCAATTAGGTCAGGGCTTTGGGTCTCTTTTAAGTAGGGAATTAAATAATGTACATAATATATGCTCACCTGGTGCTAGTTACCAGCACAATATAGATAAAATAATTAATTTTGACTCAAAGTTGACTGAAAACAGTACTATTGTACTATTACATGGAGATGGTTTGTCGATTAAGAAAATTGAAATAATTAGTAATATTGAAAAATTATTAAAATTACATAATAAGAATAATTGTAAAATTGTAATTTGTGCATTTCCATATTCATCTTCTTATTCAGACAAACAAAATAAATATATATATAATTTAAATTTGACATTATATAATTTGACATACCGTCATAGTGATGCATTCTTTTACTTTGATGTAAATAAATTTATTTATAATAGGTTTAGGATGACAAAAGGTACAATGTATCTGCCTTTATATTATAAAAAACAAATTGCTACTTTAGTAGCATTTAATTTAAAAAACTTCGTTATAACAGATATAACGAAAAATAAATGTACTTTAAATAATATATTACTGACAGAACATAAGCGTTCCACTTTAAACTAATGGATAAGACAAAGCCTAAGTTGTTAAATATTGTCCATCAAAATATACAAGGCTTAGGTGGCAAGGAATTGGAAGTGGAACTCTTTGTTCAAAAATATGACATAAGTTTATTGTGCATTACAGAGCACTGGTTATCAAAGAATAACAATATTATAAATGTAGAAAATTATAAATTGTCAAGTTCGTTCTGTAGAGAGAAAGCTATTCGCGGTGGCTCACTTATCTTAGCTCGTAACGATGTAGTGTTAAAGTCTCGATCAGATATAGTGGCGCTCTCTGTCGAGCGAATTATTGAACTATCCTGCATTGAGCTCAATGAACATATTATTTTGTGCGTGTACCGACCCCCCTCTAGTGACTTTGATGAATTTGAAAACAAAATGGAGGATATTTTAACTAAGCTTTGTCATAAAAACAAGTCCGTGATTGTTTGCGGTGATTTCAATGTAGATATATTACAAGAAAATTCGTCTAGTGTACGTTTATTAAATTTGTTTAAATCTTTTAACTTACTGAACGTCTTTTTTGAACCTACTCGTATTACTAGTATTTCCGCGACTTGTATTGATAATGTGTTCTGTCGCTGTAACATTTATGAAGAAACAGTAATGACAAATTTAAGTTCAGACCACTGTGGTCTAAAATTTTCTCTATTAATTAAACACGAAAGTGAAAAGCCCCAAAAGTTTACTTGTAGACCAATTACAAAAAACCGGGTCCTAACATTTAAGAATAATGTACAGCAAAAAGTGGGTAAAGTAAACATGAGCGATGATAATCCAAATAATTTATATAATAACATTTTCGGTTTTTTGTTACAAGAATTTAATAATGTTTTTAAGCCAAAAACTATGACTAAATATCTAAAACTTAAATTTAGTGATTGGGCTACCGTGGGAATATATAAAAGTAGAGATAAGTTATATGATTTATATAGTGAGAGGCAATGGAATCAAGATCCGGTATTCTTGAATAAAGTTAGGATTTTTTCTAAAATATTTAAGACCGTTTGCATACAAGCTAAGTCGATTTACATAAGAAATAAAATCTTAAACTCAGAAAATAAAATAAAGGCAACTTGGGATGTTTTATCTAGTGTTTCTGGGAAAAATAGGGCTGCTAATGGACCTATTAAGTTAAAAATTGATAATATTGAAATAAATTCAAATTCAACTGTGGCGGCTATTTTTGAGACATTTTTTAACGAAATTCCTTCAACAGTCACGCGTAATTTAAATTCTTCACCATGTGATGCAATCGTCGAATTGACGAATAACGTAAGAGTCAGTAATAAATGTTTTGTTTTTAAACCTGTTACATCATATGAAATTGTTAAAACTTTTAGAAATCTAAATATGAAAAAAACCGGTGATCTTTGGGGTATGTCAGTAAAATTACTAATAAGTATTATAAATGATATTGCTCCACAATTATCCTTAATTTTTAACAAATGTATTGAAACCGGTACTTTCCCAGACTTAATGAAAAATAGTAAAGTAGTTCCTTTGTTCAAAAGTGGCGATAGACTAATACCCGGAAATTATAGACCTATCTCTATTTTACCCACTTTAAGTAAAATTTTCGAAAAAATTATACTAAACCAAATGTCAGAATTTGTTTATAGCAATGAAATCATGCATAGTGAACAATATGGTTTCACCAAAGGCAAATCAACAACTGATGCGGGTGCCGCGCTTCTTAAGCACATTTACGACGCATGGGAAAAGTCACAGAATGCAATCGGAGTGTTTTGTGATTTATCTAAAGCCTTTGACTGCGTGGACCATCAAACATTACTTTGCAAACTTAATCACTATGGCGTGCGTAATGCTGCGCTTGATCTTATTGCCTCTTACTTGAATCAAAGAGTTCAGACGGTTGATGTAAATAATTGTAAATCGGTTGGATCTCACCTAAAAATGGGTGTTCCACAAGGATCTATTCTAGGCCCTTTCTTATTTTTACTCTATATTAATGATTTGCCCTTTTACGTAAAAGGACTATGTGACATTGTACTTTTTGCTGATGATACCTCACTTATTTTTAAAGTTGATCGTAATAAACCTAATTTTGACAAAGTTAACTGTGCTCTGTCACGTGTTCTTCATTGGTTTGAAATTAATAATTTGGTATTAAATACTAAGAAAACTAAATGCATGGAATTTACACTTCCTAATGTAAAAAGTCGGGATTGTAGTTTATTCCTTAACAATGAAGTGTTAGAACTGACTGACTCGACAACTTTCTTAGGTATAACTTTAGATAAAAAGCTCCAGTGGAACCCCCATCTCTCGACACTCGCAAGCAAACTTAGCTCAGCCGTCTTTGCAATTAAAAAAGTAAGACAATTAACAGACGCTAATACGGCTCGACTCGTTTATTTTAGTTATTTTCACAGTATATTGTCTTACGGTATCTTACTATGGGGCAGCGCTGCCGAAATTAATTCTATATTCATTTTACAAAAACGAGCTATACGGGCTATTTGTAACTTAAAAGCTAGAGACTCCCTAAGAGAAGTTTTTAAAGAAATCGGTATTCTTACGGTCGCTTCTCAATACATTTTTAATAACTTACTATATATACGCCAAAATTTAAATGACTATAAAAAAAACAGCGACAGACATACTATCAATACAAGAAATAAAAATAGGCTTGTAACGCCTAAATTTAGACTTCAAAAAGTTAAGAAATCCTTCATGGGCTTGAGTATACGCATATATAATAAGGTTCCACAAGATATCTTAGATCTTCCTTTTCTTGATTTCAAATCTAAAATTAAAGGTATATTATTAAATAAATCTTACTATAACATTCAAGAGTTTTTGGTTGATCGAAATGTGTGGAACTTGGGTCATTGTATCATAAATCTTGGGTCATAAATCTGTATTGCGAATAGCTAGTAATCTCCGCAATTTGTTTTTTGTTGTAAATTAATTTTGCTTTATCGACCTTCTGCATCACACCGATTCCTTAGAAGTCACTACTTGCGGTAGCATCGGGAGTCGGGTTGCCTCCCTCCCTCAAATATGTGCGAAGGGGGTGATGGCTGGCTCTTGTGTTATGCTCGTGAACGGGTGCTGCTTGCGGTGACTGGTTGTGTGGCAGGCCGAAGATTTATATATATTTACTGTTATTATTATTTAATTTTCGTTGCCTGAAATCATTGGGCTTCTTTTCCGATTGATTGCGACGGTTCTAGTTGTTCCAAAATTGCATTTAAGTTTATAAAATAAATAAAATTGACTCATTTGCAGGGTTGATGTTATAATTTATAAGTCAAACATTGTTAAATTTTATTTAAAAAGAGCAACTGTTGAGTTTCTGGCCAGCTCTTCTCAGCAGAACAGCATTCCGAGCTGGTGGTAGCTTACTCACAGACTGACTATACTGACCAATTTAATGTAATTGACGATTCAAAAGTGCGTGTAAATGCCTACTTGAATAAAGATATTTTGAATTTGAATTTGAATTTTAATTATTTAGCTATTCGGTTAGACGGTATAAAGTGCATGAAGGTCCAATGTCTAAGTATGGGTCCATCGAAACGGTTCGCCACTGTACGCAGGACGCTGTTTGTGCTTTCACGTGTCCGTCTCCACAGCGATGCCACACGCTTACGCATTATTGCTAGAACGCGTCTACGTTCTCCCGCGATAATACCCGAGGCACTGCAGTAACGCGGGAGCCCAAGAGAGCCCTAAGCGCATTATTATACTGGATACGCCGGACGCTGTAGGCAAGTGTAAAAAGTCTGACAGTATGCCCTGAATAACGTTATTTTAACTTCGTTTGTGCACTTTGCGAACCTTCGGATCAACATGTTACTTCTGACCGCCAGCGCCCTACGCTCCCGCTCCAGGACTATGTCATCGCACTGATCAGCAATGACCCAGTGCCCCAAGTACTTAAATTTTGAAACGATTTTAAGCGATGTGCCACTTATGGCTATCGGTGGTATTGTAGGATACCATTTATTGCCTGCTTTAAATACAAGTAATTCGCTCTTTTCGGCATTGTACTTGAGGCCATGAGCCTCTGCATATCTCTCACAGACTTCTATTAATTTTCTAAGCGCGCTGATTGATGGACTCAGCAGCACCATATCATCAACATAGCTTATATTGTTAACAAATGTTCCATCTATTGAACATCCGACTTCAGTACAGCTCAGCTCCTCATTCAGGCGGTTAACATACAAGTTAAATAGCTTAGGTGAGCTTACACCCCCCTGCCTCACCCCAGATTCTAGCCTATACGGTTCCGATAACGTTCCCTCCCAATTAACGACGTTGCTCTGGTTACCGTACCAGAACTGCAAGAATCGTATAAACTCCTCAGGCAGTGTGATCTCTATGTTCAATTTATGCCACAGCTTATCGTAGGCTACCATGTCGAAGGCCTTCGAAAGGTCCAAGAAACACGCATAAATTGGCGTATTTCGGTCTGTACAGTATCGGACAGTATGCTTTAGACACAACACTGCACTTTCAATACATGTTGCATGTTGCATGTTGACATGTTGCATATCAATTTAAAGAAGATAAAGAGACGAAGAGAATGTCACTAATTTGAGCTCTCTACCTGAAATGGTTTTTGATATACAGAAGTTTAAAAATATCCAAGTGTTGCCAAATTTTTGCAATTTTTGAATTTTTGAAGGACAATAGCTCCGAATATAATAGGCCAAAAAAAATCTGAAATTTTGATTTTTTTTGTTCACTTGACAGGCACTACCATTATATCAAAAATTATCAATTTCTGAGATATCAAGGTTCAAAAAAAAATTTTTTTTTGGCTGATTTGATATGGAATGACTCGAGTACGGAATAGTCATCTGATGCTTGATGCCATACTCTTCATGCTCTTGAAAAAAAAATCTGCAATTGTTTATTTACATATTCACGACCATTGTTGGTTCTTAGCACCTTTATTTCAAATTGGTTTCATTTTCCACAAAGTTTTCGAAAACCTTAAATACTGACAATACTTTATCTTCACTTTTAATTAAATAACCAAAAGTCATCCTAGTAAGATCATCTATAAATGTCAATAGATATTTAGCACCACTAAATGAGGAAACTGACACTGGCCCACATAGGTCAGAATATATAAGCTCTAGTTTCACGGTAGCTCTGTTATAAGATTGCTTAGGGAATGGTAATCTACTCTGCTTACCCTCGATGCAAGCCACATAAGGAGTATAGCTACTAGGAGTATTCTTATTTTAGGTTAATAAATATATGCTTTTCTTTTTAACTTCGTTTTATTAATCTTTTATTACAAACTATTTCTCTTACAAAGAACACTTAGCCTCAGACAAAAAGTAGAATAGCATAGACTATATATTAGTAATAGACAAGTGTTGCCAATAGAAATGTACATTACTAACACGCCTCCTTACATTTATATTGCAGCAATGAGATTA
Source organism: Napeogenes inachia (assembly GCA_959347355.1). NCBI lineage: Eukaryota > Metazoa > Arthropoda > Insecta > Lepidoptera > Nymphalidae > Napeogenes > Napeogenes inachia. Next base: position 1,890,505 of record OY365794.1, read on the forward strand.
GACTTAAAAATAAAAAAAAAAAAAAATGAACTCTTATGAATCTCCTACACATACATCTTATTTTACATATTTATATTTAACATTTCTCTAAATTTAATAAACTTGTTATTTCCCAAAGATTTAGTTAATATGTCAGCACAATTTTTTTCAGACTCAATTTTTAAAACTACAATCAAATTTTCTTTTACACTTTCATGAATGAAATGGTATTGTACCTCTATATGTTTTGAATTCTTAGTGAAATTTCCATATTTAGCTATGGATACAGCACCAGAGTTATCTTCATAGATTTTTATTGGTTTACAAATTTGTGTGAAAACATCATTTATCAAACATATTAAGAACTTAATTTCTGTAACTGCTTCTGAAAGAGCTATGTACTTGGCAAAAGTTCAGGATTTTGTCACACAATTTTGTTTCTTGGATTTCCACAAGATTACATTTCCAAAAAGTCTTATAACATAGCCGGTGGTAGATTTCCTGTCAATTATGTCACCTGCCCAATCTGAATCTACAAAGAAATCTAGAATATCAGCATCTTTGTTCTTGTAATATTTTAATTTTAAGTTTTTAGTCAAATATAAATATTTCAACACTCTAAGGGCATATTAATAATGAGTCTCATCACAACAATTTTGAAAGCGACTAAGATAATTTACACAAAATGAAATATCTGACCTTGTTCCAGAACTAATATATAACAAAGCTCCAATCAAGTTTCTGTACTTTATATCATCATTTAATTCTGTTTTCTCTAACTTTAAGTTTATTTCCATAGGAGTCTTGTACAACTTTGAATTTTCAATGTTGTATCGTTTTGCTAATGATTCTATATAATGTTCTTGGTTCAAGGTTAAAATGTTATCCTGCTCATAATTATACTCAATATCAATACCTATATAATTTTAACCTTGCCCAAATCTTTCATTTTAAATCTATCTGATAATTTACTTTTTATGTCATCAATAATTTTATAGTCTCTACAACAAATCAAAAGGTCATCAACAAATAGTAAAATATACACAGGTAAATCCTTATCCTTTTTATAATACAAGCAATAATCATATTTAGATCTTCTAAAACCTAGGCTTGTTAAAAATTTGTTAAAACATTCATACCAAGCACGAGGGCTTTCCTTCAATCCATACAATGATTTTAATAATAGGTTAACTTTATCAGTGCCAATTTCATACCCTATAGGCTATTTTACGTAAACTTTGGATACAACTTTACCATTAAGAAATGCAGTCTCTACATCCATGTGATTTATCTCTAAAAAATTATGACAACAATATGACAATAATAACTTTAAGGTAGGCATCTTTGCAACAGGAGAGTAAGTATCATCAACATAATCTGTCTGTTGAAAACCTCTAACTACTAACCTTGCCTTGTACTCAGTTTCACTTTTCTTTGTATAGACCCATTTCACATCTATTACCTTTTTGTCCTTTGGTGGCTTGTCAACCAATGTCCATGTCTTATTTGTCACTAAGCTCTCCATCTCTCGATCCATGGCTGCCTTCCACTTACTTGAGTCCTTGCAGGTAAGCGCCTCCTGAAATGTTTCTGGAGTTGTAGCATCGCAGTAATTAGCAGTTATGCAATAGTAACCATACTCTTCATCAAATCGGAGTGGTAGCTGTCTCCGCCGTTTCTCTACTTCCTGGTATTTTATAATTTTAATATCATTATTACTTTTCACTTCATCTGGGTGTTCTGTAATTTCCGTTTTTGTCTCTTCTCTTTCTTCTGACATATCACTCTCATCTTCAAATCCACATAAAGTCACATCTTCTTCTATAATATCACAGTGTCTGGCTACTATTATCTTGTTATTAATCAATACTCTATATCCAGTTTCACTATATCCAAGTAAAATTCCTACTTCTGCCTTCTTGTCCCATTTCGATTTCCTCTTATTTTCTGGTATTCGTACAAACACTTTACTGCCATACATTTTTAGATACTTCACTGTAGGCTTCATCTTGAAGAATATTTCATATGGCGTTTTTCTCTCAACAGTAATAGTTAAGGTCCTATTTTTCTAATATGCTGCTGTTTTAATTATTTCTGGCCAATATTTTCTTTCTACTTTGGCTTCTGCTAAGAGACATCTTCCCATGTCCATCAGAGAACGATGATAGCGTTCCGCTGTGCCATTCAACTCGTGTACATAAGCTGGACAGGGCCTAATAAGTATTCCTTTTTCCTTGGTAAACTGAAAAACTTTTGCATTAATAAACTCCTTACCATTGTCACATCTTAGTTCCTTTACTTTCTTATCAGTTATATTTTCAACTTCATTTACATATTGTACCAAACAATCATACACCTCGTCTTTTGTTTGAATGCAATAAATTTTAACAAGTTTGCTATAATCATCTATAAAACTTAAAAAATATTTTTCTCCATGGTTTGGTGTCCTGTCGTTTGGTGTGGGCCGTTCAAGTCTGTATGAACAATCTGTAAAATATCTTCTGCTTTTCTTCTGTTATTATGAAAAGGTAAATTATGCATTTTGTTTTCCATACATGTAGCACACTTTAAAAACTTTAACTCTATCTTTTCAGGTAATCCATCCAAAGATTTATTCTTGCACATAATTTCCAAATTATGAAAATTAATATGTCCCAATTTTCGATGTAGTTTTTCTTTTACAGTCAAGTCTTGTTTACTACTTATATTAGCTTTCATCTGAACTTAATTTATGAAGCTTCTCATTTTGTAGAGTCTTTCTTCCTTTATAGCAACAGCAATTAAATCTCCAAATGGGTTATATATTTTAGATACTCTTCCTTTTGACTCAATAGAATTTTTGTCTGTAATTCTTGAATAGCTAAGCAAATTGGCTTTCATTTCTTGCACATAAAAACATTTTTCAATTTTATCTCAGATCTTTGTCCATACACCGAGAAATGGGCTTTGATATTACCTACTTTTGTTGCCTCCAACATTCTTCCATCCCCAATTTTAACTTCAACCGGGTTTTTCAATGTTTCACAAGTCTCAAAATATTTATCTGTATTAATAATATGATCCGTACATCCACTGTCTAGAATCCATTCAATCTGTCCCTTTTTAACAGTTTCTTTTGTATTTTTCACTGTAGTATTATTTGCAATTGTTGTATGAAAACTATTTCCATGACGCTAATTACGTTTGCGACAGACAGAGGATTGAAAAAAAGACCGAAATTATTTAAGAAATTAACTTTAATTAAATTTAAACTTATTACAAATTAACCCTATGAACGATGATTCCAACTCGATGTGGGAATATGGAATGATCGTTCTTACAAATAATATTAATTATTAAAACTCATGGGAATACAATGCAAATGCTTTATCGACAAATTACTTTATTAAATATAATATTACAGAAACTCAACGTAGGCGGTTTCCATATAGTAGTTCTATGTAACTCCTCCCCCCTAAGAAAGGCGACTATTTCAGTACGTTCAGTGAAAATGTTGCCGGAATGGTTTCAGGGTTGCCAGATGTTTTCAGGATCTCGAGCGATGGCTGCTTCTCTTTTTGTACATTTTTGTTATTTTTATATAGATAACGTCGAGTTGCTAAGGTAATACCAAGTATGGCTGTACCTAATAGTATAGTATAAAATGGTATTGTGGTATGGTACAAGGCATCTTTTTGAACTTTGTCGATTCGGATAGGAGTCTGGATCATAAGCTTGTCCTGGACATCATATAATCCTTGAAGATCAATAGATTTTAGGTGTATGTGAGTCGCTTTGGCTGACTGCTTTAAGGTGTCATAGGGTATTTTCAGTAGTTTTAGGGGTTGTCCTTTAATTTCGTTATAATCATTTGCTATTGTGAATTGCTCTGATTTCAACCGACATCCAGCAGGAATCGTAGCTAGGTAACTTCCCTGTAGTGATGTGTAGTCCTTTTGGTTACAAATCAATTGCACTTTCGTTTGTTGAGGAAAGGACAGAGCGTAGTGCTTGTCATCGAGTTTCTCCATTGCTTCTTTAGTCAAGGTGACTGTAGTAAATTCACAGGTTTCTTGTACGACTTGATTGATGATCAATTCCTGGATACAATCTGGTCTGTTGCGAATCTGATGATGAATTTCTTTCTCACAGAGATACCAGTTTTTTACCTTCGGGCATTCAGCCTCCATGTACACAAACGATATCTCGATTGTTGCTAGGAAAGGGAAAGGTGGGATAAGAGCCTGGTCGTGCTTGTTCGGTACTACTGATAATTTATAAAAATCATAAGTTTCTTTAGAATAAATTGGAAATTTAAATATAAAAACTATTTGTTTATTCATAAAGTACGACCCTGGTTTGATAATATTATAATATTCCCTAAGTTCTAAATCTAATATTTGCTCTTCTGAGTAAATTGTTTTTAATTTTAAGATCATAGATTCTAATACCTCAATGTCTATAATAGAATGATGTGTACTAGAAGCCTGGATAAAAGCTAAATTATTTTCTATTCTAAGTAATTCTAAAGATAAATCTTCTATGTTTTCACTAATTAATTCTAGAAGTTGAGCAAAATTTGCGTATTTTGTTAAGCTGTCGTCACTTATAGTCTTATTCTGTAATAATAATTCTAAAGTACTATTTAACATGATTTGGTTATCTACTATTTGTCTAATAACGTTTCCATGTTTTAACATCCACTCCTTGCTTAGACTGATATGACTGTTAAATTCAGATAATAATTTTATTTGATTATTTTCTAATATTCTAATTGCCTCATTATATTTTATCGCATCATCGTGATCTAAGTTACCGGTTAAACTTTTTATCATAGTACCTAAACTATCTATAAGACCTCTTTTTACTCTATTAGGCTCTAAAGAATGTAGTTGTTTTAAAATATTGCCAAGCTTATTAGTAAGGTAATTAATTAGAATTTCATATAGGTTATAGGTTATATTACTCATGCGATTTTTACAGTCAAGCAGTTGAGTCTCTAATGAATGAATATTAGTCTCAATGTTATCTAATTTTATATATTGTATGAATGTATGATAATGCGTAGTCAGTTTCATGGGTCCGAGTTTGAAAGGTAGTATTCCTGGTCCGTCGTTAAGATTCTCGAGTTTTATCTCCTGAGGTTGAGTCATTGAGAGGGTTGTTACTAGGAGGATTCTGTAACAAATTAGCTGTTTTAGGGACTCGTTTTAGTCGTGATTTGGCTATGGGGCCACGTTTTTTAGAGGTATAAATATGAATTGGTAAGTCGGCTAGTACAGTGTCATGAGTGTATCGTGGAGCAGTCTTTTGTCGACTAGCAGTTGGATTTTTTATAAAAACTGATTGTTGGGGTGCATATTCCTTTTCAGGTTCGCGATCTTTATTTCTTTTTTCTATTAATGCGGTCCGATTTTCAAGTGATGATGAATTAATAATATCGTATACTTGTTTCATTTTATCTTTATGAATTTGAGTGTATTGTGGCAAGAGCTTTTACGTTATATCTATATCCGTCCAATCCCTAGGGTCAAAGTGTCCAGTCAACAAATCAAAAGGGCGACATCGTGTGAAACTATGTATGGAGCTATTATAGGCTATTATAGCATAGGGCACAAGGTTTATTATTGGTTCGTCTTTATGTTTCAGTTTAAGAAGTCTTAGGTGTTCTAAAAGAGTTAAATGAAATCGTTCTATGTTACCATTGTCATTAGGTGAATGAGCTAGTATTCGATGGTGGTTAATTTTATGAAGTCTGGTAAATTCCATAAATAATTGATTAGTAAATTCGGTTCCATTGTCAGTAATAAGAGTCATAGGTATACCATGATGGGTAATGTATTGTAATAGAGATTGTAATACACTTAAAGCTGTGCCGTCACGAAGATGATAAGCTTGACCATACTTCGTGAAAACGTCAATGAAAGTTACATATTTTTCATTTTGAACTGTGAACAAATCCATATGAACTATTTCAAATGGTTTAGTGGCAGGTGGAACGATGTTAAATTGTGGTCTAACTGGGTTTCTGTCGTATTTGGCTTGACCGCAAGTGGTACATTCATTAATAAATTTTGTTATTTGTTCTCTCATTTTAGGCCAATAATACTTGTATGACAAAGCTGAATAACATTTGTTGATACCACGATGATTTGTTTTACCGTCATGGTAGTGTCGGATGATATCTTGTTGACGCAAGTATTCTTTAACATTCTCTAATTCTTTCTTAACTAAAACAAGGTTATAGGAAGAGCACTTAAACTTATCTTGTAGGATCGGTATTATTGAATACATAGCTAAAGGAGGGTTTTTTAATATAGCTGTTTTAATTTTGGGACTAATATATTCCTTAACAGCATTTATCACATCCTCTTCTAAATTTGGTTGAGATAATTGGATACTAATACGTGTATGAGTGTCGAACGGCTTAGTTACTACAGGTCGTTTCTTAACGTCAGTCACAAGGTCAAAATAAATTTGTCTATTAAATTTATTAAGTGGTTCATCAATTATCGGGATTTCTAAGATTGGGTTTTCTAAGCTAGTATGAACTGTTTCCGTAGAAGAGCTAGCCGGGGCAGGAATAGTTTCTGATGGATTACCGAGTAAAGAGTTAAGCTCATCTATCTCTTCTATCAAAGATAGTGCTTCTTTTGTATGGATTTCGATACGGGAAAGAGCATCTGTATTTAAGTTTAATTTTCCTTTTTTATAAATTACTGTAAAGTTATATTCGCTTAGTTTCAGTCGCCAACGTGTAAGTCGGGAATTTGGTTCCTTCATGCTCATTAACCACTGTAAAGGCTTATGGTCAGTATAAATTTTGAATTTTCTTCCGAATAAATAGGGTCTAATATATTTTGTTGCCCAAACTATGGCTCAAAAGTACCTTTTCAGTAGTACTATAGTTTAATTCGCTGTCATTTAAAGTTCTAGAAACGTAACAGATAGGCTTATCGGAACCTATGGGTCCTTGAGAAAGAACCGCGCCTAGAGCTACGTTCGAAGCGTCAGTCGTTAAAACAAAGTCTTTTGTAAAATCAGGGTACTGCAATATGGGGTCATTTGTCAATAGGTTTTTACATTTTTTAAAACAATTAGTATACTCAGAATCTAATGTATTTTATTGTTTTTCTTTAAGCATTTAGTCATGGGCTTCGTTAAGCGAGCAAAATCGGGGATGAACTTTCTATAATATCCTAAGAGTCCTAAAAATTGTTTAATTTCTTTACTGTTTTTAGGTAATGGGTAATTTTCAATAGCCTTGATCTTATCTGGGTTTGGTTTAATACCATCCCTGCTTATTATGTAACCAAGGTAAGCAGTTTCCAATTTTAAAAACTCCGATTTATCCGTTTGGATTTTAAAGTTGGATTCTCGTAATCTGTTAAAAACTTTTTCGAGGTTTATGATATGTTCCTGAAGGGATGTACTAAATACTATAATGTCATCAAGATAAACTAAACATATTTCATTCTGAAGGCCGCGGAGTACGTTATCCATTACTCGCTGGAAGGTTGAAGGAGAATTTTTTAAACCCATGGGCATACGAAGAAATTCGAAATGCCCATGTTCGACATTAAATGCTGTTTTAGGTATATCCTGGGGTTCCATCTCATCTTGATAGAATCCACTAGCTAAATCCAGGGTGATGAAGAATTGACATTTTCCTAATTTGTCAAAAACATCAGTAATATTCGGGATAGGATATTTGTCATCTAATGTTTTTTCATTAAGTTTTCTAAAACCCACCACTATACGCCATTTTTGCTTGCCAGAGGCATCTATTTTTTTTGGCACCACCCAAATAGCTCCAAGCGGACTCAGAAGGTCTTATTATTCCTTGATCTAACATTTTATTTAATTGGGATTTTACTTCTGTTTTTTACTATGTTTAACTTTATCTGTAAAAGTTAATTTTTCGCCATCTATGTAAAATACGTCAGAATACCGGGAGCAAAGAGCTACGAGGTTAGCCTTCTCCTCCAGGTTTAAATGGTCCGTACGTAAACGTGAAATAACGTCTTGTGTGCGAGTCTTTAATTGTTGAGTACTCGTGCACTCAGCGTTAAATAGATCCGCGTGAGCCGGACGATCGAGTGAGAATATAATATCATTCGGTGTCGGGTTTTCAATTTCTAAATAGCAACGATTATTCTTTACAGAAGTAATGCACTCATGGATAGTGCAATTGCACAGTATTTGTTCTTTAATAAGAGCATCACCTTCTGAAATATCGACGGGAACACGAATAATTTTAGAAGTTTCCGCGGGGATAACGTCTTCGTATAGGTTTACATTACACGAGTTATACATTTTAATCGGGTTCGACGCGTTTCTTGTAAGCAATCTTCGGTCTTTTAAATCAATACGAGCTTTCCATTTACTTATTAAATCTAAACCTATTAATCCGTCGAAGTATTCATGAAAATTATATACGAATAACTTGATATTGCTGGCATCATTGAATTCCGCGAAGCATGGCAACGTAATAGAATAATTGTTCCTACTCGTCGCGTGTATGTTGGTTACTTCAAAAGGATCAAATTGTAACGGGAACTGAGCGAAGTACTTCTCGACGGCTTCGGGACTAATAAAAGATTGATTAGCACCGGTATCTATTAAATTTTAAATGAGGATTTTCTATTTGTATGTACGGAAGTTGTCTTTGTGTTTGAAGATTTAATTCTATTTTTGTTTTTGTGATTTCGAAGTCTCCCGAAAATCCTGCTGATCTTGTTCAGTTTCAGTTATTTGAATTTCAGAGTCAAAAGAATTATTGTCAGAAGTCATGTTTAATTCATGAGAAAATCCGGGCGTAAAATCAGTATCGTAGTAATCAGTATAGTAATTGTACTCCGGCTCATAACAATGATTGTAATATGAATCGTCATATGCCGCACATTCATTTACATTCATTTCCCGTGATTTAAAATAATTCATGGGATTATTCAAGGATAAAGGTTTTGGTGTAAAATGTTGGACACCACTCATAGGTTGAGGACCTTGAGGTGGGTTATTTCGAGGTGGTAATCTAAAAATGTTACTACGAGGTCTATAATTTGGTGGAGGTGCAGCGAACATCCTTTGTGTATTAGTAAGCATGCGTGGTTGATTATATCCGGTTACCGGGAATTTAAAGGGTTGCGGTGGAGGTCCCATAGGGCGCTGATTTAACGGAGCCGGCCAGTTAGGTACTGGGTTATTATGAGGTTTTGTATGAGTGAATGTTGCTGGTTGTGACGAATTAGTTGGTTTAGGGGTCGTCTGAATTTTATGGGAGTCGCGTTGTTGTAAATACATTACGTTAAGCTCCTCTTGAACGAACTCGAGAGCTTTCTCTATCGTATCTGGACGCATGCATCGTATGCGCGACCCTAACGGTTCTTTTAAACCCCGTACATATGCTTGCATGGTAACTTTTTTGTAAAGCTCTCGTTTCGCTTGGACTGTGGTGGGCAAACTTTCATGCAAAGTTACGTACGTCATAATGGTGCTAAATAAAGTTTGGCAATGATTGTAAAACTCTTGCGGGGTACGATTACCCTGACTTGCTATAGAAAGGTAATTATATAATGCGGTCTCATCACGTTGATCCGAGAAGTTATTTATGAGGGCTGTTCGCATACCTAGCCAGTTTTCTGGTATACCGTTTGCATTTATAGTGCATGCGGCTGTCCCTGTTATTTTATTTAAAATTCCATTTAACAAACATAAATTGGAAAACTCGCTACTAGGATTATTATTGTGTAGCCAACGAATCGCATATTTTTATAAAACGAGTAAGGATATTTGGATTTCCGTCAAATTCCGGGATTAAGCGGAGGACTTTGAAAATATCGTCTGGGCTATATTGCGTCATTATTACTGGCTTTGATTTAATTTCTACTCCTAAATTATTTAATTTTAAATTGCCTAATCCTATAATATCTCTATTACTATCCGTTAACTGTCTGCGGGCCTGGCGCGATTCAGGCTCCCGCGAACTAAAGGCTCTGGGGTGATAAATCTTGAAGTTTAAGATTCAAAGGAGCAACACGAGAATAATTCAAGTCTACTTACATATACAGCATTTCTGGTTTTCTCTTCGAATCGATTTTCAGATTCCTCCCCTGGTCTGCTGCAGGTCCGTAGATTCAGGATATCCGGAACGGTGCTTGATAGCCAACCCGGGTGACTCGCGACGCGATTATCGATGTAAGATATGGCCTTGAAGTCTCCCGCGAATATCCTACCGACTGCGCCAATTACGTTTGCGACAGACAGAGGATTGAAAAAAACACCGAAATGATTTAAGAAATTAACTTTAATTAAATTTAAACTTATTACAAATTAACCCTATGAACGATGATTCCACCTCGATGTGGGAATATGGAATGATCGTTCTTACAAATAATATTAATTATTAAAACTCATGGGAATACATTGCAAATGCTTTATCGACAAATTACTTTATTAAATATAATATTACAGAAACTCAACGTAGGCGGTTTCCATATAGTAGTTCTATGTAACTCGCTCATAACTTTGTTTTTGTTGATAATTGTATTGTCCACGACCTCTATTGAGACTTCTTGAATTGTATGATCCTCGACCTCTACTTGTTGAATAACTTCTACATCTGTTTCCATTATATGTATGACCTCGACCTCTATGATTATAGCCAATACGGTCAGGACAATCCCTTTGCAAATGTGAAGGCTTCCCACAGTTATAACAATTTACACTATTGGGGCCGGTGACAGCTTAGCTTCAGCTCGGAAAGCATTTGATCTGTCATGAGTTGCCTCATTTGATTTTACTTCTGCACTTTTAAGCTTTATTTTACTAATCAAGTAGTCCACTGTTCTTTCTTTTTCTGGTAAAACATCAATTAAGTCACCCATGTGACTATAGCTTGGCGGTAACGATTTCAGCATATAATTCAGTTTCTCTTGTTCACTGATTGTTGCACCAGCTTGTTAAAGCTCATTCACGGCCTTTTCAAAATCATCGCAGAACGATGACACGTCAGTGTAATTTTTAAATTTTAAATTTTCGAGGTTATGTCTGCATATGATTTGTAGTGCAGTCGAAACTTTTAAGTACATTGAATCGAATTTAAATATAATGTCGTATGCCGATTCCAAATCACTTATGTATTCTAACTGTTTATTAGTGATTGCGCTGTAAATATAGTTGGTTGCCTGGATATCTTTATCAGTCCACGTGTCGTCATCATTTTTTGAGCGAGCGCGCAGAACAACTTTTTAAATTGCAAAAACTTAAACATTCGTACCTTCCAGTTTTTATAGTCTGATCCATCAAATAGGGGAATATTAATATCATTGTTTCGTGACGCCATTTTTACCGGCTATTTTCTTCGACAATTTTCACAACACAGATTTTCTAGTAAACTTTAAATTTCTTGTAAACCACGCTCTGCTACCATCTTATTTTAGGTTAATAAATATATGCTTTTCTTTTTAACTTCGTTTTATTAATCTTTTATGACAAACTATTTCTCTTACAAAGAACACTTAGCCTCAGACAAAAAGTAGAATAGCATAGACTATATATTAGTAATAGACAAGTGTTGCCAATAGAAATGTACATTACTAACAAGTATAATCAATTCCGATAGCCATACCTCTTTTAAGTAGATCCATACTTCGCTTGTGTAGATGGCCAAGCCTACGGTGCCATAACTGCTGTGATGACTTCACCACACACAAATTCCCAATCTCCAGGCGTTCTCCATCTGATGGTTGGATGTTTGGTCTGCTCTCATTCACAGAGTAATTTTAAGTCAGCTTGCGTTCACTAATCAGCTGCTGACATTCCATGTTCAGCTGATAGACACCATTGACCATTGTAGCACTGACGACTGCAATCTTACCATGACAAATGTTGCATTTTTGAATACTAAAATGCACTTCAATTCCCTTAGAAGCTATTTTTCCAACAGAAATAAGGTTTGTTGACAATCCCGGAACGTAAATAACCTCACAAATATTTTGAGTCTGTTCTTTTAACAACAAATGCACTTCACCTGGTCCCTCACTATACATTTTTTCTTTATTGGCTACGCAGATCAATCGCGGTGTGTCCACAGCATATTTTTTTAGTAAATGTTTATTGTTAGTCATATGAAATGTCGCACCGGAGTCCACGTATCACGCATTTGAATTTATATCTGTTATGCAGTTATGCAGTTAATAATGTTCCATTCCACGCTTTTTCACATTTTTCACTTTTATTGGTTTTTTTGGACAGTTTTTAGAATAGTGATTCTGTTTTTTACAAATATAACACTTGTTTTTGTTAGATGTTCTATTTACACGTTTTGCATTCCGGTTTGATAACATTATACTTTCTTCATTCTTGTAAAAATATCTACGTAATTTTTCTTGTAATAATTTACTCTTCACTGTTTTACTACACAATTTAATGTTCGAATTTTTCAATGCCATTATAAGCGGGTCGTAGTCAATCATCATCCAATGGAGCTTTTATATCTCGTAGTTGTGGAAAGTAGTTGTTCTCGTACATGAGAAAAAGATGACGGCTGTACCATTAGACATATTTTTGCAAGTGCACGCTGTTGTTTGCGGGCATCATTGTCCTTAGGAACACCCGCCTCGTCATCGATGCAATTCCACAGGTCTTCATGTATCAAATACATCCGCATTAAGAATTTCCATTATGCATAATTAGATATGCCGCTGAGTTTTTAAAAATTGGATATTCCAGAACTTATAAATGTAGACGTTGCAGCCGGCATGATGATACATGATTCGGTATGGCGTATTATTCGTTTTATTTTGTTTGAAAACTAATAACGTAGTGTTAATTACTTATATTCTGGGCCCATAAACTGATTGATTATGAGAAAATAACATAGATTGAAATTATATAATTAGATTTAATGGGAACAGGTTATAACCAACGTAGCAAAAACAAGACCAAGTAATGCCAATACGACACAGGCGGAAGGTCAGACTGACATGTATCAATTGGCGCCAACAAGCGGCACAATAGTGAACTAATATGGTCTACACTAATTGTTTGGTTATCAATCGCAATCGCCACAAGACAAGCCACAATCGCAGTCAAGTTTGTATACTCCAGCACATTGTAAAGGAATATTACTTTTGATAGGTCTCAAGAATTGGCTCACTTTCCTTTGAGGTTTGTAGATAATTCTAATAGAAACCTTTTTTAAGATGTTGCCGATTCTGTCAGTAACTCCTTTCACATATGGTAGTAGGGCCGGTTGTGTGTCCTAATGTATTGTCAGGATTCTTGATAATAAGAATATCAAGGAAAGCTAAAGTATTATTTGACTGCAATTCCATTGTAAATTGTATTTTGTTGTTAATGGAATTAAGGTGTTCTAGAAAAGCAGATGTTTGATTCATAGGTAGTATTGTGAAGGTGTCATCTACGTACCGTTTAAAGATGTTCGGTATAGCAGGTGCAGAGGACAGGGCCCTCGCCTCGAAGTGCTCCATGTAGATATCGGCAACAACGGGGGAGACCGGGGAACCCATTGCCACTCCATCAACTTGTACATAGAATTCATCCTTCCACATCAAATAGATGTTAAGCAATGCTTCAATAAATCTGCATATTCTACAGGCATGTTATTATCCTCCAGCTTTCTCTTGACAATTTCAATGCAGTCAATCACTGGAAGGCTGGTAAATAGTGACTGTACATCGAAACTAACCATAATGTCGTTGTCATTTAATTTCACTTATTGAATATCATTAACAAACTGGTAAGAATCCTTGACATAAGTTTGTGTATGTCCCCAGAGAGGTGTCAGTATCCTTGCAACGTGTTTAGCCAGTTTATATGTTGGTGTATCAATCTGGCTTACTATGGGACGTAGTGGGACATTCTGTTTATGTATTTGTGCTTGTGTACCAATTGTCGGTTGATATGTTTCGACCACTACGTTTTATTGGTTAAACTAGACGTTATACAATCTCAGAGAATTAGATACCTGATATTCTCCGTCTGGCATAAACTTCAAACTTTTACAAATAATATGTTTTCAAGTCCACCATGGCTTGGTCTTTTATTCTTGTTTGATTTATTACACATGTAAACCTTCCCTCTAAAGCGACCACGAAATCCAACCAACTGTTCATCTATTCTATAGTCACATTTTCGCCGGGTCGATATGCAGCTAAAAACTTACTCTCTAAAATTTGGCACAAATATCTTATCGCTGCCATATTATCAATTTTAGTCTCTCCTCTCGATCTGACGTATTTTCAAACCGCAGGCATCTCAACAAAATAGAAAACATTTATAAGACATTAACAGCCTAAACATTTCTTTAAATCTAGGGACTTATTTTTAACTCCATAATGTTCTAATTTTTTTATAAGGATTTCATGTTGAACGCAGTCAAACGCCTTAGAAAGACGCCACAGAAAATGCCAAGTGCATCCTGTGATCCTTCCCAGGCTTCGAATATGTTTAGTAATAGCTCAACACCAGCACCTGTTGTAGAGCGACCGGCAGTGAAACCAAACTGGTTTTTGTGTAAGAGATTGTTTTTACTGAAATATGCCATAAGATGATTAAAATTTTTTTTCTCAAAAATCTTACTAAAAGTGGGTAAGACTGAAATAGGTTTATAGTTACTAGGATCTAATGAACAACCGGATTTGAATAATGGACTTATTTTACTTTGTTTCATTAGATCAGGAAATATACCATATTCTAAACAATTATTAAATACTAGCAGACTCGGCCACGCGTTGCTGTGGTTGCTAAGGTTTTGGATATACCTATTACATTGTAGTAAACTAAGAAGTCACGGTATTAGAAAAAATAAAATTTAAATTAAAAAAACCCCCGACCGCTAAGTAAAGGAAAAAATTTAAAATGCAAGTAAATTTATCAAGGCCAATAACGAAATAACAATATTTTGATATAAAATAATATTGTGACTTAAAATTAAGATGTAAGTTATCCTATGTTTCAAGTTGGATCAAACTACACACGGTGTGCAAATTTGATTAAAATCGGTTAAGTAGTTTAGGAGTCCATCGCGGACAAACAACGTGACACGTAATTTATATATATTAAGAAGATTAATGCTAAGTCTGGCGCTACAATGTCAATTATGGACTTAAGTATGTCAACAGAAAACCCCCAAAGATCACTAGTCTTTTTAACGCTAATTGATCTAAATACTTTAATTACTTGAGCATTAACTTTTTCAAACTTAAAACTGCTAACACATTGATCTACATTCTCTCTAAGTAAACCCATAGCTGCAGCGGTAGAAGAATTAAATGATAACGTGTAGTCACTGGAATATTAGTAAAAAGGTTTCAAAAGGATTAGCAACCTCGAGGTCAGACGTAACATATTTATTATCTATATTTAATTTAAAGTCGATCCTCTGGGATTTAGCTCTTCCAGTTTCCTCATTAATTCTTTTCCAAGTTGTTTTTTTTTTTTTTTTTTTTTTTTTTATTATATTATCTAGGGCAATGCTTGACTACATTCCACCTGATGGTAAGTGGAATGTAGTCTTAGGTGGTAAGGCACATTACCCTAGCAACCTATTCACTCTTCGCTTGAAGACACCCACATTGTATTCGGTCGGAAATACCGACGCAGGCAAGCTGTTCCAATCCTTTGCTGTACGCAGTAAAAAAGACGAAGCAAAGCGCTTCGTTCGGACAGGTGGAATGTCCACAACAAAAGGATGGATACCTGCCGTGCGTCGGGACGTCCGGTGATGGAAGGGGGACGGGGGAATTAAATTGTGTAATTCCTGCGCACACTCACCAAAATGTATCCTATAGAATACTGAGAGGCTAGCAATTCTACGCCTGTGCTCAAGGCTTTGGAGGTCGGCTCCGACCAATTCGGGATCGCCTATAAGCCTCTTTGCTCGCCTCTCAATTGAGTCCAGAACCGCAAGATGAGACTTTGCGGCACCAGCAAATATGTGACCACAGTACTCTACACATGACCGGATCTGTGCTTTGTATAAAACAAGAAGCTGTCCCGGTGTAAAGTACTGCCGAACCTTCGCCAGAACGGCAAGCTTTGCTGCTGCTGCTCTTGCTCTGGACTCAATGAACCGACCAAAGTTGAGGTTCGAGGAAATCTCTAAGCCTAACAACTGAAGCCGGTCACTGTATTCCAAGGATACATTCTGGAAAGTAGGAGCCAAGGTGAAAGGGCTCCTTTTGGCGGTGAATAGACACGTCTGCGTGGCGTCTTTTGGTGGCGTTGAACTTGACAAGATTGGCATTGCTCCATGCGGAGACTGCCTGAAGTTTGTGATTCAAACGTTGCACCATGGCTTCTCTTTCAGACTGTACTTGATCTCGACTAGCCCGAGTACTCGGCAGATATCTTTCTACAACTGTGCTGTCGTCTGCATACCCATAGATACCGGGCTTCAACAGATCATTAATGTGCAGCAGAAACAGAGTTGCAGAAAGAACGGACCCCTGAGGCACTCCGGCATTTATTGTCAAGGGTTCCGAGGAACACCCGTCGACAACTACTCGGAGAGATCTGTGGCTCAGAAAGTCCGTTACCCAGCCGATCAGACCAGGAGATATACCGTACGCTGAAAGCTTGCTTATAAGGCTCGCATGCCAGACCCTGTCAAATGCCCTCGAGACGTCCAGAGAGACGGCGACCGCTTCTCCGTTCTTCTCGATGGCCTCGCCTAAAATGTGAGTAGCATACACTAGGAGGTCCCCAGTAGACCTATTACGGCGAAACCCGTACTGTTGGTCACTGAGGAGATCGTTACCTTCTAGGTATGCTAGTAGGCGCGAGTTCAATACACGCTCCATAATCTTACAGAGTATGGAGGTGATTGAAATCGGTCTGTAATTGACAGGGTCGGCACGGCTGCCTTTTTTGGGCACGGGTTGCACATTAGCAAGCTTCCAGGATTTTGGCACTATTCCAGTCATGAAAGAGAGACGATACAGACGTGTCAGTACAGGAGACAACTCAGCTGCGCATGTCTTGAGCAGAATGGCTGGTATACCATCAGGACCACTGGCTTTATTCACATCTAAACGACACAATGTTCTCCATACCTCTTTGTTAGTGATGCGGATTTCAGGCATCGAAACACCGTAGTGAGGAAGATGTGCTGGAGAAGCATTGCCAGTGTCTAGATGCGAATTATCAGCAAACAGAGAAGCAAGTACATTCGCTTTCTCTGTTCCTGTGTGGGCCAGGGATCCATCCGGCTTCAGCAGAGCAGGCAGTGAGAGTTGGCAGAAATTCGACTCGATCGCTTTCGCAAGAGACCAGAAAGCTCGACTGCCAGTTGGTCTGACAGAGAGCTTTTCGCCATTCTTAGCGATTCGATCGAGACGAGCCTTCCGCAATGCCTTTTTGTAGGACTTGGCAGCTTGGTTACAGGCTCTCTTCTTCAAACTTACATCCGGAGTTTTGCGGGTTCGAGCATCAGCCCAAATGAGATATGCCGAATGTTTTCGGTCTTGAGCATGACCACATTCGGCATTAAACCATGGGCGAGCTTTGCCACCGATGGGTACGTCAGCAAAAAGAATAAAATACTCCATTGCCTGATGCACCACATCGGTTATAGCATCCGCGCTACTCGACGGATCCAAAGAAGAGAAGCAGACCTGCCGCCAAGGATAAGACGCAAAAAAGTGCCGCATCTCATCCCAATCTGCTGATTTGTATTTCCATACTCGCCTAACACCATGAGGTTTGAAAGCTGGTGGGGAATATGTAAACACAGATTTCACCAGACAGTGATCGGAGGTTCCCAAGGGGGATGTGACTTCTACACGATACCTGTCCGGATCAGTTGTCAGCAGAAGGTCCAGGCAATTGGCTGTATGGCCTACCACTTCTGGTACCCTTGTCGCTTGCCTCACCAGCTGAAAGAGGTCCAAGGACAACGCAAAGTTCCGCGCTTCTCTTCCAGCATGGTCGGTCTTCTGGTACGGGAACAGCCAGTCCTGATGACAGGCATTAAAGTCCCCCAGAAAGACGAGCTGCGCCGAAGGGTACTGATACAGAACCATATCTGCAGCCTCACTAAGATACTCAAATAAACGAGTTGTCTCCTGGTCACCGCTGTGCGAACGGTAGACACAGGAATACAGGATTTTTTCGTTTCCTGTGTCGACTAAAACCCATAGGGAAGAAAAAGTGGGGTCTTCAAGGTGACGGAGACGCTGAACACAGAGGTCGTTCCGCGCGTACACACTGACTCCGGCCCGTGAGCAAAAGTTGTGCTCTAACGAGTAACCGGGATAGTCCAAGTATGCATCGTTCAAAGGACATTGTATCTGCGTCTCCGTCAAAAAGAGCAAGTGCGGCTGCTCTGTCTCCAGGTGGTGGTGGACAGCTAAAAGATTTGAGTGCAAACCCCTGATATTAGTGAGGTGCACTTTATATGAGGAGGAGTGCAACCGCTGTGTAACCTTGTTCCTTTTTCTTAACTTTTTCATAAAAAAAATAAATATAAAAGTGAATAGGGATGGGAAATGGCAGTTGAACGAGACGGTACGTATCGAACCCGACGTCGAAATTGGTGATGTCTTGCCACTGGGAGGCTAGTCTGGAGACTGCGGGGACGCCCGAACCCCCCCAGGGATCGCCATCGGGCCTCCTCGTCTGGTCGCCAACCAGCACGATGGAGCCACCCTGGGATTTTT
Organism: Napeogenes inachia; assembly: GCA_959347355.1. Taxonomy (NCBI): domain Eukaryota; kingdom Metazoa; phylum Arthropoda; class Insecta; order Lepidoptera; family Nymphalidae; genus Napeogenes; species Napeogenes inachia. Next base: position 1,909,146 of record OY365794.1, read on the forward strand.
CACAGCTGGCGGGGCAGCCTTTCGTGGTTGGCTATCCCACTAATTGGGATCCCAACTATCTGCGGGCGGCCAGCGGAAAGCCGTCGCTTCGGATCCCGCTACCCTCCTCGACTAGACACCCGACAAAACAAACACCAACTCGACGTCAAACCGGTTCGCCAACGCACCGCAACTGTTCAGACCCATTTCCCATAAACGGCTTCATCGAGCAACGTGCCGGAACACGACTAGGTCGCTTTGCGGCACGACTCTGCCCGATGGGTGGTAACTTTGCCGGCGACCGGATGTTATGGTCTACCACCAAGGAGGTTTTTATTTTATTATTGCTATTTCCTATTTTATTTTTAGTATGTTGATTTTTTGTTATTTTACATTGTTTTTTAAAAGATTTGGAAAATAATTTTACCTCATCCCTAAACTCATTACTAGTATTAAACATCAAATCCGCAAACATATTATGTAACTTTTCTCTATTTTTGTGTAACTCAGCAGATGCCCAATCACTAAACACTAATTTATCATTAACAACTACTGTTTTTGGAGTAAATATAAAGTTAAATAATTTAGTGAAAGTACTAAAAAGTCATTATACATAATATTGGGGTTTGAATTTTTCATCAAGGGCAAATAGCGTACTAAGCCATTTTTAATTTGTTCGATACGTTCTACAGTCACTGGTATAAAACTTATTTTCTGTTTTGATTTTTCTCTCTTGCCACAACTGAATTTAATAAATTGGCCATAGTGGTCAGAATCTAATGTATTTAATAAACATTTAAAATTTGGAATAACACTTGTAAAAATGTTATAAATACAAGTGGCACTAGTGGTTGTGACTCTAGTAGGCTCCATAAACATGTATAAAAGATTATAAGATTTGAACAAATTTAAAAACTTTATACTTATTGAATTTTGTTCAATAAGTATAAAGTTTAGATAAAGTATGATTACCTTTTTACTAGAATGTGATAGTTTATACAATACCTCATCCATAATCTTCTCAAAATGTTCAAAGTTAGATGACGGTGGCCTATAAACATTTACAATTATGAACTCTTCTAATTCAACTGAAGCAAGTTCAGTTGTCCGCTCAACAGAGTGGCTCACTATGTCCTTGCGTTCTTTGAATTTTATCTGTTTATTTAAAATAATTAAAGAGCCACCATGTATGGAATTAACTCTGTTGAACGAACTACCAACCTGGTGGTTATTGAAATTAAATATTAATTCAACATTCTTAAGCCAATGCTCAGTGCCACAAAAAATATTAATATTAAAAGTATTTAAAAACAATTCAATTTCTAATTCCTTATTTCTAATACACTGAACTTTCTGATGCACCAGGTTGATACAGTTTATATTATGTTTTTTATTATTTATTTTAACAATTTTTGTATTTGTATAATCATCATTAATATCATTATTTGATATCTGAATTATTTGGCTAGAGGATATCTCTACTGTCTTAATGTCTAGTTTAAACTACTACTAATACTACTATTACTAGTTGGATTTATTTCCAAGCTGTTTTTACTTATACAAGTAACTGAATGCTGTTCAATAGAAACATTTCTAGCCAAATTATTGGCTGTCATAGTAAAATTTTTTTTTTTTTTTTAATATCTTTTAAAATATCGGTTATCGGCTTATTCTTTTAAACAGACTTTTTACCCTAAAAAGCCGACTTTATTAAACTATTATCAACTCTTTTTACTGATGTATAAATAGTTGATTTTCTCTATTTTCTCGAATTTTTTGAATCGCTTGACTGCACGTTTAATGTTCAGGGGAAAATCATTCCACAGTCTTATAGACTGCACAGTGAAGGAATCGGAGTTAAAGGAAGATGAATGGAAAGGAACTTTAAGGATAAGGTTTTGATTGGAACGGAGAGAACGGTTATGTGAGCTACTCAAAAACTCAAAACGTTCTTTTAAGTAGGACGGTGTAGAAGAGTTGAAAAGTAGACAGTATAGAAGGCCAAGCATATGAATATTCCTGCGGGAACGAATTGGGAGAAACTTGAGTTTACTACGAAAGTGAGAAATATGGTCATATTTGCGAAGTCCAAATATGAACCTTATGCAGAGGTTTTGAAGACGCTCAAGTTTATTCAACTGATTCTCTCTTAAATCAGGATAGCAGGCATCAGCATAATCTAAAATTGGAAAGAATAAGGATTGGCCTTTGGTAGAGATTGGGAGAAAATTACGTAATCTTCTCATAGATCCTATGGCAGCAAACATCTTTCTGCTCACCTCACTAATCTGCGAATTCCAACAAAGTTTGGTCAAATATGACCCCAAGATTTTTAACTTTAGTACTATATGGACCTAATACTAACTTCACCTTCAAAAATAATATGAGGTAGCTGATTATCATAAGTATGCGCGATCAGCCTAGAACTACCAATGATATCATTATCATTGGTAGTTCTAGTTCTAGTTCCTGCGTTTTGAAAGTATTTATTTTAAGGCCAAAACACTTGCTCCAATTTGAGATACGCGCCAGATCTTGATTGACTTGCAATATAGTAATTGCAAGGTCATCAAGACTTGACTGGCGGTAAATTTGAAGATCGTCTGCATACAAGTGGTAAAAAGAATTGATATGACAGCAAATAGTGTTTATAAACACTGAAAATAGTAAAGGAGACCACACGCCACCTTGCGGGACACCAGCACTGACCGCGCTCCAGTCAGAGTACAGGTCATTTAACCGTACACGTTGCCGATGCCCACGCAAGTAACAATGAAACCAGTCAATTGCTGATGGAGATATGTTGAGGCTACCCAATACCGTGAGTAAGATATCAAAGTCTATAGTATTAAACGCATTACTGAAGTCCAGCAATGTCAATACTGTGACCTGATGGTTTTCCATGCCTGACCTGATATCCTCGGTAATTTTAACCAAGGCCATAGTCGTACTGTGACCGGGACGGAAGCCGGACTGGAATTTACTAAGGAGGTTATTTTTGGTTAAAAAGGCGCTCAGTTGGAAGTGTACAAGTATCTCAAGAATTTTTGATAAAAAGGGAAGGATGGATATCCTATAGGACAAAAATCTGAGGAAGAAGGAGGGTTACTTTTTTTTGGAAGAACAACAATAAAGGCATCTTTCCAACAGGAAGGAAATTTACACATTGTAATGGAATTATTAAATAAGGACGTAATAGTAGAGATCAAAATATCAATATAGGGATGATCATTTTACGACTAATGGCATCAGTACCGACTGCATCAGAACTCACGGACAGAATAGTTTTCTTAACAGCACATTCGGAAAAATGACTTAAACCGAATATGGGAGTATTTGGAGTTGGAAAAGATGAAAGATCGCTAAGGGTGCGGGACTTAATAGCACCATCCAATGGTGTTGACATGGAGAAATGCTGATTAATATTATTTAGATCGGAATGGGAAATGTTTTGAGTATTTTGTTTACTTCGACCAACTCCAAGAGATTTAAGAAAGTTCCAGACTTTAACTGAGTCTTTCTCTTCCATTACAGATTAATAAATATGGCGTCGTTGATTATCTCTACAGAGCCTGTTGCAGCGATTACGAATTTTGATGTATTTTGCCTCGTTTTCCTCATTAGGTTCACTTTTATTTTTAGCTTTGGCTCTAACCTTTTTTTTGCTGAAGCTTTTTTATATCAATCAGTTAGCCAGGGAGCAGGAAGATGCTTCATACTTACAGGTCGGATAGGAGCATGCGCGTCATAGAGATTACATAAAAGAGAGTTAAAATACACACTTGGTCGTCCAGAGTACGTACCTCAGACCAACCAATATCAGAAACATCAGCACGCAGTTGAGTTAAGTCCATTCTACCAAAGTTGCGCTGAAAAATAGTTTATGGTTTTAATTTCGGAGGTTTAATCTTATAAGATAAATAAAGAAGATCATGATAGGAAAAAGCTAGTGCAGGAATTGGATATACGATGTTTTTTGTTTGATTACCTGTCGCATAGACAAACAAATCTGATGGTTTTCCAACACGGGAACAGGCATCATACGCTAGGAAACGTTCATGTAATTTTTTTTGACGTTAATTACTCATTTACCTCTCTATATCGTTGAAAAAAATATATTTATTTATTTATGTACCAAAAAAATACAATACAGAAATTTTACAATGAAAAAAAAAAGTGTACAAAGGCTTAACTTATCTCTTTAAGAGATCTCTCCCAGTTATCCTTAGGCGAAAAAGAGTTTTTATTAACATGCAAGCGGTCTGGTACGTTAATAACATAACAAAAAAAAAAAAATAAACACAGTAAAAGAAAAAAAAACAAATAATATCTGTTGTTTTTCAACTTTATAGTAGAATTAGAATAATAATATCTATATATATCTATATATACATATATATATCAAATATATATACATATTCAAACATAATTATACATGCATATACACACACAAACATACGCATAACATTATATATTATATAAAATCTCGATACATACATACATGTATACACAAACATAATACAATTTATGATAAAGAGGAGAGGTAGTGCTTTTTCAGTCTTAGCTTGAAAGAGCTAAGAGAATGAATTCCATGAAATACCTCCCTCGGAAGGGAATTCCAAAGTTGAGCAGCGACAACGGTAAAAGAATTGGAATAGAAGGTGGTATTAAAATGAGGTACTTCTAGAGTTTTTAGGGTGACACACGAACGATGTGGTCTTGTTCTAGGAACGGGCGTTTGAAAACGTTCACTTAAGTAAGAGGGAGAGGAATTATTTAATAAATTGTAAACGAGTGATAGTATATGCACATTCCGGCGAAGGCGTATAGGGAGCCACTTTAACTTTTTGCGAAATTCTGACACATGATCGAATTTGCGCAATCCGTAGATAAAGCGGATTGCCAAATTTTGGAGGCGTTCGAGTCTATTTAGCAGCTCCTCAGATGCATCCAAATAGCAGACATCAGCGTAATCCAGAAGCGGCAGAAGAAGAGTTTGAGCTAACATTATTTTAGTTTCCAGAGGAAGAAAATTCTGCAACCGTCTAAGAGAGTGTAGTGAGTAATGAAATTTTCTGCTAACTTCGTCAACTTGTGCTGTCCATGAAAGATCACAGTCCATAATGATACCGAGATTTTTGGTTTTGTCAGAGAATGGTATTAAAATGGAGTTATAAGTCAGAAAAGGTAGGTCAGCCTTAATTATTCTGTGTCGTAATTGCTTATTACCTACAATCAAGGCTTGTGACTTGAGTGGGATAATCAGGAGGCCGTACTCCTCAGCCCACGTATTAATCATCCTGAGGTCATTGTTAAGAGCTTCAATAGTTGTAGCCAGATCGTTAATTGTGGTGTGTCGATATAGCTGCAAATCGTCTGCATAGAGATGGTAGTGACATGAAATGACTTTAGAGATTTCGTTAATAAACAGTGAGAAGAGAAGAGGAGATAATACACCGCCTTGTGGTACACCTGCAGAGATGTCTGTCCAGTCTGAGAAGTCCTCATCCACACAAACTCTCTGCCGGCGCCCACGTAGATAAGAAGAAAACCACTTGATTGCGGGAGATGAGATATTAAGAGAGTTTAATATACTTAGCAACACGTCAAAGTCAACTGAATTGAACGCGTTGCTGAAGTCTAACAATATAACAATGGTTAATTTTTTATTGTCCATGGCATGGCGAACATCTTCGGTTACTTTCAGTAACGCAGTGGTAGTACTGTGGAGAGAACGGAAACCGGATTGGAAAGGATTGAGTAGGTTATTGGCAGTTAGGAAAGAGGTAAGTTGTTTGTATACCCCTTCTTCCAAAAGTTTGGATAAAATTGGTAAAATGGAGATAGGGCGAAATTGTGAAAAAGAAGTAGGATTAGAAGTTTTAGGAAGTGGAATTATATGAGCCAATTTCCAGGCCTTAGGATAGCATGTGGTAATTAGAGAAAAGTTTAAAATATGGGTAATTAACGGGGTTATAATATCTAGGATAGGAAGAAGCATTTCCCGACCAATATTGTCATTACCGACTGCTTTTGTTGCAATGGCCATGATACCCTTCCTAACATCACTCTCCGCAATTTCATGGAAACTAAAAATATCACAGATAGGTGGGATGGCTGATGCCAGTTTTTGAAGAGTAAGAAGTTTTAAAGCGTTGTTAATTTTAAAAGGAGGAGAAGAAAAGTGAGAATTAAGTAAGTTTAAATCAGTTTGTTTATTTATATTAACAGCGGACTTACCCACACCCAGTGATTTAAAAAATCTCCACTTCTGAGAAGGAGAAAAGTGCTCGAGAGAAGAAAATATATGACGGCGCTTAGCGTCTCTACACATCCTATTACAGAGATTTCCCAGTTTCTTATAGGCAGCAATATTTAAATCGTTTGGATTCTTAAATATGGCGTCGTTATTATAAATAGGTTTAAAAAGATTCTAGTTTTTATTCAAATTAAAAATTAAAACATGTAGTAAATTTGAGCCGTTAAAACGCTTTTTACTCAGAATTGAATTGTTCTGTTAATAACTTAAATTTTATTATAATTTTATATTAAGGCGATTCACTATGATTAATTGTTCGATCTTCTAGTTTTTTAAACTAATACTATAGTTTTTTAAACTATTGTTTATTTTTTATTTTTTTATTTATTTATTTATTTATTTTTTTTTGGGAAACTTTTATCAAATTATTGCATTGTCATCGGTTCTTAATACGTGTGCAAAGTTTCAATTTAATCGGATCGCTGGAACCTGGTGAAAATTAAGCTCGAAGATTCCGTTACATTCATACATACATACATACATACATACATACAACCCAAGCTAATAAAAGCTTATTAAAAAGAAAATTGTTTACTGAAAACACAGCTGATAATACTTCTATAGCATCTTATATCTTCTATATCTGCTGATTATCTACCAAGTTATTTATCTGAGTCAAGTGAAGTGGAAAATATTTCAGAGGAAGATACATTTTTAAAATGTAATGTGTAGTAGCCTGCTAAATTCTATTGAAAAAGAGTTTATAGGTATTTGTTTTGTTAGAGTTGTTTGAGTATTGAAACAATATTTTTAGGATTACCTAAACAATTGTATCATTTAATAAAACCTTTAAGCACGAAAATATAGATTTAAATTATTTATTTTTCTCAGTAACACTGATAGCACAGTATGAACTTCGACGCTAATAATTTGAATGGCGTGTCAAATGACGTCACATTTCCTTTCGACCAATGGTGGCGCGTTTTGGAATTTTGAATTTCACTCACTTAATTTACACTTTTCATAAATTATTTTATGGCCTTAAATGGTTAGTAAATAAAAAAACATGTTTTTATTATAATAAGATGACAATAAGTAATAAAAAAAAAATATTTGAGACAATTTTAAATTTTTTGCATGTTCCCTATTGACCATGTTGGAAACATGGGTTTTCCAGATTAATACCACAAACACTTAGGCTGACCGCACATTGGAGTCACGACAGTTTTAAGACAGACTTTCCTCAAATAGACAAGTCTGCCTTAAAACCAAAACGAGGCTGTTTTGTCTACTACGCGTCGCACACCTCAAACAAAATTGTTTTGTCTACTACGCTATAAAGCGACAACGCCGGGGCTCAAGTTTGTGTCAATTCTTGTTCAGTACTAAAATGGACTTCATCGGTACTGTTGTATTAAGCATCTTAGTTAGAGCAAAACGACGCGTACTAAATATTGGGTGCATCCCATATATAGTGAAAGAGTAATAAAAGGAAAATTTTATACACTGTATAGTAAATTAAGACAACACCCTCAAAACTTTTTTGAATATTTTCGTATGAACGTGTCAACTTTTGATAATTTACTGAAATTGATGGAGTCTTATATTACCTACATATAAAGACTCAAATTTTCGTATAGCTATACTTGCATCTGAGCGACTAGCAGTGACGTTGAGGTAAGTAAAACTAAGTTATCAACATTTTAACAAAAGTAGGAGTCTTCAACCAAAATTGTTTGTAAATTAGTGTGCTTTACTGCAAAAATTATCTGCAAAGTAGAGTAATAGCTTTGGGCAGAGTCATAAGTATCGTAAGTACTCGGTGATGGAGTTGGCTGCACCTGGTGTTGAGGTGGTGCCTGTCTTATTTGAGAAGGCCCAAGCGAGATTGCTGGCGGAGGTGAATATACATGTGCTGGAAATGAATTCTGCAAATGGTCCTGAGGTACAGCACATTGTTTTGTATGAGAAGGGGCGGGCGAGATCGCTGGCAGTGGTCCACGCCACAGACTGGTCATCGTCTTTGGAGGTATTGTTAGTTGGTTTATTATACGTACTTTGCGCAATTCAGGTTGAGGGGCACATTTTTCTTTAAATATATTTAAAATTTCCATTTTTACATCTATTTTATCATAAACACTCAGTCGTTGCAGCATAGGTACCAGCGACAACGCAAACTTATGATCTTCATCATTTACTGTTGTCATATGCTGTTCAACATCTAATTTTTTCTCTAAGACATTTAATAGACATTGTTCAAATGACTTATTGTTAGGAGAAGGATGTGGTGGGTGCTTTTGTTCGATATTTGAAGAATCGTACTCTTCACCAACTTCGCTATTATTACTTATGTTACTTGCAGTTGCCATTGGGTCTATGGTAGGCAATAGAAACATCAGCCGTTCAAAGTATATATAGGTTCGTCTTTTCTTAGCGCTCTGCCCCGACTTGGTCTTGAGACTGACTTGGTTTAGAGAATATTTTTCCAGATTGGTCATTTTGCAACTCGACACGCATATTCTTGCTTAAACAAAATACTTAGACATGTTTCCACAATTTGGAAGACTTTAAACATGCATTGAGTTCATCAGCTGACGTTCACCGCGGAATCACTGGCAAAGGTTTGACGAAAATCTCCTGCTAAGAAAATCATTGCACCACCCAATCGATTATGATTGCTCCGTAGATCTTTTAAGGTTCTGTCTAAAGCCCCTAAAGATTTTTTGTGCCATTGTGCAGTCATCCCAAACAACCAATTTACATTGTTCCAAAACCTTTGCCATTGCAGAGTTCTTCGAAATGTTGCAGGTTGGAGTTTGCATATTTAATGGCAATTTTAGTGCTGAATGGGCTGTTCGACCACCTTCAAGCAAAGTTGCTGCGATTCCCGTCGAAGTGAGTGCAAGTACAATTTTATTTTGTGAGCGAATCGTTGCTAATATTAATGAAATCAAAAAAGTTTTCCTGTACCACCTGATGCATCTGAGAAGTAAATCACTCCAGTTCCATCGTTTGTTACTTTCATAAGAGTATCAAACACATACTTTTGTTGTTCATTCAACAGTGGAAGATTTGTTTGAATTAATTCTTTCAAAATGTTGAGATCATACAGTTTTTCTCTATGCAACTCTTGGTTCAAAGCATCATGCATTGCGCGATTGGGCGCGTTCAGGTCTAATTGAATTAATACTTTGTTTGACATCATTAAGCATATGTCCTTAATTGAAATCAATGCCTCATTGTAAATTTCTTCATTGATTTGTAGCACACAATTCACCATCAACAGTTTGTAAATGCTGGAAAGATGTTGGGCCACGTACATTGACTAATAATAGTCGTAAATAAAAACATTCATCGTTGCTTGGATGTACTGAATAAATTCGACCAATCGCATCGGTGGAATACACATCTGGGTATGCTGGAACTGGTTTTCCTTGTTTCCGTCGTATAAATCTCCTTAAGGATTGATTCCATGTATAATATTTTGGTATTTCAGAATATAGCCATGTTTGTGCAAAATCATCGTTTTGGCAAAAAAAAACTGGTTAATGTAGTAGTTGGTGGTTGAGCAGCTCTTTGTACTGCGTTTTGTTCTGTACAATACACTCTTTGTCCATTTTCTAAATGCACAGCTATGTGAACAACAGCAGGGTGTCTTTCATGAATAGGAAAAGAAAATATTCGTCAAACTGCTTCATTACAACTAACATGACGGCCCATTTGGTATTGGGTAACTTTATCATTGAAATTCTCTGCACCAATTCCAATCACAGCCATATCACTCCTTTTGGTTACATATTTGCAAATGTATTTAATAGATTTCACTGAATCCCAAGATTCAACGTTGATGTGTGCTTTGAAGGTCTTTGATAAAATGGGTGAATATGGAACAATAGAACGATTATTTATTTCAATATCTTGTTGATTCAATTTGACAATGGTTGATCTTCCATTGTCTGCTATCGATCGGCGACGATACAAGGGATAACCGTCATTACCAGTAATTGTTTCCGATATTAATGTCCATGGATATCGTTTTGAACATTTACCATCCATCATACACGGTGAATTTGGATTAAGAGTTCCACAGGGATCATATACCATGTTTTTGATAACTACTTCATGCAATCCAGGATCTACTTGTACATTTGGGATTTCAGCTGATATCACTGCATCAACTTCATTTGGCCTTATCTTTTCAACTAACCAAATCAAAATGTTTGCATGGGGCAATCCTTGTTTCTGCCACTCTACAGAATACATCCAGCAGCGTGTCTCACCAAACACAATGTTTTATAATGAATTCCATTAAAGATTTTAACTTTTGTCTAAAGACTCTGGCTGTAATATCATGACGATTAATAGGTGATTGCCCAGAGAATATCTCCTGCTTTATTTCTATCCAGTGCGGAATGCATGTAAATGTGATGAATAAATCTGCTGTACCATAATGACGAACATACGACATGGCATCTTGAGCATATTCGTGCATATGTCGAGGGCTTCCGGTGTATGTTGCTGGAAGAATAGTCATCCGGCCAACATTCTGTGCATTTCCATCAGTATTAATCAACCAAAATATAATGGGATATTGTAGTGCATCATACGAACGATGAGTTACCTTTATACATTGTAATTGATTATTCCTACGATGTAAAAGAATATCACGGGATTCCAAGTTTTCTCCAACTACAACGATAGCAACTTCAATAATTGGTGCATTAAAACGACTTGCATGTTGACCCGCACGTGTTTCATCAGCTTTTATGACAATTTTGTGATTATCAGATGGCATCAGATCCAGTGCAGTTTTAAACAATATAATCAATTGATTGTGTTCATGAAATAAAGTTTGTAATTGTTCTACAATAGACCTCTTTACTAAATTGTTACGAGCACAACGCAGATTAATTTTTTGTAGTGAATTGCCCTTAAAAAAAAATTGCAGGAATTTGTAGTCGGTATCTGACACTTGTAGTAGTGAACCTGCTCTGTGATATATTTTTCCGTGCATCTATCAATAAAAAAAGGTATTTTGTTTCTACCAAACACGATAAAATAAAATAAATAAGCAATGTGGGGTATACGAGTATATTTATGGATTATCAGTGATTAAACTTAATTAAGTTTGGTGGCAGCGAAGGGTGCAAAGAAAATCAATTTACTTAATAAAATATATTTACAATGAAATTAAAACTAATACAAAATAAGGTAATGTGCTTGTTAGTCAGCGATTGACCCAAGAATGAATGTTTTTTGTCCTCGATTCCCATCGATGCATCACGATGGTGAGAACGCAGGCCGTGTGGTGTCGTCTTCAGGATACACGAGGCGTCGTGTCAGCATTAATCGTGTGAAACCAAGTTGGTTCTTGCTATATGAATATTTCGTGGCTATGCTTGCGTAACACCTCCCCCCGTAGAACAGTGACTATTGAAGACCTTGGTCGTAAATTGCGCTGGAAGTTCTGATTCATCCCTTTGAGGTTTTTGGATGATGTGTTTCGTATGTTTAAGTCGGTATTTTCGGTATGCAAGGCCGCTAATTAGTGCACATGCACCGAATAGTAACGTATATAAAGGTATTGTTGTATGGTAGACGCTACTATCGTTGTTCTTGCTTAAGTTTACTGGTGACTGTAGAATAACTTCTCTATTGGTATCGTAGAGATTAGTCAAATTAATGGAGTTTAGTTTGAATATCAGATGTGCTGCTGAACTGAGTGTATTTTCTTTAGGGACATCTATTATCTTCAATGCTTGACCTTTTATTCGATCATTGAGGTTTGATATGATGAACTCTTCTGTTTGAATGTAGCAATCATATGGAATTATAGCGAGATAACTTCCTTGCAACATCTTGTAGATATCTTGATCGCAGGACAAACGTACTTTAGTTACAGTTGGAAAGCTGATGGTGTAGTGGCGATCGTCAAGTTTCTCGTAGGCTGACGTAAGTAGGGATACAGTGACTGATTTACATTCCGGAAGTTTTTGCTGCGTAGTAACGAGGGCTGTTACACAATCAAGCGATGTATGGCTATGTATATGGTGTATTTTTCCACATAGATATCCTTTAGTGAACTTCGGGCATTCTGCCTCTATGTACTTGAAATCTTTCAAATGGGTTGCAAGAAGTTGGTATTGAGGAACAAGAATCTCATGATTTTTATTAGGGATAATGGATATCTTATATAAATTATATATTTGGGCTTCGATAATTGGGAATTTATATACTATAACTATTTCATTTCCTACATAATATGAACCTAATTGTATTACGTCATAATACTCTCGGGCCTCTATATCTAATACTTTATTACTACCATACATACTACGTAGCCTTCTAGATATATTTCTAATAGAACTTAAACTAATGACATCGTGCGTCATACATAATAATAGGCAATTCGGTATTTTTAGTTATTAATTTCTTTCGTCTTAAATCAATGTTACTGTCCCACGAATCTAGTAAATCAAAACCAATAATGCCATCAAAATAATTATAAAAATTGAGAATAAAAAAGGTTACGTCACCGTCTTCTTTAAATTCCGAGAAACTAGGTAAGGTAATAGAATAGTCTTGTCTATAGACATTATGATTATTCGTGACTTTAAATGGAGTATAATTAAGAGGTAAATGAGAAAAGTATTTTTCAACTACTTCAGGAGATATAAGCGACTGATTGGCTCCCGTGTCTATAAGAAATTTTAAAGGTGGGTTTTGAATTTGTATATATCCGAGTTGTCTTTGAATGTTGAAATTTACATCTATTTTTGTTTTTCTGATTTCGTTACTTCGAAAAAAATTTTCATCTTTTATCTCATCAGTGTTTGAGTTAAGCTCCTCTACTACTGGAGATTCACATTGCTCATAATTTGGAAAGTAATCTCCATTTTCCTGGTAAGAATCACATAAATTTATAAATCTTGTTAGCACATGGGGGTTACCGTCAAAATCAGGCAAAACTCTAAGTGACTTGTATATCTCACCCATTTTATCTTGAGACATTTTAATATGAGGTAAAACAATATTTTTTAATTGCCTAAATTCGTCTATAGTATCGAGACGGCTAGATCTACCCTTACACAACCTACGGCTACTGGTTTCTCTCGGATGAAAAATTTTGGACACTAATCTAACACACTAATTTAATTTAATTACATATATATGTATTTATATACTAAATTACTTGAAAAATCTACTTCAAGTAAAAGTTTATTATAAATGAAAGTTAATTGGATAGGATGAAAAATAATGTTAAAATTAGGATAGGTATTGACTTGAAAGATTCAGAGTACTTACATAAACATGATTTTCTTGCTGAATCGATGCCTGGATTCACCTCTGCTGACCGCCAGGATGTATGTAGATTCGGATACTCGAAATCGGTTAGCCACGCGGGACTTCGGTCCGATATTAGGGGAAATCTTGACGCGACACGCACCGAATATTTATCGAGTATCCTACCGACTGCGCCAATTAAGTTTGGTGGCAGCGAAGGGTGCAAAGAAAATCAATTTACTTAATAAAATATATTTAAAATGAAATTAAAACTAATACAAAATAAGGTAATGTGCTTGTTAGTCAGCGATTGACCCAAGAATGAATGTTTTTTGTCCTCGATTCCCATCGATGCATCACGATGGTGAGAACGCAGGCCGTGTGGTGTCGTCTTCAGGATACACGAGGCGTCGTGTCAGCATTAATCGTGTGAAACCAAGTTGGTTCTTGCTATATGAATATTTCGTGGCTATGCTAGCGTAACAACTTAAATAATATTTGTTTCTAAAAATTATATGTCTCCTAATCACTAAACAGTATTTCATATCCTTAGATACCTCATATATGTATTATTAGTAGTAGTGTAGTATTGTAGTATAGGATAAAGTGTAGTAGTGTAGTATATGTAATATTTAGTGATAATTAATATCTATCATCAAATAATTATATTGGGTTTCAAAATAATGAAAAAGTCACTAAAACTGAGACACCAAATAATATGAAGACTAAGTGATGACACATCTTAAGTTGTTTGAGAGAAAATATTGTTCACTAAAATAATTATGATCAACTGCTATAATACATATCTTAAAAGTTAGCATAAAACTTTCCCGAACTACATTTCTTGGCCCAAATGAAGTCATTTGAAAGCAATTCTTATATTGTTGGATATTTCTCAAAAAGTGTATGGAATCTGGTCCTATTTCTGAAACTAATGAGTACAATGTCTCTGGTGATGGATTTAATGGTATCAATTTCACTTTACCATTTGTGCAACACAATCCATTGGCTTCGTTTTTGTATTTCAATGCCTTACAATGTGAGCAAACCGAGTTCATAGAACCAATAACAACACATTGGTGGTTATTGTAGTTAATTGACACATCGTAACTGAAAGCAGCTCGATTCAAACTTGCGCGATTATTAGTTGAATGTCGCGTTCGCACTTCACGCGTTTGTGATATTCGAATGCTTTCACGTTCATTTCGGTCGTTACGTTTTTGTGCACTAAGATTAGATCGGTAAATAGCTTGGATTGTAGCATTTCGGGTTTTTCTACTTAAATTTCTTGGTCTTACACGAGGCCTATCTATAATATCATTGGTAACTAAACACTATGTATTGGTAAGTAAACACTGCACAAAATACAAAAACAAACTCAAACTCAGTAAATTATGAAAGTCACAGCCGAAGAATGCAAAAAAAACCAAGATTACTTTTAATTATATTTAATTAAATTAATTAAATTATTACAATATATTAATTATTACTAGAGATGACAATTGTTCGAAGAATGAACGAAAAGTGATTTACTAAATTATTAGATTACGAAAGAAACATCGGTCATGTCCGGTGTTCAGTGGTGGTGGTGGTTGCAGCGTAAGCAATACGCACGGAGTCAATCGATGGCACTAGATGTGTTGCAACAGCCTGTTGCGTCAGCTGCCTGTCTGCCTCGTGTCCGTTGGTAGCAACGTGTGACCCCAATATCGATGAAATACCTAGCTAGCAGTTACTAAGCTAGGTGCGAGTGTAACTCCTCCCCCCGAAGATCAGCGACTAATCGAGAACATTGTTTGAGATGGTGGCTGAGATCTTACCATGATCTACTTTTATGTGCCTTGGACTGGTGATCTTTGGAGTTGGGATGGCATATATTATTTTAGGCATTTCAGTCTTAGTTTCTTCGGCTTGATTTGTTTCGCTGGTACTTTCGGCTCGTAGCTTCCTGTACATTAGTGCACTAAGTATGATGGCACTTGCACCTAGTAATAGACTATAGACAGGGATCGTAGTGTGGTACATAGATTGGTCCATATCTCGTCTAAGATGGATAGGTTGTTCCATTGATATCTTGGTATTTAAGTTATGCAAATTTTCTAAATTTGCTGAGTTCAGAATGATAGATGTGCGGTTACTTCGTCTAAATTCGCTGTAGTGCGGCATTTCCATAATTCTCACCACACGTCCTTTTATGCGGTTATATGAATTAAAAATTGACAGTTCAGATGTCCTTAATCCACAATTAGTTGGTATCACAGCTAAATAACTGCCCTGGAGAGTTTGATATCGTTCTTGTCTACAGGTTATCTTAATTTTCGTTGGGACTGGAAAGTTAATTGTGTAATGCATGTCG
This sequence comes from Napeogenes inachia, assembly GCA_959347355.1. Classification (NCBI taxonomy): domain Eukaryota; kingdom Metazoa; phylum Arthropoda; class Insecta; order Lepidoptera; family Nymphalidae; genus Napeogenes; species Napeogenes inachia. The sequence goes on from OY365794.1 coordinate 1,925,024, forward strand.
TCGAGTTCTTCAATGGCTGCATTTTTTAAAACGACTGGAGTCTGGTTACAGGAGCTGCTTATTTCCTGTTGGGTGATAAGCATTTGCACGCAATCAGGTTTACCCTGGATGCTGTAATCTGGCTTAGACTCACAGAGAAACCATGAATTTATCTTCGGACATTCAGTCTCCATGTACCTAGAGTCATTTCTAGAGATTGCTATTTACGGTGAGGTAGGTATTAGGACTTCGTTATGTTCGTTAGGAACTATGGATAATTTATAAAGGTTATAGTTGTTTGGATTGGCAATGGGAACTTTGATAACTATGACGATTTGTTTCTCTACGTAAAAGTATCCTAATTTTATTACCTCAAAGAAATTTCTATAATCTAAATCTAAGACTTCATCTTTTAAATATAAAGTCCTAATCTTAAATAATATATTTTTTACTTCGTCTAAATTAACTATAGTGTAGGATATGCTCGATGCACGAATAAAAGCTAAATTATATTCTAAATTTCTAAGCTCGTTAGCCAATTTTTCAATATTATCTTCTAAAATTAAAAGATATTGGGTTAAATGAGCGTATTTAACTAAATCTATTTCCCTATTGCTATTATTTTCCATAATTAAATTGACCATTCCATAAGTCCTACTCTGATTAAACTATAATTTATCTAAGATTTTAGTACTTTCTGTGGTCCATTCTTTATTTAAAGTAATATGATTATTTAACTCGTTTTCTAATATTTGTTCATTATTCTGAAGGTTTTTTATGGCATTATCATACTTAATGGCATCAGAATAATCTAGATTTCCAGAAATGCTTTTAATCACAGTGCAGAGTCCATCAATTAGACCTCTTTTATAACGTTTTGGTTCTAGCATCCGTAACTGATCAGAAATTTCACTAAGTTTTGTGGTAAGGTGTTTTAAATGGGGGTCAAAATATGATTAAGTTTTATTATTTAATAGAGGCCAACATTCTAAAATTTAACTCGGCGATGAATGATATTTAGGTCGATATAATTTAGGAAAGAGTGATAAGGGGAAATTAACTTAGATGGTCCTAATTTAAAGGGAAGTAATCCGGGTCCATTGTCTAGAGAGTCAATTGTCACGTCTTGTCCTAACGTCCAGTGAACTAACAGCGTCAGCAACAATGTCGTCCTGTAACAATGTAGAGTCTTTAGGGCTACGTTTAAGGCGTGATTTGGCTACAGGTCCACGTTTCTTTTTAGTATATATGTGGATGGGCAGATCAGCCAGAACCGTATCCTGAGTATATCGTGGAGCTAGTTTCTATCGGGTAGCCATAGGATTACGCACGAATAATTGTTGGTCGGGAGTGTAATCTTTCTCGGGTTCTCTATTTTTGTTCCTATTTTCCGTCAGTTGAGTTCGATCGTGTAAGGCAGTCTCGTTAATGAGGTCGTAAACGTAGTTCATTCGTGTCTTATGGTCTTGGGAGTATTGTTGTAATAGGTGTTGAGTCATGTCAATATCTAACGGGTCTCGTGGATCAAAGTGTCCTGTTATTATATCTAGGGGTCTACATTTAGTAAAACTATGCTGCCCAACTAAGCGCAAAAGCGGTAACTCAAAGAAAGCGAGTTTTGAGATAATTGAAGTTATGTAAAAATAGTTATATATATACTTTATGTATAGTTTTTTTTATTTGTTAAATATTATTTATATATTATATAGGGTGTATTTGTTATCACATTAGTTAAATTATCAAAAATGTATAATAATGTACTTTATTCATGAGATACGGTTACACCGCTTAGTAAACTATAGAATTAAAATTGAGATACCGCTTTTTCGTTAGCTCTTCTCAAACATGTGTGTATACAAAAAGGAATGTATTTTCTATCGAATAAAATATGTATTATTTGAAAAAAAAAACAATTAAAGTATATATATAACGTTTTTTTATTATTAAAATTTGAAATTACATAAAAAAATATTTAAAAACAAACGGTTTTTGGAAGGAATTTTAGTAGTCAAAAGTAGGGAGTTCTCTCCAAAAGGACATTCTATTTTGTGGTATTATATTTTGAAAAGATTTCAAAATATTTTCTTTTTTGTTTCTTGAAATTCCTTCCGGAGCAGTTTTCTTTTTTGGTGGAGGCAAGACATGACTTTTTAAATTTTTTTTTCCTATAATGCTAGCAGTAATTGCATTTTGATCGAATCCTGTTTTGTAGGTGATATCAAAACTGCCTCTTTTAACTTCAACTTCAACCATTTCGCTGACATATGGACGCGGTTTAATTCGAGACAGTGCATATTGTGTGGTATAATCATCCCAGTCATAAAAGTCTTGCATGTTCATCTCTTTAAGTTTTACATTTTTTCCTGCAGTGCTAACTGCCTGAGAAAAATCTGCGAAATCATAAATTTTGTTTTTCATGCGTTTTATGGACAGCTCTACCCTATGATGGAAACTATCAGCTGACATAAAGGTGTGGCCGGATTCAAAATATTTGATGACAATCTTGTCGGCGTTGATATCCTTAGAATTTATAATATAAATTAAGAAAGAAAAAAACGTCCAGTTTTTGTTCTGGGAGGAACAATTATCAACCCATAGTATGATATTTTTTTTATCCCGATGAAAAATAAAAAATTGATAGTATGCACTTATAATTTCGGCTTTGGAACGTCCAAACAACCCTTCATACCATAGTACAGGAAAAACACTCAAATCTTTTCGGCCTTGACCAGTTGGCACGAAACTTTCGTTGTAAACCACTATCCTATGAGTAAAAATAGCAGTTTTGAACATGTCTATCCTGGGCAGCATGATAACTTTTTGTAAATCAGCAGAATATACAACAGTATCAGTTTCATTTAGCTCACTGTCTAATTTATACTGCTCTCTGGACATGTATGCCCGTTTGTTATGACTTTTCCACTTCGTGCAACCTAGACAGTCTTCTTTAAGGTTTTCTTTGGTATGTGTATCATCGTGTAAACGGAACTCTTCACAGTCCTCACACTCTTCGTGGCCAAGCTTTACAAAAGAAATATTTAATTCTGCGACTACTTCTCGATATTTATCGTAAGATACTTTGCAAGACGGATTTTTTTCTAAAAAGTCTTTATGCATCGCACTGATTGTCAAATCACTGGGTAAGTATAAGCGATTGGGAGCGTGTTCACGCCTGTAATGAGATATACTCGGCTCAAAGCTCATTATATGTTCCTTAATAGGAGTAGATTCAATTTTATTGTGAGGAGTAGCTCCCAGTCTTTTGTCTACTGGTGGTGCAACCGTGTCGTTAGAATTGGCCAAAGCCGTATGTAAAGGTTTGTCATTAGATGATTTGTAGCCCAAAGTTGTCAAAAAGAAGGTTTTACATACTCCATACTTTGTACCGAGCACGTCCTTAAGTGAATAACTGTAGCTTACTTTTTTTCTGTACTCCTCTGATTCAAATCTTGTTACTGTTCTTTGTTTCACAGATTTAGCTGAGGAGTGATGCAGCATATAAGCCTTCCTCTCTTTGTCATTCAAACTCCAGAAGCTCTCATTTATAATTTTTCGCTGCTCTTCCGATATATTTTGGATACACTGCTTTTTGCATGAAGCAGGACAGGGTGGTTTAACGTTATGTTTCTCTCTAATCTCACTTTTTTTCACTTCATTTCTGACTTTGAGAGGTTGGTCGTGTTTTTTTCTTTGCCTAATTGTACTGGCCTTAGTATAAGTTGTAAGATTATGTGTATTTCCATCAGCTATCTCGTTTTGTGTCAGATTCTCGGTGTCCCTAAGATTATCATTTGGTGTCACTTCGTGTCCTTGAGATGAATTCTCAACAGATTTTTCGTATTGAACACTTATCACATTTGAATTATTCCTAAGAGATTCAGAAGTGCAAATAGTATTATCGGAAGCAGTTATCAATATTTTTTCTGTATCATCTTGAAAAATACAGGATCTTTGTTGATCTTCAATAGTATCTGTGATCAAAGCGAAATAATCAACGTTTGATGTACACGGACCCGATAAAAAATGTGAATCTTCAAAGTCGAAACCATTTGAGGAAGGAAGAATCGGAGCTAGTAATTGATCAGCACTGTTGAATCTTGAAAATGCGGGATCATCATCTGAATCACTAGTAGGAAAAAAGTCGGGATCGATCGTTTTAATATTACGTTGTAATTGTTTGGATTCCTTAAACTTTTCCCTCAACGCCTTATTTTTTTGTGCTAAAAGCATCATCATTTTCGTATTTCTTTGCGACATGGTTTATCTGTAACAATATTTAATAAGTATAACTGAATTATTTTATTCATCAAAAACGTTTAGTTATCTTTAACAAACATAATACAAATTATATATTTGGGAAATAAATTAAAATATTGCACTTACGTAATGTAAAGTGCAAATCAACTTATTATCATCGGAACAACAATAACCGTATGGCTGGGAAAATATGATTAAAAATAATGTACTTTATGTTCTGGTAGATCAAGGTCAATTTTGCTAAGTACGAATGCGTACGAGGGCGCGCACGCCAACCGCAAGAAAGTTTAACACAAAATTTCTAATTTTGCAATGATTATGGTTACAAAATGCTAAAATAATATTTAATAGGACTTACCTGAATGTCAATGTATGAAGTTACCCCATTAAGCACCTTAATTTACAGTTTTTTTCTTAATTTTGCACAAATATCATGACCTCTTCACAACAAAAACAAACAAGTTATGACACGAATTTGCGAACGAATTTGCCAAGGGCAGGGATAAATCACTGTAAAATGTATTAGAAATTCGATCTTATCCAGTAAAACCATAAGGGCTAATTTAATTTTGCTATTGCAACCGTATCTCACTAATTCAAAACAATTTGCGTATTATGCAAGCATTAAAATACTAAGCATTATAGCGGTAACTCATTACTGATTTTACTCATCCTACTTACCGCTTATCGGCTAAGCAAAAATTGTGTATTTATTTAAGAATTTTAGCGATATTTAAATTTGCGGCTGGTTGCCTACGTAATATTAATATACCTCTAACACCCTTAGTGATATATGGTAAAACTGAGATAGAAAAATCTTTCTTAAGGTTTTTTCATACGTTTTGAACAAGATAGTGCTAAATGGCTTAGTCCAGTAGATGCGTATTTTTTAAAGCTATCCGATGGCATAAAAATCAATTTTACGATTTTTTTTGAGATACCGCTGTTGCGCTTAGCAGGGCAGTATGGATTGTGCTATTGTACGCTAATAACGCATAGGGCATCAAATTAACGACAGATTCACTGCGTTTTTCTAATTTTAGGATCCTAAGATGTTCCAAGATTGTTGAATGGAACCGTTCTATCATACCATTATCGTTTGGGGTATATGCAAGAATTTTGTGATGTTGGATTTTATGGATTCTAGTAAAAATGTTAATAGCGATTGTACTACGCTTAACGCTGTGCTATCCTTAAGATGATACGCTTGAGCGTATTTAGAAAATGCGTCTATTATAGTTAGATATTTCTCATTTTGAGCAGTGAAGAGATGAAGGTGGACTATTTCAAACGGCTTTGAAGGAGGTGGCACAACAGAAAATCTTTGTTTTATAGGATTACGGTCGTACTTAGCCTGACCGCAAATGCTGCATTCATTAATGTATTTGGCTATTGATTCTCTTTTGTTTATGCCAATAATACTTAGAAGAAAGGGCTAGATAACATTCAGTAATACCACGGTGGTTGGTTTTACCCTCGTGATATTTTTGTATGATTTCCTGCTGCCGCAAATACTCTTTTACGTTTTCTAGTTCGGTTTTTGTTAGAACTAGATTCATGGCAGAGCTCTTAAATTTGTCCTGAATTAATGGGATGATTTTATACATGGCTAGAGGGGGATGTATTACAATTCCAGTTTTAACTTTGGGCTTCACAAATTCTTTAACTGCATTTATGACATCGGTTTCGAGGTTGGATTCGGATAGTTGGATAGTAGTTCTAGTGTGAGTCTCAAAGGGCTTGGTTGTAGTCGGTCGTTTCTTTATGTCACCTACTAATACAAAACAGACTTGACGGTTGAATTTATTAAGAGGATCGTCAGTTATTGGGATTTCTAGAATAGGGTTTTCTACACTTGTATGAGCGGTCTCAGTAGATGAATCTGTTAGAGATGGAGGTCGCTCAGATGCATTTACTACAATGGCTAGTTCCATTGTCTTCGTTATTTATTTGTACACGGGATAAAGCATCGGCGTTGGTGTTATTTTTGCCTTGCTTATACACTACAGTGCAATTGTATTCGCTTAATTTAAGCTTCCAACGTGTAAGTCTCGAACCAGGTTCTTTTAGGTTCATTACCCATTGCAAAGGCTTATGGTCAGTAACAATTAAAAATTTTCTGCCAAAAAAGTAGGGTCGAAAATACTTAGTCGCCCAAACAATAGCCAATAGTTCTTTTTCTATAGTGCTATAGTTAATTTCATTAGAATTTAAAGTTCGGGATGCATAAGCTATGGGTTTGTCTGTTCCTACTGAACCTTGTGAAAGGATAGCTCCTAAGGCGAAATTGGATGCATCTTTGGTATGGACGAAGTCTTTCGTAAAGTCCGGATATTGTAGGATAGGGTCATTAGTTAGTAAATGAAATAAACAGTCGATATAGTCAGTGTCATGTATTCTTATCTTTGATCCTTTCTTCAAACATTGTGTCATTGGTTTCGTAATACGAGCAAAGTCTGGTATGAACTTCCTATAATATCCTAATAAGCCAAGGAAACGCTTGATTTCGGTAGCGGTCTTGGGTATGGGAAATGTTTGAATAGCGGTGACCTTATCCGGGTTTGGTTTAATACCATCCTTACTAATAATATGACCTAAGTACGACGTTTCTAATTTAAGGAACTCGGACTTATCCATTTGACTCTTGAAGTTACTTTCCCGTTATTTTTTAAAAACTTTTTCTAGGTTAACCATATGCTCTTGTAACGAAACGCTGAATACTACGATGTCATCTAAATAGACTAAACATATAGAGTTTTGAAGGTCTCTTAGAACATTATCCATGACTCGTTAAAAAGTCGATGGAGAATTTTTTAAACCCATGGGCATTCTCAAAAATTCGAAATGCCCATGCTCAACGTTAAAAGCCGTTTTATAAACGTCTTCTGGATTCATTTCAACTTGATAGAATCCGCTAGCAAGGTCAAGGGTCGTAAAATAATGACAATTACCTAATTTGTCTAATACGTCATTGATATTAGGGATGGGGTATTTATCATCAATAGTCTTTTCATTAACCTTCCTAAAGTCGATTACAATGGGCCATTTGACTTTTTCAGACGCATCAGCCTTCTTAGGGACTACCCAGATGGGGGAGCTTCATGCTGATTGAGATGGACGTATGATACCCTGGTCTAACATCTTAGAGATTTGATCTTGAACTTCCTGTCTGTGAACGAACGGGTATCTATAGCTTTTAGTATGTTAGATTGCTGTGTTTGATTGTATTGGTGAAAGTTAGAGGTTCACCTTCGATGTGGAAGACATCAGAGTGTTGAGCGCATAAAGATTCTAAATTAGCGCGCTCTTCAGGATTCAAATGGTCCGTACGTAGACGCGAACATACTTCAGTGTACTTTAATAGTGCTTTGGATGTTAAATAATTCTGCACTAACCGGTTTATCCATAGAAAATACTATGTCGTATCGACTAGGATTAAAAACTTCTACAAAACCTCGGTTATCCTTAACTGTTGTAATACAGTCGCTTATATGACAATTAGATAAAATTTGTTCGGGTACTAAAACATCTTCTTGAAAGTTAATCGGAACATGAATTAATTTAGATGAATTTGCCGGTATTATATCCTCATATAAATTACAATTCCTAGAATTATACAGACGTAATGGATTAGAAGATTGTCTCGTAATTAAATTTTTTTTTTTTTAAATCAATACTGGACTCAAGTTTCTCTAATAGATCGTAACCAATCAATCCATCGATATAGTCGTGGAACTTATAAATGAATAAAGTGATGTCGGTTCTTTCTTTGAACTCGGGAAAACAAGGTAAGGTTATAGAAAAATCATTTCTAGTAGTTGCATGAATATTAGTGACTTCAAAGAGGTAATAATTACATGGGATGTGAGAAAAATATTTATTGACTGAATCGGGGCTTAAAAAAGATTGGTTCGCACCCATATCAATTAATAACTTAAGAGGAGGGTTTGCAATTTGTATATAAGGTAGCTGGCGTTGCGTCTGTAAATTAATTTCTATTTTAGTTTTTCTGACTTTGAGGGTATCTGAAAATCCTCGCTGATGGGAGAGCCCTCGCTGGGTGGTTCTTCAACGTAATATTGACTAGGCTCATAGTGGCAATGCTCATATACGGGTTCTGGAATCGGTTGAAGTTCATAGTAGTCGGGATAATAGTGCTCATTATAATAATTATGATAATCACTATAATTATCATAATCGTATTGTGGATCGTAACACTCGTTAAAATTCATTTCTCTTGTCTTAAAGTAATTTGACGGGGGTGGATTCCCGTGTTTAGTCCAGTCATGTTGAGGTCGCGATGAGATAGGTTTTGTTGCGTAGTGACTTACGCCACTCATAGGTCGGGGACCTAAATTATGAGAAGGCTGGTATCCTGTCCTAGGCTGGGGTATTTTAAATACATTACTTTGCGGTCTGTAATTAGGCGGCTGTGCACTAAACATTTTCTGTGTTCTAGTAGGACCATGATTATAAGAAGCTTGGGGCGTCCAGATTGGCATTGGCCTCGGTGGTGGCATATTTAATTGACGCGAGGGACTTGGCAAATTTAGGGGTGGTATATTAAATGCACGCGCGGGTGGCATAACGAAAGGTGGCTGAGAGCTGAAAGAATTTTTATGTGGATTTAATAAAGACGTTAATTGCGGTTTCCTCTCGGGCAAGTGATCATTCCGCTGCTGTAGGTGTTCATTTCCTCATGACCATACTCTAAAGCCTTTTCAATACTTTCAGGTCGCATACACCGTATTTGAGAATCTATGGGGTCACGAAGACCACGCAAATATGCCTGAAGGGTTTATTTTTTATACAAGGAACGCTTTGATTCAATAGTACTTGGTACGGTTTCATGCAAACTTATATATGTCATAATCTTACTAAAAAGATTTTGACATTTCTCGTAAAATTCCTATGGAGTTACAGAGCCTTGTTTCATTAGCACCAAATCGTTATAAAGAGATGTCTCATCTCGATGATCCGCAAAATTGTTAATGAGAGCACTACGAATGCCGTCCCAGGTCTCTGGGATCTCATTGGAATTTATTGTACGCGCCGCGGGCCCAGTGACTTTATTTAGTATGCCATTTAATAAAGCTAAATTGCTTAATCCATAAGCAGGGTCGTTTCTAATATACTGCTCAACTAATTGATCTCAAAGATGAACAAAACGCGTTAAAACGTTCGGGTAACCGTCGTACTCTGGTACAAATCTAAGCGCTTTGAAAATACTATCTACTAAGGCGTCGCACATCTTGGAATAATCTAATTCGTTACTTTCTAAAGTTATATTTAAGTTCCTATTAGAATCTAAATACGATAATCTAGAATTTCTAGCTAACCTAGGGGTCCGCAATTGCCTTGGATGGAAAATTTTGGAAATAAATTGTAAGGAAATAAATTAAAACAAAGGAATAGCAACTCTAGATAGATCTAGATACTCACATATGCATAATTGGTTTCTCTGCGTGTATCGATGTCTGGATACTTCTTGGCTGCGATTGTAGATTCTTGATAGCTGCTGCGGTCCTTGCTTGATGCACTGACTCTAATTTTAACAGCTATCCTACCGCCAATTATAAAAGTCACAGCCGAAGAATGTAAAAAAAACCAAGATTACTTTTAATTATATTTAATTAAATTAATTAAATTATTACAATATATTAATTACTACTAGAGATGACAATTGTTCGAAGAATGAACGAAAAGTGATTTACTAAATTATTAGATTACGAAATAAACATCGGTCATGTCCGGTGTTCAGTGGTGGTGGTGGTTGCAGCGTAAGCAATACGTCCGGGGTCAATCGATGGCACTAGATGTGTTGCAATAGCCTGCTGCGTCAGCGATCTGCCTCGTGTCCGTTGGTAGCAACGTGTGACCCCAATATCGATGAAATACCTAGCTAGCAGTTACTAAGCTAGGTGCGAGTGTAACTAGTATGTAACTGAAAATCCAAGATAAACAACACTTCTACACTATCAAATTGACATTAACTTTATTTCATAACAATAAAGCTCCAATTGACTCTGAAAAAGGCTTTTTTTAGGGTTTCTCCGGCAATTATTCGATTTTTTCTCGCTGTAAAAACCACCCTTGAACTTCAACGAACATTTAAAAAAAAGTATTGGTCTAATTGGTCCAGGCGTTGTTAAGTTATGCGCTTACCAACGCATTTTGCAATTCATTTTTATATATAAGATTGCACCAATCAAATATTGTAATTTTTAATGTTAAATCAATAAATAATTAAAAAACCACAGGTATATGTAGGTACATCATAATCCTTCTGGATTTTCAACGACTTTCTAGTCGTAAAAATATTTTTGCTTTATTTTATTTTTAATATTCCTTTTTTATTCGTTTCATCTTCTAAATTTCTGTTTGCTTCTACAATATCACCAAAAAACTCTTACGGTTTGCTCTGAAGGGTAGGTCAACTTTTTTTTTTTTATACCTTTTAATACTTTTATATTTATCAGATTATTAATAGCGATTTTCGCTTATACCTGTCTGACGTGAAAATATTTTGTTTTGACATTGCTCACAATCAATTTTTTTTTACTATTTTTCATATAAACTTTCCCCCCCCGCTTGCGCTCTGCTTGCTGATAGACGTGTTTCTCTGTGCTCCTCAAATTTAATTTTAAAACTTGGTATAATCGTAATTTTTATTAGTTATTCTGTGAAACTTAATTAATCTTTGGTTATATATACTCAGATATAGTGATATAAACTCGTAATAAGTGATATAAACACCAAAATTCAATATTTAGAAATCCTTTGTGAATAAGTTTGTGAGGGGCAGTGACAATATTGTGTCAACGATCTAGTTCATCGGTCAATGAACTCAATGAACTCATAGTGAACAATATTGACTTCGAATAATATCTAAGACATTTTAAGCTTGGAGTCTACGAAGCACTGTGGTGTAATTGGAGAAATGTTCGTCCTCAACCACTGTTAGAAATAAAACCAGAGTTCAATCCTCAGTTTGGCAAAATTATTATCTTCATTTTTGCATTTTTTGTTTACAAATTTGAAACATTTTCTATATATATGTATATGATCAGTAAGATTTATACAAATTAAATACTATTTTCGCAACTATTAAGAAACAAAATCCTTTTTAAATAAATTAAAATTTTACCGAACTATAAGTGCTAATAGTGTGATCCCTCCAGCTGCACCACACCTCCTCTAGGATAAGAGTCAGTTGCAATTATTCGTCCCTGTCGTTGTTATAATGAACAAGTGCAATTTTGAACAGCCCAAAGGAAAGGATACCCCTCGTCCCTTGACGCCGTGTCGGCCAGCAGATACTCAGCTAAATACCAAACGCCGGAAAGCACAAAATAAGTCAGAGTTTTTACAATCCTCTGACACTAAGTCGTCAGATAATATAATGTCTGACACTCGAACTATAATACGCGAGGAAATGCGTTCGATTATGAATGAGTTTGTTGAAGAAATGAGATCTACTTTAAATGTTACAGTGCGTGAATTAACAGATCAATTAAATGATTTCAAGGATTCACTTAGTTTCTTAAGCACGAAATTTGATGACTTAAATAGTGATATGCTGAGCCACAAATATGAGTTGAAAAATCAGATTATCCTCGAGACTAACGTAATTCGAGATCTTGGTATATATATAGATAATCATCTGCGTTTTCATATTCATATTGATAAATTGGCTACTCAGGGTAACAAGTTGCTGGGTTTTGTATTGCGTAACACTAAAGAATTTAAATGCCTCTCCAGCCTAATTGCCATCTTTAATTCGCAATGCGCGGATCACGATTACACGGCTTCAGAAAGTCCTCTTGTACTAACAGGACGTCTATCTGGTGCGTGACCACGAAGTCGCGCATTAGATTTATCTGCTTAAGTAGCCCGTTCGCGTCGAATATAGCGACAGTCACAGAGCGAGGTTTTACCCTTCCACGCGATGTCATCATGTTGACATCGTGTGTTCGTATATCGATTTGATTAGGACGGCGTGCTTGAGGAGCACATCCATCCTCGCGGAAGGGTTCCCCGCGGAATCCCTCATTTTGTTCGAAAAGACTAGGAGCTCTTCGATGTCTATTACACCGAAGAGGCGCGAACTCGCAACTCCGTCGATGGAGTTACGAACCGGCGGCGACGGTATCGACTAGGGGACGGGCTGTGGGATAATCCTCGTAGACTTCACCCAAGCGTTCGCTACCGCGTTCGCGGGTGTCTGAGGGGCCGCGGGCCTCCTAGGGGCTAGAGGAGCCCACGGAGGCTGGACGAACCGAGGAGGATGCTTTGCCGGCTGTGTCCTGCGCGGCGCTTTTGGGACACCCGCGATAATTCGCTGGCTTGCTTCTGTCCGCACAGGACGCAGCTGAGAGGATCCTCAGGGACCGGTCCTTTACGCGGACAGTCGGCTGTCGCGTGGTCGTCCAGGCACTTGACGCACCTTGAACGCGCGTAAAAAAAACGTTGGGAATGCACATAGAGCTGGCAGCGATGATACTGACCAGGAAAACCGCGACCGCGTGGAGGTTCGACCCTAAGGCCGGAGAGTTGGTAGACTGTCTTAACGTTAAAAATTTGCTTTCCTTCCGGGGAAAGCTCGAGATGAACGAGTACGAGATCGGACGGGACCCTAGTGGTCGCTCGGTACATGCGGTGCACCGAGATGACGGGAAAGGATTGGGACTTAAGGTCCTCAAAAATCCGTTCAGTAGTGAGCTCCACGGGGAGCCCTCGGATGACCACTGTTAAGTTGCGTTCATCTTCTAGCGCGTAGGTGTGGTATCCTTTACCACGATCGCGGAGGAGACGAGTCAGACCGCGGTGGTCCGACGAAGACGCTGTTTGTACGCGGGTACCGTCGGCGGTATTTCGGGCGGACGTGAAATGGAGCTTGTGCTCCGTCATAAGTGCAGACAGAGTGTCCCACTTAGACTTGTCCCTTATGTAAAGCGGCGGCGGCGCGGAGGACTTCCGTGGCGCTGAAGGTGCAGGCGCTGAAGGCTCGCTACTGGCTTGTTTTGAGGCTCGTTTTCGCGGTAAATTCGAGGAGAGCGCTTTCGTCGCCTTCCTCTTGGCCGATTTGTACTGCACGGTACCTCCATCAGTAACGATTGTGATTGGAACTCCATGATGAGTACAAAACGTTAATAATCCCTGTACGACACTGATTGCAGTACCTTCTCTTAGGTTATAGCTCTGTGCATATTTTGAAAAAGCATCGATTATTGTAAGATATTTTTGATTTTCAACACTAAATAAATCTAAATGAACTATAACAAAAGGTTTAGTTGCAGGAGGGACAATTTTAAATATCTGTTTCATAGGGTTTCTAACGTATTTTGCTTGACCGCAAATTGGACATATATTTTGTGACTTGTTCTTTAATTTTTTGGCCAAAAATATCTTTATGACAAAGATAAGTAACGTTAATGCCACGATGATTAGTTTTACCTTCGTGATAATTTCTTGCTGTTTAAAATAATCTTTTACGTTATCTAAATTATGTTTTGGAAGAACAATGTCCATAGCAGAATTTTTAAAATTATTTTGGATTACAGGAACTATTTGGTACATTTCCAACGAAGGGGAGGATACTAGTTTTTATTTTAAGGTTGACGTATTCTTTTATTTGCATCTATTACATCATTTTCTAGATTTGAACTCGAAATCGATATGGTAGCTTTGAAGTAGTTTTCAAATAATTTTGTTACTATGGGCTTATTTTTTAATGTCACCGACGATATTAAAGATAATTTGTTCATGAAATTTATTTAGGGCGTCGTCTGCTATGAGGATTTCTAAAAAGGGATTTTCTGAAACAGAATGTACCGTGGTGGTTCGAGAGCTTATATTGGAGGGTGATTTTCAGAGGGATTCACAACTGTTGAGCTTGCCTCTTCTTAATTGTGAAGCTCAATTCGGGATAGCACGTGTGCATTATTATACTTACCCTGTTTATATATTACAGTAAAGTCATATTCACTTAAACTAAGTCTCCATCTATTTGGTCTTGGATTGGGTTCTTTAAAGTTCATAATCCACTGAAGTGGTCTATGATCAGTCATAATTTTGAATTTTCCTTCAAAAAGATATGGACGATAATATTTAGTGGCCCAAACAATTGCTAATAACTTTTTTCGAACGTACTATAGTTAACTGATGCGGGTGACGCGCTTCTTAAGAGGTTCACAGTCCACAGACCATTTATGGTCTGTAGATAGAAAGCACTACCACTTCACAGACCATATGTGGTCTGTTGGTCCATATGATTTTCATGATATAAAATACAGGGAACGTGGAGAGAACGGTATTCATTTGACGTGGACTTGACAGGACATATACTATAGAGTATAAATATGCTGGGACATAAAGAACAGGTACGTAAATTTTACATTACGGTGATTTGAAAAAAACAAATGAAATTTCGAAACAACAATAATTTTTTACATTTATTACTGTTTCTATTAGCTAAATAAATACTGGATATGTAAAATAAAAAACGCAAATTATTGAAAAATAAAATATATATTGAAAAATAAAAAAGGAACATTATTTGCGCACATGAGCTTTCTGAAAATATTGCAGACAATATGGCTTGGTACATAAGTTGCATATTTGTGAAACTCTTTTGGCTTTATTAGTGGCAGCAGCTGGTGTTTCACCCTTTTGGCGAAATTCATTGTAGCAGCCGGTACATCTACGTCTCGTTATCTTTCCGTCTTTTCTATCCAGCTGTTGGAGGAAGTGCTCCGTTTGTGACGTAGACGGCGCCGATATAATAGCCGGTGTTTGGACAGCATTCATACCCAAAAGAGTTTTCACTTTAGTCATTTGCGCCTGTAATAGTGTACATTTATGCTGCGGGTTAAATTTATTGAACAAATAGACTGTATTTATGACACCCACTCCAAATAGAACATCGACAGCCACTTTTTTGTACCACGTCAAGGTCTTGCGAATTGGCGAATAGTAGCTGGCTAACTCGTCAGAAAGATCGATACCTTTCTTTCGATCATTGTATTCTAGTATCATATTAGGCTTCGGACGCGGATTTCGACCAATACTTATCATTTGTTCATCGACGTGACAAGTAGATATCATGAGGAAGTCCCTCTTGTCCTTCCATTTTAGGATCGTCACTTTATTTTTTTGCGCAACAATTTGCTCGCCTCTCTTCAATTTCTTATTTTTTACCAATAAAGGTAAATTTTTACGATTTTTTCTCATTGTGCCACAAAGGTTAGTTTTGCGTGTAAGCAAATATTCGGCTAATGGTATACTTGTGTACCACTTGTCTGCAATTATTATCATTCTTCCCTGGTCTAAAAGCTCTTCACATAGTTCTACAATAATACTCCCAGGTTTATCGAGATTGGAAATTTGAGGGTCCTGGCCAGAATAAACTTTATATTTCCAAACATAGCCGTCGTCAGTGGTAATTTTTATTTTTTTTGTCTGTCTATGCTGTTAGCCCTGTTGGCTATTACAGCGTCACCGGGGGAGCAGGTGGGTCAGGAGACCCGCCCTTAAAAGGGGGGCCAGATGGGCCCCCATGGGGAACAACGTCCCGAGGGCGTCTCAGATTGAGACACGGACCTCGACTCGGGGCGTCGTTAGTCAGGAGGGAAGCTAAGGAAGTTTGGACACTAGCGTCCTCCGACGGCAGAACGCCGGAGCAACGGAGCACTTACTCAGTTGGGACCTCGTCTATGCCGGTATAGACGGTGTGTGTCTGTATGTTGTGTGGTGTCACTTATGCCTACGCGTACACGTTATTACCTACTGTGTACGCATCGTCGGGGTCAACAAGTACCGACTTGGGTCTTCTTTTTCTGACTAAAGTAGTCTTACGTGGTCTATACTCTGCGGCCACTAATAGGTTCAGGTGTCGCTCAGCGCGTTCAAAGTACTTTTGGGAAAGCCCATTGAAGTACTGAGCGATGGTCGGAAGGTCTAAGTCTCTATGGAGATTGATGTTGCGTACTAACCACGGCGCCCCGGTTGCAATCCGTGTAAACCTGTTCTGAATCACCTGAAGGGGTTTCAGATTAGCGTGCGCAAAAGCGGGACTCGCATAGGACATGACGGAACGTATGCAAGCTTTGTAAAGTGTCACCTTATTGCGAAGGGACATTTTACTCCGCTTGCCTAACAGCGGATATAAACGACCTAATATGTAGGCCGCTCTGCTACGAACGGTCCTAATATGCGCAGTGAAAACTAACTTTCTATCTAACGTTACTCCTTGCCTCGTCTTTCCAAGGTATCGGTCTATCAAAGAGTTTGATTCGCGGGAGGAACCTTAGGGGGTCCCGTTCGAAGGCACCGAAACGCCCTTCTCAGGGTTTACCTCGATCCGCCATTTCCGCAGCCAACTGTCGAGGGAGTCGACTGCGGATTGGAGACGTTGGTATATCTCCCAGTGATCCTTAGAGGACGTGTAAAGCGCGGTATCGTCCGCGTACATGGCTAGGTGCACTTTAGATCGCGGCCTAGGAATATCGCTAGCGTAGATGGAATAGAGGATGGGCGAGAGAACTGAACCCTGGGAACACCCGCCCTTATGAGGCGGGGAGTTGACAAAACGCCTTCCACTCTGTAGCGAAAGGAACGATTCGACAGGTAGTCCCGTATGATGAGTACGAGTCTGTCCGACACCTTGAACTGGTATAGCTTGTACACCAGTCCATTGTGCCAGACCCTGTCGAACGCCTTAGCTACATCGAGGAAGAGCGCTCCTGTCCTATGCTTCTTGGCCCTCACAGTGGCCCCTATCAGTATGTGCTCCGTGAGGCGTTGCACCTGATGGGAACATGAATGGCTGGCTCTAAAGCCGAACTGCTCATTTGGAATGATTTTGAGTCTCTCGACTTCCGATCTAAGTCTACAGAGGATGACTCTCTCATATACTTTCCCTAAGGAACTAAGAAGACTAATGGGACGGTAACTACTAGGCAGATGCCGGGGTTTGCCCGGCTTATGGAACCCTATCACTATGGCCTCTTTCCACTGGGCCGGAAACGAGCAACCGGCCAGTAGAGCGTTAAAAATGGTAACCAATAGGTAAATTAAAGGAGGCGGAAGAAGCTTTATCACTTTGTTAGTGATCCTATCGGGACCTGGCGATTTCTTGGCGTGAAGCACCCTAACTATGGGCGTTACCTCGTCTAGACGAGGAAGGAAAAGGACGTCCGCCAATCAAGGTTCGTTTCCTTGATTGGCGGACCGACCGGTGGCTGAAAACACATTATATTGACCGATTTGTCGACTATTTCGACATGATCGCGATCAATCGATTGAGAAGACGGACGGCACTGGCTCTCTAGACTGTCGGCTAAGCACTCAGCTTTGTCAAGGTCGTCAAACACGATGGCGGAGTTAGGTCCTACCAAGGGAGGCATATCTGAGACAGTGTCCGCCTTCAACGCTCTCTGCAACCGCCAGAATGCCTGGTGCGTTGGAGAGAGTGCCGCAAGCGTCCTATTCCAGCCGCTATCTCTGAAGTCGTCGAGAGCTTGTCTCGACTCCCTCTGGAGACGGCGCAGCCTTCGTCAGTTGTCATCTGTCGGGTATCGGTCGTGGGCTCTAATCGCGGCGTTTTTACGGTTGATGAGAAGTCTAATGTCCGGAGGGAGTGCTCGGTAACCCTCGAAGTTACCTCGGACCTCCCTCGAGGACTTTCCTATGCTGTCTACCAAATGTTCTGTGAAGTTAGTCACGGCTGAAACAGCGTCCTCGACCGATGTAAGCTGGTCAGGAATTTTGTCGAGGTGCGCTGATACGGGGGATTGGAGTTGCTCTCGAAGCTTCATCCTGTTAATTATTGTTTTTGTCGCGGGTTCCCTAAGGGGGGGAGGTCCTAGCTGAAATAGTACCGGTCGATAGTCAGAGTCTACGTCATGTCGGAAGTCTGTGTCGCAGTATCGCGTGGGACTCAAAGGCGCGGTGATCTCGAAGTCGAGACCAGCCTTGTAACTTAGCCTATCAAGGAGATTTCCTCTACTGTTTGCAATAGTAGAGTTCCAGCGGGGATGTTTGCAATTTAGGTCGCCGGCCAGAATGGTTGCGTTACCTAATTGGAGTAAGGACTTAAGGTCCCTCTCAACTAAGGCTTTATTGGGAGAAAGATAGACGGATGCTAATACGATCGACTGATGGCCGGTCATACCCACCTGACATAATGACGCTTCTACGTTAACTAGTTGGGGCGGATCGAGAGGAGTGCAATGAAGAGACCTTCTGTAGTAGATGATGGTTCCCCCCTTCGCGGTTGCCCTATCGTTCCTAACGAGACGGTAATTCGCGATGCGCGGATCACGATTACACGGCTTCAGAAAAGTCTCTTGTACTAACAGGACGTCTATCTGGTGCGAAGTCGCGCACTAGATCTATCTGCTTAAGTAGCCCGTTCGCGTTGAATGTAGCGACAGTCAGAGAGCCAGGTTTTACCCTTCCACGCAATGTCATCATGTTTTTTTTTTTTTTTTTTTTTTATAGCTCGCTTATGTGTACCTCCGCATGGGTGGACGGAGTCTGTGTTAGGGTTAAATTAGTTTTTCAGATTGTTTTATTTTATAAGCGTTCGCGGGTGCCTGAAGGGCCTGGGATGCCTGAGGGGCCGCGGGCCTCCTAGGGGCTAGAGGAGCCCGTGGAGGCTGGATGAACCGAGGAGGATGCCTTGCCGGCTGTGTCCTGCGCGGCGCTTTGGGGCACCCGCGATAAATCGCGGGGTGGCCCTTCTGTCCGCACAGGACACAGCTGGGAGGGTCCTCAGGGCCCGGTCCCTTACGCGGACAGTCGGCTATCGCTTGGTCGTCCAGGCACTTGACGCACCTTGGACGCGCGTGACAAAAACGTTGGGAATGCCCATAGAGCTGGCAGCGATGGCACTGACCAGGATAACCGCGACCGCGTGGAGGTTCGACCCTAAGGCCGGAGAGTTGGCAGACTGCCTTAACGTTGAAAATTTGCTTTCCTTCCGGGGAAAGCTCGAGATGAACGAGTACCAGATCGAACGGGACCCTAGTGGTCGCTCAGCACATGCGGTGCACCTAGATGACGGGGAAGGATTGGGACTTAAGGTCCTCGAAAATCCGTTCAGTAGTGAGCTCCACGGGGAGCCCTCGATGACCACCGTTAAGCGGCGTTCATCCTCTAGCTCGTAGGTGTGGTATCCGTAACCACGTTCGCGGAGGAGACGAGTCAGACCGCGGTGGTCCGACGAAGACGCGGTTTGTACGCGGATACCGTCGGCGGTATTTCGGGCGGACGTGAAATGGAGCTTGTGCTCCGTCATAAGTGCGGATAGAGTGTCCCACTTAGACTTGTCCCTTATGTAAAGCGGCGGCGGCGCGGGGGGCTTCCGTGGCGCTGAAGGCGCCTCCGCGGGCGCTGAAGGCGCGGTCGACGGCGGCGCAGACGCGGGCGCATTGGGCGCGATTAGCGCGGGTTCGCGAGTCGGGCCCGGGCCCGAGGGACGGACGGGCGACACAGGTTTGCAACTAGCGGGTTTTAAGGCCCGTTTTCGCGGGACGTTCGAGGAGAGCGCTTTCGTCGCCTTCCTCTTGGCCGATTTGGTCTGAACGGTGAAACCGTCTTCCTCGTCAGCGTCCGAGGAAGGGGACGAACTCCCCGACTCGGAATCCGAAGCCGTCTGCTCCGTAGGAGTGGCGGCCTCGACCTCCATGTCGGAGGTGCTCTCGGTCGCGATCGCGGCGCGCGAGTTCGAGGGCTGAGACTCGATGCCTAACAAGACAGAGTAGCGCAGGCATAATTCAGGCGCAATTTCGTGGACCCAACCAAAAAACTGCGACTGGACAGATCTTTGGGTTCTGCCGCGGATTTGGGGTCCATGGTGGAGCCCGGAGATATGAGCCGTCCTCCCTGCGTGAGCAGGGAGGCGAGTGCCTAACGTGAACCCTATCGAATCTCTGTCAGTAGGTGACAGAGGTGTGCCTAATACCCTAACGACTGTGTACTTACACGACGCAGGCTATTACGACGAAGTCTTTGAATTGCGTTTCGTACCCCAACTAGGGCGACGTCGGACTTGTTGGACCCCTATGCAGACTCGCCGGCCCACAGGTGTGCTTGCGGCGATGACTCACACACAAACACAATCACAACACTGGCTTGCACACAATGGAGGCCGTTATCTTTATCTGGCGCCGGTGTTCGAACGGTCGGTGCAGGTGGTCGGCGCACGTGTCTGGGCGGTCAGCGTGACGGCCCAGGTAGGTGGCGCAAGTAGGCGAAGCAGGTAAAAGGGACATGTGTCCCGGTCGACTGCTCGACGGTGAATGCGTCAGTGGTAGCCTTGTAAAACTTTAGTCCGTACGTGTTCGTTTTGTTTAGGTTGTACTGACGAATCAGAAGTCGGCCTTGAAAGGGAACCATGGACTCATCTACGACAACACAATCTTTTGGTGTAAGAAGTTTTCTACAATTTGTCATCACGATGTCTTTTACTGATTGGACTTTATACAAACGGTCACTGACATTTCTTTCAGGGGTATTCCTACAGCGGATGTAGATGACATCGGATCATTATCGTCATTGTCTGGTCCTGACTTTTTAACGAATGGCTCAGAGTTTTCTTGAACCTGAGTCAAATATTCTAACAGCTAGTATGATACCTGTGAGCTGTTTTCGGGTGCAGAAGTTCCAGTAAGGGGTAAAACTGGCTGTGTTTCGATACACAAGTTCTTACGCTTCGCTTTATTTTTAGTCGATTTTTCGTTCTAGATGTACGTTCTATTTTGCTTTTGTTACGCCGCGCTGGCGTGAATTTTTCAAAATATTGTTAAAGAATTTGTGACAGTCTAATAAGGCAAATGAACTATCCGAATCATGGATAATATTAAAAAAAAATGTGTTTTAGTGTGGCTTTTAAAACAAATCTTTTGTTCAGAAGTTCGAGATCCTCCAGCCCAGCTATACTGAAGTAAGTAAGTATTTGCTAAACATTGAATCTACCAATGCATAAGTGTTATTTGCCCCTCGACCTTTTCCTTTTCCACATATAATTGAAAATTTCCTTTTCCACATATAATTGAAAATTTCTTTTTCCATTCTTCTTCTATCTCTAGTTGTTCCAAGACTTTTTCAAAATTGTTAAGCTCTTGTTCACTTGTAATAGTTTTATGTTTTCTTTTTGTTTATTATTATCCACACGACTGAACTAATGCATTACTGTACGCTTTCATTAATATATTTCCTTTCATTTTATTGGGCTTTAATATTTTCAATATCTTTTTCGTTACGAGTAGTTTTCTTGCAAAGTTTCTAATTTTGCTAAAATCAATTCACAGGGGGTTTGATTATTTTAATTATAAGCATTCGTTTAGTATTGTGTTGATGTCCTTAGTGGATCGTATTTTTTGTTTTATGTTTTGGGATATAGGCAGTAAGGGTGTGTGTGATGATGGTGTATTCAGAGATTGTGTTTTATTCGAAAAACTTCAGAAAAATTTCTTAAAGATACCACAACCTGAACGATTTTCTGATGGCGATGTAAATATGCCTTCCGTTTTTGTTGCTGACAATGCAATTCCATTACACCCAAACATAATAAAACCTTTTTCCGGAGTCCACCCCCAAGGAAATATGCAACAAAACTTCAATCGTAAACTTTCTTCTGTTCGTATTGTTGTGGAAAACGCATCTAATGTTATGTCTGCACGATTTCGAGTACTTAGAAAACCTATAGCTCTACTAGCTTCGACAGTTGTAATGACATGCGCTTTATTACATAACTTTTTAAAAAAAAGTTCAAATTCACGGTCAATTTACACCTCATCGGGCTACACTTAATAAAACGCTATAGACGGTGGTTTGCAATCAACTGACAACTTTTATTACAGATTATACATACGTCATTAGTCCTCAACTAATACACCAGATGACGCTAGTGGTAGTAAATATTAATTTCATATATTTATTCAACACCCGGACCTAACAAAATAATCCAAATTCTCTATAAGACCTATTAAATTATGAACTGTTTTTAAAACTGTGGTAAATGAAAGATGCGTCTTACTACGTAGCCGTTTATTACAAGACTGCCCGGCGCAGGCGGCGTGCACTTAATGCAGGCACGCACACATACATACATTACACTACTCTCTTCTTAAATACATCAAAATATCAACATTAGTATTTAGAAACCATATACTAGAGAAAACCAAATATTCGTACATTTAACATTCTACGTACATTACATAACATAACAATACAAGAACAATAGAAAAACAAATATATATATAAAAGATAGAAAACAAATATAAGAACAATAAGTCTATAAGTTATACAAACATATTTTTTTTTACATATCAGTTTTTATTTCGGTTTCGACATTTCCTGACAGGCCGTGTTCGAAGGGGTTCAGGTGGCAATGGCGATAATGATGGTCCTTCGTTAGGATTAGTCTCAAGCCGTGTCGGTGGGTTACCGTATCCTGAGGTACCTCAGCCGTAGATTGAGACTAGGGTTGCCACCTTTTTTTTTGAAGAAAAATAGTATTTTTCTTTGTAAACCAAAAAAATATAGTACTTTTGGGAAATTCAGGAAAAAAAAAATAGTACACATCTATTTTCAATCATTATTTATTTTTCCATGAGTATTTATCATTACTTTTCGCTTTGGCCATCAAGTTCCTATTATTTTTAAAATAATTATAGGCATCTGAACAATTTAGGTCTATATTAAAATAAATTAACAGTTCATTTTTTATTAAATTAATAGATGCTCTATTCCTTTCTTCTCTCCATTTCACATTTTTCACGGAAAAAATTCTTTCTGTAAAAGCAGAAGTTGCAGGAATGGAGAGAAGAAAAGAAATTATTTTAAATATATTTGTTAAATTTTCATCTGAACTTTTGAAAAGCATTTGCCATTTTTCAGCAGTATTTTTAGATTGAAACACTTGTTCATTGCTTAATTTTGAAATAATATCATTTACCATAATTATTTCTGAATACAGATTATTGACATTAACATTTAACTTATTAACTAAATTAAAGGAATCCAATATGTTCTCGAATTGTTTAAATTCAATTTTCATTTTCAAATTTAGAACTTGACACTGATTAAGCCAGTTAGTTGAGTTAAAATCAAACCATTTATTTAAATATGTTAAACTTTTCTCAATAAATAACAATAGGTTACTGTGAATCATATTTGTAAGTTCAGGAGATTTTTCTTCGATTTTATGAATTTTTCTATTTGTATCATATCCAAAGAAGTGATCTGCTTTGCGCTGCTCCAATTCTTTTTTTAAATTGTTCATAATTGTGTAGACATCTAAGATTGTTATATTATTGCCTTCTAAAAGCTTCACAGTTTTGTTAAATACATGCAAAATGTGACTGGCAAAATGAAAATAAATTTCAATTATAATTTGACCTTCTCTTTCATTTAACAAAAGAATATTTTGCAAGATTGACGGACAATTATCTTCTAAACTAACAAAATAGTCTCTGATAGGTAACCAATTAAGCAATACATTATCAACACAAGGTAATAGAGATAGCCATCTTGTACCTACATGCCTTTTTAATTCATGCCATTCCCCATTCACACTTGCTACAAATTTTTTTAATGCTTCCCGCCTTACCGCTGAACATGAAAAGTGACTATACATTTTTAAAATTATATTTTCTATATCCTGTGTTAAAAAATTCATTCCATATTTAACTGTGTTATGCACAATGTGTGCATGGCAGTTACCTTTAATAATACCAGGAACAACTGTTTGCATGTTAGTGAATAAGGAATGGTGGATGCCAAAATTAGCATTACAATTATCTGCACTTAATGCTGATATATTTTCTAAAGCTATTTTTTGTTCAGTTAAGGAATTTCTAATTGCTTTAAACATTCCATCAGCTGATTCGTCAGGATTTTCATAAAAGTCTACTAGTTTATTCTGAATACCATGATCAATAGTAAAATACTGAATAACTAATGGGAAAAGTTTGATATTTTTTCTGTTTGAAGCATCACTTTGTATACAGTAAAAAACATCTTTCTTTAAATCATCTAAAACAGTCTGTATGGCTTGTGGGCCCAACACTTCCATTACAAGAGCTTCCATTTTAGTACGTGCTAAGCGAACATTAAGAGCAGTTTTAGAGTCTACATATATAATCTTATCTAGTTTAACAACACAATCCATGCTATTGTAAGACATGTTATGTTTGACTGTGTGAAATGTTAGCGCTAGTTCTGCAGAAATTACAGCATCATTAGAATTATTTGAAGATGTAGAAGATGATGAAGGAGAATCAAAGGATGTTCCCAGAAACTGTTGTAAAGTAGAAGCAGTCTTTTTCATTTCACTTTTATTTTTGTGCTGTTTAGTTTCACTATGTTGTTTCACCTGAAAACAAGCAACAAACAATATGCTCCAAAAATTACCATAACCATACCATTACCAAACAATAAAATAAGTGCCCACTGCCCAGAGAGAAAAATACCCAATAACACAACCAAACCTATCAATCACATCACAGCACAACCCAACCCATAAGAAACGTTGAAACCAATTAAAAATACTTACTTGTCCAATCCCACTTCCGGCTATCGAAAAAGAAATCCCACATATAATACACTTCGCTCCATATTTATTATTAATATCTTCTTTGCACCATTGGTAGTTGGACTCCCACTTGCTCTTATACTTTTGAAGTCTTTTTTCTTTTCTTTCTTTCTTCTTGGGAGGCGTGCAAGAACCATCATCACTTTCCATGTTTTTGTTGTAATTTTAATCCGTTATCAAATAGTAAAAAATAACCTCAATGTTCGTTCGGCGGGTAGCAACTTCAACTTTTTCTTTCTTGGCTTCTGCGGAGGGCGGGTAGCAAAGAACGAACGAACAGTGACGTTGACGTTGACATTTGACAAAAGAGTTGGTAAGTGTTACCAACTAACTTTATTCGCTGTACATGAATGAGTTTCGTTCAAAAATTCCCTATACAGCGCTGAAGGTGCGTTCCTTCACAGTTAATTTAAAAAAAACGCGACAATTGAATTAGCGATAAAAATATAGTATTTTTCGTACTATATTGTTTTTCTATAATATATAGTACTATTGACAAAAATATAGTACGATACTATACAGGGTTATTTGTAATTAGTTGAGCACCTTTTGCAGGCAGCCCCTCTACATCAATCCTAACAACATTTGTTCTACGACTTTTTAAAATTAATAGTTTTAAAAATTTAGTTTTTCCCATACAAAATTTATTCTCATACATTTCTCAGCCAAAACTCGTATTTCTTTTCATTCTTACTTCTTCTATTTCAGACAATCAATGTATTTTAAAAATATTATAAATTACATTTCATAATTTCTTCTTCATGTTATAATCTTGAATTTATTTATTAGTTTTAATAGCAAGTCCATAAAATCGTATTGTCCAGTATGTAATTACAATTCATTATTTAATTATAAATCTCTAATCCGATAATTTTATTTTTGGTTAATGTAAATTGTGTTTTGAAATCCACATACTTGTCATTTTGATGATTTAGTATTTCCATAGCAACAGGGTGTAAAAGAGATGAAGCTATACGAAAAAAGCTGGCGCGCGCGTTTAACAGTTTCTGACTTTCGCTAGCCTGCCGCGACCTATACTTTAGACTGCTTACAAAATACAGAGTAATAAATAATCGAGGGAGCAAAAATTTTTTTTGTTCGTTTATTCTGAGTTATTTATCAAGATTTTTTAAAAGTCGTAGAACAAATGTTGTTGGGATTGATGTAGAGAGGCTGCCTGCAAAAGGTGCTCAACTAATTAAAAATAACCCTGTATAATATAGTACGGGTGGCAACCCTAATTGAGACGTCGAAGGCAATGGTTTCTGGTCAGATAAGATTACTATCTCTTTGACTTTGGTCTTTAATAGGCTGCTTGATTCGACAGGTGCTATCTGAGGCTGGTTGGGTGATAGCCGACATGTAGATGGGTTGGTTGGACTTATTAAAATACCTGAACGCCTCCTTAACTGATCGATATGCCTATGGGTTTCCCTACCTAACGGATCGGATACTACATAATCCCTTTTCCCTTGCATTCGTGAGACTTGGCCGGGTACCCATTTGGTACCGCCTTGATATTGGCGTAACCAGACCTTATCTCCTGGTTGGAAACTACGACACGATCCGGTTGCGTTAGATATTTGTTTCTTTTGTGCAACCCGTACAGTTTTTTCGCAGTCTGGTCTGAGAGCGTCTAATTTAGTTCGCATCTGCCTGCCTAACATTAAGGAAGAAGGAGTTTCACCTGTAGTGCAATGGACCGTACTACGGTAATATAATAAAAATATATTAATAGCCATATTAATATTACGTTTCTGTCGTACGGCTTTTTTATTACTCTTTTAATAGTACGTACCGCGTTTTCTGCGGCACCGTTAGATGCTGGATGGTATGGGGCTGATAACACATGCTCAATACCGTTGCCTGATAAGAATACAGAAAACTCCCGACTAGTAAAAGGTGGACCATTATCAGATACTATTTGTTTAGGGAGTCCCCACCGAGCAAAAGTTTCCGCGAGTCTTTCTATCGTGCTACTAGCTGAAGTGCTGGGTACTGGGAAAACTTCCAGCCATTTGGTTCGAGCATCAACCATAACAAGATAAGTCTTGCCGTAAATAGGACCTAAGAAATCTATGTGTATCCTAGACCACGGTTTTGTTGGATAAGGCCACGGCGAGGGCACATGTCGCGCAGGGGCGTCCGCCTCCGACGCGCACACGGAGCACTCGCGGCACATCACTTCCACTGCCTCGTCGATGACCGGCCACCACACATAACTACGTGCAAAAGCCTTTGTCTTAACTATTCCCATGTGACTTTCATGTAGTATCGCTAAAACTCGACTTCTACAGCCCTCCGGAATAACTACACGATGTCCCCACATTAAACAACCTAATTCTTCGTATGTATTCTAATTTCCTATTAAAAAATGGTCTTAAATTTTCAATTTCTACCTCGGTCGGCCAATTAGAACGTAGATAATTCAATACACGACCTAAAATTGCATCGCGCTGTGTTTGTTTTTTAATTTCATTATAGTCTAATAACAGTTCGTTTTGTGCGAAATGTAAATAAGTTTGTTCTGGAGGCGGCCCATCAAGCGACCGCGCGTTAGTAACCTGCACTGGAAGACGTGACAATGCATCCGCGCCGTTTGCATCTGTAGGTATATATTCTATATCATACGTATATGCAGATAATTTAACTGCCCACCTCTGAAGTCTACTGGCTACCATTGAAAGAATACCTTGTTTCTCTCCAAAGATACTTACTAGAGGCTTGTGGTCAGTCCTTAAAATAAAACGTCTACCATATAGAAACTGATGGAACTTTTCTAAACTAAATATTATGGCTAACGCTTCCTTATCAATTTGTGAATAATTTCGCTATGCGTCATTAAGTGAGTGACACATACGCCACCGGGCGTTCGCACTCGCCCCCGCCGCGCGCTCCCGACCATGGTTGCGTTAGCACTGCGCTGATACCACGCGAGCTGGCATCGGTGGTTAAAATTAGTGGTTTGTTTTGATAGTAATGCATTAATACTTCGGCACCGACCAACACATGTTTTATTCTTTTAAATGCACTTTCACAATACTTATTCCACTTCCAGACTGTAGGTTTCCTTAGCAAGTCGTATAACGGTGATAGTATAGTACTTAAGTTCGCTACAAATCTAGCATAAAAATTAACTAAACCTAAAAATGATTTTAATTCAGTGACGTTCTTTGGCCGAGGAATTTTAACGATAGCTTCGATTTTACTTGGATCGACTTTAATTCCGTCCTTTGAAATTATGTACCCTAAATACTGAACTTCGTCGGTGACAAATGTACACTTACTTTTTTTTAATTTCATACCATGGCTATATAACCTATTTAAAACCTTTTCTAATATAATGAGGTGTGACTTAACATCAGAAGTACCTATTAAAATGTCCTCTAAAAACACTTCGACATGCGGAATATCTACTAAGAGGTTCGACATTATTCTTTGGAAAATTCCCGGACTGGACGCAAGACCATAAACTAATCGATTGTACATAAACAATCCTTTATGAGTATTAATAACTGTAATTTTTTTTGAATCATTCAACTCTATTTGGTTATAAGCTTGTTTTAAATCAATTTTCGAGAAAACGCGCGCTCCGTTTAACCTGACTAGTAAGTCATCAATTTTGGGTAATGGATATCTATCGATCAGTAAAGCAGGGTTCAAGGTTACCTTACAATCCGCGCATAAACGCAATCCCCCATCCGCTTTACGCACCGGTACCAGTGGCGTGGCCCACTCCGAGGTGTCTACGGGTTCGATGACTCCGCTGCGTAACATCTCCTCCAGCTCTTGGTCGACGTGATCCTTCAATGCGTAGGGAAGGGGCCTCGCGCGACAGAACACCGGCACAGCGTTCGGCCTCATTCGTAATGTCGCCTTGCCACCAGTGAACCTCCCCAAACCACCGCTGAATAGATCTTTATATCTGTCGAGTAATTCGCCAAGAGCACTGTTATTATTACTTAAAGATTGGCAATGAAATATAGATATTTGTATACCTAATTCTGTCAGCCATTGTCTACCTAAAAGTGACGTGGTACCGCCCTCTATGACAAACAATTCTAAAGTCTTAGTTATGTGACGATATTGTACAGTAGGTTTTATAACCCCTAATGGTTTCACTTTACTCCCATCGTAAAATTTTAAGATTAAATCACTAAGATCTATCTGTCTGTCCATAAAATATTTATCATAGGTTTCTTTACTAACACTACACTGCAGAACCGGTATCAATTTCCATACTAATAATATTGTTATCTACACACAAAAACATGCTCACCGGTTTGTAAACGTTTAAACAAAGATGATGGAAATCTTCTTCCATGTCAGAAAATGAGGCCGTCGCCTCGTCATCCGGAGTCTCGCCTTGCGTCGCCTGGACGTGGTGTAGGGCGCACCTGGGCCGCCGAGCAACCCCCGCGTGGGCCCCGCCGGACCCTCCAGCATTGCCGCCTGATGTTGGTGATGCACACATACGCCTTAAATGCCCCACGATCCCACATCTGCTGCAAGTGAAATTTTTATAACGGCATCTCGCATCTGGGTGGCCTTTTTTTCCGCATACAGCGCATGTATTTTCTTGGATTTGTGTCATATTATCTGATGTACTATGCTGATTCATTTTTCCGCCATGTAGTGGTACCCGCGTCGAAGTAGACATTTTATTTACATCTTCCGATCTCTCGCTCGCACTCGGTTGCTCCACCATAGCCGCATCTCGCTCTGCCGCTTCCAGTGACTGCGCAAGATTCACCGCCATAGCATAGGTTAGATTTTTCTCCACAAATAAACGCTGCCGAATGATTTCGTTTTTTATACCACATACGAACTGATCTCTCAGGGCTTCTTCCAGAGTGGGGCCGAACTCACAGTACTTGGATAGCTTTTTAAGTTCTTTGAGGTATTGACTTACGGATTCTCCATTTTGTTGTTTTCTATGGCGAAAACGGTACCTTTCCGCCATGAATGATGGTTTTGGTTCAATGTGGTTACCCATTAAATTAATAACCTCCGTGTAAGTTAACGCTGCCGGCTTGCATGGGCTTGTCAAGTGACTTAATAGTTCATAGGCTTCACCACCCATCACAGTTATTAACGTCGGTAAATGCAAATCTGGTTTTATATCGTTCACTTTGAAATACATGTCTAACCGTTCGACGTATAAACTCCAGCTGCCCCCAGACACATCGTATTTTCCTATTCTTCCCAGCGACATAATTAATCTCCGTCACTACGCTTTGAGCACTCAAAACTACTGTATTATTTCCGCGTACAAATTATTTTCCTCGATCGACACTGTGGTAAATGAAAGATGCGTCTTACTACGTAGCCGTTATTACAAGACTGCCCGGCGCAGGCGGCGTGCACTGAATGCAGGCACGCACACATACATACATTACAAAAACACAATATAATTTTATAGTTTTATACTTTTCAAACACCCATTAGACCTAAAAACTTATAGTGTTTCCCTTTACATAAGCTTTTTGTAAGTATATCTGCCGGCATATCATTAGTTGAAACATATTCAATGTTTATTTTATTTTGCGACACACATTCTCGAACAAAATGATGCCGAATGTCAATATGTTTAGTACACTTATTGTGAAATAAAGGATTATAAGCTATTTTAATAGAACTTTGGTTATCAATATACAATACAATACATATCAATATACAAGACATATTTTCACATAGCATAAGTTCATTTAACAAATTCTTTAGATAAATACCTTCCTTGCAGGACTCAGATAAGGCCATGTACTCCGCTTCGGTTCTGGATAGTGCTACAGTCTTTTGTTTCTTTGATTCATATGATACTTTTGAACCTGACATAATGAAACAAAACGCAGTATATGACCTTCTATCTAAGGAACGAGAAGCTTAATAAGGATCAACAAAGCCATGCAAAATATCTGCATTATTCTTATATACAAGACCATAGTCTATAATCTTTTTCAAATACTTTCAGTAAACGTTTTAAATGTTTCCAATGCGTTTCATTAAATCCGTTATTATACTGACTTAGAAAACTTACACTGAATGTTATATCTGGCCTAGTTAATACTCACAAGTACATTAAGCTGCCTATTAATTGTTGATAAGGATAACTTTTATCTGAATTATTGTCTACAATTTTATTAAATTTTAAATTAATTGCCATCGAAGTATCAAAACATGAACAATCTTACATATTAAATCTCTTTAAAATAGTCTCTATAAATTTCTTCTGGTCTACAGTAAGTTTTTATTCACATTTACATTCATATATAGCCTAGTTTTAACAAACAATCATCAACTCTAATGTACGAAGCTCGAGCTGACTGCTTGAGACCATAAACTGCCTTTTTAAGCTTCAATACCTTGTTATTACAATTTTGAAATTCTGAACATTCTGGTATTTCCATAAACACAGTTTCATCTAGGAAACCGTGCAGAAAAGCTGTTGGTACATCCAGGTGATTCATTTTTAAATCAAGTTTGACACTTCAAGCTAACAACAATTTAAATGTAGAATATCTTAAAACTGGTGAAAAAGTCCCATTAAAGTCTATACCCTTTAACTGGGTAAATCCTTTAGCCACAAGCCTGGCTCTATAACTATATATACTTCGATTTAAATACTGTTTTGTCTTTTGGCCTGTCCACTAACTCCCAAGTGTCATGTTACTAAAAGATTTAAACTCTTCTTTCGTTGCACACTGCCACTGTTTTTTAGGACTGTTTGATATATTACTTACAGTATTTGGATCACCTGTCATTGCCGCACACATGTTTGTATAACCG
This sequence comes from Napeogenes inachia, assembly GCA_959347355.1. NCBI lineage: Eukaryota > Metazoa > Arthropoda > Insecta > Lepidoptera > Nymphalidae > Napeogenes > Napeogenes inachia. Next base: position 1,956,648 of record OY365794.1, read on the forward strand.
TAGTAGTCTGGTTTGCTTCTCATACGTTTCTCTGGCGTAGATGAATTACACTGCCTGGAGATGAGATCCATGTCCTCTGGTGATAAGGTATCTGAGTAGCTGGTATCAGTGTCGTTCGATGAATTACCTGGTATAAAAGCCTCATCCTCCTGGCTCACACTTCTTGCTCTTTACTCGCAAAGACTTCTTCCTCTTGTACACCTTCAGGTGGCCTATCTTCATTGATAGTGATGGTCGTTGCTGAACTGTCATCTATGTTCTCCATGACAACAACGTCTCTTTCTTCAATGATATTTCGTGCTGTTAGATCATACATACGATAACCCTAGATATTTTCAGAATATCCAACTAGGAACATCTTCTTTGCTTTCTTATTACATTCTCTTCGTTTATTTTGTGGACGTGGACCATGACTGGACTGCCAAATATTCGCAAATGATTCAACTTTGGCTCTCTGCCCGACCACAATTTATAAGGAGTAGATTTCTTTTTAATACTTGCTGTTGCTGTACGGTTTTTAACGTACACAGCTGTGTTTACAGCCTCTGGCCATAGAAATTTCTCAAACTGAGCATCAAATAGGAAACAACGACCTTTTTCAACTAGTGATCTGTTGTATCTCTCTCTAAGTCCATTCTGCTCTGCTGTGTAACTGTTTGATTTCTGATGAACGATACAACATTACCTCAAATAGTTTTCCATTTCAGAGGAACAAAACTCACCTCCATTATCGGACCTTAATGTTTTTATTTTCTTTTACTGCTGGGTCTTAACAAGTTCTTTATATTGTTTAAAATATTTGAAGGTTTTATTCTTCTCTCGCAGAAAATAAACTGTGCACATCCTACTAAAGTCATCTATGAACAATAGATAGTATCTGGCTTTACCTATTGACACATTCTCCATTAGTCAACATATGTCGGTGTGAATCAGTTCTAGGACTTCATGACTTTTGCTTACACTTTGAGGGAATGGTAGCCTAGTTTGTTTTCCTTCACAACAAACTGTGCAACTGGCCTTGTTAAGGCCGCACTTCTCATCAAAACTAACACCTTCAACTGCTCCATTCTTCAATTTATTCAAATGAGTTGAATTGATATGGCCAAGGCGTCTATGCCAAGAATTACTCGATACTTTTACTGCAGCTGCCAACACTTGCTCACATTGCACAACATTTAATCTGTATACACCATTCTTCAGTTTTGCCTCGCCAATACAATCATTCTGTGAGTTATAAATCAAATAACCATGTTAATTAAATTCCACTCCGTTTCCGTTAGAAATTATTCTACTCACTGATAGTAAATCAATTTATAGTGAGAAGTGATCAAAATACATTGTTAAAACAACAATTATAATGTTACTAGACTTGTATAAATACGAGCGGTCGACAGTCCGAGAGTTAGTCTTACTCGAGTCGTCATACTGTGCGGATCTCTATAAGGATACTATTACGCTGTCCGTTGAATAAACGAATCTATAATTATTTGTGCAGTTTTATTTTGAAAACGTCATTATGAACCACCATCACGAAGTCTTCAATACAGTGACGGCAGCAATGCTGACGTCACACTTTTTAAAAACACTAACGGAGGTCTTCTCTCCGATATATATGAAAATGTGTGAATAGCTGGACCCATTTCTCGGAGTAATTAGTTTCATTAGAATTTTGGAAGAAGTTTTTGCCAATAACACCTCATCAAATAGCTCATCAATGATTATTTGGGTTTTCGATTGAGGTTTTGGCATTTTATTTATATTTTCTTCTGCTTTTTCGATTTCACTCAGGTTGAGCTCATTTTTCAAGCAGATCCACTCAAAATCTTCAGCTCCGTCGAAGCTCTTTTTCTCATAAAAAGCGTGAACGTCACTCATGAACTTTTTGACATTTATGGACTGTTTCAATTTATTTAAGAGTTGTTTAGTTGCTTGTGGAAGAAATTTGTTTTCCATCCTGTTTTGAAGATTGGTTTTTAACTTTGCCAACTCCATACCTACATCTGTCGCCGTTGAGTTAGTCTTCTCCATAGACTCAATAGTCTTGTTGAATACATTTAACTGTCCGAGCACAAACCAAAAATAAAGTGCTCCATTTTCTGTTGTGGAGAACTGTCGCAATGCGAGCGGGCAGTTCTGCTGTTTGTATTTTTGTTGGTACCTCATTTATTGAACAAGACAAGTATTATAGCATTTTCTTATGTCGTTGTAATGAGTGATAAATGGAGAACTTTTTTAATGCATACTACCTCCAGAATCGCTAGTATTTTTTTTTATCGTAGTGAAAGTTGAACTTATTTTTTCACTTAATGAGTTGTACATCAGTCAGGTACTTCAGATTGTATCTAATTTTGCATTTAAGCATGCATTTGAGACTAAAATTACATGAAAAAATCCGGTCTAAAACGGATTTTAGAAATGTTATTTAAATGATTAGGTACAATTTCGGTGAAAAACTAAAAATTTACAAAAAAATCTTTAAAAAAAATAAGAGGTCCGGGATTTTTTTTAAGCCAACTTGCATTCTTTAAACAGGAGCCTGGACACGCTTACTTGGTTTGTCGGACATATGCGTGCGGACTGTGCGTATATATATATATATATATATATATATATATATATATATATATATATATATATATATACGCACAGTGTTTTGTAGAGGGTTTTGTATATATATACATAAATATATATAAAAGTATGTCGCAGATCACGATAATTTAACGATAATCAGTAACTCTACTAATTTTTAATTATCCTGGAATAAACAAAATTATATAAAAATGAATTCTTATATTTCCAATTCGCACAGTTCACTTTGTTTTATCGAATCTATTTTTAAGTAACTCATATTCTTTCTTCTGATCATCAAATCTTGAAATAATTTTTATTTATTTATTTATTTATTACTAGCTTTTGCCCGCGACTTCGTTCACGTGGATTTCAGATTCGTCCCGTCTAGTCTAGTAATAAGTAAGAAATACGGTAACTAAGCACTGCAGAGCCCTAATCATAGGCCTATAGGTAGCTACTGCAGTATGCTCCTATAAACTACATTTAACGATCTTTTTCCTTCAGCATAAACATGCAGATTCTTCGCTTTGGAAACACGACATCTTTATTAAATGCACAATGTATTTAAGATACTTAATTGGATAAGGATTAATACTGTATTGCTTAAAATCGCTTCGTAAATAAGCCATTATTTCTCGTACAAAGTAAAGGATAAAAAATGGTTATTGTGGGTTATTCCTAAGAGATAAACATATACCATCACGGACTTTTTTGTAGACCTTTTTAAGTTGTACAATACTGTAGTAAATTGTTTTGATCTATCTTGTAGGATTCAGTCAGTGTTTTTTTTACGACCTCACATTAAAAACCTCAAAAATTGTAGCCTATGTGTTATTCTGATGTATAAGCTATATTGTAGTAAAGTTTCATTCAAATCCATTCAGTAGTTTTTACGTGAAAGAGTAACAAACATCCATACATCCATACTTACAAACTTTCGCCTTTATAATAGTAGTAGGATTTATTTAATACTTCACTGCACAAGATAAAGTACAATTGGCGGACTTAATGCTAAAGCATTCTCTACCAGTCAACCAAAACGGCAAACAGAAAAAATAAACAATGATTCAATTTTATATATGAAAAATTTTATATTCAATTTACGCATTTCTTCTAGCAATAAATACTCAGTATCATTCGTCGCGCTTTCCTTCAATTTACATCTGCTGCCGTGCTCCATTATTACGAAATTGCTCGGTGTAAAAGTTTTATTCAAGAATAAATTACCTCTAATTGGTGGTTTAGTATTATCCCACTTTGGAATAGCGTATACACATCCAGTTTTGTTTATATTCATCAGTAAAATCTTCGAAATTCTCTGTTGTTATTGCCAGACACTTCAAATTATACAATTTATTACACGTTTCTCGCGAACATCCCATAAACAATAAGTTTCTGATTTCTGCATTACAACCTGTACATTTTGTACCCATTTGAAATTGAATATTATAATATCTGCCAACATTTTCGTAAGTAACATTAAACACGTCCGCGTAGGTCGCTGCCTAACAATTGTATAATAATAAAAACTAAGAGGTGTCAAGGGACACCCGGATGGAACTGTAAGGACTCCTCGACGATTAGGCTTTTTAAAAAAAAAGACTAATTTATTAAACACTATGTATTCACTTGACAAATAAAATAATTAAACAGTTTATAAAATGAAGTGAGAGAATTCGGTAAAAGGAGTGTCACGTAAGAGAGCTGGGACTGAACTGAGGATCAGGGTGGTCGGATTGTGTGAGAAAGCTAGAAGCTGATTAGGCATTTATGCTGGGAATGGAATGGAATGCAGAGGTAGATGCTAGGTCAGCAATAGGGGCAACATTACAGGGTTATAACAACCCCCCGGATAAGATGAAACTTACGCGGTAAGAGGAGATCGCGAAGTTTCAGGAAGAAGTTCTTAAACGTGGAAGAGGAATTTCGTTTTCGTTTTCCACTTCTGTATTTTGGATGGAAGAGGAATTAAGGATTATTTTCTTACCGAATTTCTTTACAACTATGTAAAATAAAACTAAGAGTATTACAATAAAAGTACATATTGATATAATGGGATAACTAGAGTGATATTCCAATAAGTTCTTAGGTTCATTTAATATATTATTTAATTTTGGAATTAATTGATCAAATAAAGGTTCTAAACTTTTAAGTTTTTCTAATTTTAGATTTGTTAACTTAACTGGAGAAGAATTGAAATATCTTAACATAAAATCTTTATAGTTACAACATGTGTTATTAATTATATTAAAATCTGATTTTATTTCATTAACATATATTTTTACCTTAGGGGTGTTTAACATAACAGTATTTTTACATATGCCGGTACAGTTTTCAGGTAATTTAAAGATACCTGTTCCGTTAACATTAAAGTCTGTGATATTTGAATTACATTCCAAAGTTAACTTTGCAATCTGGGATTGTACATAAATATAGCGGTTATTTACTAATTTTTGCCAAATATCTAAATTACCGTGGATTGTTTTGGGTTTACACAACTCAGGTAACTTATTGTTTGTTACTTTTAACATTATATCTATTTCACAATTAGGAAAATTATCAATAGAGAATTCATCTTGATTTTTACAGATGTAAATATTATCTGGTAAGTTTTTACACAAATCAAGGTTATCTAAATTGGTATAGGTAAGTTTATCTTTACTTAAACAGATGTAATTACTAAATGGGATTAAAAATGTATAAATATTTCGATTTGAAGGATGAGAAACAGGAATAGAAATACTTTTATAAAGATTATATACTTTATGGTTTACGAGAGGAATCCTTAATACAAAAACGATTTTATTATCTTTAAAGTATACATTCAACTTACTTAAATCTAAAATTAAATGTATATTCTGTAATTCTAGATCAGTAGAAAATTGTTTAGAGTTAGGTAAGTATCTAATGCTATTAACTAGTTCTGTAAATAATTGAGTAGGGCTTAAAACAGAAGACTGCAGTACATGGCTCTTTGCAAACATTATAGCATTTTGCAAATCTTCTAATTTAAATGACAAAGTGAATAAACTGGTCGTTAAAATATTACAAACTTGGTTTAATTTAGATAAAAATCTAGTTTTATTAAATGATTGATTCATATTATGTATATCTAAAGTAACTTCTCTTACAGCGTTATTCAGACGTTCTTCATTAATTGAGACAGATGTTAAAGTATTATTATAATTTTCTAATGCAGTTTTGGTAATAAAGATATTATCCTTTAGTGAAACAACTAAATCTTTACTGTTCTCGTGAAGAGTCTGAATAGCTCTGTCATAATTGTTTGCATCATTTTCATCCATAGTGCCAAAAATATGTTTTAGGACAGTGCCAACACTAGGGTGGCCCATATTTTATAGTCAAAATTTCAAAACTAGTTTACATATCTGGGCACCCGCTATTTTTTTTACTAGTAATAAAACAAGTATTTTGGCAAAGTTTGAAGATAATATTCCAATTGGAAGATAGTGCTCAAAGACATTTAATATTAAATATAAAATTGAAAAATAGGAAATTTTGAGGATTGTTTTAAATTAAGTACAAATAGCTGAGTAGTAGTAAATTAGTTTATTTTATTGTATAAAATTTATTAATAATACAAAAATCTTATAGGAAAGTACTGGTTGGGGTAAATAAACATGGTTTAATGCTTTGAACTTGATGGCTTCAAACTTTCAACAGCTACTTGTTTTGTCATTTTGGACGGAACCAACTTTCTGTTAGCCTCAACAACTTGCAGGACCAACTGTTTCTCTTCTTCATCATTTGTCAAAAGCTTATTAAACTCTTCAAAAAGTTTCACACCACGCTCAGTTATATTATTAACAACTTTCATATTTTTTGTGATTTGTTTACCACTAATGTAATGTTCATTGCTGTTCCATTCATTTGGATGTGTGGTCAAAAAATGTGAATTTATTTTTAATTTATCAAACACCTGCAATGATCTTTTATTGACAAAATCAGCCAAAACGGCCTGGTCGGTTAAAAGTGACAAATCCCCTCTTACCTTCCGGTCAGTAGGTTCACACTCCATCTTCTTGACAATTTCTACCTTTTCCTCATTTGAAACTTTCTCTGAGAATAAACTTAAGGCAACCAACTCATCCGAGAGGTACCAAAGATGATTTTTTATGGCATTTTTAACCACTTCACTAATTTGAGAATCAATAATTCCATAATTGGTCATGTCTTTCCACAGACAAAGGTCTGCCCAAGCAGCATTTGTAGCCATAGGGGCTTCAAACCAATATTTTACATATACAAGAGCTCCAAAGTTCACAAAGCGTTCTAACTGCAATTTTTCCTTTTGTGTGGTTTTGAAACTGTCTTCCTCACGAAACAAGTGAATTTTAATGGCGTATAACAATTTCGCCATCCAACGAGCGTGGTGTACTGCACCTGGAGCTCTCCAATGAATTTTATATGGAGTATGGCCCAGAGCTAGAAGAGTCATCTCTATTAACTCCATGTAATCATCTCTGGGCTGCTTATTCCTTCCTAAGACAACTAATAAAGCATTTACTGCAGTGAGCTTTAAATTTTCACTGCCAGGAGCTTTTTCTAATGGTTGATAGTTTTCTTTGTGTATGAAGGGCCATGCTACCTTGAATCTTTTGAATAAAGGAATGTCAGGACCACTAGATGGTCCGAAACAGAGAGTAAATACCTTACTCTAATAATACAGAAATCAATATTTAAGAAATAAGGAAATAACAATTTTTTTAAAACTTTGACGATGTTGAGCACTGCCTTCTACTCAACCTAGGACATTGAATTTTTGGCACTTTACTACTATCAACGAAGGTAAAAAAAATAGTGGGTGCCCTGGGGTATAGGGTAAATTTGAAATTTTTGGGCCACCCTAGCCAACACCTGCCATCCAGGCTGACCTTTTTGATTTAAAATCGATGAGATGAGAAATGGCAGAGTAGTCTTTAATTAAATCATTAAATCTAACTGTAAGTGGTTCAATATAATTATTACATGGTACAGTATCTATTAAATTTGATTGATGGCATAGTTGTCCAGTTGTAGTTAAAATATCTTTAACGTTATTAATATGGGGCTTAATGTAGGATATGTCAACGGGGATAAGAACGTGTAAGTAATCGTCATAAAATTTAACATGACCTATATGGTCAAAATATATTCCAGGGCTCTTATAAATCGGTGAAATAATTGCGCTTTGGGCATTGCAAAAGTTCACAATTCCATATCTGCAATATAATAATATTATAGTTAAAGTAAGATTAAAATTAAAATAATGATTAGGATTATAAGATTAGAGATATACTTAATTTTTATTAACTTAATTCGGATGTTTCTGCTAATTTTAGCTCATCATAATGATGACGTACATGACGACGATTAATTATAACAGATAACGTGTTGTTGCCATGTATTTTAATGACCTTATAAGGTCCTTTCCACAAAGGGGATAGTGCTTTCCTAAGTCTTACATGGTTTTTGATGTATACAAAGTCACCGACTTTATATTTTCGGGGCTTGGTCTTTTTATCATAATAACTTTTAGATAGATTTTTGGATTTGTTCATGTTCAGGTTATTATATCTTGCTCTAACATTTTGTTGATTTGGGATTCTACTTTTTTCTTATGACATTCAGGGAAACGGTAAGATTTGGTGTTAATGGGAATAGAAGAATTAGTTTTAATTTCATGCGCTATTGAATTAGTGTGAGATAATTTATCACCTGGTAGGTAGAATATATCTGAGTAAGTGGAACATACTTCATAGAGGGAATTACTTTCTTCTTTATTTAAATGCGAGGAGCGGAGCAGTGATAGAACTTGTTGTGTTCTTTGATATGTGTTACAATAATTGAGCTTATTTGAATGAGTTTCCTTATTGATGTTATAAGGAATTATGTCATTGTCAATAATTGGCAAAAGTGTAAGTTTCAAGTCAGATTGAATTGTTATGGGTCTGTCAGACGTATTTACCACCGAAATGTTTGCACGTGAGTTTGCTTTTACTTTCACTACACAATTGGCTATAAGTATAGAATCTATTGGACTTTGATCCAAAATTAAACCTTCTGAAATATCAGAATTCAGAATTGTGCATTCAATTACAGTTTCTGTTCTTGGAGGAGTTGTGTAAACTGGTTCATTAAATAATATTTTAAATTGGATATCATTAATTGTAAGAATGTTTTTTGTATAATCTATGTTACTTTTTGATTTGCTAAGGAAATCGGTACCTATTATACCGTGATAGGGAAGGTCAAGTTTTGGAATTATATGGGGGTCATGAAGAGTAGTCTTATTTTCTGATAAGAATGATACTGATACATGACCTAAGGTTGTAACACAGTTATCACTACTAGAATCGATGCCTTTAATCTGAATTATATTGTTATTTATTTTAGGCATTTTGTCAATAGAAGATTGTTTAATTAAACTTACAGAAGCGGTTTATTTGAAACAGCGGTTTATTTGGAACGGTTTATTTGAAACAGATGTCGGTACACAAATATAAGGTAAATATTTTTTTGTTAAATTCCTTGTAATTTCATAAATATATTCGTCATGATTTTCTTGTATGAGTGTATTTGGAACACCTAATATGACGGGAGAAGAAGAATGATTATTATAAGCATTTCCGGTTTGGGGCTGGTTACCCTGTCGTATAATGCTACTGGGATTAGAAGCAACATTTCCTATTTGGGGCTGGTTACCCGGTCGTATAATGCTACTAGATTTAGAAGTAACATTTTCTATTTGGGGCTGGTTACCCTGTCGTATAATGCTACTGGATTTAGAAGTAACATTTCCTATTTGGGGCTGGTTACCCGGTCGTTTAATGCTACTAGATTTAGAAGTAACATTTCCTATTTGGGGCTGGTTACCCTGTCGTATAATGCTACTGGATTTAGAAGTAACATTTCCTATTTGGGGCTGGTTACCCGGTCGTATAATGCTACTAGATTTTCTGGTGTCGATTTTGGAATGCTGATGTCCCGCACGACACGACGGCGAGACATTTACTCGTTTAAATCTCCTTCAGTAAATTCTTGAGTATCATTATTTTCGTCGGAGGGATTTTCAAAAGGTGGAGGTTCTCTTTCTACATAATTAACGCGAGGGGTAAACTTTCTATTTTGGTTAAAAGTTTGATTACCCGGAGTAAATGATTGCGGTCTACCATATTTCTTATTATTTTGTTTACGTAAGATACATTTTTCTAGGGTATGACGTATTCTTTTGCATTAACGACAAAAGGGAGAAGATTTATTAAAATTATTATTGTTGCTGTTGCTGTTGCTGTAAGAGTTAAAGTGAGAAGTAGGGGAATTAGATTTATAGTTTTGTCTAGAATTAGAATTTATCGGTTTATTCTGTTTAAACAAAATCTGTTGGATCTTTTCTTCTGAAACTGCTAAATTTACGGCTTAATTAAAATTAGATGGATTTCTACATCTTAATATATTACTTATTCGTGAATGAAGCCCTATACAAAAGGTGTGCAATGCCAGGTCCTCCATACCGGCTACACGACCTGGTAATTCTTCTTTCTTATAATTGGAATTCTGAATTTCTGTTAACAATTGAGAAAGACAAGTCTCGACTCTCAAAGCAAATTGATTGACTGTTTCAGAACTTCCTTGCCTACATTCTTGCAGGTCGGCTAGAAGGTGAGCTGAGTGCTTTCTCTCTCCAAATTGGTTCTTTAAAAAGTCTTTCAAGCTACTCCACTTATCGAATTCTTTAATAGAGCATGCAACTTCAGCTTTTCCTTCTAACTGACTTAAAATATATTTCAAAAGTAAATGTTCTTGTAAAGGAGAGGCTAAGGAAAAGGCATTATTACAATTGTTAATAAAAGCATTTAATTTATCTCTAGAACCATCGTAGGGTTTTATGAATTTAATTAGGAAATTTATACTTAAAATTGTATCTTCTGACTCTTCTTTAACCTCTTTTTTGGATTTAGACATTTTAAAAGAAATAGTAATATATGTATAATTAAGCAAAAGCGGCAAAGAATATAAATAATTTATAATTTATATTTTATAATGATGAATGGTTTATATCCATTTTCGACTACTTATCGGAAGTAATTTAATACTAAGTTGGCTCGGCCACTTGCCAGGATGATTAAGATACAGATAATATTATGTTATACCTTCGTAAAATTAATTTATTTTTATGAACAATTTAAAGATCTTATTAAATTTATAAATTAAATTTCAATTGATAATTTTCTTTTATAAAATTATATATATACTATGGAATTGTATTGCTTCTTCTTCACTTTAATGGACTTTAAATTAGCAAGCATAAAATCACTTACAGTATATTGATGATAACTAAGGTAGAAAAATAACACATTTCTTGAACTGTAGACACGATGAGGGTGTTGGCGATCTCGTCGACAGCAAGGCACTCGCTGAGAAGAGCAGATATCCGAAGATCTCCCTGAGACGGTCGCCAAGGTTCGGCGTTTGATGAGTTCAGCCCTGGATTCCCAAGCCGGGATTTTGATTTTTTCTTATGACACTTGATGATTTTCTTGATTGTTAAAGTTTTTGTTACCGATATAAAGTTTCTTAATCACTGAAATGTATTTATGGTTATAATAAATAGATGGTTCAAATGAAACCTTAAAAAATAAATCTGGCGCTAAATCAAAAGCACGCCAAAAATTTACACCTAATAACACGCGAGTAGACACATCAGGAACAACATAAAACTTAATAACTTTATTCTTACCCTTAAATAAAACAGGAAGAAATAGATAACCAGCTACACGAGACACCGAATTATTAACAGAAGAAATATGAGTAATATCAGATTCACCATGCAACGTAACCCCTTGATTTATAAAATGACTCCCTAATGAGGAACCTAATATAGATATACTCGAACCTGAATCCAATAAACCGTAATAAAATTTATCATAAATTGATATTGTAATATGAGGCCTAATATCATGAGGACTACAATAATTTACCTTTGTAGGACCTCTATAAGAAAAGAAAAGTGAAAGTTGCTTAAGATACTTCCGCCAATCATCACGATCAAAATTAGGCGAATCCTTTGACGGAAGCTTTACAAGTTTTTTGACTCAGAGGAAACTTTAGAACTGCTATTCAAATGTTTATTACACTTAGTGCAAGTAAATTTAGTAACGCCTTTATTTCCACATTTAAAACAAACAACTACTTTAGACTTACAAGATTTTAAAGTATGATCACTTGTTCGGCAACGAGCACAAAATAATTTAGAGTCATCATGTTGCACTAACTCAACTTTAGAAAAAGTTTTAGGATTCTTAAATGCCAAATCAGGAGCCACTGTATCCGCAGTAACCCTTGGGGGTTGTACAAAATTAGAAACTTGATAAATAGAATATTCTAAAAGTTTACATTTATTCTTCAGATCTTCAATGCTTACAATGCTTTCAAGAGCAAGAGATTCAATAAAATTAGGTCTTAAATTTTGTCTTATAATTTTTAATTGTTCTACTTCTGAAACACTATAAGAAAGACGACTAAAATAATTAAGCATAGTTGAAATAAATAAAGATGATTCAGAGGAACCCTGAGTACGACGACGTAATTCAGACATGAGCCTATCATCATAATTTAAAGGTGTGAATTCATTAACTAATTTTTCTTTCAAGGAAGACCAACTAAATACTTCAGACTTAATACTACGATACCAAATCAATGCATGACCTGAAAAAAGTTCAGCAGCAGATTGAAATAAAACATCTTCACTAATACTACGGGCCGAGCAAAGTTCTGAAAGTCTATCTAAATATAAGTGAATACAAGATTTACCGTCAAAAATATGATTTAACCGAGAAAAAGATTTATATCCGTTAGAGCAAGTAATATTTGAAGATGGATGTGAAGTAGATGGAATTTCAAAAGAAGTACAAAAAGATTTAAACAAGCCATCCACTTGTAACAAACACTTATTTAATTTATTTTTAATTTTATTATTAAGAATCGATAAAGAATCATCGCTACAACCCTACTAAAGCGATGAAAAAGGTGATGAGCCACTGCCCTAAAGCGATTAAAACTCTTAAAAGGTGGAGGAGTAGATAAAGCACTTACAATCTCAGTTAATTTGGAATCAATAATATTCAATTCAGAAACCGACTCATAATTTGTTTCCAAAATCTCATCTGCAGGAATAGATGAAGCTAACTCCCTAATCTGGATTCTCAATTCTTCAACAGTACCCTTTGGTTTGGTATCCCGAATAACAACCTCATAAATTAATTCATCTTTACGAAGCAGATTATATGCTATTGGACGCTCCATGGTGTCTAATAAAAGAAAATAAAACAACTAAACTAAACTATTTCTAATTAGAATTCAGTTCTAATTTCAAATCAAAACTATCCCCCAGCAAAGCAAAAGATTTAAATACTTCTAACAAAAAATAAAAAATTAAGTTACTATTAAAAAAAGATCAAACTCAAAGTTAATTGAAAATTAAAGAAACTTGAATAACAAACTAATAAACTAACAATAAACTAATTGTATAGTAGTATAAAATATTTTTTTGAAAAATATTTATATAATTGATTATATAATTGAAAAATAAATATTCAAGATCTCTAAAAAAAACAATATTTAAATATTCAGTTCTACTACCAAAAGTTAAATATTTAAACTTTATAAAAACTAATAAGTCGAGCTGGCTTCACAGTAAGGTAAGAATAAAATTAACTTAAATATAACATAATATTAACATAAACAAAAGTTAAAAATATTACACATCAGCAAATATATTGCTTACCATAACATAACAACATCAGTTATATTAAGTACACTAAGTAACCTAGTATAAAAACACAAATATTAATACCATATAAAACAGTTCAAATTATATCAACACGACCTTATTCATAAAAAATATATATCAAAAGTGTAATGATTGATATAGCAATAAGATATATCAACTATCTCAAGTAATGCCCCGACTGTTGTGCGCCACTGTTACAACAATAATAAGTAAAAGTAACTTGTGGTTTGGTTTAATAAGATTTTATTGGTTTATATTCCAAAATATATGGTTGCCTGTAAAGTCGGTTTTACGGGCGAAGATTTACGTGACCACGTCTTTTTCTCGGTAGAATATTTATTGATATGAATATTATTAAATTGCACAATATTTTAATAATTTGAGTGATTTTGTTGAGGATAGGACGATGAAGACGTTGTCACGTAAAATCATTTTATATATTATTTATTTTATATTATATTATTGATGTTATTATTTTTTACAAAATTTATTTACAGACTTTTTCGATACATCAATTAGTTGCGGAGATATCGATCATTGAAGTTATTGTTTGCTACCAGTATTTTATATATATTTTTTTTTCAGTTATAAAAAAATACTATTTCCAATTGTGTCTACCAAGTATGGTCACATGTACTGACCTACATATTAAATAATAATAAGTACAGATAATATTATTTGACGTCACTTCTGATTTTATATATTTTAATATTCTTAATTTTAAAGAATTAATTTGAAAATCAAAACACTTATTCAGATCGAAGGTTCAAATTTTTGCTAAATAAATTTGAAATTAATTAAAATTTGTAATTGTAAATAATGAAGTTGAAAATTAAAACATTTACTTAAATTAGATGTTAAAATTCTTGCTCAACACATTTTAAATCAAGTTTTCTTATATCTGCCACTTTTTCTTAATATTTGTAATTTTAAAGAATCAATTTGAAAATCAAAACATTGCTCGGCGGACCGATCATGTTTGAGTGGGAGAGAGACGCAAGGCATTCTATGTGTGTGTGACTCATCGTTACGTTACCGGGCGTTACACTTTTTCATAAGTGACTCCCAGCTTAACCTAATTTAAGACGTTGTCACGTCAAAAAACATTAAACCTTATAATTGATAAATTAATACAGATAAGGAGAATGTCTTAAATAATGACATAATAATGTCAAAATAAATGTTTCAAAAAAAATGCCAGCTAGACTCAGCGGTGGGTTACTTGAGATAATACTTTATATTAAATCTATATATATAAAAATGAAACCCGTTTTCCTTGGTCACGGCATCACCCGTGAATGGCTGGACCGATTTCGCTAATTCTTTTTTTGTTGTATTTGTTATTATTAGGAGAAGGTTCTTACGGAAAAAAATATTAAGAAAATCTCTCAGAAATATTGAAAAATGTACATTTAATTTTGCATATTTTTAAAAACGCGAGTAACAAATGTCAATGTCATTCACAGCCATAGATTATATTGATGAAAGAGACTAATATTTTGGGTTGTTGATGCAGTGGTGAACACACGTGTATTGTTGTTGTTTGCTTCTAGTTGAGACTTGGTGGCGGTATTTGGTGAGTTTGTGTTGATCTAACATTTGTGTTTATTGAGAAGGAGAAATGGACTCAGAGTCCCCGGGGGAGCCCCCGGACCCTCCGGATCCAATGGACATAATACTTCCCGATCCTTCCCTATCCGACCGTGCTAAGAAACGACCCTCTGAGTCTATAAGTCAGAGCCACATTGCTAAGCGAGTGGTCACTGAGACTGATTATCTCATTGACTCCATTCAAAATGTGTACACACATCCCTCGATGGTTATTTTGGATAAAACTTATGGACTAAATGATATAGGCCCCTTCTTTGTTCATATTACAAGAATAGAACCAGACCCATCAGCAGGTTTGACACTTAGACCAATTAAAATAGGTTTGCTTCTCTCTAAAAATAAAATAAATAACATAGTAAGGGATGGGGTAAAAGCTGTTGGCAGAAATAGAATATCTGTACAATTTAAAAACAAAGATGATGCTAATTCATTTCTTCATCATCCTTGTCTTCAACAAAACCAGCTTAAAGCACACATTCCCTCATACCATGTCACTCGGATGGGACTCATAAGAGGAGTCCCAAAAGAGTGGTCGATGATTGAATTGGCAGAAGCAATGTAAATACCTGAAAAATGTGGTATTGTTCTGAAAGCTAGACGACTTAATCGCAAAGTAGTTAATGAAGGTACTGCATCGTGGATACCTACACAATCTGTGGTAGTCACATTCAGTGGCCAAACTTTACCAGATTATGTCTATGTATATTATACATCCATGGTGGTAGAAAAATATCTTTTGCCAACTATTCAATGCCATAATTGTTGCCGTTTTGGACATGTGAAAAACCAGTGCAGAAGTAAGCCTAGATGCTTAAAGTGTAGTCAGGAACATTCTGGAGAGTCTTGTCAAACAACAGTTGAAAACTTATGTTGTGTCTTATGTTCAGGTAAGCATCAAGCTACCTACAAAGACTGTCCTGAACACCAAAGACAAAGAAATATTAAATTGGTGATGTCTGACACTAATATCTCTTATCGGGAAGCTTCTGCCAAAATTCCCCAAGTACGTAGGTCCTATGCAGATATGGCTTCTACAATGTTTGCACCAGTATCCCAATTGCAAACTCATCAATCTCCTTCTTCTTTAGCACAGAAATCCTATAAAAAAACTGTTTTCTCTATTCCCCGTCTTAGATCCATGCCAACCAAAAGATATGATAAACAAGCACATAATTCTATAATAAATACTCCTGCTAGTACCTCCTCCCGTGGCTCTGTTTTAAATAACCCAATAAAAATAAGTAATGAAGATTTAATAGAAATATTAATAACCCTTTTGAACAATTGCATCTTAAAACCAAACAATAACATACCGAACAACGTAGCAGAAAAAATTAACAAATTAACAGACCTTTTAAATTTTCAAAATGACTCAGATACTTCAATGGAACAGTAGGAGTGTTAAAAATAAAAAACATGAAATAACTACACTTTTTAATAAATATTCCATCTCCATCGCTGCAATATCAGAAACATGGTTGGGCTTGAAAACTAATTTTAGGGTTCCTGGTTATGCCTGCCTCAGGGATGACCGTCATGATGGACATGGTGGTTGCGCATTAATAATTAAAAAAACACTTATATATTCTCAAATTACACTTCCTCAACATTCACAGAATATTAATACTGTTGCTGCAAAAATCTTAGGTATAACTTTTGTTGCCATCTATATACCTCATCCTAATTTCAATCTCGAAGCTGAATTGTCCTCCCTTCTCTCACAGTTTTCTCAGCCGCTTATAATACTAGGAGACTTCAACTGTCACCATACTTCATGGGGATCTCATCACTGTGATCCTTTTTCCCCATATTTAATTGATATTTTAGATAAAATTAATGTTTGTGTTATAAATGATGGGTCTCCAACTCACAGGGTTTACCCTAGACAAAACCCTAGTTCAGCTCCAGATCTTTCAATCTGTTCTCCTGACCTTATATCATATCTTACTTGGAATATTCTACAAAACTCATATGGAAGTGATCATTTTCCAATAATAATATCTATCTCACACAGTATCACTCCTTGCCCTCTTCCCAAACCTCTCCTTAAGTATAGACTTAACAATGTCAATTGGAACGCTTATGCAGACACAGTTGATAGTTATTTAGTAGGATTTGAACCTGTGACATATAATAATATAATGGAAAGTTACCGTAGATATCAACAGGCTCTGCTGAATTCTGCAGATATTCACTTTCCAGTAAAACATAGCAATCAAAAATTTTTGTCTCCTCCCTGGTGGAATTTTAACTGTACATCTGCTTCTAAGCAAAGGGATGAGTCTGAGCTTCAATATAATAAAAATATGACAACATAAAATTTTAATACCTTTCAAAGGGACTCTGCAAAGGCCAGAAGAGTGCTCACCAAAACAAAAAAAGGGCTGGATAAGTTATTGCGAAAGTCTCTCTCCTAGATCTCCTTCATCATTGGTATGGAAAAATGTAGGTAAGTTTAGAGGATCTAAGTATTCTGGCACTTCTGCATCCAACGACCCATCACCATGGATACATCAATTTGAGAATCGATTAGCCCCACTATATGTCCCTAGTTTTGATTGCCTTCCTTCGCCAAATATACCTATTTCCACACATCGACTAGACAATACCTTTTCGATGGATGAACTATTACTAGTTTTAAAAGACCTTAAAGATTCCGCTCCTGGTGAAGATGGAATCCCCTACTCATTTCTAAAACATTTAAATACTCTTGGGAAAGAGATTTTCTTAGAACTACTTAATAACATCTTCCTCACGGGTAATATTCCAATGTCCTGGAAAACACAACTTGTCATTCCTATTTTAAAACCGGGTAAACATCCAGTAGAATCTACCTCATATCGACCTATTGCTCTCTCATCCACCCTTTGCAAAGTTTTGGAACACCTCGTCAAAAATAGGCTTGAATGGTTTGTTGAAAGCAAAGATATTCTGGGAAAAACACAGTTCGGTTTCCGAAAAGGCAGAAGTACGGTAGATAACCTAACTATGCTAACCACAAATATACATCTAGCTTTCACTAATAGAGAATACCTTGTGGGTATTTTCTTAGATATATTGTCCGCTTACGATAGTGTTAATCTTCCTCTACTCAGGCAAAAGATGCTTCATCTGAGTATACCTGCGAGGATTGTGCACTTTGTTTCGAATTTATATATGGCAAGATCTGTAAAGGTTCGTGCAAATGATGACTTTCTACCATCAAGAACTGTCTGGACTGGCCTACCTCAGGGATCAGTACTTAGCCCGTTATTATATAATATTTACACATATGATCTGGAATCAGCCGTTGATAGCTTTTGCCACACTCTACAATATGCAGATGACGTTGCCCTATATGTTGCATCTAAGTCGATCACTGAAATAAATGTTAAATTAAATACTGACATGTACTATCTCAATGTATGGTTAGAGGATCACGGGTTGTCTTTATCTGCTTCCAAGAGCAAAGCAGTAATATTTTCCAGAAAAAGAAACCTCCCAGATATTGAGATAAGATGTGATGGTCAAACCATCCAGATTGAACCTGCTGTAAAATTTTTGGGGGTGATATTTGATTCAAGATTATCAGGGACTCAACATTTTAAATATATACTCCAGAAATGCGAGAAAGGTGTTAATGTACTTAGGGCACTTTCCGGCGTTTGGTGGGGATCTCATCCTTACTGTCAGAAACTGCTCTATAATGCACTGGTAAGAAGCCACTTTGACTATGGTTCCTTTATTTTTGAACCTTGTAATAAAAAAGGGTTGAAAAAACTTGACTTGGTTCAGGCTAAATGCTTACGAATTATTATAGGAGCCATGAAATCCTCGCCCAAAAACGCCTTAATTGTTGAATGTGTTGACCCCCCCTTGGATTTGAGAAGACAGTTTCTGTCTGATCGATTTATATTTAAATTAATCCAAATAAGCTCTCACCCTTTAATATCTTATTTATTTATTATTTATTTAATTCTTTATTGCACAAAATAAAATATGTACAAAAGGCGGGCTTAATGCCACTTAGACATTCTCTACCAGCCAACCTTAGGAAGTACAGGAGAGGTTGTGGTAGGCGTGCAAAAACAATAATAATAATAAAAAAAAACAGAAAAGCACAACAAAATTGTTAAGAAGAAAAAAAAATTATATATATATTAACCGCCCCGTTGGTCGAGTGGTTAGCGCAGACGCCTAACTTGTCACGGCGCAATGGGGCTCGGGTTCGATTCCCGGCGGGAGACAGGCATTTATGTGATGAGCATAGATGTCTGTGTTTCTGGGTTTGGTCGTTTATTAAATATATTCTCAGTATTTATATATGTATTTCTATGTATTTGTATCGTTGTCTAACACCCTTAACACAAGCAAATAATTTGCTTACTTAGGGGTTAGATCAATGTGTGTAATTTGTCCTGATATTATTATTATATTATTATTATTAATAATAAAATATATAATTATTATAAAAATACGGATACAAATAAATATATTAATGCGTAAGAATAATTAATACGATACAATTTATATAGCTATAATGGGATATATAATATATACGATTATAATACACATGATATATAGTACTTACGACATATATTGATACATAAATATAAATTATATTAATTATTTGAGATAAAGTTCTTTCACTCGACGCTTGAACGACTCACGAGTTGGGGCTTTTCTTACATGCTCCGGTAATTCGTTCCACAGTCTGACAGCAGATACAGTAAATGAGTTGGACAAGAAACCAGTACGATGAAGAGGTGTATGAAGCAATAAATTTTTGGAAGAACGAAGCAATCTGTCATGTGTATCCGTTAAAAAGGAGAAATTACATTTTAAATAAACAGGAGTGGAAGGATTAAACAAAATAGAGTATAGTAGACATAGGGTTCTTAGATTTCTCCGTTTACGAATGGGCAACCATTTTAGTTTTGACCTAAAGTCAGAGATATGGTCAAACTTACGAAGTCCGAAAATGAAGCGGATACAAGTATTAAGCAAGCGGTCTAATTTATTTAGAAGTACTTCATTGGCGTCGACATAGCACACATCAGCATAGTCAAGGATAGGTAGCAACAACAAATTAACTAACTGTAATTTAGCCCGAAGGGATAGGAAGTTTTTGAGCCTTAACAATGGGTGAAATGTGCTATAAAATTTACGTGATAGTTCTTTAACTTGGTGCTGCCAACTAAGAGAGCTGTCTAAAAATATTCCTAAATTTTTAACTTGCGAAGAAAAGGGTATTACTATGTTGTCATATATTACATTTGGTAATGAATGTTGGTCAATATGGGCCATCTGACGGTAGCTACCAATAATAATTGCTTGACATTTATTAGGGTTAACTTCTATTCCAAAGTCATTAGACCAATGCAATATTCGCTGAAGAGCAGCGTTTACGGAGTGAATAGCTTGGTCTACTAAATTTATTTCTGTATGTGTATAAAGCTGCAAGTCATCGGCGTAAAGGTGGTAATGACAATTTAAGTCAGAGAGTAAGTGATAGAATTTATGAAAAGAGAAAATAATAAGGGAGATAAAATACCGCCTTGAGGGACTCCAGCAACCACATCACACCAATCAGAGAGACCCTCCTCAGTGCGAATGGCCTGCTGGCGCCCCCGAAGATATGAGGAGAACCACCTGATAGAAGAAGCCGAGATGTTGTAACTGGACAGCAACGCAAGCAAGAGGTCATGATCAACAGTACTAAAAGCGTTACTAAAGTCAATCAGTACAAGAATGGTAACACATTTGTTTTCCATTCCTTGACGAATGTCCTCGGTAACCCTTAATAGAGCTGTACTTGTGCTGTGTCCAGTGCGGAAGCCTGATTGCAACGGGTCCAGCAGGTAATACTTTAAAAGGAATCGGGAGAGTTGGGAGTGAACAATGGATTCAATTATCTTGGATAAAAAAGGTAATATTGAAATGGGACGGTAGTGAGAAGATAATGAAGGATTAGAAATCTTTGGAAGTGGGAGAATGTGCGCTTTGCGCCACAGATGTGGAAAACTACCACAGGAAAAGGAAAAGTTAATTATTTTGGACAAGGGATCAATAAGCGCGTCTATGATGAACATTATCATAGTCCGGTTAATACCGTCACAACCAGTAGCCTTTGATGTTATGGCTAGAAGGTGCTTCTTAACATCGACTTCATCAACAGGCGCGAAGGAAAATGGTGGAATGTCAGGCCTGGGAAAACAGTGAATAGCTGAAAGGGTTTCAGATCTTTTTTGGTAGTCAAGAGTTTTGGTGATAGAAAAGTGGCGGTTAAGCCAATTGATGTCCACAGAAGAACTTTCGAAATTTCGAGTTTTGCTTACACCCAGGGTCTTAAGGAATTTTAAAGTTTCAGCTGCAGATGAGCAGGTTTTCTTGAGAAAATATTGGCGTTTGAGTTTACGACAAAGTTGGTTACACCGATTTCTAGCAGCCTTATACGCAGACCAGTTGATTGGTGAGCGGTCATTTTTAAATTTACGAAATGCACGATCCCTATTTGTCATGGCTTTTTTCACATCATCATTGAACCACGGTGCTGAATGATGACTGACTTTCGTTTTACGTAGAGGGGCATGTCGGTCAAAGAGATCTAAAATGTTATTGTTTAAAAGTTGAACCATCTCTTCGACTGTTCCCAAAGACTCCATCGCATCCCAATTTATAACAGATGCCTCCAATGCAATCGCATGCTTGTCAATGTTGCAATAATTACGAAGCTGTATGTATTTAGGTTTGCTTTTAGGCACTCTAGCTTGGTACGAAATAAAGATCAAGTCGTGGTGTGAAAAAGCAGGAGCAGGTATCTGACCAAAGTTACAAACACTTTGGGTGTCCGAGCACATTATAAGGTCTAACAAGGTTGACGAGGAACTAGTGTGATGTGTCGGACCAAGTGGTAAGATTTTAAGGTTAAGAGAGTCAGTTAATTGCTGTAGTTGATTTGACCTTGAGTCTTGCCTAAGCAAGCACGTATTAAAATTGAATTGGAAAAATTGTAATTACTTACCGAATAGGCGAGGATCAAGGTCTCGGAAGATAGGACACAATCAGGATGATACACTAGCACTTTTATAGGAGTTTTCAACAAAAGCGATTAGTGACGCGCGTTCGTGCACAAGTTTTCTTTTAGAAGGAAGCAGGAAGCAAGGGGGAGGAGTCAAGATGGCGTAAAAACAATCCACCAATCAAAATTGATCCTTAACGAGATGCGTTCCGTTTTTCATTAATTAAGTGGGCCTTTTACTAAACATATCCCGCCCCAAAAGGGGGTTACCCCCTTTTAATAGAATAGTCGGATGCTGGTTTTATTTTTAACATAACATTCTTAAAACTAAGAGCAGATGGATTAAACTAAGTGGACTGTATAATATTTTTAGTCTGATAATAATGTGTAAAAAGTGAACTTAAATTAAAACTATAAACTTAAATCTATGAGGTATTAAGATTAAAGTTACATTATTAGGTTAAAGTAAGATTAGTTTGCAACGGAAGTGAACGAGAATCTATGCTGTCATTAAATGGCAAAGGACAGATCTTTGACAAAGACCTAATGTATACCCCTTTCGATGTTTTAATTTCAACTACCCTTGCCACCGAGTCCTGTCCAGGAAGAACCCTTATGACGCGACCTAAACACCATTGTAAAGGTGGTAAATGGTTCTCTTTAAGCAATACGAGGTCATTGACCCGTATCTCATACTTGGTTGAATTCCATTTATTTCTTTGTTGCAATGTATGTAGATAATCATGACTCCATCGCTTCCAGACATCTGTTACAATAGATTGTAATAAATGCCAACGTGAAACCAAAGATTGACTATTATTACTTGGTAGTTCTGGAACCGATGTTAATGGTGTACCGATTATGAAGTGTCCCGGAGTCAATACTGATAGATCATTAGGGCTATTAGACAAAGGACATAAAGGTCTCGAGTTTAGTATAGATTCAATTTGAATTAGGACTGTAGTCAATTCTTCAAAGGTTAAGTTGCGATCACCGATTACCCTTTTTAGGTGTGTTTTACAAGATTTTACAGCTGCTTCTACTAAACCATTAAAATGCGGACTAAGAGGTGGTGAAAAACTCCATTCAATAAAGTTATCAGCAAAATAATTATTTAAAACTGCATCTTCACTAATTTCTTTTGCAAATGAATATAAAAGATTTCGAGCTCCCTTAAAGTTGGTTCCAGAATCGGTTCTTATTTGTTTAGGTAAACCACGTCTGCCCACGAAACGTTTTAAGGCAGCTAAGAATGCTTCAGTTGATAGGCTACTAACTAACTCCAAATGAAGACATTTGGTTGTGAAACAAACGAATACACATACATAAGCTTTTCCAATCTTGGCATTACGAACTGAACTAAGTTTAAGATTGAAGTGACCTGTGAAATCAATTGATATGGAAATAAATGGTCTTAAAGATTGAATGACGCGGTTGGCCGGTAAATCCCCCATGAACGTTTCAGGTGGTTTGCATTTTAAACGAAAACAACGTAAACATTTAAAAATTCTAGTACGTATAATACGCCTTGCTGATAGAATCCAGTATTTTTCTCTTAGTAGTGACATTAATAAATTATTACCTGCATGCAAATATTTAACGTGATAAGAGTCTATTAATAAATTTGTGAAATGAGAATTATGCGGTAACAGAAGTGGATACTTTGCTGTATAACTAAGTGAGGAGTGCGTCAGCCTACCCCCTGCTCGCAACAAACCCTGACGATCAATAAATGGATGTAAACGCCTTAAACCCGTGCTACATAATTTATTGTTAAGAATTTGTTTAATATCTTTTCTAAAATGATACTGTTGGACTAACATTACTAACGTACATATACTGTTTTCAATTTCATAACCAGTTAAATTACCATAAGTTCGGTCTATTTTAAATCTTCTGCAATTGCGAGCAAATCGAATACACCAAGCAGTTAGACGGATAAGTTTAGAAAAAGAACTTAAACCCTGCATAAAATGATCATCTAAAGTATTATCTTTAACTATTGACGCAGTAAATTTTGATTGTTTTTTCAAACCAGGTAGAGTGTTATAAGAAATTTGTTCACATGGACCAGGCCAAGTAGATTCATCCTGTACTAACCAGTTGGGTCCCCACCACAGTTCATGATGAACAAGGTCATGTGCTGTTATTCCACGTGATCCGCAATCAGCTGGATTTAATTCAGAAGGCACATATCTCCACATATCAGGCGAAAGTAAGTTTTGGATTTCACTAACCCGATGGGATTCAAATACTTGTAATGCATGAGGTTCCGTGCGCAGCCAACAATGTACGATGGAAGAGTCACACCACGCATAACTATGTCGAAGTAAATTCGTTCTTAAGCGCAAACTGTCGGAAACGCGTTTTAACAACCGAGCCAGCAATAAAGCACCAGATAATTCCAATTTAGGGATTGTAAGTTTTTGTTTTAAAGGCGCGACGCGTGTTTTTGCCATAAGAAGACGGATGGTTACTCTATTATCGCTATAGGTACTACGTATGTAGACGCAAGCTGCGTAGGCTGTATCAGATGCGTCGCTAAAACCGTGTAGATCAAAACAAACTGTCATAGTTGTCAAAACTTGTCGAGGGATAGATAAATTAGTTATATAATTTAGATTTTCACAGAAGGATTGCCAAATAGAAATAATTGAATCTGGTGGTGACTCATCCCACTGTATCCCCAATATCCATAACTGTTGCATTAACAATTTTACATTAATAATGCAGGGAGCTAACCAACCATTTGGATCATAAATACCGCTAATTTTTGATAATATTTCTCGTTTTGTACATTTGTTAGACTTAATAGAAACTTGGTAACTAAAATTATCCAACACTGGACTATATTTAAAACCTAAAATTTTTAACGACGTTTCCTCACCACCATTAAAATGGGTTTCACAATATTCTGAAGGTAAGTCTGCAAGTAATTGCGGCTGATTGCTAGACCATTTACGAAGTTCCAACCCGCCCTGTGATAACAAATCAATGAGTTCGTCTTTAAGATCCTTAGCCTCGGACAAGGATGACGCGCCTGACACAATATCATCGACGAATATGTCAGATTTTAAAATCTGAGACGCACGCGGGTGACTCTTTTGTCCTAGGCATGCAAGCTAGTGAACACATCGCATTGCTAGAAATGGAGCCGAAGTGACACCATAAGTCACTGTATTAAGTTGGAATTCCTTGACAGTATTATCATCTGTGTTATAATCCCGCCACAAGATCAGCTGAAAGTTGCGATCATCAGGATGAACTAATATCTGCCGGTACATTTGTCGAATGTCCGCAGAAAAGACTACTTGATGCAATCGAAAATGGAGAATAATGTCTACAATATCTCGTTGTAGTCTGGGTCCAGCTAATAAAACATCATTAAGAGAGGTTCCCGAACTACCCTTAAAAGAAGCGTCGAAAACGCAACGAATCTTATCAGAGTCTCGTTTATACACTCCATGATGAGGAATGTAACATTTTGGGAAGCGCTGTGCAGTTGAGGTCTCAACTGGCTCCATGTGGCCCAGAGTATAATATTCTCGCATGAAATCTTTGTATCTCCGCTCTAAAAGGGGATCCCGATTAAATTTTCTTTCCAACGCAAAAAATCTTTTCATAGCTGAATATTTGGTATCACCTAAGTCATTGTCACCTTGTTTGAAAGGTAAGTGCACTATAAACCTGCCATCATGGGTACGCGAGTGCGTCCGCTTAAAATGTTCCTCACAATAAACATCGTCTAGATGTTGTATTTTATTGTATGACACCTCCTCTAATTCCCAAAAACGTTTAAGTGTCGTGTCAATATTAGCAATACAAGAAAACGAATGATAACTTGGTGTAACAACGCGGTCCATAGTAAAATCACCCATTAAAACCCAACCGAATAAAGTTTCAAAAGCTATAGGTAAGTTATCGCCGAGTACTAATTTGTTGCCCTGAAAGATGTGAGCACATACACCTGCCCCTAACAAAATATCGATGGGAGCCTTTATATTACATTGCGGGTCCGCAAGCTTTAAATTTTTAAATTTATTTAAGATATTACTATTAATGGAAACTGTAGGTAAGTGAGTAGTAATACGCGGCAACACCAACATGTCTACCCGTAAACCTGAATGATTAGAGTTATGCTTTAAATAAATCTTTAATTGTCCCTTTACATTAAAACTGTTAGACGCACCTATGCCTGTAATCGATACTAATGACTTATCATATTTCGCGTTCAATCTCTGAATCGCGCTTATAGAAATAAAATTAGCCATACTGCCCGGATCGAGCAATGCGCGCACTTGTTGAGTGCATCCGTCCTTAATAACGGCGATATCGACGGGAGCTGTTGCAAGCAGTGAGTGAAGTGCGCCGTTGTCACACCGAGGTTCCGCGCTCTCTGTACCGTGCGTGACGTACGAGTGTGAGCGAGATGTATATATATTCGTCGGTTGCTCAGATGATTCACATGGCGCGGTATCCGAAAACCCCGGTTGTGAATGAATGATCGAATCACTTGTATAATTCGCGTCAAGAGTGTGACAATTATTAGTTAACATGGGCATGTTCTCATTACTATTTAACTGAACTGATTGGGCAGAGTTTACTGACGTGTTTTGTTCGTTAGATCTATGCAAGAACGTGTTATGCCTTCGTTGACAGATTTGACAACGGAATTTAGATAAACAATCAGAAATTCTATGAGGTCTTAAACAGTTAAAACATAAATTTTTAGAAGCTACAAATTCATGTCTAGAACGAGTATCCATGTTCAAAAACTGTGTACATTTAAATAAAAGGTGGTTATTACTGCATAAAGGGCACTTAATATTAAATGATTCACCTGTCCTATCACGGCTTGTTTGCATAGATGTTACATGTAAATTACGTTTATTCTGGGAAGTATATCTACCGCCGCTTTGTTGTGGTTGGGTTGTTAACATGTTAATTCCTGATGTCTCCAGAGTTTTACACATATTATCTAAAAATGTTGTAAAATTATCGAATGTTTACGTTTTGATGAGTAATTTCAAATTTAGAGCGTAGTTCGGTATCTAGCTTTCTTACGAAAATATGTAATAATAATAATGACCACTCCTTGACAGGAAATCCCAGACTAGTGAGCCCGCGCGTGTTCTCTTGAATATTACTAACAAAGTTACGCAACTGAGTAGGAACTTTAAGTGATACATTAGATAAAGACAACATTGCGCTCAGATGTGAGTCGGCTATCATTCTCTTATCTTCATATCTATCTATAAGTATTGACCGAGCCACCTCATAATTCTCGGGAATATTAGTTAAATGTTTAATTAAGTTTAAGGGCTCGTGTGAAAGACAACTAAGTAAGTAATGTTTCTTCTGGACAAGACTCAATGATTGGTTACAATGTATTAGACTATCAAATAAGTTTATAAAGTTAGGAAAGTCACAATAATTGCCAGAAAACTGAGGTAGATTTATTTTCGGTAATCTTACATTGTTATTACTAAAGCTATCGCACAATTTAATATTAGATTTCGGACTACCTGCAACTATCGGAATAAATGACTGATATTTACACCTAACCTCCAGAAATTGCTGCTCGTATTTAACATATTTTTGTTTATAACCATCTAACTGATCGGGATTTGAAATGAATTGAGACAAAATAGCAAGATAAGACTCTTCAACATTTTGTTTTATTTCGTCTAAATCCATACATTTTACCTTAAATCTTTCAACTTCATATGAATCTGTTAGATCACTTGTCGACAGTGAATTATAAATACTTTGTACCTTTTCAACATAAAATTCAAACTTTAAAACCAGCATCTGATTATTTTTAGCCATTGCTAATGATTAAAAATTTTTAATTTTACGAAAGTTATGGCGGCCGTTGAAGTACGTGGATCAACGAATCCGGCTCGAATTGGACCAAAAATGAATTGGAAAAATTGTAATTACTTACCGAATAGGCGAGGATCAAGGTCTCGGAAGATAGGACACAATCAGGATGATACACTAGCACTTTTATAGGAGTTTTCAACAAAAGCGATTAGTGACGCGCGTTCGTGCACAAGTTTTCTTTTAGAAGGAAGCAGGAAGCAAGGGGGAGGAGTCAAGATGGCGTAAAAACAATCCACCAATCAAAATTGATCCTTAACGAGATGCGTTCCGTTTTTCATTAATTAAGTGGGCCTTTTACTAAACAAAAATCACCCATGACTATGAGATGTGTGGTGTAGGAAAGTAAATCTTCAAGAATAGCCTCAAGTTTAGAAAAGAATGTTATATTTGGAGGAGAGTAGACAACGCCAATGACAATTTTTTTGTCAATATTCACCTCAATGAAGAGATACTCAGGTGAATCAAGGAGAGAAGCTGGAGATTGTAGAATGATTTTGTAATTAAAATGGTTGCGAAGGTAGATGCAGACTCCACCACCGGCTTTACCGATACGGTCATTTCTGATAAGGGTGAAACCAGGGAGTGGGAAATTAGTAGAAGCAAGAGATGGCTTAAGCCAAGATTCGGATACTAGAACCGCATGAACAGAATTAAGGTTAAAAGTATTGACAAGATCTAAATGATGAGAAGGTATGCTTTGAGCATTGATGTGACAGATATTAAGGTTATTGTGGAACGGCTCCAACTCATTTGAAATAAAATTTTGAATAGATATGAAATCATTATCTAAACTGACAAAGGAATTATTCTCATCGGCTGTAAAATAGGAATCAGAACTATACTCCATACTCAAACTAATATAAATAAAAAAATTAATAACAATAATAAATAAGCAATAGTCAAGTTCCCTACGCAGCGAATGGCTTTTTAAAAAAAGATTTTATTTTAATTAAGATGGTATTTAATTAACAAGTTACCACTTAGACTACCTTAAACAGACTAAACTTAATATTAGTTTTTATAAGCTAATACGGGTGGGAGCAGACCACCCAGTAGAGTTATTCGCATTGTCCAGTTACTTAGAATATTGGCTTCCCATGGGTGGTAGACGCTAACTCAGCGGAGCCACCTGGCTGGCGACTAATGGAATGTGTCAGCTCAGCGGTTTGGGGCGACGTAACTCCTCCCTCCTTAAGATCGAAGTTATCCGGTAAAGCAGGAGAACTTCGGAGACACACTCTTAATATAAATTTACGTTTTTTGAAAATTAGAATACACATAATCACTGAAACTATAATATACAGTCCAATTGTCCATACACTGATATTTTTCACTATTCGGTTATTTTCAGCACTTTCACTTATTTCAGGTTTCTTCAAGGTGTAGGCCAGAAGTTTCAGGTCCGTAAGGTCAATACCTTTTATATTTATTGCTTTCAAACTTGAAGTTTCAGGAACGTATATTGAAGGCAAATTAACTATTGGTAGCATAGAATAAGTTTCGTTTTCTAAAATGGTCTGATGCTTTTTCAGGGTTATAGATCCAATCTTTACCTGGCAGGGGTCATCTAGGGTGACTATGTAAGTTCCTTTAATCTTCTGTCGGTAAATTTCATCAAAACATATTCTAGTAAGTATTTCTTTTTTTCTTGCAAATAGGGTCCATGTATTAGATTGCAGCGGTTGCAGCACGATGTCCTCCGTGATTACAGGAACAGGGTTGCAAATTGATGTATTTTCAGCATAGCTCATTAATTCAGTAATACAGGGATCAGTATTGAATTGAATAACTTCACTCTCGTAGCACAGGAAACTCGCCTTTTCAATCTCCTTGCAGGGTTTATCTAAAGATCTAGTTTTCAACCCTTTTGCTATTAGGTAAGGATATTTAGGAACAATAATGAAAGTGGAGTCATGGGACAACACAGGTAAAGGAAGTAATTTATAATAGATATAAGTGTCATTTTCAATTATAGGTATTTCTAAAAGGTAGTTAATGTAGTTTCCTTTGAGGTATGCTTTTATTGAAATAGTTTGTTCAATTTTCATTAAATTATTCAATACAGGACTATATGCTAGCTTTTCTAACTTACTTATATTTTCTAATGTATTTAAAAGCATGTTAGAGTTAATAATTGATTGGTGTAATACTCCTAATCTACTTAATGCAAAACTGGTTTCTATTTCATTTAATTTTATATAAATAGTTTGAAAATTATGTATTAACAAATTGTATGTACTAATAATTTGGGTTTCTATATGATTAAGGGCATCTTTCTTAATTATTTCTGATAAATTATGTCTTAATTCTTGAATTTCTAAATTAATTGATATAATATTGTCATTTAACTGGAATGTAGAATTCGTAATTGTCTGTATCATTTCAGTGATCAACGTCATTTTATTTTTATATTTACTTTGTTCTAATTTAATTTCATTAATTAGTTTTTCATATTTAATAGCGTCATTATTATCTAGATTTCCTGTAATTATTTTAATAATAGATCCTAAGGGGTTAATAAGTCCACGTTTAACTCTAACAGTTGGATAAATCTGTTCTAATTTCATCATGGTTAAATTTTTAACATAGGTAGCTTGTATCTTAACATCTATAAAATTTTCAATAAAATCATTTTCAAAATTATTAACTAACTTATCTAACTGGGTACATTTATAAAAATTGTCTTTTAAATCATCTATAATAGGTTTTAAATCTAACGTTTTGACAATAGTCCATTTATCGTTACTTACTATAGCTAGACCATTTCTTAATGGCAGCACTCCAGGGTTTTTATTTAACTCCTGAAGTTGAAGGGCCTGGGACCACGTCACCAGCATCATGACCAGCAGGTGGTACCTGTGGAGGTCGTTTAACATTCCTTATTGGAATTTTGGTACTGTGATCGTTATTTCTTAAAACAGGGACTGTGCTCCTATATATTTCATTAGTTACTTGAGCTTTTACATAGCGAGGTTTATCTTTACTTTTTCTTTTATTAGTGCTTTTTACAAATATTGTATCTCCTGGTTTTATTCTAAATTCCGTTTCACCACCTCTCTTTTCAATATATTTTTCTTTAGATTTAATAGTTTTATCAATTATATATTTATACAAGAATTTAGTTCGTTTAACATTTTCTTTAACGAGTTGTTGAAAATACTGTTTTTCAAAATCTATATCAAATGTATTTCTAGATTCCGTCTGTCCAAATAAGACTTCAAAGGGGGTAAAACCAGTAGTTGAATGTATTGAATGATTATAGGCCATTATAGCGTACGTCATTACGGAAGCGGCATCAGTATATTTATGTTCATATTTAGCTATCCTATATATTTCTAAAATGGTTGAATGGAACCTTTCTATGAGTCCCATGGAATTAGAATTATTAGCCGTTCCTATGTGAATTTCAATTTTATACATTGCTAAAAGCTCTTTAAATAAAGCGTTATTAAATTCAGTACCTGGATCAGCACTAATTTTGAGAGGTACACCGTAAAAAGAGAAATATTTTATTAAGGCTCTTACTATTTCCGGTGTTGTTCTATTTGGGATCTCAAATGCTTGTCCAATTTTACTAAAGGAGTCAATAATTGTTAGATAATACTTAGCTTCAATAGAAAATACGTCTATAAAGAGTTCTTGTAATGGTTTAGTTTGAGTTTGGGTTAGTTGTAATTTGGGTTTAATTGGGTTCCTATCGTACTTCATTTTTTTACATATTTCACAAGAGTTAATAACACTTGATACAGTTTCTTCCATATTATGCCAAAAATAATTTCTTTTAATATGTGCTAAAGTTTCTCTAATGCCTCGGTGGCAAGTTTTTCCTTCGTGATATTTTTGAACTATTTCTAGTTGATCAGCTTCGTCTTCCATCAAACTTACGCGTTTTGTACATTCCCTAAATTGAACACATTCTTTTTTAAATAAAGATATTACTATTTCTGTGAATTGCTTGCGATGTATATCATCCTCAAAGTATATAAAATATTTAGATTTATTCTTAATATATTCCTTTAAAAATTGCTTAACTAAATCTGGTCTATTTTTAGGTAAATGAACTTCTAAAATACGCTGTTTTGGTTTAGATATATCCTTTACTGTAAGTCTATCTATGAACCATGTATATACTAAAATTTGATTGGGTTTCGTATCTATTGCTTCCTGTAATATAGGAATACCTTCTGATTCTGTGTCACGTGCAGAATGAATCGTGTCACTTTCAGAAGCCGTTAAAGTAGAACTGGAAGGACATGGTATAGAATAAGGTGAACCATTCCTAGATCTAACTGAAAGGGTTGTTTCTGAGTCTGTATCTTGGATATTTATGGATTTTTCCTTTTCAGTTTCAAATATATTAGATGGTCGGGATTCGGGAAAAGTAGCTTTTTTTGACTTTTCTAAATCTTTCAATTGTTCAGTAACTATTCTAATTTCTTCAAGGGGATCTACATTTACCATGGTTGAAACATTATCGTCCTCATCTATAGCGTTCAAACGGATTCGTGACAGTGCATCAGCGTTACAATTGCTCTTACCACTTTTGTGTATGATTTCGAAATCATATTCAGAAAGTCTCAAACGCCAACGTGTTAATCGACTATTAGTATCTTTTAGAGAGTTTAACCATGCAAGGGGCTTATGATCGGTAATAATTTTAAATTTTCTACCATATAGATAGGGGCGGAAATATTTTACAGCCCATACTATGGCTAGAAGTTCTTTTTCAGTGGTACTGTAACGTGTTTCAGCATTGATTAATGTGCGACTCGCATAAGCAATAGGCTTATCGCTTCCAACCGGTCCTTGTGATAATATAGTGCCAACAGCAAAGTCTGAGGCGTCTGTAGTAAGAATATATGGTTTACTAGGGTCGGGGTATTGAAGGATTGGAGCATTAATAAGGAGTTCTTTACATTTTTTAAAGGATTCTATATATTTTTTATCAGTAACGGGCATAGTTTGTTTTTTTCTAAGTCGTGCTGTCATTGGTTGCGTTATTTTGGCAAAGTCTTTTATGAAACGTCGGTAGTAACCTATAAGTCCTAGAAAGCTTTTAATTTCTGTCGTTGTCTGGGGTAAGGGGTAGTTTAAGATGGCTTTAATTTTGTCATTATTTGGTTTAAGTCCGTCACTTGTTATTGTATGTCCTAGGTAAAGCACTTCTTTACGTAGAAACTCTGATTTGTCTAGTTGTACCTTTAAGTTTGTCTGTCTTAGTCTGTCAAATACAGTTCTTAATTTCTCTACGTGTTCTTGTAAGCTAACTGAATAGACGATTATGTCATCTAGATAAACTAAGCAGTGGATGCCTTGTAAACCTCTAAGTACGTTATCCATTGCTCTTTGAAAAGTTGCAGGTGCAGTTTTAAGTCCAAAAGGCATACGTGTAAATTCAAAATGTCCTGCATTGGTACTAAATGCTGTCTTCTGTCTATCTTCTGTTTTAACTTCAATTTGGTGATATCCACTTGCTAAATCAAGGGTAGTAAAATAAGAGCTTCTTCCTAATTTATCAAATAAGTCAGTTATGTTAGGTAATGGGTATTTGTCGTCAACAGTTATTTCATTTAATTTTCTATAGTCAATTACTAAACGGTATTTTTTTTCATTACTAGCGTCAAGTTTTTTTGGAACTAGGTGGACAGGGGCACTCCAAGGAGAGTGGGAAGGAACAACTATATTATTTTCTATCATTTTCTCTACTTGTTTATTAATTTCGTTATTAATAACATGGGGTTGTCTGTAAGGTCGTATATAAATGGGATCTTCGTTGTGAGTTCTGATTTGATGTTTAACTTCGTTAGTAAAAGTTAAGGGTAGTTTATCGCAATGAAAAATATCTTTATATTCTATACAGAGTTGTTGTATAGATTTCTTTTCTTCTGAGTTCATGTGTTCTAACCTTAGTTTTGTCAAATTTTCAGTGAGTATTTGGTCTATTTCTAAGTCATTAGTGTCATCTAATTTATTAATATGGCATTTACTTGGGTTATATTTTGTCACTATAAAGGGACTAGTGATAGTCAAAGTCAGTTCTGTCTCAAGGGTATTTTGAATAATTGTAGTAGCATATCCATTTATACAGTTTACTAAAGCAGTAGGCATTCTAACACCATCACAAAATTGTTTGAAATTTAAAATAGCATTGCCATTTCTTAAGCTTGTTGGTAACTTTACTCTCTGTTCACAACGTCGGTCTAAATGAATAACATTAGTGGGGTTGTAAATGATAGGTATTGATGTGGTATTAGTATAAAGGATTTCATTTTTCATGTCTATTGTAGCATCTAATTGTTTTAAAAGGTCACTTCCTATTAATCCGTCGTATCGTCCGTCTACGTCATATATATAAAATTTATGAGTTTCAGGATTGTGAAAGGTATGAAATAAGGGGATGATGATAACTTCATCATGTCTACTAGAAGCATGGGTGCTAATTACTTCAAATGGTTCCTGGTATTTAAATTCATTAAAATATTCTTTTACTTTATTTGGACTGATAAATGATCTTGAACTTCCTGTATCTATCATGAAGTTAGCATTAATTTCAGGGATGTAAATATAGGGCAATTTTAAAGAGTTACAGTTTAAATGTATTATCTCGGGACATGGTAAGGGGTATCTATGTGAAAATTTTCAAGTTGTTCTACGGTCTCGTCATGATTTGTCATCTTATGCGTATTTTCAATAGTCGGGTCACTATGGTTGTCGTAATAGTCGCTACTGTTATAACTTTCAATTTCAGGTTCGATTTGCTGAACTAAGTGTTCGTTCAGGCGGAAACCTTGTGGTTTCATAGGTGGAGCTGTTCTCATGCTCACATCCGTATTATGTGTTGGTCGTTGGTTACCAAAAGGGTGTTGGCCTTGATTTTGATTAAATTGGGGTTTATATCCAATTTGATTTTGAGTAAATTGAGGCCTATATCCATTTTGATTTTGAGTAAAATGGTTTTGTAAGGGTAGCTTAATTTGGTTACTAGGGGTGATACCAAATTTAAATTTAGATGATTGCTGTGGTATAGTTCTTTGGAATGGAAGAGGTTTAAATGGGGGTTGTTGCTGATTTTTAAAATGTGAAGGATAATTATTTGATTTCATAGTATTGAAAAATGGTTTCATCATATTCCTTTCTAGATAAGGGTTAGATGATATTGCAGAATTAGATTGGGGGTGCTTCATCATTTTATTTCTTGAGTTATATTGGTGCATGAAATTAACTTCCTCTAATACTATACTTAACGCTTTTTCTAGTGAGTTGCATGATTTTAAGCGTACTATCCTTAATAAATCTTCAGGTAAATTATATAAAAATACATTCATAGCTAAATTATCGTATATCGTGATTTTACTTTCTCGTAAGCTTATATTTGTTAACAAATTTACTTTAGCAATTAATGTGCTTTTGGTATGCTGAATTCTATTACAAAAATCTAGATAAGATTCGCTATTTTTAATTTTTAAAGTTTCTAATTCTATAGCTATGCATTCTTCTGAACGCGGATCACCGAAATGTTGTTCTAATGCTGATTTAAGACTGTTCCACGTAATTAAATCTTGTCGTTCGCTAATTAAACTAGCCGCTCTACCTATTAATTTAGAAGTTATTATGTGAAAAAGATATAAATCTTGTGCTGGATTATTTTCTACTACACAAGTTTGAATTACATATTCACATTTACGAATAAAAAGGGATAATAATTTTTCATCTCCATCAAACTTAGGGATAATGTTGCTGATTTCTACGGGAATTTTCACTATATTTTCCATTGTCACTAATTATAGTACACACAATTTAATATAATAAAATATTTTAATATAATTAATATATTTTTACGAATTGTACTATTCGAATTAATTTTTTTTTTATATATTCAATTATAATTATTAATTAAATTATAATATTGATTCAAATATGAATTATAACTTTATTTCACTTCGATATTATTTCATTACTTTATAAAAACACTTAAAACAAACGTCAAAGAAATATCTAAGAACCTTTTTAATTTTTAAAAGGAATCTACAATTAAATTGACACATATATCTAGGGTTGATTAGGAAATGAATAGATAGGAATAGCTTTAGGGTCTACTCACCAAATCATTTCCCTCGTGAGCCTGAAGGTAGCAGTGTCTTCAACAGCCAGACGCTCGTTCACGTAATATGACAAATTTATTTATCTGGTTCGGATTCCGAGAATTACGCTTGAAAACGTACGTCGCGGTAATTTTCTTTTATTTTCCGGACGCGGAATCCTACCGGCTGCGCCAGTCAAGTTCCCTACGCAGCGAATGGCTTTTTAAAAAAAGATTTTATTTTAATTAAGATGGTATTTAATTAACAAGTTACCACTTAGACTACCTTAAACAGACTAAACTTAATATTAGTTTTTATAAGCTAATACGGGTGGGAGCAGACCACCCAGTAGAGTTATTCGCATTGTCCAGTTACTTAGAATATTGGCTTCCCATGGGTGGTAGACGCTAACTCAGCGGAGCCACCTGGCTGGCGACTAATGGAATGTGTCAGCTCAGCGGTTTGGGGCGACGTAACTCAATATAACAACTATAACAAAAACAAAACCGTACAACAAAAATAAATAAAATATAATTAATTATAAATATAAATTAATTATGAATAAAATATATATCTATATATATAAAAAAAAAAAATAAGACAAATAAAAACTTAATCTAATAAATATAGTAAAAAAAAAAACGTGCTTACTTGCACATCTTGCTAGCTTATAAATGAGGTAACATAAGAATAAAAAAAAAAATATCACAATAAAAATTTACAAAAATGCGGATGACATTGGGCCAAAAACTAGTTAAAACAAATTATTACCAATATTACAGCTGCAATCAGACTGCATATATAGTAGTACATACTTAACACAATTAATATTAACAATTATTTAGTATGAAATGTAAACAACTAACTGACAACTTATTTATAACTATGTTAAATTATCGTAGTAGATAAACACATAATAGACAACCATTTTCAAAGTCTCAGAAATTGTGAAGCTGTGAACGATTGACATAACATAAGTCATAATCCCGCCACAAGATCAGCTGAAAGTTGCGATCATCAGGATGAACTAATATCTGCCGGTACATTTGTCGAATGTCCGCAGAAAAGACTACTTGATGCAATCGAAAATGGAGAATAATGTCTACAATATCTCGTTGTAGTCTGGGTCCAGCTAATAAAACATCATTAAGAGAGGTTCCCGAACTACCCTTAAAAGAAGCGTCGAAAACGCAACGAATCTTATCAGAGTCTCGTTTATACACTCCATGATGAGGAATGTAACATTTTGGGAAGCGCTGTGCAGTTGAGGTCTCAACTGGCTCCATGTGGCCCAGAGTATAATATTCTCGCATGAAATCTTTGTATCTCCGCTCTAAAAGGGGATCCCGATTAAATTTTCTTTCCAACGCAAAAAATCTTTTCATAGCTGAATATTTGGTATCACCTAAGTCATTGTCACCTTGTTTGAAAGGTAAGTGCACTATAAACCTGCCATCATGGGTACGCGAGTGCGTCCGCTTAAAATGTTCCTCACAATAAACATCGTCTAGATGTTGTATTTTATTGTATGACACCTCCTCTAATTCCCAAAAACGTTTAAGTGTCGTGTCAATATTAGCAATACAAGAAAACGAATGATAACTTGGTGTAACAACGCGGTCCATAGTAAAATCACCCATTAAAACCCAACCGAATAAAGTTTCAAAAGCTATAGGTAAGTTATCGCCGAGTACTAATTTGTTGCCCTGAAAGATGTGAGCACATACACCTGCCCCTAACAAAATATCGATGGGAGCCTTTATATTACATTGCGGGTCCGCAAGCTTTAAATTTTTAAATTTATTTAAGATATTACTATTAATGGAAACTGTAGGTAAGTGAGTAGTAATACGCGGCAACACCAACATGTCTACCCGTAAACCTGAATGATTAGAGTTATGCTTTAAATAAATCTTTAATTGTCCCTTTACATTAAAACTGTTAGACGCACCTATGCCTGTAATCGATACTAATGACTTATCATATTTCGCGTTCAATCTCTGAATCGCGCTTATAGAAATAAAATTAGCCATACTGCCCGGATCGAGCAATGCGCGCACTTGTTGAGTGCATCCGTCCTTAATAACGGCGATATCGACGGGAGCTGTTGCAAGCAGTGAGTGAAGTGCGCCGTTGTCACACCGAGGTTCCGCGCTCTCTGTACCGTGCGTGACGTACGAGTGTGAGCGAGATGTATATATATTCGTCGGTTGCTCAGATGATTCACATGGCGCGGTATCCGAAAACCCCGGTTGTGAATGAATGATCGAATCACTTGTATAATTCGCGTCAAGAGTGTGACAATTATTAGTTAACATGGGCATGTTCTCATTACTATTTAACTGAACTGATTGGGCAGAGTTTACTGACGTGTTTTGTTCGTTAGATCTATGCAAGAACGTGTTATGCCTTCGTTGACAGATTTGACAACGGAATTTAGATAAACAATCAGAAATTCTATGAGGTCTTAAACAGTTAAAACATAAATTTTTAGAAGCTACAAATTCATGTCTAGAACGAGTATCCATGTTCAAAAACTGTGTACATTTAAATAAAAGGTGGTTATTACTGCATAAAGGGCACTTAATATTAAATGATTCACCTGTCCTATCACGGCTTGTTTGCATAGATGTTACATGTAAATTACGTTTATTCTGGGAAGTATATCTACCGCCGCTTTGTTGTGGTTGGGTTGTTAACATGTTAATTCCTGATGTCTCCAGAGTTTTACACATATTATCTAAAAATGTTGTAAAATTATCGAATGTTTACGTTTTGATGAGTAATTTCAAATTTAGAGCGTAGTTCGGTATCTAGCTTTCTTACGAAAATATGTAATAATAATAATGACCACTCCTTGACAGGAAATCCCAGACTAGTGAGCCCGCGCGTGTTCTCTTGAATATTACTAACAAAGTTACGCAACTGAGTAGGAACTTTAAGTGATACATTAGATAAAGACAACATTGCGCTCAGATGTGAGTCGGCTATCATTCTCTTATCTTCATATCTATCTATAAGTATTGACCGAGCCACCTCATAATTCTCGGGAATATTAGTTAAATGTTTAATTAAGTTTAAGGGCTCGTGTGAAAGACAACTAAGTAAGTAATGTTTCTTCTGGACAAGACTCAATGATTGGTTACAATGTATTAGACTATCAAATAAGTTTATAAAGTTAGGAAAGTCACAATAATTGCCAGAAAACTGAGGTAGATTTATTTTCGGTAATCTTACATTGTTATTACTAAAGCTATCGCACAATTTAATATTAGATTTCGGACTACCTGCAACTATCGGAATAAATGACTGATATTTACACCTAACCTCCAGAAATTGCTGCTCGTATTTAACATATTTTTGTTTATAACCATCTAACTGATCGGGATTTGAAATGAATTGAGACAAAATAGCAAGATAAGACTCTTCAACATTTTGTTTTATTTCGTCTAAATCCATACATTTTACCTTAAATCTTTCAACTTCATATGAATCTGTTAGATCACTTGTCGACAGTGAATTATAAATACTTTGTACCTTTTCAACATAAAATTCAAACTTTAAAACCAGCATCTGATTATTTTTAGCCATTGCTAATGATTAAAAATTTTTAATTTTACGAAAGTTATGGCGGCCGTTGAAGTACGTGGATCAACGAATCCGGCTCGAATTGGACCAAAAATGAATTGGAAAAATTGTAATTACTTACCGAATAGGCGAGGATCAAGGTCTCGGAAGATAGGACACAATCAGGATGATACACTAGCACTTTTATAGGAGTTTTCAACAAAAGCGATTAGTGACGCGCGTTCGTGCACAAGTTTTCTTTTAGAAGGAAGCAGGAAGCAAGGGGGAGGAGTCAAGATGGCGTAAAAACAATCCACCAATCAAAATTGATCCTTAACGAGATGCGTTCCGTTTTTCATTAATTAAGTGGGCCTTTTACTAAACAAAAATCACCCATGACTATGAGATGTGTGGTGTAGGAAAGTAAATCTTCAAGAATAGCCTCAAGTTTAGAAAAGAATGTTATATTTGGAGGAGAGTAGACAACGCCAATGACAATTTTTTTGTCAATATTCACCTCAATGAAGAGATACTCAGGTGAATCAAGGAGAGAAGCTGGAGATTGTAGAATGATTTTGTAATTAAAATGGTTGCGAAGGTAGATGCAGACTCCACCACCGGCTTTACCGATACGGTCATTTCTGATAAGGGTGAAACCAGGGAGTGGGAAATTAGTAGAAGCAAGAGATGGCTTAAGCCAAGATTCGGATACTAGAACCGCATGAACAGAATTAAGGTTAAAAGTATTGACAAGATCTAAATGATGAGAAGGTATGCTTTGAGCATTGATGTGACAGATATTAAGGTTATTGTGGAACGGCTCCAACTCATTTGAAATAAAATTTTGAATAGATATGAAATCATTATCTAAACTGACAAAGGAATTATTCTCATCGGCTGTAAAATAGGAATCAGAACTATACTCCATACTCAAACTAATATAAATAAAAAAATTAATAACAATAATAAATAAGCAATATAACAACTATAACAAAAACAAAACCGTACAACAAAAATAAATAAAATATAATTAATTATAAATATAAATTAATTATGAATAAAATATATATCTATATATATAAAAAAAAAAAATAAGACAAATAAAAACTTAATCTAATAAATATAGTAAAAAAAAAAACGTGCTTACTTGCACATCTTGCTAGCTTATAAATGAGGTAACATAAGAATAAAAAAAAAAATATCACAATAAAAATTTACAAAAATGCGGATGACATTGGGCCAAAAACTAGTTAAAACAAATTATTACCAATATTACAGCTGCAATCAGACTGCATATATAGTAGTACATACTTAACACAATTAATATTAACAATTATTTAGTATGAAATGTAAACAACTAACTGACAACTTATTTATAACTATGTTAAATTATCGTAGTAGATAAACACATAATAGACAACCATTTTCAAAGTCTCAGAAATTGTGAAGCTGTGAACGATTGACATAACATAAGTCATAATCCCGCCACAAGATCAGCTGAAAGTTGCGATCATCAGGATGAACTAATATCTGCCGGTACATTTGTCGAATGTCCGCAGAAAAGACTACTTGATGCAATCGAAAATGGAGAATAATGTCTACAATATCTCGTTGTAGTCTGGGTCCAGCTAATAAAACATCATTAAGAGAGGTTCCCGAACTACCCTTAAAAGAAGCGTCGAAAACGCAACGAATCTTATCAGAGTCTCGTTTATACACTCCATGATGAGGAATGTAACATTTTGGGAAGCGCTGTGCAGTTGAGGTCTCAACTGGCTCCATGTGGCCCAGAGTATAATATTCTCGCATGAAATCTTTGTATCTCCGCTCTAAAAGGGGATCCCGATTAAATTTTCTTTCCAACGCAAAAAATCTTTTCATAGCTGAATATTTGGTATCACCTAAGTCATTGTCACCTTGTTTGAAAGGTAAGTGCACTATAAACCTGCCATCATGGGTACGCGAGTGCGTCCGCTTAAAATGTTCCTCACAATAAACATCGTCTAGATGTTGTATTTTATTGTATGACACCTCCTCTAATTCCCAAAAACGTTTAAGTGTCGTGTCAATATTAGCAATACAAGAAAACGAATGATAACTTGGTGTAACAACGCGGTCCATAGTAAAATCACCCATTAAAACCCAACCGAATAAAGTTTCAAAAGCTATAGGTAAGTTATCGCCGAGTACTAATTTGTTGCCCTGAAAGATGTGAGCACATACACCTGCCCCTAACAAAATATCGATGGGAGCCTTTATATTACATTGCGGGTCCGCAAGCTTTAAATTTTTAAATTTATTTAAGATATTACTATTAATGGAAACTGTAGGTAAGTGAGTAGTAATACGCGGCAACACCAACATGTC
This sequence comes from Napeogenes inachia, assembly GCA_959347355.1. Taxonomy (NCBI): domain Eukaryota; kingdom Metazoa; phylum Arthropoda; class Insecta; order Lepidoptera; family Nymphalidae; genus Napeogenes; species Napeogenes inachia. The sequence goes on from OY365794.1 coordinate 1,998,523, forward strand.
TACCCGTAAACCTGAATGATTAGAGTTATGCTTTAAATAAATCTTTAATTGTCCCTTTACATTAAAACTGTTAGACGCACCTATGCCTGTAATCGATACTAATGACTTATCATATTTCGCGTTCAATCTCTGAATCGCGCTTATAGAAATAAAATTAGCCATACTGCCCGGATCGAGCAATGCGCGCACTTGTTGAGTGCATCCGTCCTTAATAACGGCGATATCGACGGGAGCTGTTGCAAGCAGTGAGTGAAGTGCGCCGTTGTCACACCGAGGTTCCGCGCTCTCTGTACCGTGCGTGACGTACGAGTGTGAGCGAGATGTATATATATTCGTCGGTTGCTCAGATGATTCACATGGCGCGGTATCCGAAAACCCCGGTTGTGAATGAATGATCGAATCACTTGTATAATTCGCGTCAAGAGTGTGACAATTATTAGTTAACATGGGCATGTTCTCATTACTATTTAACTGAACTGATTGGGCAGAGTTTACTGACGTGTTTTGTTCGTTAGATCTATGCAAGAACGTGTTATGCCTTCGTTGACAGATTTGACAACGGAATTTAGATAAACAATCAGAAATTCTATGAGGTCTTAAACAGTTAAAACATAAATTTTTAGAAGCTACAAATTCATGTCTAGAACGAGTATCCATGTTCAAAAACTGTGTACATTTAAATAAAAGGTGGTTATTACTGCATAAAGGGCACTTAATATTAAATGATTCACCTGTCCTATCACGGCTTGTTTGCATAGATGTTACATGTAAATTACGTTTATTCTGGGAAGTATATCTACCGCCGCTTTGTTGTGGTTGGGTTGTTAACATGTTAATTCCTGATGTCTCCAGAGTTTTACACATATTATCTAAAAATGTTGTAAAATTATCGAATGTTTACGTTTTGATGAGTAATTTCAAATTTAGAGCGTAGTTCGGTATCTAGCTTTCTTACGAAAATATGTAATAATAATAATGACCACTCCTTGACAGGAAATCCCAGACTAGTGAGCCCGCGCGTGTTCTCTTGAATATTACTAACAAAGTTACGCAACTGAGTAGGAACTTTAAGTGATACATTAGATAAAGACAACATTGCGCTCAGATGTGAGTCGGCTATCATTCTCTTATCTTCATATCTATCTATAAGTATTGACCGAGCCACCTCATAATTCTCGGGAATATTAGTTAAATGTTTAATTAAGTTTAAGGGCTCGTGTGAAAGACAACTAAGTAAGTAATGTTTCTTCTGGACAAGACTCAATGATTGGTTACAATGTATTAGACTATCAAATAAGTTTATAAAGTTAGGAAAGTCACAATAATTGCCAGAAAACTGAGGTAGATTTATTTTCGGTAATCTTACATTGTTATTACTAAAGCTATCGCACAATTTAATATTAGATTTCGGACTACCTGCAACTATCGGAATAAATGACTGATATTTACACCTAACCTCCAGAAATTGCTGCTCGTATTTAACATATTTTTGTTTATAACCATCTAACTGATCGGGATTTGAAATGAATTGAGACAAAATAGCAAGATAAGACTCTTCAACATTTTGTTTTATTTCGTCTAAATCCATACATTTTACCTTAAATCTTTCAACTTCATATGAATCTGTTAGATCACTTGTCGACAGTGAATTATAAATACTTTGTACCTTTTCAACATAAAATTCAAACTTTAAAACCAGCATCTGATTATTTTTAGCCATTGCTAATGATTAAAAATTTTTAATTTTACGAAAGTTATGGCGGCCGTTGAAGTACGTGGATCAACGAATCCGGCTCGAATTGGACCAAAAATGAATTGGAAAAATTGTAATTACTTACCGAATAGGCGAGGATCAAGGTCTCGGAAGATAGGACACAATCAGGATGATACACTAGCACTTTTATAGGAGTTTTCAACAAAAGCGATTAGTGACGCGCGTTCGTGCACAAGTTTTCTTTTAGAAGGAAGCAGGAAGCAAGGGGGAGGAGTCAAGATGGCGTAAAAACAATCCACCAATCAAAATTGATCCTTAACGAGATGCGTTCCGTTTTTCATTAATTAAGTGGGCCTTTTACTAAACAAAAATCACCCATGACTATGAGATGTGTGGTGTAGGAAAGTAAATCTTCAAGAATAGCCTCAAGTTTAGAAAAGAATGTTATATTTGGAGGAGAGTAGACAACGCCAATGACAATTTTTTTGTCAATATTCACCTCAATGAAGAGATACTCAGGTGAATCAAGGAGAGAAGCTGGAGATTGTAGAATGATTTTGTAATTAAAATGGTTGCGAAGGTAGATGCAGACTCCACCACCGGCTTTACCGATACGGTCATTTCTGATAAGGGTGAAACCAGGGAGTGGGAAATTAGTAGAAGCAAGAGATGGCTTAAGCCAAGATTCGGATACTAGAACCGCATGAACAGAATTAAGGTTAAAAGTATTGACAAGATCTAAATGATGAGAAGGTATGCTTTGAGCATTGATGTGACAGATATTAAGGTTATTGTGGAACGGCTCCAACTCATTTGAAATAAAATTTTGAATAGATATGAAATCATTATCTAAACTGACAAAGGAATTATTCTCATCGGCTGTAAAATAGGAATCAGAACTATACTCCATACTCAAACTAATATAAATAAAAAAATTAATAACAATAATAAATAAGCAATATAACAACTATAACAAAAACAAAACCGTACAACAAAAATAAATAAAATATAATTAATTATAAATATAAATTAATTATGAATAAAATATATATCTATATATATAAAAAAAAAAAATAAGACAAATAAAAACTTAATCTAATAAATATAGTAAAAAAAAAAACGTGCTTACTTGCACATCTTGCTAGCTTATAAATGAGGTAACATAAGAATAAAAAAAAAAATATCACAATAAAAATTTACAAAAATGCGGATGACATTGGGCCAAAAACTAGTTAAAACAAATTATTACCAATATTACAGCTGCAATCAGACTGCATATATAGTAGTACATACTTAACACAATTAATATTAACAATTATTTAGTATGAAATGTAAACAACTAACTGACAACTTATTTATAACTATGTTAAATTATCGTAGTAGATAAACACATAATAGACAACCATTTTCAAAGTCTCAGAAATTGTGAAGCTGTGAACGATTGACATAACATAAGTCATAACATGCTTGTCAACTTGACAGTTGTCACTTGTCGGATACATTTCATACCAATGTTTTGTTTATAAAACTGGTGAAATATTAGAATACGACATTCTTATATGTAATTATATTAAAACAAAAGTGCTACTTAGACGTACGAGAATATTAATAATACAAAAAAATATATATATAATATATATATGACAAAAAGAAAAAGATGACTGAGCTGCAATATTGACAATTTTATACAAACAGAGAATGTTTAAGGTTTTTTTATGACCTGTTTGCGAGTGACTGGGCGAGTGTTGAGCCTCGATGAGGATGTTGGGGTCGCCTTGCGCTGCAGCATCGCAGAATCATCCGTCTTGGACTGATGTGCAATTGGGATGGGAGGAGAATGCGACAGAATGTTCGGATGTTTCAATATCAAGGCTTCAAGATGTGTCGAATCGACGACACGCTGCACTTCGTTGTTCGGCAATTTAATAAACACAGCACCATAACGTGTCCAACATTTAATTAAACCAAAATGTTTTTTGGCCCTTGCAAATAGATCCTGACGTGGTTTGGTCAGAAACTCACTTATTACCACTGGCGATGCCTTGAGAGCCTTGTGGTTGAAAATGATGTTTCTGACAATGATGTTATTAAACCGAACAAGTATGGGACGATGCCGTTTGTCAGATCGCGCTCCAAGCCTATGGCAATGTTGAATGGCAGTGGATTGGACATCTGACAGACCCATAAGGACCTGGACAGTACTCAGAATGGTTGAAATTAAATTTTCACCCTCCTTTTCTTCAATGCCATTGAACAACAAGGCATTTCTACGCATCTGGTTATCCACATCATCAACTTGAGCGGCTACATTCTGTATTAGTGATTTAAGTAATTCTAATATATTCCACACTGATGATTTAAAATCGTTGTAATCTTTTTGCAAGTTCTCCAAATTGGGTTTACCGATTTCACTAGGTGATGTTGATTTCAATTTTTCCTCGAAGTCTGTCATTCGCTTACCCAATGATTCAGCAATGTTTTTGTGCATTTCAACAATATCTTGAACCTTTGCCATAATAACTTGTTGTGTATTGTGAAGTGATGTGATGGGATATAAGAATGTGGGGCCAGCAGGTTGGTGCAATTTTTAAAATAGACTACACATCCGAATGTAAACTTAGAAAATTAAAACTTTGGAAGTTTGTAAATAGAAAATGAACACTAATTACGCTTAAATATGATAATTACTATTTTATTTCTTGAAAATAAAGGAGGAGATAACTTTTTTGATGTCTACAGTTTTTGCACCTACCGCCGAAAAAGATAAATTTAGAAACACTATCTCAAAGAGTTCCCAATAGTAACTATTGGAATAATAAGGACTTCCCTAGAATTGTTAACAGCTACAGGAGATGCAAAACTTTACAACAAACCATATCTCAGTCTCCCACACTTCCTATTTTTAACTGTAGTTTTGATTCACTTGTTTTTAAACCAAATATTTTTCTTGATTTTGGTATTTCCAAAAACGATTGCCAAGCCAATAGTAAATTATGCCATCAATTAGACCATAAATGGAACGGTTGGATCACAGTTTTCACAGATTCTTCAAATTTATCAGAAAATGAAAGTGTGGGCTCAGCAGTATGGATACCCAGATATAATATTGCCTTACTATTTAGAAGTCCACTTCAAATGTCTATATTTACAGGAGAAGCAATTGCAATTTTGGAAGCTGTATTATATGCTAAAACACATAATTTAACTAAAATATTGATTCTCTCGGATTCCAAGATTTGTTTGCAGGCTCTATCAAGTAATGTCTTTAAAAAAAATATTCAAAACTTTCAAATCCTTTTAAATATCAAGGAAGCGCTATATTTATGTTGTAGTCATAATTTAGAAATAGCATTAGCTTGGATTCCAGGGCACAGGGGAATAGTAGGCAATGAGCAAGCTGATTGGTGGGCTAAAAAGGCAGTCACTACTGGGTCCTTGACATACAAAAATATCTATACAAGAGACATTCTTCCTCTAGCTAAAACCTACATGTTGAGAAATTGGAGTTTTAGGTGGTCTAACAGCCAAACAAATATTGGAAAACACTACAGAGGTATGCAGGCGAATATACCTAGCAAACCGTGGTTTTTAAAATATAAACAATTTAATAAAAGAACTACATCTACTTTTTTTCGCGGGTAGTTGTACAATAAGCAACACGTACTTTTTGATCCTCCGTTTTTAAAAAATTATTAATAACTATAATTCTATATATATTTAACAAAAGACCTTATTAAATGTACTAATAACAATCCTACTTACGTGGCATTAATCAACTTTCAAGACTAACAGTTCTCACTAAACATCACAAATGGATTTGCATACTCAACTACGTAAGAACATGGACGAGATTTCTAATATGTTTGAGTCTCGTATGGATCTTTTTGACAAGGAACTTGCACAATCTCAAACTTCAAAAAGTTCTTCTGGCACTCACAAGGATCTTTCTGGACTTGCTTCTGAATACTCTGCATTTAAGAGTCTGGTCTGGAAAACATTATCTATGTTGCGGCAGCAGTTGCAATTATTATCAGAAGGATTTGATAAGCACGAAGCCAGATCTAGATGTAAAATTCTCCTCTTTCACGGTCTACAAGAGAGTACCGATGAGAAGACAGACTCCATATTAAGGACTGTTATTTTGGATCACATGAAGCTGCCAAGTACAGTTGTAGACAATATAGATGTCTGCCATCGACTAGGAACAAAAAGAGACCGACCACGTCCCATTTTGGTGAGGTTTCTGGGTTTAAGATTTAGAAATATAGTCTGGAACTCTAAAACCGAACTTAAAGGAAGTGGTTGCACATTAACCGAGTTCCTCACTAAGCCCCGGCAAGAGGTTTTCGCAGCTGCACGTAAGCATTTCGGGATCAGGAACTGTTGGACCTCAGAGGGATGCATAGTCATTGCTCAGCCGGATAAAAGCAGGAGCAAAATAATTGCTTTATCGGAGCTTCAACCTTTACGTCATAAATATCCCTCTGAATCTTCTTCTTCGGCTAATCAGGATTACAAGCAATCTTCCAGGACCCGTCGCGCTCTTAAGGTACCAACAACAAAGCATTGAAGTCCGAGTTGTTAAGATTTATTAGCGTCACTTGGCGAATTGAATTTTCTCCTCTTTTTAACTTGAAATGCGTTAAGTGTGCTTAAATTAGTTCAGTGCATATGTTTTTTTTTTTTACTTTTCTTATTCACAAGTGTAAACATATAAGTGTCAGACAGTGATAAAACGTAATTATAATATTAGTTAGTGTTTTGACATTTGTCAGTTGTCACTAGCGCTTCAGTTGAGCGTTCGGATATTCACAGTAGAAAGGTTTTTATATATTATTATTTCTTTACATATTTTAAGATGCATTTTTCATATTTTGTTTCTTTTATGTTAGTATTCTACTGTAACCCATTTACTTTGTGTATAGTTGCTAGTGTTTACTATAGAGTCTTTACCAAATTATTTTACTATACTTTCCTTTTGCCACGATGAATGTAGTAGATTGTTATTTTGAAATGTAAAAAGCATATATATATATTTGTTATAATAAGGTTTTTATACCGTTTTGTATAAATATTTATTTTATTTTATATTTTTAGTATTTATATATTTATATTAAATTTATGTCAGATTTACTGAATTTTGAAGATGAATATTTTTCTTGTTCTTCAAATGACGATTTTGTGAGTGTTTCTAGTAATTCTTCCTCCCCTTGCAGCAGTTCTCCTTCTTTTAATGCTCAAATTAATTCACTCTTTTGCAACAATTCCGAAAGCATTAATTTTGTTCATATTAACGCGCAAAGCATTCCGGCTCACTACTCTGATCTTCTTGCATCTTTTAACAACGTTCATGTGGATGGTATTCTCGTCTCTGAATCCTGGCTGAAACCCACTCTTGCCTCCTCTTTCTACAATATTCCCAACTTTACTCTAATACGCAACGACAGAATTTCTAAAAGAGGTGGAGGTGTCTGCATATATCTTCGTGAAAATATTTCCTTTCACATAGTTAAGCAATCAAATCCTTCAGATGAACCTACCTTAGAATATATTTTCATCGAAATTATAGCTCGGCATACCAAACTTTTAGTTGGCGTTCTTTATTGCCCTTCTCTTCATGTTAATTATTTTACTACTTTAGAATTTCTTCTCGACACGTTATCTCCTTCCTATAATAACATTATTTTAATGGGTGACTTAAACACTTGCCTAGTTAAAGGTGATCATAGAGCTCAAAAACTTAAATCATTGATTTCGTCCTTTAATCTTACCTTACTACCCCTCTCTGAAACTCATTTTGCACCTAATACTAAGCCATCACTTCTTGATCTCATTATTGTTTCAAAATCAGAAAATATTTTAAGTCATGGTCAGCTTACAGCACCTTTCTCTTTTCATGACCTCTTATTTCTTTCCTATAACTTACCTTTTTTTAAACGTAAACATAGGTTTATTTTTCGTAGAAGTCTCAAAAATATCAACTCTTCAAATCTTATATCTGACGCACGTAGTGTAAATTGGTCTGTGCTGTTTGATTTTAAATGTATTAATGAGATAGTAAACTTTTTTAATGCAGAGCTTATTAAGTTGTATGATATCCACGCACCTGTAAAACGGATAAGAGTTCGATATCCTCCCGCACCTTGGCTTTCTCCAACGATTAAATCATTTATGGCCAAACGGGATAAAGCTAAAAAAATTTACAAAAAATATCCATCACAAGAACAGTTTGACAATTACAGAAAGCTACGTAATCACTGCAATAGAATGTGTAGAGATGCAAAACGCCGTCATATTTTTTCTTCTTTACACAATCTCCAAGGTACACAAATGTGGAACTTCTTAAAATCACTGGGTGTGGGTAAAAATCGCGATACTTCCAATCATACTATTGATTTAAATTTACTTAATACACATTTCACTACTCCGCCTATAGCTCTTTCCAGGGAACAAAAGTCCAAAACTCTGCAACAACTGAAAGATTGTACCCCACCCATCTGTGATTCTCCCTTTGTCTTCCAGGAATTAACGGAGGGAGATGTCAAGAAGTCATTGTTATCAATCTCCTCTACAGCCGTAGGGAATGATAACATTAGTAGAGATATGCTTATTCCCTTAATCGATGTTCTGTTACCAATAATCACATTCATTCTAAATTTTTCCTTAAGAACCAATTCATTTCCCTCAGCTTGGAAGGCTGCTCACGTTATTCCCTTACCAAAAATTAAAAATCCTACTTTACCTTCTCATTATCGACCTATATCCATACTTCCTACCATTTCAAAACTTTTAGAAGATGCTGTCTACAAGCAACTCTCAGAATTCATTCTTAAAAATAATCTCTTAAGTACTTTTCAATCCGGTTTTCGTCCTCACCACAGCACTGGAACAGCATTACTCAAGGTCACTGATGATATCCGTTACGCAATGGATAGGAAACAGCTTACTATAGTGGTTCTTCTTGACTTTAGTAATGCTTTTAATTCAGTAGACTTTGATATTTTACTTGGCATCCTCTCCAGCTTCTCAATATCTCCTTCCGTTGTAAACTGGTTCAGATCATATCTTTACGGGCGTCGGCAGGTTGTAAAGTCTGATGAGAGTTCCTCTGATTGGATTGATCTTTCTGCTGGGGTACCACAAGGCGGCGTATTATCTCCCTTGCTCTTCTCTATATTCATAAACGAAGTCTCCAAAATAATATCTTCTCACTACCATCTCTATGCAGATGATTTACAGCTTTACAGACATTCCACCTTCTCAGAGCTAGACCAATGTATCAAATCTGTTAATAAAGATCTGGATAATATACGCTTGTGGGCACATGAATATGGTCTTTTAGTTAACCCTAATAAATCGCAGGCTATAATAATTAGTAGCAAACAACTACGCAATAATTTAAATATGACGAACTTGCCTTATATAGTATATAATAATACTCCGTTGCAGTATTTGGACACGGTTAAAAATCTGGGATTGACTATAGATTGCCATTTCACCTGGATACCTCAGGTAAACGATGTAAGCAGGCGCCTCTATCATTCCTTACACTCCCTTAAACGCCTTCAAAATTTCCTTCCCGTTAAAACTAAAATTATGCTAGTGCAATCTCTACTGATTCCTCTCCTTGATTACGCGGACGTTTGTTATCTAGATGCAACTGATGAGCTCCTTGGCAAGTTAGAGAGACTTCAGAATTTGTGCATCCGTTTCATCTATGGATTGCGCAAATTTGAACACATTTCAGAGTACCGCCAAAAATTGAAATGGCTCCCGATCCGAATCCGCCGGAATATGCACGTGTTAACGCTCCTCTATAGAGTGCTTCAAAAATCTTCTCCTTCTTACTTGAGAGATCGTTTTCAATTAAGTCCACCCAGAAATTTACCAGAACGTTCCTGTCTTTCCTTAAAATTTCTTGATGTACCGCGGTACAATACTATATTCTATCGCAAATCCTTCACTGTTCGTGCTGCGGAACTCTGGAACTCAATCCCTAATCACATTTATAAAGACTGGCCTTCTATCGCTTCCTTTAAGTTTAGGTTGAAGAATTATTTACTCTCACCTTAAGATTTTCTTGAAGAATGTATTGTGGTTATCGGTATATCTTTGCATGTATGTATATATTTGTGAGTATGTATGTATGTATGTATACATATATCTATATATGTAATTATATATGTTTATTTTAACTTAGTATGTATGTATGTGTGTATAGTTATATAATATACATTTATTATATTTAAGTGTGTTAGCTTATGTTAATTTAAATTATTTTAATTTTTAAGCTTTTACGTACCTATACCCTCAATAACACAATGTCTACCTTTATTAAGGGTTTCTGGAAGAAATCTCTGCTAAGAGATAAGTAATCCTATGTATTAATTATTTCATAAATACATTGTCATTTATATTTATCTTGGTACATGAATAAATAAATAAATAAATAAATAAATACATCAGTATTATGTAGATTACGTCTTGGTCATGTATGTTCTCCAGTTTTCTTAAGGAAAAGCAGGGTGAGGGACAGCTCGCTTTGTGAATGTGGCATTGATGAAGGTTCAGTGGAACATATCTTCTTTAATTGCTCCATACCTTCAAGATCCTTATATGACTTGCTGCCTATTGACATCCCTCGACCAATTCATTTTACTTCTCTCCTCAATCTTTTGAATCCCGTAGATGTGAAATGTCTGTGTAATTATATCCATCTTTACAATATTAAATTATAACATCCTCTATTTAAAGTATATGTATATCAATGTAATATTCTTACCTTATAATTTATATTAACAAGATTATGGTTTTATACTAATTGTCTATACCATTAACTAATATAATTTGTGGTGTTCTTTTAGTGTTAACATTCGTCAGAAACGGAAAAGTCTCCAGTCTTTTATATTAATGTACAGAGGAAATAGCACAACTGTACAAACTGCACGCTGTCTTTTCCACGACGTTGACATTGGCGGAATTATTGCGGATCATATACCACAGTACAAAAAGCCATAGATAAGCAACAACAACAACATTGATGAAAGAGCGTCGTATTGAGCTTAGTGTTTAAATAAAAATGCAAAGTTGTTCAATAGCGATTTGTAAAAATATTAGTGAAATTATTGAATCCTAAGAAATAAACACTATTATGAAAATATATATTTTGTTTTTTATTTAATTAAAAATTAGTAAAGTCATTTTCAGGAATAGCGAGGCCAGGGAATTATGGATTCATTTTTATATGGAGGATTCAGTTCAAATTGAATAGGTACTCATACCTAAGATAGGTCAGCTATACAAAATAAAGTAGTGCATCATTGCAACGCTAAGGCGGTACGAAGTTCGCCCGGTCAGCTAGTTATATATATATACATATATTAATTACTAAAATAGTAATATCCTAGGCGCCACTGACAAATAACAAGCGAAGACATAGATATGATCCTCCTGCTTGTCAGTACTGGAGAACCACAGTCAAACACTAGTTCTTTATAAAACTTTCAAAAAATGGAAGTGTTGATTATTGATATAAATAAATTTTGTACATCACCATAATATCGGGATTACAATAAAGACGAGCTCCTTAAACTCAGCTAGTCAGGAAGCAGGATACAGGACCAACAGGACGACGCTCCGAAGATTCACGTCTACCTCCGCGAACAAATTATAAATTTACCCGTATCTTCTAGGGTACAAACTAAAAAAAACCTCCTGTAATGATTAAATTACAGGTTAAACTACATAATAACACTAATCTCATATTGATCTATTCAAATAACAATAATTTATAATACCTTATGGAGGAAAAAAGGCCTCGCAAGCAATAATATTAGCCTATGTCGACTCCGAGGGTCGAATCAGGACAAATACTGAAATATTACCACGTAATAACATTAAATAAAGTCTCAAAACCTATAAAACATCTCCTAATATAGAGTAAAGATTCAAATTACTTACGAAATATTGTTCCAACAAACTTTGAAACTGCCCGGGAAGTGCCGGCAATAGGAATTATAATTATTCCATATTAAATTATTAGCCCTGCAATTAAACACGCTAATCAATTTAAGAAACAACGCTTCACATGCGTTAATAAGATCACAAATAACTAAAACACTCACCGAAGGCTAATAAGATATTCAATTCGGAAGTGCTTCCGAAAGAAAAGACTCTAAAGGTCACATTGAATTTTATAGTCAAAATATGCATAATAAGCAAACAATGTGGCTATGCACACGCCGCGTTACACGAAATGTGGGTAAAATTGATATCAATCGGAAGAAGACCAATATTTAAATAATTTAAGAACAATGCACTACTTATCTAAATGAAGAAACGAGTGTAATAAATTTATAACAAATTGTTATACTTATAAATATAACAATAAAACAACGTTGGCTGCAACTAAACTTCTGAAATAATATGACAGCTACTTTTAAATAAATATCTAGCGATATGCTATCCTTAATAATGATTAATAAATGAAATTTAGAATAGTAATTATTAATAAAATGTTTATATTTTTAATAACAATTTGGGGACTATAAAGTTAGCTTAAGCTGGCAACATTCAATATCTTAAACAAAAAGAAATGTCACAGACTAATTAAGAGCGAGTACACATTCGGCGCTCGGCGTTGCGTTAGGCGCGCGTTGGTAGCGTACATACAGCGTTCTTAGCACGGCGTTTTACGAGCGTAGTAGGGCGTCCATAAGTCGGCTCAGTTCGGAAATGGACGTCGAAGTGATTGCTTGTGTGTGGCTTCTATACCGTCGCTATAGAAGACGACGGCAGAGACAAAGAGAATTTTGGGTGCACCCAATACTACGAGATAGACTGACGCATGGAATGTTTGTAACATTGTATCCTAAATTAAGACAGTATGAACCTAAGTTTTTTAATTATTTTAGAATGTCCATTAAATCCTTTGATGACTTACTCCATGTTATAAAAGCTGATATTACTGGTGATTCCACAATTTTAAGGGAATCAATTTCCCCGGAAGAAAAACTCGTGATAACGTTGAGGTAAGATTATTTATTCAAATAGATTTAAGGTGTCTGAGTCTTGGCTGGAGCCTGTAGGTGAAGGCGACCACGATGACGGCGGCGGTGGTGGTGTCGTAGACCACTGCCGTGTTGGCGGTCTAGCAGTGGTATATCCTGAATATGTCGGCGTAGAATACATGTATTGTTGTTGATTAGTTTGTATTGGTAATGATTGATGATAATTCTGAGCTTCTTTAATGACATTAAGCAATTCAATCTTTGTTGTCAGGCGTTGATTCTCGGGTACTTTTTTCAATTCACTGTATAATGATAAACAGAATAATTTATCATCGTCTTCTTTAGTTAGTCGCCCCATTTCATTTTGTTCTTTCGCGTTTAAACTTTTCTGTAACATATCAACTATTTGTTTATCTACAGCATTCATTTTTTGTTTTTTTCTTGTGCTTTCAATATTATCTTTAGGAGGTGGCATCAAGTCTGCATTATCTGTATTATCTACACCTGAACCGGTTGGTTCAGAAGATTGGTAATTGCTCTCTGTGTCGTTATTTGCTGTAGAATTCGCAAGAAATTGTAGTTTTCTGTAATACACATATGGCGTATGTTTGGAAGATCCAGATCCAGATGGAAGCTTTTTCTGCCTCTTAGACTCCCTCATAAAATTGTCCCGAATGCTTTTCCATTTTTTCATAAGTGTAGAACCTAAAATTAAATAATAATTATTATTATTTTGACAGATACTTGGCCACAGGCTGCTCCTTCGCTGATTTGCATTATGGATACCGTCTTGGAAAATCAACAATTATAAAGATAGTGGAACAAGTTTGTAATGTACTATGGAGCAAGTTGAAATGTACATCCATGCCTGAAATGACAACAGAAAAGTGGAAAGAAGTAGAAGAAGGTTTTAGAAAATACGCTAACTTCCCAAATTGTATTGGTGCAATTGATGGGAAACATATTGAGCTAATACAGCCAGAACATACAGGGTCGCTATTTTTCAATTATAAAATCTACTTCTCATCAGTCTTACTAGCAGTTTGTGATGCAAATTATTGCTTTGTATACGTTGATGTCGGATCCTACGGCAAAACCAGTGATTCTGCTATTTTTCAACATTCTGATTTTTTTAAACGGATGATGGATAATAAGTTAAATATTCCTAACCTGAAGCCCATATCAAATTTTGACAGAACACCACTGCCTCACGTTTTCGTCGGCGATGAAGCATTTGGATTGATGTCGAATGTGATGCGCCCGTATGGAGGAACACAACTCACACACATAAAAAAAGCCTTTAATTACAGATTATCAAGAGCAAGGCGCTATATCGAATGCACGTTCGGTATAATGAGTAATAAATGGCGAATATTTCATAGACCGATAGATGTAAACATTACTTTCGCGGAGAATATCATCAAAGCTTGCACAGTACTACACAATTACGTTCGAATACGTGATGGTTATAGATATGAAGACACACTTTATCTTTCACCGTTACAATCTGTTAATTTAGAAAACGTACCACGAGGCAGCTTGTGTGCTAGAACTACAAGGGAAAAATTCGCCAAATATTTTGTAAACGAGGGACAATTACATTGGCAAGACAACATGATTTAAGCACTTACCAAATATGACATAATTATAGGAAATATCAATAAACAGTTATACTCACCCAACAGTTTTTTCTTTTCTAAATTGTCTTCACAATCACTAAAAATTTCAACAAGCTCCTCCCAATTCCTTTTTTTTAATACTTTGTTTTTGTACTCAGGACTTTCCATGTCCCATATAGCTGGGCGTTTTTGAATTTCATCTATAAATAAGTCTGAATCGAAATGTTCGGTCTCCATCATTTTGGTAAATATACGTCCGCTCTACACGAAAGCGCGCGTTCAAATGTACAACAAAATGGCGGTTCATGTATCTCGAAGCGCGCGGCTGACGCCCTCCCAACGCGCGTTTGAATGAAAATCTCAAAGCGCGCGGTTGACGCGCGCTTTATCAAAATCGCGCGCTTCCGTGTGTACACCTAGTGAGAATTACTGGTTCTCAAAACGCGCGTTACCAAAGCGCGCGTTTCAAAACGCCTAATGTGTACTCGCTCTAAGATATTGCAATTAGCTGTCAACAGATAAATAATTTACCTTGTCTACGAATTTGACAGATAATAAGAAATCGATAATATTAAAATTATAAATATTTTAATTATCTACAGAAATGAAATTTCTATGTAACAATATATATATATATATATATATATATATATATATATATATATATATATATATACACTCGGCGTCACAAAAATCGCACCTTTTAAAAAAGCAACTTCAAAATAATTTTACTCAAACTTTGTGAATTGTAAGGATATGATTGTAGGATATCATTGGAAAGGTAATTCAATTGCCTATTAGAAAATAAAAAACATGTGTATGCATTTTAATTCTTTAATAACAAAAAACTTAAAACATGACAAAGTGACAAAAAATAAAATTAATAACTTCATAAAAAATTACAAATAAGGCCTTAAAATCTAGTGTTTCCAGCCCTTGCTGTGATAGTAGCTTCCAGTCGATCCTTCATGGAGCTCACGAGGGTCACCACTCTTGCTTGGGGTATGTTGTCCCATTCGTCTTTCACGGCATCCTGGAGCTCTTGTAGAGTGGTGGGAGCAGGATCTCGTGCTCGTACGTGCCTCTTTACATCGTCCCCGAGATGCTCGATCGGGTTCAGGTCTGGACTTCGTGCTGGCCACTGCGTAACAGGGATCTCAACCTCTTCCAAATAGTCCCGCACAGCAAACGCAGTGTGGCAACGGGCGTTATCATGCATTAACATGAACCCATCGCCAACAAAACCAGCATACGGAATCACATGGTCTTGTAAGATCTCCGTTATGTACCGCCGAGCATTCAGCGACCCTTGCCCGCGACCACCACCAGTCCGAGAGACGCACACAAGCTCCGTTTTCCCTTCGGACGGATATGCCACCCCAGAACATACAGGAACCACCTCGGTATTCGACGGATTCCTCTATGCAAGCCTGGGCAAATCGCTCTCCTCGTCTTCGGTATACTCTTCTGCGTCTGTCGTTGCAGAAAAGACATACTCGTGTCTCATCGGTGAAGAGAACGGCTTTCCACTGTTCACTCGTCCAGTTGACATGCTCCTGGGCAAATCGTAACCGCTCTCTTCGATGCTGCACGGTCAATTTTGGGCCCCTAGCAGGTCTGTGAGCTCTCAATTCCTTTTCTTTCAGTCTTCTTCTAATCGTAGAAACACTCACAGACGTTCTGCAAGCTGATCGAAGCTCTTGTTGCAACTCAACAGCATTGCTGAAGCGGTGCCGCAAGGATGTGGAAACAACGAAGCGGTCGTCTCTTTCTGACGTGCAGCGTTTTCTTCCGGATCCACGTCTTCGAGTATAGCCACCAGTCTCAAGGAACCGTTGGTATATTCGTCGAACTGAGAATCGGCTAAGGTTCAACTGTCGAGCAACGTCAACCTGTCGCAGTCCTGATTGCAATAGCGCAATGATTTGAGCGGCTTTATCAGGGGTTCTATCCATCTTTAGGTACTGTTCTCTTGCGTATGTTGTTCCGGTGTGTTCACTCTGAAGTCTGAGTAGCGATTGACCCATTTTTTACCTTTACATGAGCTTTTATACCCTTATAAGGTAGCACAAGTAGTGCTCCTTAAGTGAGCATTTTTTTAAACGATTTTTTGATTGGTCCCTGGTTAGAAATGGTAATTGTTTTTTTAATGATACAGGTAATTAATATAAAGGTATTGAAGTGCACTTTAGAATGATATATTTTTTTCATACGTAGTACTTATGTGCTAGATTCTAGGAGCGATTTACTGAAAAAAACATAGAGGTGCGATTTTTGTGACGCCGAGTTTATATATATCTCTATCTCTTAATGACTAGTTTAAACTACTATTAATACTACTATTACTATTTAGATTTATTTCCAAGCTGTTTTTATTTATACAAGTATCTGAATGCTGTTCAATAGAAACATTTGTAGCCAAATTATTGGCTGTTATAGTAAAATAATATAATAGCGATGAAGCTACCTGTCTTTTAATATATGGAGATAGGTAATACCTACCATTAGTCAAATTATAAAAGATACTAAAATTAGTGTTAGTGTCAATCACATGAAATTTGTCATAACAATGAATGACCAACTGAGAAGCGTTGCCAATTAACTCTTCATACAAGCTGTGAGTGTAAATGCTAGTTGAGTTATGAGCGTCCTCCTCCAGCTCCAAGATTTGTTAGTGGGCATTTCTCAGCTCCAGCTCCAGGATGTCGGTACGCCGAAGGGCCTACCCATACTCAAGACCACACTCATCAAACCTAGTCACTAATAACTGTAGTCTGTTACGCTCCTCTTCAACATCCTTATATTTAACATGTAACTTAGAAAGTTCCATTTCTAATTTGTCATTATTCTTTAAAATATCTAATAGTTCCCTCTCAATAGCATCTCTTTCATTGTTTAGCTGGGCACACAAGTCTTTACTCACTTTTAATTCTTGTAGTGCCAGTTGGAGTTTGTTCTCTTCTTGGCGTGAAAGGGCACGTGAACGAGTGAACGAGTCATCATTTTAATATTAAATAAGGTACCAATGTGCAAAACCAAAACAAAGGGCCTATAATGTTTTGTTTCCGCAATAAATGAGACAAAACAAAGAAACTTAGATTTGCAGAAACAAAACTAATATGAAATTGAATGAGACAGTTGTAATATAATAAAGAAAGAACTATAAACACTTAAAAACTAGAATATATATCTATTTGAGAAAATTTAAAGTTGTTACGTTACCAATTAGGTGATAATCTCTCGTCGTTTATGGCCAAAACAAGGGAACTTATAAGTTCCTCCAACACAAATTATGAGAGCAAATTTGCAATCCTACAATCTTCAATGAAAGCAATTATAGCACAAAATTCTGAAATAAAAAGCTCTCTGGAATTATTTCAAAACAATATGACGACATAAATAAAAAAATTCAAGACATAGAATCTTCAAGGAAATCCGAGCGTATTTATATTAACCGTCTCGAATAAAAAGTTGAATATATGGAGCGTTCCCTTAACTCATCAAAAATAGAGATAAAAAATTTGCCAAAACAACAAAATGAATCAAAGACACATTGTGCGGTATTGTTATAAGAGCAACACAAACTTTAAAGGTTGACATCAGCAACCACGAGATCAGAGATGTTCACCGTATTTTTAACCAAACCGGGGCATCTAAAGGTATTGTTGTGGATTTTACCAGCACAAATAATAAGGAGGCTTTTATGCGTCAATATCGCACATTCAATAAAACTAACAGGAATAATAAGTTAAATACAACCCATCTGAATATACCTGGACAAAATTGTCCTATCTATATTTCAGAATGTTTAACATTGAAAGGAAAACATTTGTTCTATTTAACTCGAAACTTTGCCAAAGAATATGCATATGTTTATATGTCTGGACATCTTTTGGAAAGGTATACCTACGAAAGGATGACGGTCTGGCCAAATTAACTATTACTCACGAGAACGACATCGAGAAACTGCGTAAATCTATTTGACAACCAACGCTCATGGCATATTTTTGTTGGTATCAGGTTATTTTGTTATCATATTTTTTAATTATTGTAATAATAGCAAAACTAACACTAAAACTGTTGTGGTCTCAAACCGTAATAGAATCCTTAAACCATGGATAACTCCGGGCCTACTCCGATGCATTGGTCATAGGAACAAACTCCACAAGAAAGCAAAAAATAGCCCAAACGATGAAGTGCTCTGTATTACCTACAATCGGTACCGCAATTTTTGTAATTCATTATTAAAAAGAGTCAAAAAATCTTATGAAGCTTCACTATTAGAAAATGCAAAAGATAAGAGAGAAAAATGGAATGCTATTAAATTTATAATAGATATTAAGTAATCATAAAACCTAGCATCCGAATTACTTCCACCTTCTGTAGATCGAACAACTACTATAATTGGCATTAATAATTATTTCACGTCAATGGGAAACGCTGCTATTAATATTTCAAGTTCATCTAATCTCAGCTCTTCAAATATACCTGGACTTTTCAATTCCATAGTTTTAATAGCTCCCGATGAAAAAGAGATATTGAATGTGATAAGTGTCTTAAAAAATAATACTTCTGTAGGATGGGACTTAATCTCAAGTAAATTTATAAAATATTCTAAACATATAATCATTCCGCCACTTACTAGATTACTAAAAATTGTTTTTCTAATTAAATTGTTTTTAAAAAATCTATTATTACTCCAATCCACAAAAGTAGTCTTGAAACAGATATTGCAAATTAATGACCTATTTCTGTCCTATCTTCATCATTCATTCATCAAATCTTCCTATCTTCATCATTCATTCATCAAATCTTCCTATCTTCATCATTCATTCATTCATCAAAGATATTTGAAAAAATACTTAATGTACGCTTAAAAAGCTTTTTAGAAAAAAATAAAATAATGTCTGATGGTTGCAATATGGTTTTCGAACTGGAAAGAGTACAATAGGCGCTGAATACAACCTTACAGATTATGTCGTTAATAACTTAGACAAGGGTAAAAAAGTACTGGGTATCTTTTTAGATTTAGCTAAAGCATTTGATTCTGTATCTTTTAAAAATCTTCTAAATAAAATGGAACGAGTTTGAATAAGAGGTCAATCACTAAACATGTTTGAAGATTTTTTAACAAACAGAATACACAAAGTTAAAAATGACAATTACCACAGTTCGGATGCTACCATTATGTCCGGAGTCCCGCAAGGCAGTATCCTAGGTCCTACGCTCTTCTTACTTTATATAAATGATTTGTGTAACTTAGAGCTAGATACTGGTAAAATCTTTTCCTATGCAGATGAGACGGCTCTCATTTTTGTCGGAAACTCCTGGCAAGAAGTCTTTGAAAATGCGGAAAAGGGATTTCACATGGAATGGTTGAAAACTAATCTTCTTAGTCTGAACTTAAATAAAACATATTTTGTCCCTTTTTCTTCTCTAATGCCCCAGTCCATAGTAAGCTGAAAGCCTTGCCTTTATTGTGCTGCAACAGCTGCACAATAAAGAATTGAATGGGTATCAGTGAGACTATTGCTAGAACGAAGATAAGAGTCTAGCATGCAGTCTAGAGCCATTACTAGCGACATATTACGTCTATGCGTGGGAAAACGGGGTAACCGTGGCCTGTCGCGGGCTGGTATGTCTTTAAATTCCAAAATCGCATCCTCCAAACTCCTCCTTAATTGCTCATTATCTTGGGTACTTACGGTTGTAATCTCAACGCCCCCCACATCATCATCTCCAACCACTAACCCTGCCACCGAAGGAGCGGACGATAACCGGGCTCGCGAATGGATGCTTTCGGTGGTGGATGTAGAGACTGTCACCTCGGAGCGAAGCCGGTCAAGTGCGGAGTCATCCAACGCACGATTACGTTGAATAAACCGCACATGATCCGATAGTCGTTGGGCCGAAACGGTCAACTCTGGTTCAAGGGCCTGAAACAAAGACAGCAAACGGGTTCGCCACGCAGTGAGGTTAGTGCCACCCTCTGTCGCCCTATAGTACGCTCGCATGACATTTTCGTTCATATTTTGCGTCCATTTCATGCGGCGCACTGCACCACCGACGGCGGGGGCCGAACGCGGGGCGGATGCCCCAGTAGGCCCCAAGCGCGGCAGCGGTGGCCTCCCACGGCGCGGCGCTGGTGCTCGGCGCGGCGCTGGAGGCGGCAGCTCGTCGTCACTGCTCGACACGATTTCCTCAGGAGGAGTTGCGTACTCCTCCTCTGATGTCGTGGAGCTGCTCGGTGCGACGGGCTGCGGTGGTTGGCGTGCGTTGACGTTTATACTCCTGGTGATCATCGGATCATCGAGTGCCAATTGTCACAGTTCTCTTATTTTTACTTATTTTTGGTTGTTCGTTTTGGTAACATTTTTGTTTGGTTTGGTTTTTTCTTTTTATTTTTCATGTTGCATTACTGAATTAATTAATTTTAATATTGTAAAAACTTGATTTTTGTTATTAAATATTTTTACCAAAAATAGACAATTAAAAACGTGACAACTCGTGGCAATTACCAAGGAGTTATAATCATTATCATTAATCATTATTATTATTATTATTATTAATCAACTGTCACTTTTCACTTTCTAAGAGATTTACAATATTCAAAAATAACTTAAACACTATACTTCTTGTTACACTAGTATCAAAACACTGTAATTGAATAATTAATTAGGAATTTAGCAAAAATTATACACAATAAATAATTTTACTTAATAAAACTATTAGGAACATTCTGTACTGTACGGAACTGTTTGTACACATACAATAAATTGGCGGAGTTAGGTTTTTAACTTTGCCAACTCCATACATACATCTGTCGCCGTTAAGTTAGTCTTCTCCATAGATTCAATGGTCTTGTTGAATACATTTAACTGTCCGAGCACAAACCAAAAATAAAGTGCTCCATTTTCTGTTGTGGAGAACTGTCGTAATGCGAGCGGGCAGTTCTGCTGTTTGTATTTTTGTTGGTACCTCATTTATTGAACAAGACAAGTATTATAGCATTTTCTTATGTCGTTGTAATGAGTGATAAATGGAGAACTTTTTTAATGCATACTAGAATCGCTAGTATTTTTTTTTATCGTAGTGAAAGTTGAACTTATTTTTTCACTTAATGAGTTGTACATCAGTCAGGTACTTCAGATTGTATCTAATTTTGCATTTAAGCATGCATTTGAGACTATTTGACTGAAAAACAAATTACATGACTAAATTACATGAAAAAATCCGGTCTAAAACGGATTTTAGAAATGTTATTTAAGTGATTAGGTACAATTTCGGTGAAAAACGAAAAATTTACAAAAATATCTTTAAAAAAAATAGGAGGTCCGGGATTTTTTTTAAGCCAACTTGCATTCTCTAAACAGGAGCCTGGACACGCTTACTTGGTTTGTCGGACATATGCGTGCGGACTGTGCGTATATATATATATATATATATATATATATATATATATATACATATATATAAAAGTATGTCGCAGATCACGATAATTTAACGATAATCAGTAACTCTACTAATTTTTAATTATCCTGGAATAAACTAAATTATATAAAAAAGAATTCTTATATTTCGAATTCGCACAGTTCACTTTGTTTTATCGAATCTATTTTTAAGTAACTCATATTCTTTCTTCGGATCATCAAATCTTGAAATTATTTTCATATTCAATTTACGCATTTCTTCTAGCAATAAATACTCAGTATCATTCGTCGCGCTTTCCTTCAATTTACATCTGCTGCCGCGCTCCATATTTACGAAATTGCACGGTGTAAAAGTTTTATTCAAGAATAAATTACCTCTAATTGGTGTTTCAGTATTATCCCACTTTGGAATAGCGCATACACATCCAGTTTTGTTTATATTCATCAGTAAAATCTTCGAACTTCTCTGTTGTTATTGCCAGACACTTCAAATGATACAATTTATTACATGTTTCTCGCGAACATCCCATAAACAATAAGTTTCTGATTTCTGCATTACAACCGGTACATTTTGTACCCATTTGAAATTGAATATTATAATATCTGCCAAAATTTTCGTAAGTAACATTAAACACATCCGCGTAGGTAGCTGCCTAACAATTGTATAATAATAAGAACTAAGAGGTGTCAAGGGACACCCGGATGGAACGAAGTTCCTTTCGATTAACCAATGAGAAGAGAGAACCAATGATCATATAAGAGAGAGAGAGATAGCAAAACATGTCGTGCCAACTTTTCGTAAGAATTTTTACCGTCTAGCGGCCAGCTCCTTTTCACAACGCCCGATAAGGAACTACGTTCCAATTATAATAACTTATATTTGCTCTCACAATGTTTCTAAATTACAAAACATATTAACAAAAATCAAATGTAATAACTAAGACACAATATAATATAAATATATATATATATATACAGGGTTATTTGTAATTAGTTGAGCACCTTTTGCAGGCAGCCCCTCTACATCAATCCTAACAACATTTGTTCTACAATTTTTTAAAATTAATAGTTTTAAAAATTTAGTTTTTTCCATACAAAATTTATTTATTGCCTCTGAACGTGCATTAAACTTGAGCAAAGAGCAAAGAGAGGCCACGCAACTTGTCAAAATATGTGCCAAGGCCACGTGCATCGGGGCGCGGGGTGGCGGGGTGACGCAGCGGCGGCTATGCACGTTAGAACTTGAACATTTTCTAAGGTGTAATAAAAAATAGCATCGTTTTCCACTTTTATTTATTAAAATATTTTCTACAATAATCGAAACACATATTGTCTAACTGTTTAAGAATCTAATGAAAAAACAAAATCTCCAATAGAAGTTGTCCCCACAAGTTGAATGTCTCAATATTTTTATTTGGTTTATGAAATAAGGGCACTGTAACGAAACCAAATAAATATTCTTTTTACAAAACAATAACTTCTCTTTAACTTACTTTATACATATCATATTATCTCGTTTGTTAATATTTATATCATGACAATAAAACAATAAGTTACTTACGAATTTCTTTACGAAGTTCCTAGAAATTGCAGTCAGTCACAAATAGAAGCGTCGGTATACAGAAACAATCCAGGTAGTTAATATAAAATATCAGTAATACTGCACACTTTCATCACCATAAATCTCAAGAGACATAAGAAATATCAATTATCAAATAACAAAGATAATAATATCAAATTACAAATTACTTGACATTTGGTTGGTATTGACACCAACTGTTGGTGTTACCATTAATTAAAAACATCACCGTAAAATAGTAACAGTATTTAAAATGGCTTCATCTTGTGATCCCAAATATAAACTTCATTCACATATCCGACAAAATAAAATATTAAGAAACACCAGGAGGAATAATAGGAAGTTTATTTAAATTACGTCTAAATTGGCCTTTCCTCGTTTATGATATTAATAAAACTGAAATAACGAAAACTTTAGTCTTTATTAAATATGTGTGTGTGTATTAGTGTACACATGTAAGAATGTAATGACATGTAAATATAATTCACATTTTCTTTTAAATGTGTCTTAGAAATAAAGATGGCGCGTAACAGAAAAACGTCATAATTTTCATTAATATTAATTAATTAAAACGTAAGAGGTGAATCGACTGTTTCTGACGTATAATATTCTCATAGAAGAAACACATTAGTACCATAAAAACATGCAAATGTACACAATCCACTTTAAAAATAATAACTTTAGGCTTCTTAACATGTTGGATCGTCACTATATCACAAATAAAATTATTCTTCATCATGGTTTCTGCTGTTTCGAGTTGTTGTTGTTCGTTCTAGGTATAGCCAAACAGACATTGTAAAGATCAGGACCCCAATGCTCCATTTCTCAGCCAAAACTCGTATTTCTTTTCATTTTTACTTCTTCTATTTCAGACAATCAATGTATTTTAAAAATATTATAAATTATATTTCATAATTTCTTCTTCATGTTATAATCTTGAATTTATTTATTAGTTTCAATAGCAAGTCCATAAAATCCTATTGTCCAGTATGTAATTACAACTCATTATTTAATTATAAAACTCTAATCCGATAATTTTATTTTTGGTTAATGTAAATTGTGTTTATAATCCACATACTTGTCATTTTGATTATTTAGTATTTCCATAGCAATATGGTGTAAAAGAGATAAAGCTATACGAAAAAAGCTGGCGCGCGCGTTTAACAGTTTCTGACTTTCGCTAGACTGCCGTGACCTATACTTTAGAGTGCTTACAAAATACAGAGTAATAAATAATCGAGGAAGCAAAAATTTTTTTGTTTCGTTTATTCTGAGTTATTTATCAAGATTTTACAAAAGTCGTAGAACAAATGTTGTTGGGATTGATGTATAGAGGCTGCCTGCAAAAGGTGCTCAACTAATTAAAAATAACCCTGTATATAAGTCAATTTAGTCAATTCTGTGAGAACTCTCGACAAATTAAACTATGTGTTGCTCTGTAAAACAAAGTTTTATTTATTTTTATAACTTTTACACTAGGAAAATACAAATACACAACTACAATTACCTGTAAAACAAAGAAACGACATTTAAAGTTACTTTGTCGATCTCTTTTCATTACTTAACATAATCTTCAATTCACTTTTATTTTTATCACTGTAAATCTGGCGCCGTTTTGTCTTTACCATTATGTCTTATTTTCCTAACCACTAACGCCATCTATCTAATCAACATCAACAACAGTAAAGCGCGCAATATGAAACAGGTTTGATTCCATCTTCCTGTGATCTGTATTAATCTTGTATATTGAATTTGAAATTTTTTTTTCAATTTTATACGGGCCAATCCATAACTCGTTTAATTTTTTTCTATTTAATTTGTTACCATTTTCAACATAAACCATATCACCTGTTTTGAAACTATATACTGTAATAAACTATTTATTCTTTTCTTGTCTACTATTTTTTTATTATATTCATGTGATTTAATTGTTCTTTCTAATGCAATTTTTTTGTTTTTAATCCACACATCTGTTTCTTTTTTTAGTTTAAGTTCATCTGGTATGATTGAGACATTGGTGCCATCCAGCAAGTATGTTGGTGCAAAACCTGTTATTGAGTGTTCTGTGTTGTTATATTTACCAACGCAATTATGAGCTATAGTTGTCCATGCCATATTATTTGGTTTTCCATTTATATCGCATCTTATTTTATTTACAAGTGTTTGGTTTAGTCTTTCATTGAGTTCATTAGAAAAGGGAGAATTTACTGCAGTGAAAACTAGTGTAATACCTTTTTTACATAAAAATGTTTTAAATTCTGTGGAGTTTATGCCTGGATATTGATCAGATAATACAATACCTATCTCATTGCATTTTGGTACATTATTTAAAAGTTTTATAAAGTCTTTCGCACTCTGTGTCTTTGAGGTTATTATATAAGCGTCTCGAGTAAAATGATCCACCAATAGGTGTAAGTATCTTTTTGTTGACCTAGAGCCTCCAAATCCTCCAATTGTGTCTATTGAGACAATTTCAAATGGTTTTGTGGCAGGCCCTAATTGTGACATTAAACCATATCTAGTTTGCTTTTTAGTCTTATTCTTTACTAGCTTTTGCCCGCGGCTTCGCACGCGTTAAATTCGTAGTAAAACAATTCCCCTTTCCCTACACTATGAAGATTTACTGCTATCTTTGGAATATCTATATTCTTATACTACATTTTTACTTTTTTTTGCATTTTTACACATTTTTTTTACATTTGTACTTATTTTTTTTTACTTTTTTACTTTTTTTTCTTCTTGCAATAAATATACTACAGAATCTCTCTATATACAACGTTCACAGCTTTCTTGTCATTAGACAATACAAACATATTTTCTTTAGAGGTTACTCTTGAAAGAGCGACATATAATTGGCCGTGTGAAAAACACTCAACGCTCAAATCTAAGCCTGCAACGTTGAAGGTTTGACCCTGCGATTTGTTTATGGTCATTGCAAAAGATGTCTTCACCGGAAACTGTAGTCGTTTAATTTGGAACGGTAAATCCGATGGTATCAGAGGAATTCGGGGAATCAATACATCTTCCCCAGTACCACATCCTGTGAGTATTGTGCACTAGGGTGGCCCATATTTTATAGTCAAAATTTCAAAACTAGTTTACATATCTGGGCACCCGCTATTTTTTTTACTAGTAATAAAACAAGTATTTTGGCAAAGTTTGAAGATAATATTCCAATTGGAAGATAGTGCTCAAAGACATTTAATATTAAATATAAAATTGAAAAATAGGAAATTTTGAGGATTGTTTTAAATTAAGTACAAATAGCTGAGTAGTAGTAAATTAGTTTATTTTATTGTATAAAATTTATTAATAATACAAAAATCTTATAGGAAAGTACTGGTTGGGGTAAATAAACATGGTTTAATGCTTTGAACTTGATGGCTTCAAACTTTCAACAGCTACTTGTTTTGTCATTTTGGACGGAACCAACTTTCTGTTAGCCTCAACAACTTGCAGGACCAACTGTTTCTCTTCTTCATCATTTGTCAAAAGCTTATTAAACTCTTCAAAAAGTTTCACACCACGCTCAGTTATATTATTAACAACTTTCATATTTTTTGTGATTTGTTTACCACTAATGTAATGTTCATTGCTGTTCCATTCATTTGGATGTGTGGTCAAAAAATGTGAATTTATTTTTAATTTATCAAACACCTGCAATGATCTTTTATTGACAAAATCAGCCAAAACGGCCTGGTCGGTTAAAAGTGACAAATCCCCTCTTACCTTCCGGTCAGTAGGTTCACACTCCATCTTCTTGACAATTTCTACCTTTTCCTCATTTGAAACTTTCTCTGAGAATAAACTTAAGGCAACCAACTCATCCGAGAGGTACCAAAGATGATTTTTTATGGCATTTTTAACCACTTCACTAATTTGAGAATCAATAATTCCATAATTGGTCATGTCTTTCCACAGACAAAGGTCTGCCCAAGCAGCATTTGTAGCCATAGGGGCTTCAAACCAATATTTTACATATACAAGAGCTCCAAAGTTCACAAAGCGTTCTAACTGCAATTTTTCCTTTTGTGTGGTTTTGAAACTGTCTTCCTCACGAAACAAGTGAATTTTAATGGCGTATAACAATTTCGCCATCCAACGAGCGTGGTGTACTGCACCTGGAGCTCTCCAATGAATTTTATATGGAGTATGGCCCAGAGCTAGAAGAGTCATCTCTATTAACTCCATGTAATCATCTCTGGGCTGCTTATTCCTTCCTAAGACAACTAATAAAGCATTTACTGCAGTGAGCTTTAAATTTTCACTGCCAGGAGCTTTTTCTAATGGTTGATAGTTTTCTTTGTGTATGAAGGGCCATGCTACCTTGAATCTTTTGAATAAAGGAATGTCAGGACCACTAGATGGTTCGAAACAGAGAGTAAATACCTTACTCTAATAATACAGAAATCAATATTTAAGAAATAAGGAAATAACAATTTTTTTAAAACTTTGACGATGTTGAGCACTGCCTTCTACTCAACCTAGGACATTGAATTTTTGGCACTTTACTACTATCAACGAAGGTAAAAAAAATAGTGGGTGCCCTGGGGTATAGGGTAAATTTGAAATTTTTGGGCCACCCTATTGTGCACTCTATTATGAAAGATTTTAGTGATTTTACCAGCAAACGCGTGCCATTGCAAAGTTTAGGTGGATTCAGGTTTCTTAATAAAATAACAGGAGAACCTACTTTTAACACCATTTTGTGAGAAGGAAGTCCAGACGGGTTCAAAGAATTAAGAAATTCTGTAGGAAAATGAACAGCTTCTTCTAAATCAAGAACAGTATCGACCGAGTAGTATATTTTCGTCGGCGCATCAATCTTTGAAAGAATCAAGTTATTTACCTTGTCCACTTGTTCGTTAGTTGGAGACAGAATCGCTCTTTCTTTAAACCAAGATAAAGTCTTACAACTTATGTTATCAATATCGGGATAGACATTGTCGACCAACTCTTGGATGTTGTCTTTCAAAACACAAAGGTTTTCAAGGTTAATCCTTCCATCACTTTGTGTTAACTCTCCATTGCCAACTTTTAGCAGCATCTCTGGAAAAAGCCTATTCTCACGTGAAGATAACAAAACCCTCATATTAGTTTTGAGCTCTAATTTATTGACGTGTGGCCAAAGTTTGGATCTCTTTAGGGAAGCATTTATTTCGTCCGCACGTGTTCCTCGAGTCACAACTGGTAGGATTTGACGAAAATCTCCTGAGAACAGAATTGTACATCCACCCATAGGTGAATTATTGCTGCGCAAATCGCGCATTGTCCTTTCCAGTGCTTCCACAGACGTCTTGTTCGACATAGTAGCTTCGTCCCAGACTATTAATGAACAGTCACGCATCAATTTTCCTGTATGGCTCTGTTTAGAAACACTACAGACGCTGTTATTATCATCGGTGGCGATTTTCAGCGGAAGCTTGAACGTAGAGTGTGCGGTTCGGCCTCCTTCCAAAAGCGTAGCGGCAATGCCAGATGACGCGACAGCTAATGCAATTTTTCCGGTAGATCTCACTTTTGCTAAAAGCAGATTGATTAAAAATGTCTTTCCTGTACCTCCTGGGGCATCGAGGAAAAACATTCTTCCTTCATTTTTATCAATTGATGATAGTAATGTAGTGAATACTTTTTTCTGATCGTTGTTTAGTCGTGGCTCATCTTGAGCTATTTTTTGTAAAAGTCTCGTTTGATCCTATGATATTTCTCTTGTGTATTCGGCACTATTCGTTGAGTCTGAGTTAATATTATTAGCTGGCATCGGTAGCCCAAAATCCTTGATTGATTTACCCGAAAGTAATTGCACTACTTTGTTCAATTCAAATAATGCTTTGTCAAATATGTTTTGATCATATTGTACATCATCCCTGTTTAACTCTCGCCGTCGCTGAATCAAAATGTCACTGGCCATACTTTCTTGAAATTTATTCCATAGATTAACAGAATCAGTTACTTGACAATATGCTACTATGATGGCAAATAAATATCTTAGTGATGTAGCTGAACTGCAAGTAGCTGCTTCTGATAATGTGTTTTCCCAGTGAGAATCGTCTTCCAAGAGCCCCAGAGCTTTGCATGCTGCTTGATAAGTATTGTAAACAACACCTTGTACAGTTCTTAGGTGTGCAAAGGATATCGGGCCTTTTACAACATGGAGTAACATTCGCAGATAAAAGCATTCGCTGTTGTTGGGATGAATCACGTAGACTCTGCCAAGAGCATCCGTTTTTTTTACTCCGGGGAAACTATCGCAGTACCTTGTTTTCGTCGTTGAAAGGTTTTAGAATTACTCTGGTTCCATGTATAGTAACTTGGAACTCTGTCATATGTTAGTGTTTTCCCGAAATCATCTTGAGCACATAACTTGAAGAATGCTGTCAATGTTGTGTCCCGCGGGTTATTAGCAACTTCTTGTATATTGTTCTCAGTGAAATATACTCTTTGTCCATTTTCTAAATGAACTGCAAGATGGACAATTGTGGGAGCCCGGTCGTGCACTTCGAATGATAAAATCCTCCATACAGCTTCAGAGCTGCAGATGTAACGTCCAGACTGATATTTTTCCACTTCATTTGGTGATTGTATGCTGAAAGTGGCTTGATCGCTACCTTTAGTAATGTATTTAGTAACGTATTGGATTGACTTTATTGAACTGCACAACTCAACGTTGATATGGGCATCAAAAATTTTCAAAAGGAGCGGATTATATGGAACGATCCATCGGTTATCAATATAGTGGTTTCGGACGGTGGCACTTTGCCCACCCTGTTCTGGTGATCGTCGACGGTATTTGGGATATCCATCATCGCTGGTAGATGTTTGAGTTTGGAACGACTGCGGAAATTTTTTGCTGCATTTGGAATCTCGCATACATGCAGAATTTGGGTTTAAAGTCCCGCAAGGGCAGTGTACCATGTGTTTCTTTACAACTTCGAACAGTTCAGGATCTTCTTCTTTGTCCGGTAATTCAGCTGAAATAACGTTATCAATTTGATTTGGTCTAATTTTGTTCACTAACCACACCAGCAGATGCACATGTGGCAGACCACGTTTCTGCCATTCTATTGTGTACATATGGCAGCGCGGCGGACCGAATATATGAGACTTGTTAATTAAGTGCAGGAGTTTCTGTACTTTTAAGTGGAAGACTCTGTTAATTTTATCGTATCTATCTTGTGGAGTTAAATTGGGGTTAATATTTTCTTTGATTTCCAGCCAATTTGGGTTACATGTTGCTGTTATAAATAAATCAGGTTTACCGTAATGTCTAACGTAAGTCATTGCGTCTTGCGATTTTTCATGTAAATATCGAGGTCCACCTGTGAATGATGAAGGTAGTATAACCAACTGTCCAATGCCGTTGCTGTGTTCATTCGCCTGTAAAGCGTCCTGAAGATGAACATAATTTTCAGCTCTCAATTTAGTTTGATTATTACGGATGTAGGCCAATCTCTCGGATTCAATTTTTGCATATTGGTCAACTAAGTATTGATTTGTTAACATTCCATATCTGAGCAAAGGATTGAAATTGTTACGCCTTGTCATTATCCGGTAGCAATAGTAGTTCATACATGACACTGTTTTACGCAGAGGTGCACCACCGATTGGATCAACTTGAGAAACATTAATGGCATAACCATCTTCGCCACGGCATAACATCAAAGGATATTGTAAGCTGTCATAAGATCTGTGTAACTCTGAAATTTTTTGTAAATTATCATCACGACTATGTAACACAATATCTCTTTTGTCAAATTGCTGTCCAGCTATCACCACTGCTACTTCACTCGTGGAAGGTGCATTATATCGTCCTATGTGTTCTCCAACAGGAACTTTATTTGCATGAATTACGACATTAAAGTCGGGAGTATCTGCTGGAACACTCTCAATCGCAGTTTTAAAAGACTGTATGTAGCGATTATGAGAATGTAACATATCTTGGAGAGATCTAACCAAATCTCTGTCAATTGACTGTGCGACACTTGAACACCGCGTTGATACTTGTGTATCTGGATCTGCAATAAAATTAATTTGCAGAAATTTCTGATCATCAGGTCGAAGTGGTAGCAAGCTCCCAGCTAAGTAATACACTTGCCCTTGAATTTTAAATGTAGGCATGAAACCACGCTCAACGACTTGCTTACTCTTGAAAGAGGTCATTTGAAATGCGTTATTATAACGGCGTATATTGCGCATGAATTGTTTGGATTTCGGATGGTCACCCGTAAGTAGAGATTGAAGTGGTTCAGGTGGAGGTAGAATTTCTTCTAATTTTACTTTTCCGTGTAAGCAACACATGCCTTTCGATTCGTCCTTGAATTTCAATGCCAAGCAATGTTCACACACTACTGACATTGTACCTATTGATACTATACGATCGTTCTTGTAAGAAATCGAAGGATCGTAATTCATGGCAGAATTTTCTTTATTTACCCATGAATTAGTAACTCGTGCTGATGATTCTCTGGCTCTCTGTATTCGATGTCTATCCCTATCTTGGCTGCGGCGAACCTCACGCTCTATTGAAGATTCTCTCTCTCTCTCTCAGCTCTATATCTATCCCGAAGCTGACTGAGTCGAGCCTCACGCTCTACTGACGATTCTCTGTCCCTCTGAACCGTATGCCTATCTCGATCCCGGCTGCGGCGAACTTCACGCTCTATTGAAGATTCTCTCTCTCTCTCAGCTCTATATCTATCCCGAAGCTGACTGAGTCGAGCCTCACGTTCCGTTGACGATTCTTCATCTCTTGCTGAACGTACTCTTCTGGCATTCACTGTACTACGACCTATGTTCGAACGATGACGTCTTCCAGACATGACTTTATGATTTGTGTACAAAATTTACTTAGTTCTATATATGTATGATTTGATTACCTATGCACAAATTGCCATCTAAATACTTACCATTTAGAAACAAAAGATAATTGACAGTTATTAAAAACAAAAGAGACCCTATTTTATTCAGTTCTTTTTTTAAACTGAAATAGCTCAACTTAAACAACGATTTTAATTAAATTAAAAATACTTAAAAAATATATAATCAACATCAACAACAAAAGATACCTATTCTAGTAAGTTTTTTTCTGAACTTACAACTTAAAATACCTCACCTTAATATTACGATTATTGAAAACAATTTCCCTAATATTAAAATGATTTTTATTTAATCTAATCTTATCTAACTTTATGTACTTATAATTACTGATACGTTGTCGCGCTGAAAAGCATGTTTTTGTTAAGTATGTTATTTTCCTCGCTAGAGAGCTCCGATAATAAACGCGTCCGATCGCTGCAAAATTCAAAGTGCTATAGGGCGCGGCCAATGATGTACTTCTCCCTCGCCGGTGGGCGAGAGGGGAAACGGTATCAGGTTTTAACCCTATTTCCGTAGTTTCATACTACGACCGTTAAGACGGCCGTGGATGATGGTGGGCCTTGGCCCTAGAGATATTGTCCTCTTTTTTTTTGGGAGAGAACAGGGAGAGAGCCTTTAGTGTCGCCAGGGCGATCGTCCTGGCCAGGTGAGTCCCCCGGTTAGCCCAAAGGAGGCCCGACTAGGTGACCAGCGGCCATGGTGACTGGCTCTTGGAGTCAGTTTGGTGTATGTGGGAGAATGTCCCTCGGGAGCCGTCTCCTGGCTTGATCCGGGGGGCGAGTGTGCCACGGGGCGATGTTCTGTATGTGGACATGTGCCGAGCTGTCGGCCCGGCTAAACATGTTGGTCGCGAGCTTGGTGATATGCGCGTCCAGGCGCTCCATGCGAAGATCGCGAAACAGCGTTTCGTTTCTTACGCACCAGGGTGCTTGGACGGCGCGTCTCAGAGCAAGGTTTTCAATGGCTTGCAATTTCTTGGCTTGGCTCGAACTCACGAGGGAGTACCAAGCGGGAGCAGCATAGGTAATGTGGGGGCGGATATAGGTTTTATAAATGGAAATCTTGCTTTTTATAGGAAGGCTGGATCGGAAGATGGGATTGAGCAGGTAGAGCGCAGTTTAGGGCGCGGCCTCCGAAATCGCGCTATTTATAGGCACGCTGCCGCCGCCGCTGCGCCGCGCCGCCTCGGCCGGCCTACGTTCCGCAATTTTAAATCTGTAATATCTTCGAAAATATTCATTAAAATCTGGTGCTGTAAAGGGCCATATAGATCTATATTAAATCAACAATGTATTTAAGCTATTTAATTGGATAAGGATTAATGCTGTATTGGTTAAAATCGCTTCGAAAATTAGCCATTATTTGTCGTAAAAAGTAAATGACAAAAAAATGTTATTGTGTGATATCCATAAGAGATAGGCATATACCATCGCGGAGTTTTCTGTAGACCTTTTCAATGTGTACAAATAATTAGCACATTATTTTGATAAATCTCGTAGGGTTCAGCCTGCGTTTGCAATGTAAGCGGAAAAAAATTGAAAATTAACGACATCACATTAGAAACCTCAAAAATAACAGTACTTTTCCACTATTTAATGGATGTTTTTATACACATAAACCTTCCTCTTGAATTACTCTATCTATTAAAAAAAACCGCATCAAAATCCGTTGCGTAGTTTTAAAGATATAAGCATATATAGGGACATAGGGACAGAAAAAGCGACTTTGTTTTATACTATGTAGTGATACATACATCACATTGTTTACACAGATCTATAATATTCCTAGTTAAATTCTTTGCTGTGTACAGTTTTCCAATTTTCTGTTGCATTTGCTTTATACCTATATGGTACATATTTTCATGAACTAATTTTAAAAATTTTATACTAAATTCTTCTGATAGTAGGATTTTTTCTTGTTTATTTATTCTTTTATAATATATATTGTTTTTATAAATTAATTTGTTCTTATATTTTTTTATATCTTCATTAGATTTTTGATCTGTTAATATACCATGCAAAGTTATTAAGTTAACTATCTTTAACTCTTCATATTCATCTTTCGGTTCTAAAACAGGATTTCTGCTTAAACAGTCTGCTTCTAAATTATTCCTTCCTGGTGCATATTTTATTGTGAAATCATATTGTGATAGATAATAGGACAACTCTCCTAGTTTTTCATCGGTTCTTGACTTGATATTTAAGTTTTCCAAGGGTTTGTGGTCAGACAATACTGTAAAGTGTTTTCCTATTAGCCAGTATTGCCAATATTTTATAGACTCTTTAATAGCTAGGCATTCTAAATATATAGCCTTCTTTTTCTTCTGGGCTTCGTTTAACTTTTTAGAGAAATATGCTACAGGTTTTTCCTTTCCATTTGGCTGTATTTGTTTTAATACTGCACCAATCCCTTCTAGTGATGCATCTGTGTATATGTTTATTGGCAGCTCTTGATCAAAAATTTCCAAAATTGGTTGTGAGCACAATAGTTGCTTTATTTTTTCAAAAACTTCTTGACATTCTGTTGACCATATGAATTTTTGTTTTTTTCTGAGTAGATTGTGTAGTGGTTCTAATATTATTGAACTGTTAGGTATGTACTCACGGTAGAAATTTACTTTACCTAGAAGTTGTCGAATATTTTTCTGATTTTTCGGTGTTGGGAAATCTCTTATTGAAATTAAGTTATCTCTTACTGGTCTTACTGTGTTATCTTGTATTACATGTCCCAGATATTTCACTGAACTAGTTGCAAATCGACACTTGGTGAACTTAAGCCGGAATCTTTCTTTTTCTATTGCTTCTAAGAGTTGTGACAAATGATCTATGTGTTCTTCATAAGATTTTGAAAATATTAAAATGTCATCAATGAATTTGACAGTAAATTTTGTCAATTTGTACTTTTTCAATATATTGCTTAAAATTCTTTGGAATATAGCTGAAGAAGTTTTTAAGCCAAACGGTAAGCATGTCCATTGATAGTGGCCATCCTGTGTAACAAAAGCAGTCTTCATTTTATCTTCAATACGTAGTGGAATAGACCAAAATGCGGAGTTAATATCTAATGTGGAATAATATTTACAGTTTCTTGTTTTTGTTACTAAATCATCAATCAGAGGGAATGGTTGGGCTTGAGGTATCACAATTTTATTTAATTCCCTGAAATCAATGGATAGTCTTGTTTTTTATTGTCTTCTTTTTTTAAGGCTAAGGTTACCGGTGCTGCAAATGGGCTATATGATTCCTCTATAAGATTTCTTTCCAGTAATTTTCCTACTTGTTCTTCTATCTCTAGCTTATCTTCTACTGAGCATCTGTAAGGTCTCTTATTACAGTATTTATCCACAAGTAGATCGATTCGTGCCTCATAGTCTCTCACAGTTCCGATATCATACTTATCCTTTGCAAAGCTTGACTTATATTTATTAATAAGTTTATCTATTTTAATTTTTTTTTATCATCTAGGTGACTCAGATCCATTATAAATTCTTTTTTCTTTACATATTCATTAAAATTTATTAAGTATTTTTTTGTATCTAAATTTTCTAGTATATTGGTTTTCATATGTAATTCTTCCTCAGTTAAACTTTTTTTTTTGTGTTATCTTTAAATTTTCATCTTGAATCAAATGAAACTCTTTAATTATATCAAGCCCAATTAGAAAATCATACTTGAAGTTTCTTCCATCTATTACATAAACATCAATTTTCTTCTCCAAATTAAATATTTTTATTTTTATTGTTACAAGTTTTGTCTTTTTTACACCATTAATTGTTATTAGATTTGTGTTGTTGCAATTATTTTTACTATCTTTCTTTAATCTCAATAATCTTGAATTAATCAAAGAAATGTTAGATCCAGAATCATATATACCCAATATGTCTAATCTTTCTTCTAATGTTATTTTTAGTTTAATTAATGGTGTAATTATTCGTTTTTTGACTCATTGTCACTTAATTCTACATCTAGTACAGTATTGTTTACATTCCTTCTAAAGTTTTTCTTGTCATAATCATCAGATGGCTTTTTAAACCAGCATTTTTCTTCCAAGTGGAAACAATTGCCCTTGTTTAATTTCTCACATATTTTGCAAGGACTCATTCTATCTTCCTTAAATTTATTATCAAATGTATTCTTCTTAAATTTGCCATAGTTGTTTTTATTTACTGCTTGTTCATGTTTACCAATTAATTAAGTCAGGCCGACAGGCAGGACTCAAAAAAAACCGATGTTGCTGAAGCAGAAATTTATTAATTAATTACAATTATTAATTACAACTAAATAGGTGACAATTGTTCGATGTTATAATCAAAAGTGATACAATTTATGGAATAAAAGCGGAACGTAGCTCGTTTTCACGCGTCACTACTTGCGGAGTCAGCATTGCTTCATTGTTGCCGGGCTGATGCAATCCTCGTTGTTAAATATAATGTACTTTACTTAATCTGCACATTCCATGTATAGTGCGTACTTAACATCTCCCTCCTGAAGATCAGCGACTATTGATGAACTTTAGTTTGAAATAGCGCTGAAAGGTTTGGGGGATCAGAATGGCTTTTCTTTGCAGTTTCAGCATAGGTGTTTCTTTGCGGTGCTTTTTCAGTTGGGGTGTTTTGTTCAATTGTAATAACTTGATGTCGGTTCTTAATCATTTTCCGCAGTATAATTCCTATACCAAGTATACATGCACCGAGGAGTAGTACATATATAGGTATAACTGTATATATCGGTGTAATGTTCACTTTATCTATAGTTAGAGGTGTTTCCATAGATATCTCAGTGTTACTTTGATGAAAACTATGTAGGTTTATAGTGTTCAATCTGATCTTTTTCTCAGCAGCAGTAGGGTTCTTGTTATTTTCTTTTGACAGGTTCATGATTTTAAGGGCTTGACCTCTTACTCGGTCATCACTATTGGTTACTTTTAACAATTTCGTTTGTATGAAACATCCCTTTGGAATAGTAACTAGGTAGCTACCTTGTATGCGGATGTATTGGGACTTCGTGCAGGATAGGTGAATATTAGTCTCCTCGGGAAAGTTGATGACATAATGCCGGTCATCAAGTTGATCCACTGCTTCAAAGTTCAGCTCGACTGTAGTAAACTGGCATGTCTCGTCGATGGTTTGAGTGCTTACTAATCGCTGTATGCAGTCCATATGGTTGTTTGAATAAAGATTAGAGTTGCCTTCACAAATATAACCGAAGCTTGCCTTCGGGCATTCTGCCTCAATGTACATAAAATCATTATCATGTGTTGCTAGGAAAGGATGTGTAGGGAGAAGAACCTTTTTGTTTCGGTTAGGGACAACGGAGAGCTTGTATAAGTTGTAAGTTGCGGGGAAAATAACAGGGGACTTGAAAACTAACACTATCTCTCTATTCCTATAATAATAACCTAATTGAATTACTTCAAAATACTCTCTAACATTAATATCCAAAATTGTATCTCTGCTATAGAGAATGCTTAACCTATCTTTCATTTCCTTAAGGGTATCTAACTTAAACATAAGATGATGTGTGCTCTTTGCACGAACAAATGCTAACAAATTTTCTAGTCTAGAAAGCTCATTTTCTAGGACTTCTATATTGTCTGATAATATAAAAAGAAACTGAGCTAGATGGGCATATTCAATCATATCTGTTTCACGTTGTAAGTCGCTGTGTAATATATTATTAATAGTAGTCTCAATTTCTTTTTGATTTTGGACTAAATTCGATAGTATGTTTGAACTTTTGAATATCCAGTTTTTATTAATGCTGGCACGATTATTAATTTCTGCTACTATTTTATTATCGTTTTCCTGTAATATTTTAATAGCATTGTCATATCTAATTGCATCTGTATAATCTAAGTTGCGTTCTCTACTATTGACTTAATACAATTATTAAAACAATCAAATATTTTTTAAACAATTGTTAAATATTAAAATGAAAAACAATCAAATATTTTTTAAACAATTGTCAAATATTAAAATGAAAAACAATCAAATATTTTTTAAACAATTGTCAAATATTAAAATTAAAAACAATCAATTATTTTTTTATATAATAAAGTATAACCATAAAATTATCTCAGGACAAAACTGAGATATTAAAATTCTTATAATTATCACTAATATGTACTTATTTCACATTTTCGGAATCTATTTTGGCCTTTTTCGCTGCGGCTATTACGGAAAAACTTTCCGCCATTGACTCCATACAATTATTGAATCGGTCTAATCTGATCATTTTTTCTCGATGTTTAATTTTATCGTACTCATTTTTTATACGACGTGTTTCAGCCATTTCTTCTAAAACTAATTGAATTGGTTTTGTCTTGGTACGCGGTTCTACAACCTGGTAGATTAAACAATTTATATCTTATTTTTCACAACATTTATAAAATGACATTATTTAAATAAAACCACGCAGAAATTAGAGAATGAAGCCGCCCTAGGGAATTTATTCCTTAAAACAACATTCCCATAGTCGGTAACAAAAATAATACATAAAATATTTATTCATTCAGAATTAAAATAATAACAAGGTACACCCGTCATATAGGTATCTTAAATAGTTTAAAAGAAAAGTTAACATTGAATATTAATGTAAATTCATTAATACAATGTTAATTAAAAAAATATATA
The DNA here is from genome assembly GCA_959347355.1 of Napeogenes inachia. Taxonomy (NCBI): domain Eukaryota; kingdom Metazoa; phylum Arthropoda; class Insecta; order Lepidoptera; family Nymphalidae; genus Napeogenes; species Napeogenes inachia. The sequence goes on from OY365794.1 coordinate 2,037,382, forward strand.
CTGTTATTTCCGAAGAAGCAAATTAAATAATTTAAGAATTTTACAACGTTAATACTTTAAAAAAACTAACCTACCGTATGCAAGAATTATATTAAAAAACAAATATAAAATATTAATTTTATACTATTGACGAACATAAAAAACATTTCTGTTAAAGTGTATGCCGTTTTTAATATTTCCTAACTTGTATATTTAATTTCAGATTTCTTCAACCGTGACATTTCCCAGTCTCAAGGCACTAGTGTTCTCATTTCTTAATCTTACAGTTTTATTTTACATTTTTCTTATTTTTATATTTAAACTGGTTCTTTTTTAAAAAAAATCTTGCTGAACACTTCCTAATAAACACTTCCTAATAAAATGTACTTCAATTTTTGTATGATATAATTATAATATTTTTACATTTTAGACTAGCTACTGTGGTCATTTATACTTGTATAGAGGGAACGTAGGACTTAAATAATAGAAGCTGAAATGCTCTTAATTATGGAACCTAAGCCATTAACAAGACCTCTCTTAAATCGAGTCGGTTCGAAGGTATCTAATTGGGTAGATAAGTCCTTAATTTTACTATATAAATATTTAACGTGTGGTTCATATAACGAAAATGTCTTATTATGAAATTCAGAAGTTATATTATTTAATTGGTCTCGAATTATATTAATATTATTGCGCAACATATCTAAATCTACAGGTTGTATAAAAGAATGATAATGGGAAATAATTTTAGTTGTACCAAGGTTAAAAGGCAATAGGCCGCGTCCATCATCTAGGCTGTCAAGTGTTATCTCTTGCGCTTGAACCAGGCTCAGAAGTGGAAGGAGGATCCTGTAACAAGCGCGAGCTGTTAGGGACTCTCTTCAGACGGGATTGCGCTACCGGTCTGCGTTTTTTTCTAGTATAAATATGTATAGGTAAATCGGCTAATACTACATCTCCGGTATAACGAGGGGCTAATTTTTGTCTTGACGCTAATGGATTTCGTACGAAAACCTGTTGATCTGGAGAGTACTCTTGCTCATTTTCGATCTTTATTAATATTTTCGGTAATTCTTGTTCTATCGTGCAATGAGAATTCATTTATCATATCAAAAACTTTTTGCATTTTATTTTTATGCTCTAGCATATACTGTTGAAGGATATTTTCTGATAAATTTATATCTAAAGGGTCGCGAGGGTCTAAATGTCCGGTTATAATGTCAAGGGGTCTACATTTTGTGAAACTGTGAATCGAGCTGTTGTACGCTAGAAGAGCATAGGGCATTAAATTACTTACTGAATCTCTACGGCGTTCTAATTTGAGTAATCTTAAGTGTTCAAGTAAGGTCGAGTGTAGCCTCTCAACCATAAAATTTTCATTAGGCGTGCATGCTAAGATTTTATGATGTTGTATCCTATGTAACCTAACAAATTCCAAAAATATTTGATTCGTGAACTCGGGTCCACGATCCGTAACTACTGTCATAGGCACTCCGTGGTGTGTTGTGAATATGAGCAGAGCTTGAACTACGCTAACTGCTGTTGAGTCTTGTAACTGATACGCTTGTGCGTATTTAGAGAAAGAATCAATAATGGTTAAATATTTTTGGCTTTCTATGCTTAATAAATCTAAATGAACTATATCAAAGGGCTTAGTTGGTGGTGGCACTATGTGGAACTTTTGTTTTATAGGGTTTCTATCATATTTGGCTCTACCACATACATTGCATTCGTTAATGTATTTAGTTATATGTTCTTTCATCTTAGGCCAAAAATACTTGCGTGATAAAGACAAATAGCACTCATTTATGCCACGATGATTTGTTTTGCCCTCATGATAATTTTTAATAATTTCTTGCTGCTTTATATAGTCCTTTACATTGTCTAATTCTATTTTCGTTAATACTAAATCCATAGCTGAACATTTAAATGCATCTTGAATGATAGGAATAATAGAGTACATTTCTAACGTAGGGTTAATAAGCAAGCCTGTTTTTACTTTTGGGTTAATAAATTCTTTTATAGAATCTACAACATCCTGTCTCATATTGTCTTTAGATATTTGAATATGTGTCCTAGTATGTGACTCGAAAGGCTTAGAAACTGATGGCCTACTTTTAATATCATCCACTATGGTGAATATAACTTGCCTATTAAATTTATTAAGGGGATAGTCAGAAATGGGTATTTCTAATATAGGATTTTCTGCTTCGGTGTGTACTGTCGCAGTATCTGAGTTCTCACTTATATGAGGAGGGTTTTCGGATGGATTAGCTATTAAAGAATTAGTCTCTTCATTATGCAACTCTATACGAGAAAGGGCATCGGCATTCGTATTAAACTTTCCCTGTTTATATATGACATTAAAATCGTACTCACTTAACCTGAGTCCCCACCTGGTAAGTCGTGAATTTGGCTCTTTTATACTCATAACCCATTAAAGAGGTCTATGATCTGTTACAGTTTTGAATTTTCTACCGAATAAATAAGGCCTAAAATACTTGGTTGCCCATACAATTGCCAGTAACTCTTTTTCAATAGTACTGTAATTTATCTCGCTAGTATTGAGTGTTCTAGAGGCGTAAGCAATCGGCTTATCTGATCCAATGCAACCTTGTGAGAGTACGGCACCTAATGCTAAATTAGAGGCGTCTGTTGTTAGAATAAACTCTTTTGAAAAATCTGGGTATTGTAATATTGGGTCATTTGTCAATAGGACTTTACACTTTTCAAAACATTCAATATAATTCGAATCTAGATTAATTTTTGAGCCTTTTTTTAAACACTGAGTCATTGGTTTAGTAATCTTTGCAAAATCACATATGAATTTTCTATAATAACCTAAAAGTCCTAAAAATCTTTTAATTTCTGTGGGTGTCTTTGGGAGGGGGTAGTTTTTAATCGCTGAAATTTTGTCTGGGTTTGGTTTTACACCATCTTTACCTATAATATGGCCAAGGTAAGCTGTCTCTAATTTGAGAAACTCTGATTTGTCCATTTGGACTTTGAAATTAGAGTCTCGTAATCTTTTAAAAACTTTTTCAAGATTGACGATATGCTCTTGGAGAGAGGTGCTAAAGACAATAATGTCATCTAAATAAACTAAACAAACAGTGTTTTGCAGATCTCGAAGCACATTGTCCATTACCCGTTGAAAAGTAGAAGGACCATTTTTGAGGCCCATTGGCATTCTCAAGAATTCAAAATGGCCATGTTCTACGTTAAATGCTGTTTTTGAAATATCAGTGGGACTCATCTCCACTTGGTGGAACCCACTAGCTAAATCTAATACGCTAAAATATTGGCAGTTTCCTAACTTATCTAATACGTCCGCAATATTGGGTATGGGATATTTATCGTCCAGTGTTTTTTCATTTAATTTACGGTAGTCAATAACAATACGCCACTTAGTTTTACCAGATGCGTCTGATTTTTTTGGTACAACCCAGATAGGGGAACTCCAGGCGGAATTAGAAGGTCTTATAATTCCCTGGTTTAACATTTTGCTAATTTGGTCTTGAACCTCCTGTTTATGTACAAAAGGATAACGGTAACTTTTCGTATAGACAGGTTGTTCATCAGTAGTCTTAATGGAATGTTTAATTTGATTAGTAAAAGTTAATTTTTCACCTTCAAGATAAAACACATCGGCATATTAAGAACATAAGTTTTGTAAGTTAATACGTTCTTCATCATTTAAATGGTCTGTCCTTAACTTTGAAAGGACTTCTGTAACACGATCGGGTGGCTTTGTGAACTTAGTGCACTGAAAATTTTGTAACTCTGCTTGTATCGGTCTATCCATTGAAAAAATAATATCATTCTTGCTAGGGTTGTATACTTCCACAATTCCGCGACTATTTTTAACGTTAGTTAAACATTCGATAATATGGCAATTCAACATTATTTGTTCATTAACAAATACATTCCCGTTTTTAATATTAATCGGTAATTTAATTAATTTCCGGCTGGTATAACTTCTTCATACAAGTTCGCATTACGTGAATCATAAATCTGAATAGGGTTGGTCGCATAACTTGTACTTAAAGACTTTGTTTTAAAATCAATTATAGCTTCCCATTTATCTAATAAATCCGACCCTATTAAACCGTCGAAGTAATCGTGAAATTTATAAATAAAGAAAGTAACATCACTATTGTCATTGAATTCTGAGAAACACGGCACCGTTATCGAATAGTCGCTTCGGGTTACCGCATGTACATTACTCACTTTAAATGGATCGTAATTTAATTTAATATTATTGTAATAATTACTTACAGAGTCAGGCCTTAAAAACGATTGGTTTGCTCCGGTATCTATTAATAATTTTAATGGAGGGTTGTCTGTCTGTATGTAAGGAAGTTGTCTCTGAGTTTGTAGATTTACTTCTATTTTAGCTTGTCGGATCTGAAAGGCTTCGGAAAATTTTGCCCACTAGTGGGACTAGGAGTGCGGTTTGATTCATTAACCTCACTATTATTCTCATAACTAATTTCGCCTTGTTCTTGAATAATTTGAGGGTCTACAAAATCGGTACAGTAAAATTCGGGGTATTCTATATTATCGTAATAATCGTTATAATAATAGTCATATGCATTATCGTAATTACAACAGTCATTAAAATTCATTTCTCTCGATTTAAAGTAGTTATTAGGGGGAGGATTACCTAATTTTGACCAATCATGACCTCTAATAGTCGGGGGTAAATTTCTAGAAACAAAATTACTAACACCACTCATTGGGCGAACTTGTTGCGAACTAGACTGCGGAGTAGTATATGTATTATTACGCTGTGGCATTCAGAACGCGTTATAAGTATTATAATTAGGTGGCACAGCCCTGAACATTTGTTGTGTACGGGATGGACCGGGTTGATTATAGATATTATTATTAATTGGTCTCCACTGAGGTCCCTGATGTTGCAACATAGGCCTGGAAGGGTTGGCTATAGGCATATTAAATGAAAATTTTGGCGGAACCATGTTAAAGCTATGAGGAGGCTGATTTAATAATTTATGTTGAGTAAAAGGTTGCGACTTCTTATCTAAACTATAATTATCATTTTTAGATTGTAAGTACAAGGTATTTTGCTCCTCGTGTACGTATTCTAACGCCTTTTCTATTGATATAGGGCGCATACACCGAATACGGGCGCCTAAGGGGTCTTTTAAGCCTCTTAAATATGCCTGTAATGTTAACTTTTTGTATAGATCTCGCTTAGCATCAATGGTAGTCTGAATATTTTCGTGTAAAGAAACATATGTCATTATGGTACTAAAAAGTGTCTGGCATCTCTCATAAAATTCCTGGGGTGTTCCCGACCCCTGTGTTAACAATGCCAGGTCGTTATATAGCGCTGTTTCGGTGCGCTGATCGGCGAAGTTATTTATCAAAGCGCTACGGATACCTGCCCAATCTGATGGTATACCGTTCGCGTTTATTAATCGGGCGGCGGGCCCCGTAACTCTATTCAATATACCATTAATTAGAGCAAGTTCAGATAACTTAGTTGACGGATCTTTAACTATAATTTCTTCTACTAACTGGTCGCACAAATGAATAAATCGTGTAAGCACATTACAATTGCCATCAAATTCTGGCCCTAATCTAAGAGCTTTAAAAATTTGGTCCAAATCAGCCATATTAAATAAACTCAAACACGTATCTGAATTAAATTTATAATTTAATATTAATTCCCTATTTGAATCGTGATACCTATTCCTATTTTTACTAAATTCAACTAACCTAGGGTTTCTCAATTTCCTAGTATAGGAAATGGTGACAAAACTATATAAAATATAACACTTAAAAGGCTAGGATGGGAGAGCAACACATTAAAACGATTTTAATGTACTCACAATATCTGCATTCTGGTCTTCTTGCTGTATCGATGGCTGGATACTCCCGCTGCCGTCCTGACGTGTAAGTTCGGATCCTCGAACGCGGCTTGAAAACCACAGGAACAGCTCCACAGGGTCTGGTCTTCAATGGTGGAAGATGCCTTGCAGTGCAGTATCCTCGAGCATCCTACCGACTGCGCCAATTAAGTCAGGCCGACAGGCAGGACTCAAAAAAAAACCGATGTTGCTGAAGCAGAAATTTATTAATTAATTACAATTATTAATTACAACTAAATAGGTGACAATTGTTCGATGTTAGAATCAAAAGTGATACAATTTATGGAATAAAAGCGGAACGTAGCTCGTTCTCACGCGTCACTACTTGCGGAGTCAACATTGCTTCATTGTTGCCGGGCTGATGCAATCCTCGTTGTTAAATATAATGTACTTTACTTAATCTGCACATTCCATGTATAGTGCGTACTTAACAAATTTCTTTAAAAAGAGTTGCAACCGAAGTTATCGTTTCCATATCTATCTTGTACATGATATATTCTGGTAAACCCATAATAATTAAGTTAATCAATGTTTGGATATCAATCTTATTATTTATTTCCAATAACAGTCTTTCCTTTTTTGTGGCATATTCAATTATTGAACCTCCTTGGAATTTGAAATTAAATGCATATTTCACATGTGACCAACCTTTACTTCCATATGTTTCACAAAAATTCGATTTCCATATCTCCCATCTAGTATTTATAGTACACTTTATTAACATACTTGTGTACCAGTCTAAGCACTGTTTTTCTAGTAAATACTTCAAAGTCTCAATTTTTTCTTCATCTTTGAATATCTTGAAACGTGTACATTCATTCTCAAATTCATTAATCCATTGATTAACATTCAAAGTTTTACCTGAAAATTTTTCTATCAAAAATCTCTCCGCTATTTTTCCAAGATTTTTAATTTCAGCACAAACACTAGCATTATGTGGAGAAAGCTTAGTATCGATTTATATTTCATCTAGGTATTGATCACTAAATTGTATGTTTTCACCTTCATCTAGGTATGTTTTTTTTAAGTCCTGGGTTCCATATTTTTTTGGGATCCATATTTTTCGTTTTTGATATCTTTTCTTTAGTGAATTTTTGATTTTGGTGTAATAAACAGTAGCAGTGATAGCAGTGTGTTTACCTGCAGGCTTCAAATCCTCAGGTATTTCGAACAAATGGCCATCGGGTGTTTCAATAGAGGTTATGCATATAACATTTGTTTTTCCGTCAGCTGCAGCCAATACCTCAAATAAATTGCAGTAAATTGCAGTTTTTATTAGTCAATTTAGTCAATTCTGTGAGAACTCTCAACAAATTAAACTATGTGTTGCTCTGTAAAACAAAGTTTTATTTATTTTTATAACTTTTACACTAGGAAAATACAAATACACAACTACAATTACCTGTAAAACAAAGAAACGACATTTAAAGTTACTTTGTCGATCTCTTTTCATTACTTAACATAATCTTCAATTCACTTTTATTTTTATCACTGTAAATCTGGGGCCATTTTGTCTTTACCATTAAATCTTATTTTCCTAACCACTAACGCCATCTATCTAATCAACATCAACAATAGTAAAGCGCGCCCAAATTCGAACTACTAAAGAAAGCAATTCAATGGTATTTCCTTGCATATATATATATATATATATATATGTATATCTATCTATCTCTTAATGACTAGTTTAAACTACTATTAATACTACTATTACTATTTAGATTTATTTCCAAGCTGTTTTTATTTATACAAGTATCTGAATGCTGTTCAATAGAAACATTTGTAGCCAAATTATTGGCTGTTATAATAAAATAAAATAATAGCGATGAAGCTACCTGTCTTTTAATATATGGAGATAACCTAATAGTAGTAGTAGTAATACCTACCATTAGTCAAATTATAAAAGATACTAACATTAGTGTTAGTGTCAATCACATGAAATTTGTCATTATACAAACATAAATTATATATCAGTAAATTTATCTTATATCTAATTTTATTTTCGGCCTGTGGCAAACCTTGATTATAGGGTAATGAAAACCAGACAATTTTATTGACATCTAAGTTACTTATAGTTTCAAAACATTTTTTAAATTCCAAATTATTCATATTATCTCTATTTCCTACAAAAAATATATTTGTTGACTTAGTAAATTGTTTACTTGAATTCTAATTTGTCTAGTAATATTTATTAAATTGTTGTCAGGTGAACAGCTATTGAATACATTTTGTTTTTTCAAAATAAGAATTTAGTACAGATCCCATTCCTTTTCCAATATTATCGCTAAACATATAAGTGTCATATAGAGGAGTTAATTTGAGGGAACCATTATTATTAGAAACAGGGATATCAACCTTGTCACACAATGACACAGGGGTTTTAAGTTGCAGTTGACCAACTGAGAAGCGTTGCCAATTAACTCTTCATACAAGCTGTGAGTGTAAATGCTAGTTGAGTTATGAGCGTCCTCTTCCAGCTCCAAGATTTGTTAGTGGGCATCTCTCAGCTCCAGCTCCAGGATGTCGGTACGCCGAAGGGCCTACTCATACTCAAGACCACACTCATCAAACCTAGCCACTAACTGTAGTCTGTTACGCTCCTCTTCAACATCCTTATATTTAACATGTAACTTAGAAAGTTCCATTTTTAATTTGTCATTATTCTTTAAAATATCTAATAGTTCCCTCTCAATAGCATCTCTTTCATTGTTTATAATGTATACATTTTACATACTGCCCACTCTAAAAGAAGAAAAGATACAGATAAAAGAAAAGATACATATTAGATGAAAAAAATACAGATTAATATTAATTTAAAAGTTTCAGTCCGACTTGACGACCGATCACTCACTATCACTCACGCTCGGAATTTCGAGCCTAACGGATCGCTGAGTAGCTGTCGGCGATGTTACTGTAACTTTGTCGACACTTAATTTTGAGGTACGTATCCCACTGTGGGCGTCCGTGAAGTTTTCTGTTGAGGGTGCGGCGCCGCGTCAGTCCTAAATACCACCGGAGCGGCTGCTGCCACCGCAGCGACGCTCCACACGCGTCTCATTTTTCGCCAGCGATGCACGAGGTAGTAAGAAACCAATAGACCTAGTATTGCTATTATACCATACAACACCGAGTATTGGTGTATGTCTTCTGGCCAACGCATATATCTGTCAACTGCTGTAAGACAGTACTTGTATTCATTCGACATTGGCAGTGGTCCTACAAGATCTATATGTACATGACTAAATCTATTCGATGGAGGAACAAATGCATGTACTGGTGATTGTGTATGTCGGACAATCTTAGACCGTTGGCATGAGAGACAATTGTGAGTCCAAATCTTGCAATCTTTCTTAATGTTCGGCCATACGTATTTATGAGTCATCATTTTAACAGTCGCTTTGATTCCTGGTTGACTCAATCCATGTATACAGTTAAAAACTTGTCTTCGGAAAGGTGACGTTAGGTATAATCTAGGCCAGTGGTCGGCAAACTTATTAGTCAAAGAGCCAAATATGAACAATACAACAATTAAAAAAAAATTGGGAGCCAAATCTACTTGTTTAGTAAACGTTTATTAAACTAAATAGTAGTACACTAAATAAAACTAAATTTCATACTTAATAAACATTTATTAATGCAAACAATGGGCTTATATCTCTTTGGAAAGTTTGAGTAAGTCAGGTTTGTATTGTGTAATTTTTAATTTTAAGAATGGTTCCACGTTCTCATCAATAAGACGACTTCTCAGTTTACTCTTTATAATATTCATACTTAAAAAAGCTTCTTCGCATATACATGTAGAACCGAAAAGGGAAAGAACAGCAAAAGCGAGCTTTTTCAGCTGATATTAAGATTCAGGAATAGTATTCCAAGCGTTGAAAATGATCATGTCTTTCTTCTCCAGGTCAATCAAAGCGGACCACTTGCGTTGTGAACTAAGAGTACATTTTTTCTTCTCCAATATTTCCAATTCAAAACAAAGACGTTCGAATTTAGAGCTCTATATTTCCTTACTTTTTAAATCCAGCAATTGTATTTCAAAAGTACCAATATCAATTTCAAAAGAGAAAATTTCAACTCTGTTATCGTAGTAGAATTAAGAGGATTTTTCACAAATGCTAAAGTTTCTCTGCTGTTGTTAAATACCTGAAACCTGCTGAGAAATGCTTTCCTCATGTTTAAAATTATTGTTTTAAAATGATGTTTATCAATGGAATTATTTTCTTGGCGATACTTCAGGAGGCTCGAACGTGAAACAATTTTTCCCTTTAAAAATCTTGAGCAAAAATGGATAATTTGTTTTGATGAATGTTATTACATCTTCTATTTTTTTTTTTTTTTTTTTTTTTTTTTTTTTTTTTTTTTTTTTTTTTTTTTGTCTGTCTATGCTGTTAGCCCTGTTGGCTATTACAGCGTCACCGGGGGAATGGGTGGGTCAGGAGACCCACCCTTAAAAAGGGGGGGCCAGATGGGCCCCCATGGGGAACGACGTCCCGAGGGCGTCTCAGATTGAGACACGGACCTCGGCTCGGGGCGTCGTTAGTCAGGAGGGAAGCTAAGGAAATTTGGACACTAGCGTCCTCCGACGGCAGAACGCCGGAGCAACGGAGCACTTACTCAGTTGGGACCTCGTCTATACCGGTACAGACGGTGTGTGTCTGTGTGTTGTGTGGTGTCAATTATGCCTACGCGTACACGTTATTACCTACTGTGAACGCGTCGTCGGGGTCAACGAGTACCGACTTGGGTCTTCTTTTTCTGACTAAAGTAGTCTTACGTGGTCTATACTCTGCGGCGTCAGCCACCAGTGGGTTCGGGTGTCGCTCAGCACGTTCAAAGTACTTTTGGGAAAGCCCCTTGAAGTACTGAGCGATGGTCGGAAGGTTCAAGTCTCTATGGAGATCGATGTTGCGTACGAACCACGGCGCCCCGGTTGCAATCCGTGTAAACCTGTTCTGAATCACCTGAAGGGGTTTCAGATTAGCGTGCGCAAAAGCGGGACTCGCATAGGACATGACGGAACGTATGCAAGCTTTGTAAAGTGTCACCTTATTGCGAAGGGACATTTTACTCCGCTTGCCTAACAGCGGATATAAACGACCTAATATGTAGGCCGCTCTGCTACGAACGGTCCTAATATGCGCAGTGAAAACTAACTTTCTATCTAACGTTACTCCTAGGTATTTTGCCTCGTCTTTCCAAGGTATCGGTTTATCAAAGAGTTTGATTCGCGGGAGGATCCTTGGGGGGCCCCGTTCGAAGAGCACCGAAACGCTCTTCTCAGGGTTTACCTCGATCCGCCATTTCCGCAGCCAACTCTCAAGGGAGTCGACTGCGGATTGGAGACGTTGGTATATCTCCCAGTGATCCTTAGAGGACGTGTAAAGCGCGGTATCGTCCGCGTACATGGCAAGGTGCACTTTAGATCGCGGTCTAGGAATATCGCTAGCGTAGATGGAATAGAGGATGGGCGAGAGAACTGAACCCTGGGGAACACCCGCCCTGATGGGGCGGGGGGTTGACAAGACGCCTCCCACTCTGTAGCGAAAGGAGCGATTCGTCAGGTAGTCCCGTATGATGAGTACGAGTCTGTCCGACACCTTGAACTGGTATAACTTGTACACCAGTCCATTGTGCCAGACCCTGTCGAACGCCTTAGCTACATCGAGGAAGAGCGCTCCTGTCCTATGCTTCTTGGCCCTCACAGTGGCCCCTATCAGTATGTGCTCCGTGAGGCGTTGCACCTGATGGGAACATGAATGGTTGGCTCTAAAGCCGAACTGCTCATTTGGGATGATTTTGAGTCTCTCGACTTCCGATCTAAGTCTACAGAGGATGATTCTCTCATATACTTTCCCTAAAGAACTAAGAAGACTAATGGGACGGTAACTACTAGGCAGATGCCGGGGTTTGCCCGGCTTATGGAACCCTATCACTATGGCCTCTTTCCACTGGGCCGGAAACGAGCAACCGGCCAGTAGAGCGTTAAAAATGGTAACCAATAGGTAAATTAAAGGAGGCGGAAGAAGCTTTATCACTCTGTTAGTGATCCTATCGGGACCTGGCGATTTCTTGACGTGAAGCGCCCTAACTATGGACGTCACCTCGTCTAGGTTCGTTTCCTCGATTGGCGGACCAGCCGGTGGCTGAGAACACATTATATTGACCGATTTGTCGACTATTTCGACATGATCGCGATCAACGGATTGAGCAGACAGACGGCACTGGCTCTCTAGACTGTCGGCTAAGCACTCAGCTTTGTCAGAGTCGTCAAACGCGATGGCGGAGTTAGGTCCAACCAAGGGAGGCATATCTGAGACAGTGTCCGCCTTCAACGCTCTCTGCAACCGCCAGAATGCCTGGTGTGTTGGAGAGAGCGTCGCAAGCGTCCTATCCCAGCCGCTATCTCTGAAGTCGTCGAGAGCTTGTCTCGACTCCCTCTGAAGACGGCGCAGCCTCCGTCGGTTGTCATCTGTCGGGTATCGGTCATGGGCTCTAATCGCGGCGTTTTTACGGGTGATGAGGAGTCTAATGTCCGGAGGGAGTGCTCGGTAACCCTCGAAGTTCACTCGGACCTCCCTCGAGGACTTTCCTATGCTGTCTACCAAATGTTCTGTGAAGTTAGTCGCGGCTGAGACAGCGTCCTCGACCGATGTAAGCTGGTCAGGAATTTTGTCGAGGTGCGCTGGTACGGGGGAATGGAGTTGCTCTCGAAGCTTCGTCCAGTTAATAATTGTTTTGGTCGCGGGTTCCCTAAGGGGAGGAAGTCCTAGCTGAAATAGGACCGGTCGATGGTCAGAGTCTAGCTCGGATAGCGTCTCGATAGAACGTAACTGGAGTGTCACGCCCTTCAAGAGTACTATGTCGAGCACGTCGGGTCTGTCATGTCGGAAGTCTGTGTCGCAGTATCGCGTGGGACTCAAAGGCGCGGTGATCTCGAAGTCGAGACCAGCCTTGTAACTTAGCCTATCAAGGAGATTTCCTCTACTGTTTGCGACAGTAGAGTTCCAGCGGGGATGTTTGCAATTTAGGTCGCCGGCCAGAATGGTTGCGTTACCTAATTGGAGTAAGGACTTAAGGTCCCTCTCAACTAAGGCTTTATTGGGAGAAAGATAGACGGATGCTAGTACGATCGACTGATGGCCGGTCATACCCACCTGACATAATGACGCTTCTACGTTGACTAGTTGGGGCGGATCGAGCGGAGTGCAATGAAGAGACCTTCTGTAATAGATGATGGTTCCCCCCTTCGCGGTTGCCCTATCGTTCCTAACGAGACGGTAATTTGCGATGCGCGGATCACGATTACACGGCTTCAGAAAGGTCTCTTGTACTAACAGGACGTCTATCTGGTGCGTGACCACGAAGTCGCGCACTAGATCTATCTGCTTAAGTAGCCCGTTCGCGTTGAATGTAGCGACAGTCAGAGAGCGAGGTTTTACCCTTCCACGCGATGTCATCATGTTGACATCGTGTGTTCGTATATCGATTTGATTAGGACGGCGTGCTTGAGGAGCACTTCCATCCTCGCGGGAGGGTTCCGCGCGGAATCCCTCATTTCATTTGAAAAGACTAGGAGCTCTTCGATGTCTATTACACCGAAGAGGCTCGTGACGCACGCGAGCGAACTCGCAACTCCGTCGGTGGAGTTTCGAACCGGCGGCGGCGGCAACGACTGGGGGACGGGCTGTGGGATAATCCTCGGAGGCTTCACCCAAGCGTTCGCGATCGCGTTCGCGGGTGCCTGAGGGGCCTGGGATGCCTGAGGGGCCGCGGGCCTCCCAGGGGCTAGAGGAGCCCATGGAGGCTGTGCGAACCGAGGAGGATGCCTTGCCGGCTGTGTCCTGCGCGGCGCTTTGGGGCACCCGCGATAATTCGCAGGATGGCCCTTCTGTCCGCACAGGACGCAGCTGGGAGGATCCTCAGGGACCGGTCCCTTCCGCGAACAGTCGGCTGTCGCGTGGTCGTCCAGGCACTTGACGCACCTTGGACGCGCGTGACAAAAACGTTGGGAATGCCCATAGAGCTGGCAGCGATGACACTGACCAGGAAAACCGCGACCACGTGGAGGTTCGACCCTAAGGCCGGAGAGTTGGCAGACTGCCTTAACGTTAAAAATTTGCTTTCCTTCCGGGGAAAGCTCGAGATGGACGAGAACAAGATCGAACGGGACCCTAGTGGTCGCTCGGTACATGCGGTGCACCGAGATGACGGGGAAGGATTGGGACTTAAGGTCCTCGAAAATCCGCTCAGTAGTGAGCTCCACGGGGAGCCCTCGGATGACCACCGTTAAGCGGCGTTCATCCTCTAGCGCGTAGGTGTGGTATCCGTAACCACGTTCGCGGAGGAGACGAGTCAGACCACGGTGGTCCGACGAAGACGCGGTTTGAACGCGGATACCGTCGGCGGTATTTCGGGCGGACGTGAAATGGAGCTTGTGCTCCGTCATAAGTGCGGACAGAGTGTCCCACTTAGACTTGTCCCTTATGTAAAGCGGCGGCGGCGCGGGGGACTTCCGTGGCGCTGAAGGCGCAGGCGCTGAAGGTGCCTCCGCGGGCGCTGAAGGCGCGGACGACGGCGACGCGGACGCGGGCGCTTCGGGCGCGATCGGCGCGCGTTCGCGAGTCGGGCCCGGGCCCGAAGAACGGTCGGGCGACGCGGGTTCGCTACTAGCGGGTTTTGAGGCCCGTTTTCGCGGGACGTTCGAGGAGAGCGCTTTCGTCGCCTTCCTCTTGGCCGATTTGGTCTGCACGGTCGTGAAACCGTCGTCCTCGTCAGCGTCCGAGGAAGGGGACGAACTCCCCGACTCGGAATCCGAGGCCGTCTGCTCCGTAAGAGTGGCGGCCTCGACCTCCATGTCGGAGGTGCTCTCGGTCACGACCGCGGCGCGCGAGGTCGAGGGCGGGGACTCGATGCCTAACAAGACAGAGTAGCGCAGGCATAATTGAGGCGCAATTCCGTGGACCCAACCATAGAACTGCGACTTGGACAGATCTTCGGGTTCCGCCGCGGATTTGAGGTCCATGGTGGAGCCCGGAGATATGAGCCGTCCTCCCTGCGTGAGCAGGGAGGCGAGTGCCTAACGTGAACCCTATCGAATCTCTGTCAGTAGGTGACAGAGGTGTGCCTAATACCCTAACGACTGTGTACTTACACGACGCAGGCTATTACGACGAAGTCTTTGAATTGCGTTTCGTACCCTAACTAGGGCGACGTCGGACTTGTTGGACCCCTATGCAGGCTCGCCGGCCCGCAGGTGTGCTTGCGGCGATGACTCACACACAAACACAATCACACCGCTGGCTTGCACACAATGGAGGTCGTTATCTTGACTGGCGCAGGTGTACGAACGGTCGGTGCAGGTGGTCGGTGCAGGTGGCTGGGCGGTCAGCGTGACGGCCCAGGTAGGTGGCGCGGATAGGCGGAGCAGGTAAGAGGGACATGTGTCCCGGTCGACTGCTCAACGGTGAATGTGTACATCTTCTAACATCGAAAAAATTAAGTTGCCTTCCTCTTGTAGTTTACGATTAAGCTGATTTAGATGAGACGTAACGTCTACCATGAAATAAAAGTTTTCGTCTGTTAGTTCTGGTTAGTGAATACCCTTCTCAAAGGAAAATGCTTTAATTTAAATAATAATTTAAACGTTCCCTCTTGATAACCAACGTACCTTGTTATGAAGCAGAAGATCAGCGTACTCACTTTTCATTTCAAATAATAATTCTTTGAATTGACTGTGATTAAGGGCTTTAGCTAAAATGAAGTTGATAATAGTAATCACTAATTCCATAACTTTACAAAATTCATCCGGAAATGTTTGCGCATAAAGCGCTTCTTGGTGAATGATACAATGGTATACAAGTATCACGTGATTATTTTTTGCGTACCATTTATGTCACAAGACTCGTCAACTGCTATTGATAAAGCTGAAACCAATTTCAGATCTTCGATATAATGGTAACTCTTAAATTCTTTTTAGAATATCTGCTTTGTTCTTAAAATCCCAAAATAGCTCTTCAGATTCATTTATAAAACATTTTTTTA
Organism: Napeogenes inachia; assembly: GCA_959347355.1. NCBI lineage: Eukaryota > Metazoa > Arthropoda > Insecta > Lepidoptera > Nymphalidae > Napeogenes > Napeogenes inachia. Next base: position 2,053,302 of record OY365794.1, read on the forward strand.
TGTATTTGCCATCTGTGTACGGTTTTCCTCTCTTAGCATTCTCTTAACTAAAAACAAAACTTGCCTTATTAATATTTCTAGAAGATTGCATCTAGTTATTAAACACAGAAGTTGACGACTCTTGGGTCTTCTGAAGTTCCTCAACTGCTTTCTTCCTTGCATTACCGGGAGGATAGTACTAAATGACGCGTGTTTTTTTTGTAAAGTGTCTCTTTAAATTTGACTTCTTGTTATGGACGAAATTCTCCTTCCAAATAAGACATGTCGGAAGTCCTTTCAAGTTTTGATTAAACGCAAAGTTCTCGGTCCACTCAACTTTAAAGTGGCGGTTTTCATCTTCCGTTTTTCTTTGCTTTTTTTGGTAGCCATGGTAATTGATGAACCTTTAAAAATATTCCAAAAAATATTGACAAATACAACAACTTTTTAATAAGACAGGACAACGGCAGACACGGTAATTAAGACAAAACTGTTTACACTGCAACTGCTGGTCTGTGATGCCAATTTGCCCCCAGTACTTTAGAAGAAGTATGCGCGCACATGCTTGTGGTAACTTTTGTATTACACCGGAGTATGCCGAAAATATTCGAACAATTTCAGCCGGTATCTGGTACATGGTTTGCGTTTAAGTTTACGAAAACTAATGAAATTATACTCGATGTTCGTTACATATTTTTAGAACAATATAAAACTTTAATTATCTTTCTATATTTTAACTTATACATGTTCTCGATTTCTAGAAGAATTAAAATAAGATGTAATTTTTTTCTTACAAAGTTTTTTTTTATTTGAAAATATGATTGCGTCTTCTGTAGATATTTGAACCAGAGCCGCACTTAAGGAGCCAAAGAGCCAAGCCACATGCGGCTCTGGAGCCGCACTTTGCCGACCACTGATCTAGGCGATGGGCCAGATATGTCACAATATAACATCTCACTGGCACCAGGTACTTCCATTCTTTGTAACTTCAAAGATGATTTGTTTTGTAACAACTGGCGAAGCTCATCGTCACCTTGCTGTGAAACTGCTAAAGCATCTAAATCTATTATATTGATATTAATCTATTGATTGAGATAGTTTCAGTACGGGAAAGAGCGTCAGCGACTACGTTGTTTTTTCCAGAAATATGCTGAATATTTGTCGTTAATTGCGATACAAAATCAAAGTAGCGATATTGTCTGGGTGAGCAAATTTCTGAAGCCTTTTTGAAGGCTGGTACAAACCTTTTTGAAGGCTTGTGATCCGTGTAGATGATGAACATCTTACCTTCTATTACATGTCGAAAATATTTGACACTTTCATATATAGCCAGGAACTCTCTGTCAAATGGGCTGTATTTTCTTTGTGCCTGACTTAGCTTCTTTGAGAAGAATCCAAGTGGTTTCCAACCAGATTTTTCTTTCAGCTGTAGTATAGCGCCGACCGATCACGTTGTCTGAGGCATCTGTACACAATATCAAATCCGTAGATGGTTCGGGATGTGCTAAAAGTGTGGCATCAGCTAGACTATTTTTACAGTCGGTAAATGATTGTTGCAGTTCTGCTGACCACTGTATGAGTGTACTAGGCTTAATGTGTGGACCAGACAAAAGCTTGTGTAGTGGAGCCTGTAGTTTCGCTGCCTTAGGTATGAAACGTCTGTAAAAGTTATCATACCTAGAAACCTACGAAGGTTCCTGATTGTCTTTGGCTGTGGAAAATTTTGTATGGCTGTTACTTTCTCAGGAAGCGGCTTAGTATCTGTAGAAGATACGGTGTAGCCTAGAAAATCAAATTGAGACTCACCAAACACGCTTTAGAAGTGTTTATAATTACTCCATGATCTTGAAGTCGTTGAAAAACTAATTTCAAATGTTCCAGGTGCTGCGATTCTCCCTGAGATGCTATTAATATGTCATCAATATAAGGATAGCAGAATTCCAGGTCTTTGAGAATATCGTCCATGAACCGCTGGAATGTTTGAGCCGCGTTGCGAAGTCCGAAGCTCATGAAGGGGAACTCAAACATTCCAAACGGGGTTGTAATAGCGGTTTTAGGTATGTCCTCTGGGTTAACCGGTATGTGATGATACGCTCTAATCAGATCAATTTTACTAAATATATTACAGCCAAGAAGATTATAAGAAAATCTGCTATGTGCCGAACAGGATACCGATCTGGTATGGTACGGGCGTTCAGTGCGCGGTAGTCACCGCATGGTCCCCATTCATTTTTTTTCTTAGGTACCAAGTGCAATGCAGACGACCATGGGCTATCAGATGTTCTAGCTATGCCTACTCTTACCATTTCTTCAAACTCTTTCATGGCAATACGGAGTCGGTCTGGTGCCAATCTTCGAGGACGGCTAAACACAGGCTGCCTAGCAGTGGTGCGAATGTAGTGCACTGTGTTATGTATTATCTTGCGCGCAGATGTGTCACCAGCGGGACGAGTGATGTCCGGGAACTGTGAGAGCAAGCTGTGATAAGGCGATGAACCAGAAACAGATTTTATATGGCATATGGAAGCTGATGCGGGTCTAGCTATAGCACTTAATGACGTTATGCTGTCCACTAAGCGATGGTGTCTGGCGTCCACCAATAGATTAATAATAATAAATAATAAATATTCTTTATTGTACACCCAGAAAAAACAATAACAAAAAATAAAAATAAAACAGAGAAAATGTACAAATTTGGCGAAAATGTAAAAAATGTATAATGCGATAAAAAGTCAATTCCTATTATTGGTTTAGTAACGTCGGCAATAACGAATCGCCAGGTAAACGCACGCCTGAGACCAAAATCTAGGGATAGATTTATCCAACCGTATGTATTTATCACTGAACCGTTAGCTGCGAAAAGTTTATAATCAGTTCTGAAACATTGTCTATCACGAATAAGTTTATACGGATAAACACATGAGTCTGAACCTGTATCCACTAAATATTAAACTTTAGTCTTACGGTCTGTGATGAAAACACGGCCCCCAGCAATACTATCGCATTCGTGTGTTGCCGCTTTCACTGACTGCTTTGTCCTTTTCCCTGTTTAAACGTACACGGTTCACGACACTTTGTTGATGCATTGCCGAACCATCGATGATACCAGCAATGCCCCGGGCCAGCCCTGGAGCGGCTCCGGGACCGTTGACGCCAGTGTGGAGAATGCGCTCGACCTCTCGAGCGCGACCGGGAACGATCAGCAGACAATGCAGCTACTTGTTGCGTGAGGTCATCGATGCGACGAGTAAGTTGTTCGATTGCAGACGTTGGACACGAAACTGACGATGTAGGCATCACTGTAGATGCGGCAGCCATCTGAGCATTGGGCTGGATGGTTATCTCATGGATTTTATCCACTATCTGTGCTACCGTATCCAACGGAAGGTCCTCTTGTGCTGCCATTATCGCTTGCATATGCGCGGGCAGACGACTAGTCCACAGCGATCGTATGAAATCGTCCGGTACTTCCGAACCTGCCAGGCTACGCAGGTGTTGCAGGAACTGGGACGGTTTCCGATCCCCTAGCTCCTCCAAAGTCAACAGCTGCCTCACCCGTTATTCTTGCGACGCCGAAAGACTACTTAGACTAATAAGTTCGGACTTTATTTTATCGTACTTATTTTCCGCCAGTGGTGTATTTATAATGTCTTTCACCTCACTCACGTATTTTTAATCTAAGTTTGCGATTACGTGGTAAAATTTGGTTATATCGTCGGTTATATTCGAAAGCACGAACTGGCTGTCTAATTGGGCGAACCATAACGCCGGTTCGTTAGCCCAAAATGGCGGCATTTTTACACTAACGCAGCACACTTCATTAGCAACGTCTTTTACATCGGAGTTAGCCATTATCGCGATCTATCTATACTATATACACTGTGAGTGTTCGCGGGGTCACCACTATAGCGTTATTAGCTACACTTAGAAGGTTTTAGCGGAATAAATAAAAGAGTTCTTTAGACGAACACTAGACAATTTTTTTGCACACTATACAGAAGGAGGAAGTACAGAATTACAAGCACAGTAGTTAGCATAGAGAAGAAGCACAAGCACTTAGGTTTACACAAATTAACTAAAGTCTAGATTTGATATATTTATAATGGCTATCCGCGCGCGCAGCCTATCGGCGTCGGTACGTAATACAGACTGACGTGTCGGAGAAAACCGAACGCGCACGAAGTACATTCGGATGTTGTCGTGGCGGTTGCGCACTCGTAGATTCCGAATTATAGTAGTAGACGCCACAATGATTTAAATCTTTTTTGCTTATCTCTTCGAGGGCCGTAAATTTGGCCTCTAAAAAAATCATAAGCTCGTTTAGTGAAGGCAAGTCGCGTGGTGACTTACGGTTCTCTTTGTAATCGTTATAAGAAAAAGGATCTAATTTTTTGCAAATTAAATGTACTAATATAGGATCCCATGAAGAGATGTGGGCCCCTAAATTTTGTATAGCTTTTGTATAGCATTCCATGCTAGTTTCGTAAGCTGTTTACTTTTGAACTGTATGTTGATTTAAAAAGGTCTGTAAATTTTTTATAAATAAGAGTTGAGTATTATTATACCTACGGGTTAACAAATCCCACGCAGTATCATAATTATCCGCAGATATATTGAGATGCTGTACTAACCTCTCCGCTTCCCCCTTCAACTTCCCCTTAAGATGTTGCATTTTTTGATACTTAGCTAAACAGTTATTATTATGAATTGTTTCATTAAATAAATCAAAGAAGGTAGGCCATTGAATATAGTTGCCTGTGAAAACCGGAATATCGATTTTAGGGATTGATTGTTGAAGATGGGAACCGGCTGACAATTTTTGATATGTTAATCTCCTTATATCTTTGTATTTTTTCTCATAATAGCTAAATTCACCATTATATTGTAGGTCGGAACCCTGACAAATATCATCGATTTTGAGGTGAAATTTGTCGATGGCATCCTAACGCGTCTGCAGATTGCGAATCTCATCTTCCAGCTCATACTTATCTATTACAATATCTAAATTTATATTCTTTATTTGTCTCGACAAAACTAAACTGTGTTCGTTGTTGCGACAATAAACCAATAAGCTCTGTATGCGGTACGGATGCGGAAGCTGGCCGTTGGTGTAAGTCGCTCGACGCCGATGCAGGCAACAGACTGGACGTCCTGGAATGCCCGCCTGCGCCGCCTGGATTTCTGACTCTCGTTATCACCTTAAGGTCGGTGATCTGGCTACTAACGCCCGGTTTGTGTTCCAGCGGTGTAACAAACTGGTTGACGTTATCATAAAGCAAATCTTATTGTATAATTCTTTCGCTTGTTCATACTGACTCTCTTCGAAGTATGGCGAGTCGTCTCTAAAGGCCTCTAGGTTGTTGTCATTCGAAATGAATTCCGACCAGAGCTTGTCGATGGATTCGTGTCTGGCGTCCATATATTGACGTGTTTTGCGATTGCTAGGGTCTTTTCTAAATTTACGCGCAAATTCAAATCAGCTGTGGACCTCAGTGTTGCCACAGACCAAAAAAACATTTTAAATAATCATTTAAATTTATTGAGCAATGATAGTGACATTGATGTGGTAAGTTTAGGAAAAGACAAATTTATTATTATATTTTTATATTTGTATAAATTGTTATGTCAAATTAAATTTTATTTTGTTGGTAAATGCTATCAATTAGGTTCATATACAGGATGCAAAAACAACAAAAGAAGTCTTGTTAAATCTGGAACGAGCATTTGACGACAATGGATTGACACGGAAAGTTGCTGTGTTAAAAGATCTCATCACTACAACACTGGAAACCTCCAAGAGTGTCGAGGATTATGTTAACAAAATTATAACATCAGCACATGAATTAAGAAACATAGGATTGACTGTTAATGACGAATGGCTGGGCACATTCTGATGTAAGCAGGTTTACCGGAAATATACAAACCAATGATTATGGCTATAAAAATTTCAGGAGTAATACTCCTTGCTCATTGCAGATACTACTACAGAAAGTTCAGAGTTCAAAAACTACTGCCTTTTACTCAACTAAAAAGAAACATTTTGAGAAACAGAATTGTGAGAAACCTAAAACCCCAAGATGTTATAATTGTAACAAATTTGGTCACCTAAGTAAAAATTGTCGGACACAGAAGATAACTACAAGTAAAAGTGAAGATAAAGCTTTGTAGCAGCATTTACAGCTTCTAATGTAGCATCCGAAAGTGATAAATGGTATGTGGGCTTCAATGCACATTACCAACCGCACCGACTGGTGGCAATAATAGCGAAAATAGCGAATGGTGGTAATGTTAATAATGTGCATCCAGATGTATGATGTCAAAAGCCCACCAGTTTCAACCATCATTGTGGCCAATAATAACTCACTGCCTGTGAAAGGAATTAGAAAAATTGATCTAGTGCTACATGGTTATAATGAGAATAGAATACAGGTAAGAGATGTTTTGTACATACCTAAACTTGCTGGAAACTTACTTTCTGTTAATGCAATGGTCAGTAATGGCTGCAAAGTAAACTTTAATAAAAATAATTGTAAAATATTTACCACTAATGGAAGATTCCTATGTTCTGCTTTATTAGAAAATAACTTGTACACACTTAGTGTTGAGAGAGAAATAAATCCTAACCTTAGAATATCTGATATGATGATGTTGTCCTATGGCACCGACATTTAAATTTCCCAGATGTGAACCGATTACCAGAATGCACAGAAAGACTGAGCTTGACAGACAGAGTAAAACTACGTGTGACTTGTACCACCTGCTTACAAGGAAAACAGCAGAGACTGCCCTTCAACCACACAGGATCCAGAGCAACAGCACTACACGAGGTGATACATTCTGATTTATGTGGTCCCATTGAGACGCAGTCCCTTGGAGGTATGAGATATTTTATTACTTTTGTGGATGATTACTCCCGATTAGTCTCCGTATATTTCCATATAAAGTGCATGTTATTAGATGCAAAGTTACCTAAACCATTCTGGGCTGAGGCGACTGCTACTGCGGCATACATCATCAACCGATCGCCTACTACATCTTTAAATAAAAGAACTCGCTATGAACTGTGGACAGGCAAGCTGCCTGATTTATCCAACATTAAAATCTTTGGTTCCGAAGTCATGATGCAAGTTCCTAAGGAAAAGCGAAAGAAATGGGACCCGAAATCACAAATAATGATCTTTGTTGGTTATTCTGATAATACCAAAGAATATCGTCTTGCTGAACCTAAAACAAACAGAATCACGAAAAGTAGAGATGTTGAATTTTTGGAGAATGTTAAGAAGAATAATAATATACAGGGTTATTTGTAATTAGTTGAGCACCTTTTGCAGGCAGCCCCTCTACATCAATCCTAACAACATTTGTTCTACGACTTTTTAAAATTAATAGATTTAAAAAATTTGTTTTTCCCATACAAAATTTAATTATTGCCTCTGAACGTGCATTAAACTTGAGCAAAGAGAGGCCACGCAACTTGTCAAAATATCTGCCAAGGCCACGCGCATCGGGGCGCGGGGTGGCGGGGTGACGCAGCGGCGGCTATGCACGTTAGAACTTGATCATTTTCTAAGGTGTAATAAAAAATAGCATCATTTTCCACTTTTATTTATTAAAATATTTTCTACAATAGTCGAAACACATATTTTTGTATAATATCATTCTTACAAAATAAGCATTTATTATCTAATTACAATATTTACACCAATTAAAAAGGAATAAATTAATTGAAATATTGTCTGTTTAAGAATCTCATAAAAAAACGAAATCTCCAATAGACGTTGTCCACAAATTAAATGTCTCAATATTTTTATTTGGTTTATGAAATAAGGGCACTGTAATTTTTTCTGATCCTGCAAATATTTACGTTATTCTTAAAAAGTTTCCCACCTAGTAATAAGAACTACTTTTCTATGTTTAGAAAATTTGTAATACTTGATTACATTTATATTATTTATATTCACTAAAAATACTATCACTTTAAAATGTATGCAACTAGGTAGTTTGATCCCAAAATTATTTTAAATAGTAATTAATATAGCGTATTTTCTTTGAGAATTCGATAAATATTATTTTTACAAAACAATAACAATAACTTCTCTTTAACTTACTTTATACATATCATTTTATCTCGTTTGTTAATATTTAAATCATTACAATAAAACAATAGGTTACTTACGAATTTCTTTACGAAGTTCCTAGAAATTGCAGTCAGTCACAAATAGAAGCGTCGGTATACAGAAACAATCCAGGTAGTTAATATAAAATATCAGTAATACTACACACTTTCGTCACCATAAATCTCACGAGACAAATGAAATATCAATTATCAAATAACAAAGATAATAATATCAAATTACAAATTACAATAACTTTGGAATTTGGACACTTGGTACTGACACCAACTGTTGGTGTTACCATTAATTAAAAACATCACCGTAAAATAGTAACATTATTTAAAATGGCTCCATCTTGTGATCCCAAGCATAAACTTCATTCAGATATCCGACAAAATAAAATATTAAAAAACACCAGGAGGAATAATAGGAAGTTTATTTAAATTATAAGTTTAATATTTGAGCTTATTTTTTCTAAGTTATAACACCATGCTCGGTCCATGGTGTTAAAACATTGAATGAAGTTTTTTTTTGAGATCAAAGATGGAGCTATTTTAAATATTGTTATTTAATATTTTACAGTGATGTTTTTGAATTAATGGTAACACCAATTTCTCCAAAATTATTGTAATTTGACATTATTATTTTTGACAATGTGCGCAAAGCCTGCTATTGATAATTGAATATTCCGGTGGTGGTTGGTGAACAGTTAATTTTTAGGTGTGGTCTTTGTGTTGGATGCGAAGGGGACTACTTTGAACGGTATGTGCGTGATGTCCACCGGCATCCGCGAGATTTTAATTTAAGAGGTAATTTGTAATTATTTTTTTCATATTACCTAAGTAACTGTAAATGAGACATTGAATTATTATAAATGATTTGATTATTGTAAATTATTAGCTGATTCCACTTTTTAAATACGCCTGCATTAAACAATAAAAGTTTGGTTTAGTAACTTTTTAAAGGAATAATGTAGCCAGTCCTAAGCCTGATTAAGTATGAAGGGAAAGTGGATTCAGAGTGCGATCGAGTGCTTAGTAGGTAGGTATCGCGACGTTCTTTGGTCTTAGCAAACTTCTTTAAATTCATAAATTGAGGTGAAATGTAATAATCTGAATAAATTGTAAGATGTTATTAATTTCCTAGTAAATTTAATTTCAATTTGACCGGCTAAGAAAAAACGCGGGGAAGTTGTAATAGGTATTGTACATTCGGGTATAAAATTGTTTAATTGAAAAAAATAAAACTATCTTAGACACAATATTATTACAATATTATTCGACATAAAACAAAAAAAACGTTATTAGTAAGAAACACATAAGTACCATAAAAACAGACAAATGTACACAATCCACTTTAAAAATAATAACTTTAGGCTTCTTAACATGTTGGATCGTCACAAATAAAATTATTCTTCATAATTTCTTCGTCATGTTATAATCTTGAATTTATTTATTAGTTTTAATAGCACGTCCATAAAATCGTATTGTCCAGTATGTACCTAATTACAATTCATTATTTAATTATAAAACTGTAATCCGATAATTTTATTTTTTGGTTAATGTAAATTGTGTTTTGTAATCCACATACTTGTCATTTTGATTATTTAGTATTTCCATAGCAACATGGTGTAAAAGAGATGAAGCTATACGAAAAAAGCTGGCGCGCGCATTTAACAGTTTCTGACTTTCGCTAGACTGCCGCGACCTATACTTTAGATTGCTTACAAAACACAGAGTAATAAAAAATCGAGGGAGCAAAAATTTTTTTGTTTCGTTTATTCTGAGTTATTTATCAAGATTTTTTAAAAGTCGTAGAACAAATGTTGTTGGGATTGATGTAGAGAGGCTGCCTGCAAAAGGTGCTCAACTAATTAAAAATAACCCTGTATAAAGGGTGGTCCAGGTTCTATTATACAATGTGAAGTGTGAACTATTCCTTACTGTCATGTTATTTTCTATATTTTTTTTGACGTTTCTGATATTCAGTCTTTGGCAAAATTAACCATGAATAAGTACACGATTGAGCAACGCGTTAAGGTGGTTGAAACATTTTATGAAAATGGGCGTTCGATAAGAAACGCATTTCGTGCACTTCGTGATTTTTTCGGTCAGCATAATCGCCCAAATGAGCTGACAATTCGGAATATCGTCAATAAATTTCAGCAAACCGGGTCTGTGGAGGATGTGAAAACACCTGTGCATGCTCGTACAGCTCGTACTGTGGAAAATATTGCTATGGTTCGCGATAGTGTGGCTGAAGACTTGTCCACCTCGACTCGTCATCGTGCCCAACAATTGAACCTTTCACGCACGGTTTTCGGTTTTCGTCTGTCTGGATATTGTATAGAATGTTGGTTGTCGATTTATGTCAGTACATGTGTGGACAAAACTTTAAATAATCAGATTTTTTATTAAATTATAGTGAACTTTGTCGACATATGACAGTTTATTTAATTAAGGTAAGTCAAAAGTTATTATATTTTTCATATTGAAATGAGTTTGGACATTATATATGATAAGGAAAAGCTAAAAGTCCTTTTTATTTTGGCAACAGATTTGTTTATAACAACGAACTGGGGAGGTAGAAACAGATAATTCAGTTAAAGATCCATATCACAATATAGAACGTAAAAAAGTAAGAAAAAGGTCCTTCCTCATCGCCGCTCCCCATCATCATGTACTTCAAATTCTTGATTATCCAGTTTAAGTTCATCTTAATACAGAACAAGTGTATCCTTATCTAGCTTACCCATTTTGTTAAATACTGCAAACCAAGTAAGATATTCACGATTCACGAAGTCTGTCCATCAATTTTACAAGTATTAAATGCCGAAATCAACTCCGGGAACAAAATGTTTTGTTTTGCAGTTACCTCGGAATGATGTTTCAGTTTTTTACTCTAACTGCAAATTAAAGAACATGAATTTCACGATAAGCAAGTTGAAGGCAGAAAATACAGGACGAAAAAAGAATAACATTACTAATGTTATTTTTGTAAACCTATTGTAAATCAAACTATTACTCAATGCTACTTTTGGCAAGAGGGTAAAGGCTACCGAGGTGCAGATGAAATTGGTAGCAGCTTCCTTAAATTTATCAAAATAAAATTGCATTGTCATACCAACCATGAACCAACTTATTTAAATTTCTTTTCGGACAGTTGTTGCGGGCAGAACAAAAATAAATTTACAGTCGAGTTACATACGTATGCAGTCGTGAAATACATAAACTAAATTCGATTAGTTTTTAACTCGTCTAGGGTTAAAAAGTATGTTTATATTAGGTATAATATAATGCTGAGTTAGTGACAACCACAAGTTTTATATTTACAATTGTATTTTCCAAAATTTGTAATTTTAAAACTCTTTAATAAGACAATATTTTGTAAATTATTTACTTTTATTATCTCTAAAGTGTCACAAGTCAAAAAAAAATAATAATAATAATTTCTTTTAAAGCTACCTACCCGACAATTTGGTAGATCTTCATAAACCATTTAAACTTACTTAAAAACGTATAGCGCTAATTTTGATAGTTTTTGAGTTATGACCCGAAAATTTAAATTTTTGCTTAGTATAATTTTCAAACGCTATGTACTCGAAAGTTTGATTTTTTGACTTATGACACTATTTGAGCGGAGGTGCGATATACTAAAAGCCTAAGAGCCCGTGAACCACAGACCTTCGTTATTTTATAAAAGCTGAAAGTTCGTCAGCGCACACTACTAACACAGGTAAGGACGATGGAGGATTTAGAATATTACCTATTAGAAATTACGTCATTCGTTGCCAGACGCTTAATACCTTGGCAACCTCTTGCCAGACACCCTTAATGTTGAGGAAATTTTAACCTTACGTTATAGTATAAAGCTGTTTTTATCTATACTAATATTATAAAGAGGAAAGGTTTGATTATTTTTTTGTATGTTTGAAATGAATAGGCTCCGAAACTACTGGACCGATTTCAAAAATTCTTTCACCGTTGGCAAGCTACACTATTCCCGAGTGACATAGGCTATGATTCATTTTCAAAAAATTAGGGACGATTACTAAAACTTTAATATTCTAACGCAAGGTGTAAAAAATTTACAAAAAACTGCGTGCGCTGCGAAAACGGTGAAAGTTACGCAAAAATGATGTTCTATGAAATTGATTCCATAGATTACGCGAAAAGCGACCTACACGCGGGCGGAGCCGCGGGCAACAGCTAGTATATAATAATTTCATAATATATCATCATAATTCTAACCCCTTGCCAGACAATAATATAGGATAGCTGTAAGAAGGAGCGCGAGGTACTGTACACATATAGGTGCGAGTGAGATGGCGAGTTAGGTCTAGGATAAAACCGGGATAGATGCCGCAGCGAAATAGATGCCTCATATTATAAAAACATATCTTCCCGAACTCACAATTAAGAATCAATTGTATAAGTAGGGCCCGCAGTAACCCCGCACCTCAGTTACTTACAGACAGTCGTACGGTGAGGACGCATTTCTTTCGTGTGTGTAATTATCTCCGCGGTGAAATTTACGATTACGTCAAAGATTTGAAGGTTAGTATTTTGCGTTGCATAACTTTATAATTAGTAATAAATTCTATTATTTTTTTTGTTACGTCAATACACTGGTTCATTGAGTCTGCATCTAGATGTAAATAGATGCTATTTTGTTTATAATTTATTTAAAATTACTCTGGCATTTATCCCCATCAAAAAGGATTTGCCCTGATTAAAAAAGGAAGTTGCCTGATTTTTCGAGGTATAGGTGCCTTCTGTGGCATCTATCCTTTCATATACCATAGATGGAGTAAGTGTACATTCTTTCAATATTTTTAGTATTTATTATATTTTTTATGTATTGACGTATTTTTTTCTTTACGAATTGTTTCAATTCCAAATCATTGAAATAAATCACCTTAGTTAAATTAAATATAAAATTTTATTTTGTTCATATTATAATTAACTATAATAAAACAAAATGGAACATATATCTTTAATTTCTAATGAAATTTTAAAATTAATTCCGCTTTTTGGTGGCGATAAACGCCAACTAAACTTATTATTAAGAAAATGTGAATATGTTATTGAGAAATTTCAACGTGGTGATTCACAAAATATGTATTTAATGCATGCTATTACTAGTCGTTTAGTCGACAGGGCCGCTGCCCTTATCAGTGAACGTGAGGATATTGTTTCATGGTTAGACTTTAAGGAATTGTTGATTCAACATTTTGGAGACCCACGTAGTGAGGAATGTATTGCCATAGAGTTGGATTATTTAAAAATAAAATCCGGAGAAAGTTACCTCGATTTATGTAATAGGATACAATCAGTACGTTCGATTCTATTGTCCAAGGTCAATCAAATTTTAAATGAGGAAATAAAACAAAGTAAAATAATTATTTACAATAATATATCGTTAAACGTATTTTTATATAATTTACCTGAGAGTATGGTACGAATAGTGAGATTAAAAAGCCCCAAAAATTTAGAATCTGCATTAAGTATAGTGTTAGAAGAAGTGAATTTCCAAGATCAATATAACCAACGCAGTAAAAACTTTTTAAAACAGAATAATTCATCTACACCTTCAGCTCAGTTTAAGTCACAAAATTATTCCGATTTTTAGTCGAAACCACATAATTATAATTCCCAGAGGGTATTTCATCAATCTGGTCAGCAACCATCATTTAAATTTGGAATGCCACAAGTATCAAATAACCCACCTACGGGACTTAGACTAAATTTGTCACCATATAGGCTCGGTATTCCTAAAGGACCTTACATACCACAACCGAGAGTAAATCCTTATTATGGACATCGTCCAGTTCAGCAGGTAGGTTATCGTCCACAATTTAACGCTACTAATTATAAACCCCCGACACAATTTGGGTATAAGCCCAACCTTGATAAAAATATACCTTATCAGAATAACATTTCTATGAGAACCGTTCTACCTAATAAGCCACATTTTCCAGTAAATGAAATACATACAAATGACCATTACTATTGTGACAGTTATGAAAATAATTATTATCCAGAACACATGACATATGACCCTGAGTATAGTCCCTATTATTATGACCATGAAGACATTTTAAATCAGGATGAAGATGAAAATAACTTTACTAACAAAGAAAATAACAGTGATCATGACCAACAGAGTAATATAGAAAATTTTTCCATACGAGGCTCAAATCCAAAGAAAAAATAAGGTTAAATTACGAAAAAGATTTAAGATTACCTTATATTCCCGAAATTGATGCAAAATTTATGATTGATACCTGAAGTACCCGTTCATTTTTAAGTCCAGAAAAAGCTGATTTTTACTTTAGAAATTATATTTCTTACAAACCATTCGAAGTTATTAGTACACATGCAAGTAGTTCGCATAATGAAGTAGTTAAAATCCCCTTAATGCCTACATTTAATTGTAATAATATACAAATATTTTACGTGTATAATGTGGATTCAAAATATGATGGATTAATTGGTAACGATCTTTTAAAACAATTAGAGGCAGTAATTGATTTAAAACATAAAATATTAAAACAAAATACTCAAAAATTCCTGTAATATATAACGATTCGGAATATATCATAGTTTTACCATCGCGGTGTGAACTAAGAGTATCCATACCAACAAATCAACATTCTGGAGATGCCATTCTCAATTTTATAGACTTTTGCAAGGGTGTGAGAATGCCAAGTGCGATAGTAAAATGTGTAAATGGTTATGCGAAAACAATTATTCAAAATACATTAGATAAACCTATGGAACTTAATATTAAGTCTCCATTTCAGGTAGAAAAATATCTTACATGCGAGTGCAAAGTTAATAATATAACAGATAAAAGAATAATAGAAGTAGAACAACTTTTAATAAAAAATTTAGATGAATTAAGATTAGGACACATGAATAGGGAGGAAAGTGATAAAATATATAGTTTATGTCAGGAATATAAAGACATATTATACAGCGACCAGCTACCCTTGACTTTCACTAATAATGTAAAACATTTTATTAGAACTAAGAACGAGGATCCCGTATATATAAAACCTGTTCAAAGTGAAAAAATTAAGTGTCAAGTGGAAAAACTTTTAAATTACAATGTAATCCAAGAATCTTTCTCACCTTGGAGCGCCCCAGTTCATCTTATCCCTAAAAAGATGGATGCTTCTGGAGAAGTAAAATACAGAATGGTTGTAGATTATAGACGACTCAATGAAATGACTGTCGATGACAAATACCCTCTTCCTAATATCACTGACCTTTTTGACAAACTAGGGAAAAGCACATACTTTACAACTTTGGACTTAGCTTTAAGGATGCCTTTTGGTTTAAAAACTGCTCCAGCAACGTTCGAAAGAACGATGGATAACGTCCTTAGAGGGTTGCAAGGTATTCATTGTATGGTGTACCTTGATGACAGAATTATATTCTCACCCAGTTTAGAAGATCACATCAAAAGCCTTAAAATTGTTTTTGATAGATTACGCAATACTAATTTAAAGATACAGCTTGATAAATCAGAATTTTTACGCAAGGAAGTTCTGTATTTAGGGCATAATATTACTAAAGATGGTTTAAAACCGCACAAACCAAACAATGACAAAATTAAAGCAATTTTAGCAAAATCTAATAATTTCTAAAATTTTATCAAAATTTTAGATTTTCCACTACCAAAAACTGTAACAGAAATAAAAAGTTTTCTAGGGTTAATAGGATATTACAGACGTTCTAGGGATTTCGCTCGAATTACCCAACCTCTAACAGCTTGTTTAAAAAAACGAAATAAAATCACACTTGATGAAAAATACCTAGAAGCATTTCAGAAATGTAAAGAATTATTAACTAATACCCCCCCTTCTGCAATACCCAGACTATGAAAAACCGTTTATTCTGACTACAGACGCTTCAGTCCAAGCTCTAGGAGCGGTATTATCTCAAGGATCAATTGGTAATGATCGTCCTGTTGCTTATGCTACCAGAACCCTTAGCGAAACGGAAACACGTTATAGTACAATAGAACGATAATTACTAGCAATCATTTGGGCCGTAAAACACTTTAGACCCTATTTATATGGTCGTAAGTTTACCATTTATACTGATCACCGTCCCCTAGCATGGTTATATTCTCTTAAGGAACCAAATAGCAAGCTTACACGTTGGCGATTACGTTTACAGGAATATGATTTTGAAGTCATTTATAAAAAGGGAAAACAAAACACAAACGCCGACGCACTTTTGAGAATAAAGTTAAATGCTATAGATTCAGACGGAAATTCATCTCTAGCAGTTAATGTTGATAAAAAAGAATCCCGACTTCAAGACCATTTGCAAGAAATCACTGATGAAATTTTAAGACTAAGTACTAGACAAAACTCAAACTCTGACGAATCTAGAACTATTACAATATCTGACTCTGAAGCGACAATAACAGCTAGTCCTAGAGATTTATCAGACAATGATCCTGAATATCCTATTCCGCCTATTACTACTAGTTCTGCTAGTGAAACGATTCATTCGAACGTAGAATGTGATACATCAAGCATTCCAATTTTGCATGAAGCCATTGATACAAAGCCAAATCAAATCTTAGTATTTTCTTGGTTCAGAAATGAGATACAAGTTACAGACTTATCTAGGCCTAAAGAGAAAATACTTGAAGTATTTTTACCTTTAAATAATTTAAACCTAATAAAACAATTTCTTAAAGAATATATTCGTCCAAAGATTAAATATTTTATCTATTTCGAAAATCCTGAACACAGAAAAGATTTTGCAAAATCAATAATAGCTTTATTTAAGAAAAACATGATAGACATTAAGGAGTGTACAGAAAGAGTAGTTTTTATAGAAGATGAAGGAGAACAAAAGGCGATTATATTAAAATACCACTAGGGCAAGACATGTCATAGAGGCATTAAAGAAACGATGACTAGAATGAAGCGTAATTATTTTTGGCACGATATGCAGGAAACTATTTCGGCAGTTATAAATTCTTGTGAGTCGTGTAAAAAAATGAAATATGATAGTAGACCAATTAAATCAGTATTGCAACTGCAGAAATATTTATAGACACTTTTAGTATAGAAGGGAATTATTAGTTAAATTTTAGTAGACGCTTTCAGTAAATTAGGTCAAGCGATAAAAATTAGTAATCGTTCCACCCCTGAAATAGTACGCGCTTTGATTAAATACTTTTCTAATTATGGAATTCCAAGGAAAATCACTGCAGATCCAGGAACAGAGTTCAATAACGAGTTAATGAGAGAGCTATCAGATATGTACAAACTTACTCTTCATATTAGCACTCCAAATAATCCTAACTCAACAGGAATCATAGAAAGGTTTCATTCCACCTTAATAGAAATTTATAGATTAGCTAAATACGAACAAAAATTTACAGACGCAGCTTCAGTTATGACTTATTCTATTATGGCTTAATCAAGTAATCATACTATACATAGTGCTACTGGTTTAACACCATTTGAAGTAGTTTTCGGTCATACCGATTCTAATGACGCATTTAATATAGATTTTTAAAAATTGTATTTACAACAATTACTTAAAGATCACTCAAAACGCACAAAGTATCTGCATCAATATATTTCAAATAAATTACGTGAAGATAAAGAAATATCGATAAAAACGAGAGGTGGTGAACAAGACATAGAATTAGGGTTAGGTAAAACTATTTTTACCAAAGCAGTTAATACGAGAAGAAGTAAAGATAAGCCTCCTTATCAAAAGGCATGTATAAATGGAGAGATTAACAGAAATATAGTCCCATTAAAAATTAGCGATCGTAAAACAAAGGTGCCTATTAAAAATATAAAACGACCTCCACAGGTGGTACTTGAACATCCTGGTGATGACGAAGGAGACCGAATCCCTTCGACTTCAAAAAATTGAGGGCAATCCGGGATTATTACCTGTCAAGCAAGGTCAGGCTTATAAGCAAGAAAGTAAATGGATTATTATTAAAACATTAGATTTAAGTATAGTTTAAGTATAGTTTTTACGGTAGTATTTCACTAGGGAAAGACATCTGTCAACTGCCACCGTGTCGACATTGTTGCCGTATTTAAACGAACAATTAAAAATAATTAAAAGTGCAAACAAGTATATCGAGTGTTAATCAGTTAATTTGAGTTAAATTCCATATGTACAACATAAAGAACACCATTAATAATTTGTTAAATCAATGAAAAGTGCAAAATACGAACCGATAAAAGTCACCGGCAGAACTAACTCAAGAAAGAAATATAAGAGACAAATAGTGCCAAAAACTAATATTTATAGTGCAATAAAACTACTTAATCCAAACAAGGCAGTGAAAAGTGGAAATAATAAAAACTATTCTTTGTTATATATAACCTCAAAAGAGCAATATCATTTCGTATTACTAAGGCAGAACCAACTTTCCAAGGTATTGCAACGCCATCTACGGCAAATCATAACAACTATTTGCTCAATCGTCGATATCATTACAGAAACGTTTAACAGAGGGCGCCCTGTGTAATATTTACTTCACTATGGAGGAAATTAGAAATATGTTGATAAATATGCAACAAGATCTAAAACACCAAAAACGTGAAATGTTGGAAATGAAGGAAGATATAAAGAACACCATTAATAGTAACATTAACGAAAAATTCAAAAGCCTAGAACTGAAAAATGAAGTTATAGAAACAAATTTAGAGGAACAGTCCAAAAAAATAAATATGCTAGAACGACAAATCAGACGTAAGAATTTAGTATTGTTCGGAGTAGAAGAGACGGAAAAATCCTATGAAGACTTAGAAAAAGTTATAGTCACCATAATAAATACATACTTAAAAGTTTTATGTGATAATAATAGCATTGAAGCGGTACGAAGGCTGGGAAAGAAAGGTGAAAAGCCCAGGCCAGTTGTTATAACCTTTACTACAATGGGCTTCAAAATAAAAATCCAAATGAACAAAAAGTGTCTACAAAACACTCAATACTATTTAAAAGAAGACTATCCTTTAGAAGTGCTTAAAAACGTAGAGAATTGCAAACTCAATTGCAAAAAGAAAAAGAAGCAGGCTATACCGCTTTCATCAAATACGACCAACTTATAGTACTGCATAACAACAACAGCTCTATGCGTAATCAGGTAAACAAGAGGAATCTATCGGAATCCCCAAACTATAGCAGTCAAACAGTTCAACATAACAACAGACAACCACCGAAGAAAAACAAAGCATCAAATATGAAAGATTATATGATACAAAAACCAAAGCTAGTTCTCACTAAAACAGACACTGATAATAATTACACAAAGACAACATCGCCTAGCAATAAACTAGTATAGCAACCACAAGTGGACCCTCTATCCACCTCAAATCTCCCAAGACGGCTGGTCACCGCGGGAGAGTATGACCAAAACCCTCCAAGGAGCACAAGACATAAAAATAAATTTAACATTTGCACGTACAATGTCAGATCACTTTCATCAGCAACAAAACTTTTAGAACTAAAAACAGCATTAAAAAGCATCAACCATGATATACTGGGACTATGTGAAGTCCGTCGAATAGGGGAAAATATTATAGAAGACGACGACTATATTATGTACTATCTCGGAAAAACGAAAGGTCAACTCGGAGTGGATTTTTTAGTAAAGAAAAAATATAAAACAAACATTAGAACTTTTATCGGAATATCAGATAGAGTTTGTATGCTGGAAATAGTCTTAGAAAACATGCCATTTACCATTATACAAGCGCATGCACCTACTGAAGGCTCATCACAAGAAGATATAGATGCCTTCTATGAAGACCTAGCTAAAGCCCACGACTCTACTTTGATTGAAAACAACATCTCCATGGGAGACTATAATGCACAAATTGGGAAACCGAAACAACATGAACATGCAGTAACTGGGCCATATGGAAGCGGAACCAGAAGTACTCGTGGAGAGAGAGTTATTCAGTATTCATACGAATATAATTTGAATATCACAAACACTATGTTTAATCTGGAGACTCGCAAGAGGTGGACATGGATATCTCCTGATAAAAATACAAAAAACGAGATCGAATATATCATGACAACAAAACCAAACTTAATTACCAAATTCGAATTTGTGTCAGCGCTCTCTTACGGCTCAGACCACAGAATACTGCAAGCTACATTAAACTTGAATGCAACAAAAAGGAATAGACGCAAATATTGTAACCCGACAATTACATTAAAAACATTCAAAGAACAAGAGACTTACCTCGAGAACCTGAAAAGATACGTACCTGAACTTATATCGACGGAAACCGACCACAAAGCAAATGAATACTACCAGAAAATAGAACAGTCTATATTTATCAGCTTGAAAAATATTAAAAAAAGCAAAAAATACAATATACTAACAGAAAAAGCACTAAAATAATGAAAGAACGTAACGAGTTACAAAACAAAATTAAACAAGACGGACAAAGAAAACTTGAAAATGCTCTACAAAACCACGAGTAAAGAAATCAAGAGATGTTACGATACGTACAGAATAGAGACTATAAAAAGACACATTGAAAACTCAAGGTCAACATGAGTCTAGCTTCAGCCGTCAAAGAGATAACATCTGTTCCGTATTGAATTATTCATAACGAAGGTTTAAATCGGACCACGCGTTTGAAAAGTACTCCAAAGTGTAGCTAAAGTGCTGTTACAAGAAGAGTTATCCCTATCATCTCAGACTTCAGAGCAACAAGGGGTCCAGTCCTAGGCAAGAAAACAAGTAAATCCACAAAACATCCCAAACGTACGTGACTATTTAAAATATTGAAAAAATACCATCACGATCTGACCTAGAAATTTCGGTCGATGGTCACGTCATACATTCCACTCATACGTGACTGAAAGAAGATTTACAAAAATACCGTCACGACATAATCTTATAACACCGGGCTTGAAAATAAAAGCAAAAACTAAAAATAAAAAACATCTACACAAGTTTTTGTATAGATGATGATCATAGTAGTAGTTTGGTTCCGTCGCGAACAGTCGTGTCGTCGCTGACGCTCGTAAAATAATTCAGTGATCGGGTAAAGTGCTGACGCTGCCGCTGCCGCTGCACTCGTGCGTCGACGGACATTCCGCGGCCGTGCGTCACGATGACCCAGTTACCGTTTATTAGTAATTGTTATTTTTATGCAAACAATCATTAAGGCACAGCTATAATTTTTATACAATTATGGCATCACCTAATACTACTATAAGTATTAAAACTGAAACCGAACGTCTGTTGTACCAGCTTTATACAGATGAACAATTGGAACGACAAAAACTTAAAAAAGTAGTTAAAGACCTTAAGGGCCAAATAGAGGAGTTTCAGCAACAACTGAAACAATTTCAGGAGACAAAGAACAAGGTTACAAATAGTAACTCCAACAGTGAGAACCCCGTCGAAACTGTTCAGTATGAGACAGACGAAGAGGAACTTGCAAAAGAAACTGAGTGGGTACGTCAAAAAAATAGGAAAAAAAGGAAACTGAACTTGACGCCATCCCCACCACCACAAAAAACAGCTAACTCAAAGGAGCCGAGGATAAAGAAACCTCCACTTCCACCTCCTATCATCGTAGAAAATATCAAAAAATATCAAGACTTCTTTGATTTAATTTCTATGACTGTAGCCAATGATACGTTTACCGTAAAAACTATGAACGGCGAAAACGTAAAAGTAAATGCCAAAAATGAGGACACTTATAGGTCCATTTCCAAAATACTAGCGCAAAATAGTAGCCATTGGTATTCCTATGAGAATAAACAGGACAGACCTATTAGAGTAATGGCTAAAAATCTACATTCCTCTTGTCTGCCTGATAGAATTGTTGAAGATATAAAGAACAAAGGATATAAAATCCAGGAAGCTGTAAATAAATTAAGTTGGAGAACTAAAGAACCACTTAATATGTTTACGTTGTCATTTCATAAAGATGAAAACATAGACAAAATTTATGGCATCCAGACTATATTAGGTTGCAAAGTCGACATACAGCCGCTCAAGACTTCGAAACTTATACCGCAGTGTAAAAGGTGTCAAGCATATGGACACACTCAAAAGTATTGCTTCAGAGAGCCAAAATGTGTAAAGTGCACAGGCAAGCACTTTACAAAAGACTGTACAAAACCAGCTGAGGCGAAACCAAAGTGTGTACACTGTGGGGAATCACACCCTTCTAATTACAGAGGGTGTTTAGTGGCAAAAGAGCTACAAAAAATCAAGTATAAGTTACTGAAAAAGGTGACACCAAATGATAAAATGCCTAAAGTATTAAGCGAGAAAACCGTTCAAAGTACTAATCATAACAAACAAGTAACTAAAAATGTGTCTTATGCTCAAATAACAAAGACAGGCCAGCCACAGTTGCAAGCACAAAAGGTAAGCTCTAGCAATGATGACAAAATAAATAAAATACTCAGTCTTTTAACTTCGTTTGACGAAAGACTGAGGAAATTAGAACATAGCACCCATAAACAAAAATAATGGCTAATAAAATTAAAATAATGACTTGGAATGCAAATGGACTGCTAAAGCATCAAGAAGAGTTGCAAGCTGTCCTAATCACAGAAAACATTGACGTGTGTCTAATATCCGAATCACACTTCACTAGGGAATCATACATCAAATTCAAAGGATACAGAGCTTATCATGCTTTACATCCGGATAACACAACTAGAGGTGGTAGTGCTGTCATCATTAAAGATAGCATTCATCATTATGTAGAAAAGAAACATGAAGAACAACACATACAAGCTGTGGCTGTCTGTGTTGACACCAAATGTTATCCAATTACAATATCGGCCATATATTGTCCACCAAAGTTTTCTCTCAAAGTGGAGCAATATAAAGAATTACTTAAGGATCTTGGGAATAGATTTATATTGGGCGGCGATTTTAACGCCAAAAACACGTTCTGGGGATCTAGATTAACAACAACTAAAGGAAAGGAATTGCTAAGTGCTGTAAGAGAAATGAAATGTAATGTCATTTCCACAGGGAAGCCTACTTACTGGCCCACTGATGTACAAAAGAAACCAGATCTCATTGATTTTTTCATTTATAAAAATATTACATTAAGCTTTCTCCGTATACAAGAGGGCTATGATATGAATTCTGACCATTCACCCATATACCTAACTTTAAACGATAGAATAATACTTAAGGACCTCAATCCTGTTTTAGTCAACAAGAGTACTAACTGGGAAGGCTTCAAAAATGATTTGAACACAGCCATTAATCTAAAAGTACCATTAAAAAATCCAGCACAACTTGATCTAGACGTACTCAAATTCGTCAAAGATATTCAACAAAGTGCATGGCATAATACGCCCGAATTCAAACGAAGACTCGGTAACAACTGTTATCCAACACATATTAAAAATCTTATTGTATTAAAAAGAGCTCAGAGAAGAAAATGGCAAAGATCTAGATATCCACCAGATAAAACAAAGTTAAATAACATGACAAAAAGACTTCAAAGAGAAATCTGCAACTTTCACAATGAAAAGACTACCAGGTATCTAAGTCAACTAACAGGTGACCACTCAACAGAGTATTCCCTATGGAAGACCACGAAACATTTGAAAAACCCAATTACTCCTATACCGTGTATACAGTTAAGTGACGGAAGTTGGGTTATAAGCAACGAACAAAAAGCAAATATATTTGCACAACATCTTGAGGAAATATTTCAGCCAATTGAAGATACTTTTGAGACTCAGAGGATAAATGAAACATCCAGTGATGTTCAGACTATTAGACTTACTACACCTAAAGAAGTGTACACTGAAATCAAGCAACTAAACCTAAAGAAATCCCCTGGTTATGACTTAATAACTGCGGAAATTCTCCAAAATCTTCCGCATAAAGCCATAGTCAAACTTACTACATTGATAAATGCATCATTCAGACTCAAATATGTGCCTGATATTTGGAAAATAGCAGAGGTGATTATGATACATAAACCTGGTAAACCACCGCATGAATTGACATCGTATAGACCTATTTCCTTATTACCAATGATATCAAAATTGTTTGAAAAATTGTTTCTTAAACGCTTGAAGCCTATCATAGAAGAGCAAAGCCTAATTCCAAATCATCAGTTCGGTTTTAGAGAAAAACACTCTACTATCGATCAAGTACATAGAATCACAAATATCATAGAAAAAGCATTAGAAGAAAAGAAAGTCTGTTCTACGATATTTCTAGACGTGGCACAGGCTTTCGATAAAGTCTGGCATTCAGGTTTAATTTACAAAGTTAGAAAAACACTTCCGAAACAGTTTGCAGATTTAATAGAATCGTATATCTCTAAAAGAATGTTCAGAATCAGACAAGACAATGCTTACTCAGATCTGAAGCCAATCAATGCTGGTGTACCCCAAGGTAGTGTATTAGGTCCGGTCCTGTACCTAATATATACCTACGATATACCTTTTTTAGAAAATAACACCATTGCTACGTTTGCTGATGACACTGCCATAATGGCTACAGGAAAATCTCATGCTGAAGCAGTGGAAAAAGTTCAAACAGCTGTTAACGTAATATACGAGTGGACGAAAAAGTGGAAGTTAAAATTAAATGAGACGAAATCTGTTCATATAGATTTCACAAACAAAACCCTCAATTACCATCCTGTGTATCTAAACAACAGTGTGATACCGTACGAGAACTCTGCCAAATATTTAGGCATGACCTTAGATGCGAAGCTTCGCTGGAAGGCTCACGTCAAAATAAAACGCAAAGAATTAGAGATTAGATACAAGAAAATGTACTGGCTGCTTGGGAAATATTCTTCGCTGTCCGTACATAATAAATTGTTACTCTATAAGCAAGTCCCAATGCCCGTTTGGACTTATGGCATCCAGCTTTGGGGCTGTACTAATCCAAGTAATATCAAAATAATCCAAAGGTTCCAAAATAAAGTACTCAGAGGTATAGTGAACGCGCCCTGGTACATAAGAAATGACTACCTCCACAGGGACCTTAAAGTGGATCTCGTCACCAAAGTCATTCAAAAGTACGCAGAAGCTCATGACAAGAGACTTCATCATCATGTGAATGTCGAGGCTATCCAGATCCTTGACAACACGGACTTAGTGAGAAGATTAAAAAGAACTAAACCCTTCGAACTAGTATAGTGAAGTGATAGTGTAATGTAGTGTAAGTGCTACCTATAAAGAACACGCGAACAAAGTGTCTTCCCCTTAATAGAGACAATAAGAAACGTGTTATTGGACACTATTCTTATTATACATAAATCTATTTAGCAAGTTAAGTTAGATTTAAATTACTCATTAGTCTTTAGGCTAGATTGTAATTGCAATAATGTACTTATGTATTTTAAGAACATTATTAATTAAAAAAAAAAAAAAAAAAAAAATACAAGTTTTTGCAAACGGATTTGCTTGGGAAATCTGGTATCTACTTCGCCGAGAAGAAACATCTATCAACTGATAACACTACAGGCGAGGGCTCGCTGAATTAAGAAGAAATATTCCATCTTTCGGCTCAAATAACTTCTTACCAGTCGCAGCGACGGCAACACGAGATACTCAATTCACATCACACTTCGCGTCAACGTGCTCAAAGGAGAAGAACATCAGCAGGACATACATCAAAACCGCTGAACATCAGCGCAGGTGGGTCCTTTGCGCAGTTGCAAGATATATATATCTATATACATATTTATATTAATGATAAAATAATAGTAATATTAATAACAACACTTTACAAATAGATAGTAATTAAAAATATAATAAACAAATAATTTTCAACAACTGTAAAATGTCTTCCTACGAAAATAGTAATAATAAGACCGTGGTGGAGACTGTTAAGATTGCAGAACACACAGTAAGGCAGACGCGGTCGCTAAGGGAGAAAGTCCTAACCAAGCAGGCCAAAACTAAATCGGAGAAAGTCTCGCCTTCATCAAGTGCCAAGGGAACGCAAGTCGTCGAACGATCCAAGTCGGAGAAATGCAACAAGCTCCAAAAAGCTCGCAAGACTCCACCCTATGGCGACGCAAGCGAGGTCTCATCGCAAGCCGCAATTACCATCCAGGAGGCAGCTCAGTTGGCAACTAACATCATGGCCGAGTGGAGAACATCCCCTCCTCGGCCAATTCTATCGGATGATGAAATTTCCGTAGCCTCGGTAACGTCCTTCGAGGCATTCACTCAAGATTCCTCGCAGGGAAGACCAAGCTTGCTGGTCAACTCTAGAAAGAGGTTAGGAGTCGAGATGGACATGGCTACGAAACACGCCAACGAGATGTTTCTGCGGGGAAAGAAAGCTATAGAAACTGCAGGCAAAATCAAAACAGAGTGCAAAGCCATTGCACTTGAAAGCCTGCAGTCTCTGTACGAAACAGTACTCGCTCTCTCTGACTCCAGGTCTCGTCACAAGTACAACCTGGAAAAAGAGAGAAAAAGAAATGCCCAGGAGCTTCTAGCGATAGAGCGAGCACAAAACCATAGGATAGCGGAGTTAAACAAGGACTTGCTGGTAGAATTAAAAGAAGCAAGAAGTACAATAGATGAAAACACCAAACAAACGAAGGCAGTAAGAGACTGGCTAGGTCACGAGACCCAGGAACCTTACCGGAGAGTGGCAGATATAGAAAAAGGCACTCAACATATAATTTCAATGATGTCATCGCTGGAGTCAAGCATCAGCCAATTGGGAGTTTCTGGAGTGGCTACAAACATTGAGCCCCTCACTAAAAACCATAACACCCTAAGAGATAGTGTCAACTCCATATCCAACCAATTAGACGAGTTACGACGCGATCTCAAGAGAAACACCAGCGACATACTCCAAAAGACCGACGAGACATTGTTGAAAGTGAGTACGCCAAACCAGGTAAGGTCCCCAGATAACAAGAACTATATCATTAAGGAGATAAAGGAGGCCATTAAAAATATAATACCAAAACCTGATACGTCACATCATAGCGATACCAGACAAACCACCGCAAACATGGAAGAACATCTACTCCCAATTAAAGAAAGCTTAGAGGCGGTGTCCTCTGAGCTAAGGACGATGCGTCAGGAACAAACACACCAACAAATAAATAATCAATTGAGCCTAGCAGAAGAACTAGGTTACACAAAAAAAAAGGAGCAAACCGAACCGGCTCCGAAACGAACATATGCAAAAGTGGCATCAATTCCGCCCAAAATTGTACCCAACCATACTTTAATCGTATCCTCTACAGACCCAGAATATACAGGGGAAAACCTTGTAGAGAAGATTAGGGATGCCCTAGATACAAAGAACACCGGAGCTAAAGTGGACAGGGTAAGGAAGGCAAGAAACCAAAAGGTAGTGCTAAGTTGCGGTACAAAAGAGGACCTCAAGTTAGTACAAAACCAAATAAAAAAAAAAAAATCCTAAAGGCAGTGATAGCAAAACCGGGCAACCCTCTGATAATAATAAAGGACGTGCTCTCCTATCATAAGGATGCAGAACTCGTAGAAAATCTACTAGCGCAGAACAAACACCTTCTGCAAGGCATCGACATGAAGGAAAACACAATAAAAATACGTTACCGCAAGAGAGCCCGGAACCCCCACGAATGTCACCCGGTACTAGAGGTATCTCCCCCAGTGTACAAAAGTTTTATAGAGGCCGGAAAGATATACATAGGCCTCCAGAGGAGACCGGTACAAGATCACTCTCCTCTAGTACAATGCGTGAGATGTCTCGGCTTCGGTCATACAAGGGCGATCTGCCAGGAAGCGGAAAATCTCTGTAGTCATTGCGGAGGATCACATTCCTGGGAGAAATGCGCCAAAAGACTCGCAGGGGAACTACCGGTTTGCATAAACTGCAAGTCAAATAAGGGTGATAGTACGAATCTGGCTCACAACGCTTTCAGCAAAGAGTGTAGCGTACGTCAAAAATGGGATGCAATAGCAAGATCTAAGATCTCATATTGCTAAAGGCTCCCAAAAGAATCAAAGATATGGTCCAACAGAGATGGCTGACACGGGTTTGCGTTTCATCCAAGCAAACCTTCAACGCTCCAAAGTCGCAACACTGGAGCTACTCCAAGTCGCAAAGGATACCGGAGTGTCGATTGCCCTAGTACAAGAACCATACGTGGGAGGAAAAGGCATCCTAAAGGAATACTCCGGTACTAGAGTCATACAATGCACCCTCAATAAACAAAAACCCACAAAAGCAGCGGTCATAGTCTTCGACGACCGGCTGGAGGTCATACACGATCCACAGCTGGTAACGGAAACCGAGGCCGCAGTACTGTTGGTAGGAGGGAGCACGAGAATAGGAGTAGTGTCAGTCTACCTGGAAGGGGACCAAGATATAGAGCCTTACTTATGTCGTTTAAAAAAAGTGTGTGGAAAATTAAACACCAAAAACCTCATAGTGGCAGGAGATGTAAATGCTTGGAGCCACTGGTGGGGTAGCAAAATAGAGAACAAACGTGGTGCAGCATATCATGCATTCCTCAACGAATTAGACCTTCAAATCGTAAATGTTGGTGATGCTCCAACCTTCGAGACATACAGGAACAGCAGAATTTGCACAAGCATCGTGGACGTCACAGCATGCAGCCTGCAGCTCCTAAATGCCATCGAAAAATGGAGGGTGAATGAAAATCTAGTAACATCAGACCATAACGCAATAACCTTCGAACTATGCGTAGGGAAACGTTTAGAGCCCCTAAAACCAACCACAACGCGCATTTACAATACAAGAAATGCAAAGTGGTCGGATTTTCAAACACTCCTCAAAATCGCCTTGACGAAGGAGGGCATCACCGAACACAAAATCAACAATATAAAAACTCCAGAGGAACTCGACTCCGTAGTAGGAAAATACACGGACGCGATCCACAAGGCCTGTGAAAACACCATTCCAAAGGCAGGACAACGGAAAGGGAAAACAACACCACCCTGGTGGACCGCGGAGCTCGAGGAACTTAAAAAAGAGGTCAAAAGAAAAAAACGCAGAATAAGGAATGCAGCGGCATCTAGAAGACAACTCGTTATTGATTGCTATATCGATGCTGTACTGGAGTATAAGAAAAAAGCAGATAAAGCTAGTACGGATAGTTGGAAGGAGTTTTGTACGACACAAGAAAAAGAAAGTATGTGGGACAAGATCTATAGAGTATTTAGGAACACAACCAAAAGACAAGAGGACCAACTCTTAAGAGATAATACAGGTTCTACTCTAACCCCAGAAATGTCGGCAGAGCTTCTAGCCAAGACCTTCTATCCCGATGACACGATCAATACAGACCAACTGTGTCACACAGAAATCCGGGAACTGACGAACGAGATACCATCGGATCTGAAGGAAGATGATCCACCATTTACATCTGCAGAACTAGAACTTGTTCTGCAAGCACTAAATCCAAAGAAAGCTCCCGGACCTGACGGGCTTACTGCGGATATCTGTATTGCAGCCATCCAAATGGAAAAGGATGTTTTCATGACAATCGCAAATAAATGTTTGTCACTGAAACACTTCCCCTCCCAATGGAAACAGGCACACGTGATCATCTTAAGAAAACCAGGCAAAGAGGACTATACTCATCCAAAGTCCTACAGACCGATCGGTCTCCTCTCAGTTCTTGGAAAAATCATCGAAAAACTCTTTATCAGCAGACTCCAATGGCACATTTTTCCCACACTTAACAAAAATCAATATGGTTTCATGCCTCAACGTGGCACAGAGGACGCTCTCTATAATCTGGGGACACATATCCGACGAGAAATAACCAACAAAAAGCTGGTACTCGTCATCTCACTAGACATAGAGGGCGCATTCGATAATGCGTGGTGGCCAATTCTAAAACTCCAACTACAAAAAAAGAGATGTCCCAAAAATCTGTACGAACTGGTAGGGTCGTATCTTACCGACAGGAAGATCACGGTGAATTACGCCCGGTCAACATACGAAAAACAAACAAACAAGGGTTGTGTCCAAGGATCTATAGGTGGACCAACTTTTTGGAATATAATCTTGGACTCGTTGCTGCACAAGTTAGAAGCAGATAACGTATACTGCCAGGCGTTTGCAGACGATGTGACACTCATAATTTCGGAGAGCTCAACAACAATTCTAGAGGAGAAGTCAAACACAGTCTTGAAAACGGTGGTGGAATGGGGAAATCGTAATAAGCTCAACTTCGCGCCTCACAAGACCGGCGCCATGCTCTTAACGAAGAAACTGAAGTACGATGAACCAAACATTTACATGACTGGAACCGCAATACAACTTGTAAAAGAAATAAAACTCCTTGGACTCGTGATAGATAGGAAGCTCACCTTCACCTCTCATGTGTCCGCATCGTGTAAAAAAGCTGCGGAAATATATAAACAACTAGCGCGCGCCGCGAAGGTCACCTGGGGATTGAACGGTGAAATCACGAGAACCATCTACGTTGCCGTAGTGGAACCTATTATGATGTATGCCTCAAGTGTGTGGTCGCAAACAACTGAGCTGCAAAGGATACAAAAACAGCTAAATGCCCTCCAAAGAGGTTTCGCACAAAAGATCTGCAAGGCATACAGAACGGTCTCACTGACGTCAGCGTTAACACTCTCAGGTCTCCTACCTCTCGACCTGAGAATCCAGGAGTCAGCCCACCTTTTCTGGACTAAAAAGGGAATATCAAAAGATTACCTTCCTCCAAACAGAGAGCTGGAAATGGCCATCAATCACTTAGACAAGCCACACCCATCCACAATAATAGATATAGAATACACCAAATTGGATCAACCACAACCCGACGTCATCCAAACCATACAAAATACAGGCCCCTTAATATTCACAGATGGAAGCAAAATATCAGGCAGAGTAGGAGCAGCCCTGACGTGGTGGGAGGATGGTAAAGAGAAGGAATACGGTACATTCAGCCTGGACAGTTCATGTACGGTCTTCCAATCAGAACTATATGCGCTATATAAGGCAACACTTTTGGCTAAATCCAGCAGAAAAGAAGTTGTTAACATCCTCAGCGACTCAAAATCTACGCTGGATCTGCTAAGAAAATTTCAAACAACCCACCCCTTAGCAAATGCCATAAAACAAAACATTGGAAGTACCAAAGCAGACGGTAGAGAAATCAGACTCTTTTGGATAAGGGCTCACGTGGGCACTGTTGGCAATGAGAGAGCAGACGAACTTGCGAAGAAGGGAGCTCTAACTAACAGTGATCCAGAATACGATAAAATACCTCTGTGTACGGTCAAAGAAACCATCAGGAAAGAAACGGTCCGCAAATGGCAGGACCGTTACCAAACTTCCACCACAGGAGCCATTACTAAAATATTCTGGCCAGATATAAAAGAGTCATACCACATCCTCAGAAAAATAAAAACAAACCCCACTCTCACCCAAGTCTTCACGGGACACGGTGGAATAGCGGAATACTTATACAGATTCCATATCAAAGATAGTCCCGGCTGCGAATGCGACCCAAACATAAGCGAGACAATTTGGCACGTCCTTCTGGAATGTCCCCGCTATGCCGCGGCTAGACATGACCTGGAGACCCAAATGTACAGAAATCTGGCCAAGTCTGAACTGCCTAAAATATTGGCAGATTCGGAGATCAGGCCTGCATTCCTTACTTTTGCCGAAAAAGTCTTCCGCAACGCAGCTAGAAGGAATAGTACTTTCGCTAATCCATCTATTCATCAACCCATACAAACACGCGAAGTGATTGCCCGAAGACATCCTGTGTTACCCATAATCTCCGAGCCAAACGCGATAACAATTCACCAACTTTTATCTTGTGGTGAAAAAAGTAATCCGTCCATAAGAATTCGAGGGGTGGCCCTTTTCATGAATTCTAATCAGGAAAAGCTAGGTATAAGTTTTTGCGTTCCTAGTAGTCGCAGTGGAGTGGCGATTTCCCCGGGACTAGCGGCATTAATAAATGGGAGCACGTCGAGACAGAACATGAAGCGCAAAGTTTACGAAGCATTGCCCGTAACAAAGGTGGCAGGCATCGAATGCCGGTTATTACGAAAAGTAAATAAAACTATCATATTAATCGAGCGGAAAGACGTGGAGCCACCTTACGCTCAGGCTAATTGTCTGCTGTCGAAATTCGGAGAGCCGTTAGGAGGGGAAAACATCACTCCCCGAACAATCAGTGTTGATGCTATGGTACTGGTGTATGAGAAGGCTGAAGTATCACAAAGGATTGGTATTTTAAAGGCCTCCATACACCACGAGATAGTTGTCTATGAAGACCGAGGAGAAAACCTTGAATACCTCAGGCCACATCATGTTTTGGGACCAACCAAGCCCCCGGGCAACGGAGGATATACAGAACCAGCATCAAAGAGTGGTTCGGAACGACTACAGGAGAAGGCAAAAGCACAACAACAAGCAGAAGCCTCCACGTCAAAACCTAGCCTGACATCAAAATCTTTCATGAAGGCAATCACAACCGCCGTAGGGTCCATGGTAAAAGTATCAAGAACCTCACCAGGTAAGAAAGTGGTGTACGATGTCCAGGAGGAAAATCTCCAACACACTAGTTCACGTCGTACACTAAAGCCCACCAGCTCCATGGCAACGGCGGTAATTAACCTCATAAAGATGAAAAATAAAACCAGCTCTGAATCCGTAAAACCTCAAAAAAAAACAAAGGCAAAGATGGGAATAGTCAGTTCGCCTTGTCTTCGTCTGGCGGAGGGACCACTTGATCACTTCATAAATGCTTTCCTTGAGTTTCAAGCTTTAACAAAAGCGACTAAACAGGCTAAATCAATACCTCTTGAAGAAATTCTTCAGGCCTTTAAAATCGGTAATCGGAAGTTCTTGGAGCTGAAACTCAAGGAGGCAGATGCAGCCATATACAACAACCAAACTGCAAAGATAATTCACGGCACAATGGCAGGAGAGCATATGGCAGCATACAATGCGACCAGTGGTTTCGTTATGTTGGATAGGGAAGAGACGAAGCGAACAGGCAAAGCCAGATATACGACGCCATCTAACGACCCAATTGTTGTCACGGCCCAATGCACCAAGATTATGCTAGAGGATATGATCCTAGACAAAGCTAGCACATTAACGAACTTCGAAGCTTGGACCGTGCCAATACTAAACTGGGTCAATGGGGTTCCAGGATGTGGCAAAACCACGTGGATAATATCGCACTTCGACGCGGAGAAGGACGTCATCGTTACAACCACAACTGAGGCCGCTAAAGATCTAAGAGAGAAGATCTCTCAGCGTATAGGTGACGAATCAAAGAATCGAGTGCGTACGATGGCCTCTGTATTAGTAAATGGATTCAAAGAGTCAGAAATCTATCAACGTTTGGTGGTAGACGAGGCTCTTATGAACCACTTCGGATCCATAGTGATGGCTACGCGGTTGTCCGGCGCTGCCGAAATTCTCCTCGTCGGTGACGTGAACCAGTTACCTTACATCGATAGAGATAATCTATTCGAGATGAGGTACTGTCGTCCCACCCTGATAACGTCCATCAGCCAAGAATTACTGTGCACACATCGGAATCCCTTAGATGTCGCGTATGCCTTAGAAGAGGTCTACTCCGGCATCTACTCCAGCAGGAAACTAGTGCAGTCCTTAACAATGCTCAATTACACAGGATCGAAAATACCCAGATCCCAACCTAATACCCTGTACTTAGTACACACCCAGGAAGAGAAGATAGCATTGTCTAACGAGGGTTATGGATCAGGCGAAGGGTCGCGTATCTTAACCATACACGAAGCACAAGGACTCACTTTCAGTTCCGTTTTTATAATCAACACCAGGAGTAAGATGCAACTGCACGACAGCGTTCCCCACGCGGTTGTAGCAGTGTCGCGTCATACCGAGAGCTGTGTGTATTTTACCGACAGCGAGGACGACGCGACGGGCAGATTCATCAGGAGAGCGATGAAGGCGACAAAATATAACATCATAGAATATAATACCAAGATGGCTATAAAAGACAGAAACTTCGCTATCGTGGAAACCTTGCTCGTGATGAGTGAAAAAAATAAAAATAACAGTAGGTCACCACAATAGTGTTTTCGTAGGAAGGCATTAATGAGAAAATGTAAAAAATTTAACTTTAATAATATTTTTCTTTTTTATACATCAAATACTTATACTATACTTCACATTATAACATTGTACAATAAAAAAAAATAATTAAATAAATAAATAAAAATTAAAAAAATATATGTATATATATATATATATATATATATATATATAATATTTATATTTATATAAGTATGTGTAATTGCTGTGCAAAGGACTTACCTTACTAATATCGTTTTTAAGGTACCTGTAGTAATAGACTCCTTTTTGAGTATGTTATCTCAAAATTTCAACAATTAATATGCAAAATACAAACCAAATGCGAAAAGTGCACGGGCGACGTGTCCGTGGATAAATGTAGAAATTAATATAAAAAAAAAAAAAAAAAAAAACTTAAAGTCAACTAAAAAAGCTTACAAAGAAATTAACAAATCAAAAAAACTGGATTCCAGCTCTCCATTCCAGCTCTACTACAGCTAACACCCGAATGGATATTATCAATATTGCTACAGAATTTTACGCGAAACTCTACAGTGAACAGAAACATATAAACCAGAAAAAACTGAGTAACCAAATTAAAGACATATCTCCACCTCCTAAATTTACTGAACCTGAAATTTCACTACAAATTGCTAAGCTCAAATCTGAAAAAAGCCCAGGTCAAGACGGGATCACCAACGAATACATTAAAATCGCAAGAACCCTACTATTGGTACCTACAACAATTTTATTTAATAAAATCTTAGACGAGGAAGAAGTACCAATCTCTTGGACGAAATCTGAAATAATTTTGCTTTATAAAAAAGGTGACCCAAAGGATATTGGAAATTATCGCCCAATAAGTCTTGTCTTGCTTTTATAAATTGTTTGCCTCCTGTCTGCTCACAAGAATATCCACACAAATCGACGCCCACCAGCCGATAGAGCAGGCTGGCTTTAGATCTGGTTTCAGCACACACGATCACATTCAAGTACTAGACCAGGTAATAGAAAAATATATTGAATTCCGCAGACCTCTATATTTAGCATTTATCGATTATAAAAAGGCTTTTGACACTATTTCACACGATAGTATCTGGGAAGCCTTAGCAACAATAAATGTAAAATATAAGTACGTGAACATCTTGAGAAATTTATATTCGAAAAGTATAAGTAGAGGAATGAGACAGGGCGATCCACTTTCACCAAAAATATTTATAACCGTTTTACAACATGTAATGAAAAGCTTACCATGGTCAAAGAAAGGAATAAACATAAACGGAGAATACCTAAGCCATCTATGCTTCGCTGACGACATAGTGCTGCTATCAGAGGGTACTACACAACTAAATAATATGCTTAGCGACCTACATGGAGCCAGCATCATAGTCGGTCTCGAAATGAATCTTGATAAGACAAAAGTAATGACTAACAACCGAACCTCACCCATCTTGGTAAATAACTTTCCTCTAGAGTTTGTAGATAGCTACATATATTTGGGTAAACAACTTTCTTTTAGAAAAAATAGAAATATTGAAGAAATAGACCGAAGAATATCAATAGCCTGGAAAAAATATTGGGCTCAAAAAGAAATACTTAAATCACAACTCGCAATATCATTCAAGAAAATAATTATGGATTCAGAGATCTTACCATGTCTTACTTACGGATGTCAAACGTGGACATTTGATTTTAAAACAAAACATAACATTCAAACAACACAAAGAAGAATGGAAAGAAGCTTATTAGGTATAAAATTAAAAGACAAGATTAAAAACAAACACATTCGCAAAAAAACTAAATTAATCGACGCACTAACATTATCAATGCAAATGAAATGGAGATGGGCAGGTCACGTGGCCCGATATTCTGACAACAGGTGGACCATCAGAGTAGCGAAATGGCGAGGACCTAGAGGCCAAAGAGCTAGAGGTCGCCCATATTCCAGGTGGACAGACGAACTAAAACAAGTAGCAGGAGAAAATTGGCTGAATTTGGCTACAGACAAAGAAAGATGGAAGTCCTTGGAGGAGGCTTTTACCCGAAGGGGGTCCATACAACCCTCACAAAATTAAAAAATATATATATATATTATTATTACTATTATTAACAACGACATAAATTCACAATTAGTTTATGAGATCAAATATAATACTTGTGGGGAGGCAACCAGTACATACACCTTTTTATGTGCTCTAAGTTTTTATTCAATATTTTTAAGTAAAAGTTACTTACAGTTTCATGTGTTAATTATTTAATTACTTAAGCAACACACTAATCTATTCTCCTATAAAATTTCACTTAATATCAATAATTATGGATTTATCACTAACTATGGCAAATAACCTTGAAGAGGTCACAAATTTTTTTGCTGCCAAAATCGCCGAATATGATGAGAAGATTCAGAGGTTGGCTTCTTCAGGGTCAGGAGGTACTCCAGATGTTAATTTTCTTGCTCAAGACTTCTCCAACTTTAAAAATCTTATCTGGAAAGCCTTATCCTTACTCAAAAATCAGTCCGAATATCTTTCACTGGGCTTAGAAAGGCATGAGGCATTCCTAAGAAGAAATGTGTTACTATTACATGGGGTTCCTGAAGATCAGAGTGAAGTACTTGTCAGTAAGATAACAAGTGTTTTTACTAATAAGATGGGTCTATCTGAGTTTTCTTCTAATTTCATTGAAGTCTGCCATCGTCTTGGTGTTCTCAAAGATAAAGCCCGGCCTGTTTTGATAAGGTTTCGTGATATCCAGTATAAAGACATGATATGGGGAAACAAGACTTCTCTTAAAGGATCGGGGTTGACGGTTTCGGAATTTTTAACCAAAGCAAGACATCAAATTTTCATAGAGGCTCGCAAGCATTTTGGCGTCAATAAATGTTGGTCCACAAAC
This sequence comes from Napeogenes inachia, assembly GCA_959347355.1. Lineage (NCBI taxonomy): Eukaryota > Metazoa > Arthropoda > Insecta > Lepidoptera > Nymphalidae > Napeogenes > Napeogenes inachia. The sequence continues at coordinate 2,090,351 of OY365794.1, forward strand.
AACAAGATTGTTATTATGCTGCCTGATAAGAGCCGTGTAAAAATTGAACAGATGACAGATCTTCAAAAGCTTATTTTACAACATCCAGCCCATTCGAGTCAAGTTTCGATCAAACAGGCTGTCCCTGTTGCTGTTAGTGACACTAGGTTAATCAGGTCACCACGTAAACCAAGGCGTAAAGTGTAGTTTTATATTAATAATCACTTTGTTTTTTGTTTCTGGTGATCACCTTTGTTTTTAACTTTTACTACTATGTTATGTTTGATTCTTGGTACTCGATAATTTGGTAAGTATGTACATAATCCTGTTTTCTTAATTATGGTCGAATATTTATTATTTCCAAATTCGTAAAAATGTGGGTGTATCCTTTTTTTTTTCAATTTACACGGATTAATTTTAAAAACAATAAGTTTATCTATGTACCGACTGACGTCGACTTGCAGCTGTATTTTATTAGTACAGTTGTCAATGTCTAATGTGTCATGTTTCGTTCAAAAACGTCATGAGCGGCTAATGCGTTTGCCACTGGCAAATGTCATTTATGTTGTGGTAACATTAATTTTATAATAGTTTATTGTATTTTTGAGTTAAGTAAATATAACGACAGCTAATAAAACGACACATTATATAAACCTGTATTTCTTTCTATTTTTTTTATGTAGGTACATACACTCATGTTTTTTTTTTGTTTTTGTTTTGTTTTATTTTATTTTTTTTCTTTAATATACTACATTACATACTGTACTTTATAATCACATATATTTTTTTTCTTGTTACTGGATTATTTGTTTTAGTCACAATTGTTATATTATCTGTGACTTTTTATACCTGTAACTGTGTATGGTACGAGTATCATTTATTTTACGTGTTTTTTTATTTCTTTTATTTTATTTTTATTTGATTGTTTGAAATAGTTAGTTTATAAACTGCTGTTTTCTTCCATACATGATAATCTGTTAAGTGTTGCTTAGGTGTTATTGGCGTTTGTTTATTTTTAATACATTTTTAAGTTTTTTTTAATTTATATATATATATTTACATATTTATTTGTGCTTTGCATAATCATTTAGACATTTATTAATATCTACTAACAACGTTCTATGCTCCCTTTTGATTGTGATGATGATTGTTTTTTATCTTGCTCCTCATCCAATGATGATGAGTTTCATAGTGCAACTAGTGATTCTTCGGAGGACTGCCCTCAATTCGATAATGTGTCCAGTATTTTGTCTCAATATCCTCGGAACCTTAATGTAGTACATATTAATGCTCAGAGCATTTCTGCTCATTATGCCGACCTTCATGCTTCTTTTTGTAATACAAACATTGACGCCATCTTAGTATCAGAGTCCTTTCTCAAGCCATCACTTTCATCCTTTCAATTCTCACTTCCTGGTTTTGTCCTAATTCGTAACGATCGTACTGGTAAAGGTGGCGGTGGGGTGGCTATATATTTGCGTTCCAATATTCCTTACAGAATCCTGTCCTGCTCTCCAAGTCTTTATAATGAAGCAGCGGAATATCTTTTCTTAGAAATTATGCTTAATTACTCCAAAATTCTTTTGGCAGTGTTATACAGTCCCTCACTCCATATTGATTACTTCCCTACTTTAGATAATGTTCTGCACGTACTCTGCCCTATTTATACCGACATTTTACTACTGGGTGATTTTAACACTTGTCTGTTAAAGGATGACAGTCGTGCGATCAAGCTTCGTAATTTAGTATCTTCTTTTAACTTATCCATTCTTCCTTTGTCTGCAACGCATAAATCTCCAAATTGTAACCCATCTCTTTTGGACTTAATCATTACGTCTCAGCCTAGTAAAGTATTAGTGCATGGGCAGCTTGCTTCGTGTTTCTCGTACCATGATCTTTTATATTTATCTTATTTGGTTCGCTCTCCCAAAAATAAGACTGAGTTTCTTTATCGCCGTTCTTTTAAGAATATTAATGTGGAGGAGTTAGACTGTGACTCAGGTGCTATTGACTGGTCCCCGGTGTTTGAGGCTTGTGACGTCGACTCAGCAATTTCTTTTTTTAATTCTGCTATTTTAAATCTTTATGATCATCACGCACCACTTAAAAAAATTAGGAAGAAGCATAATCCTTCCCCCTGGGTGTCTGAAGACATTAAAAAGGCTATAGCTGCGCGAGACAGAGCGAATAGACGATTTAAAAAGCATCCGTCGGATGACAATCTCACTCAGTATAAGGTTCTTCGTAACAATTGCAACAAGCTTTGTCGTATTGCTAGACGCCGCTATATCCATGACAAAATTTCGAATACTAGCTCACAAGGAATGTGGCGTTTCTTAAAATCTCTTGGCGTAGGGAAGGAGCCTGTTCCTGTTCATTATTCCGTTGACCCTAATTCTCTTAATTTACATTTTTCCACACCCCCTTTATGCATGGATAGTGTTACAAAATCGGTTACCCTCAATAATCTTTCTTTAATTTCTCGCCCCTCCTGCTCTTTCTCTTTTACTTCAGTTACTGAGTTAGAAGTTGAAAAACACATAAAATGTATATCCTCTACTGCTGTCGGTTGTGATGGTTTATGCTCCAAGATGTTAGTTACTATTCTCCCTCATATCCTTCCCGTACTAACCTTCATTTTAAATTTTTCCTTATCATCTCAGACTTTTCCCTCGTCGTGGAAAAAGGCGAAAGTCATTCCGCTTCCTAAAAAATCCAATTCTTTAAGTCCGTCAGATTTTCGACCTATTTCCATACTACCCTTCTTATCTAAGGTCTTGGAACATATAGTCCATGAACAATTAGCTCGTTTTCTGCGTCACAATGAGCTACTTAGCCCATTTCAATCTGGCTTCCGGCAAGGGCATAGTACAGTGACGACGTTAGTTAAAGTCTCCGAAGATATTCGTTTTGCAATCGATTCTAAACTCCTTACTGTACTTGTTTTGCTGGACTTCAGTTGCGCATTTAATTCGGTGGATTTTGATTTGGTGATTGGTGTCCTTAGTGCCCTTAATTTTTCACCTTCAACTTTAAATTGGTTCGACTCTTACCTGCGCGGACGCTCTCAATTTGTTTTTATGAATGATGTAGAGTCTGAGTGGTGCAATATAGTAGCGGGCGTTCCGCAGGGATGTGTCTTGTCCCCCTTAATTTTCTCTTTGTTTATTAACACAGTCACATCGGTGATTTCGTCTCATTTTCATTTGTACGCCGATGACCTGCAAATTTACCGACATTTTAGTGCTGCGGACGTGTCACAAGCCTTGAATTTACTTAATGACGACCTTAGTGCAATTTGTTCTTGGGCAACTTCTTTTGGTCTCTTAGTGAATCCACTTAAGTCTAAGGCGATTATTGTAGGCAATAGACACATGCTTAAGTCCATAGATTACTCAGATTGTCCCCCAATAGTTTATGACGGCACTCAGATTGCCTTGTCTTCGAGTGTTACCAATTTAGGCGTTGTTTTTAGCTCGGACCTTTCCTGGGAAAATCACATAAATTACGTTAGTAAGAAAATTTACTTCACTTTTCATTCATTGCACTCTTTGAAAAATTTCCTCCCTATAAAGACCAAAATCTCGCTTGTCCAGACTCTCATCCTTCCTATTCTTGATTATGCTGATTCATGTTTTCTTGATGTGACTGAAGCTCTTTTAAATAAACTTGAGAGGCTCCAAAATTCCTGTATTCGATTTATTTTTGGACTTCGTAAGCATGACCATGTTTCGAATTTCAGAGCACAACTCAAGTGGCTCCCTATCCGTCTTCGCATAAATACTCACATTTTATCCCTCCTTTATAACATCCTGTATAATCCATTCGCTCCTATATATCTGCGTGAGCGTTTTGTTCTTTTGCATCCTAGTGAATCTCCTTGTCGGCTTGACCGTAAGTTTGTACTTCGTGTCCCAGTATCTCACACCCATTGTTACTCTAGGTCTTTTACCTGTCTTTCCGTAAAATTGTGGAATTCTCTCCCACTTAAAGTGCGCAATAGTACTTCTCTTCCTGTTTTTAAAAAACGATTGAAGGAGCATTATTTATCATTTATATTATATTATTATATGCCTTCGGATTTGTAAGTTGTAGTGGATACTGATATATAATCTATAATCTATATATATATATTTATACTATTTTTGTTTTTTGTAGGTATTAGATATATATTTTTTTTTCTTTAACATCTTTTCTTTTTCTTATTGTTTTCTTTTTTTTTTATATGTATATAAATTGTACACGAAGCCTTCCAATATTCTATCACCGCATCATATTTTTTGGGTTGGCTGGAAGAAATCTCTGCACCTAGAGATAAGCTCACCTTTTGTGCATTTTTATCTGTTTCTTTTTCTTGTATTTATGTTTTGTGTGCAATAAAGTATTAAATAAATAAATAAATAAATAATTATTTGTTTTAAATTTAATTAATATGCATGTTGTATGGGATGAAATAAAGCTTTATTATTATTATTATAGTTTTAAGAGATCTAGAGTTTAATATAAATAGATATAATCAATTTGATAAACTAATAGATATCGATAAACCTTACTTACATGAATTTACTAATTTAAAATTGCAAGTAGAATATTTAAGAGATAATACTATTGAAAAAATAAGACAGATAGTGCCGATGATAAAATTCAAAAGAGGGTTGTTTAATCCTTTAGGTTCATTTGTAAAGGCGATATCTGGTAACTTAGATAACGACGACGCAATACATTATGATAATCTGATTAATGAGTTGTATGGTGAACAAAATTAAATCAGGAATAAAGTCACATTGGTTTCCAAAATGATGGATTATAATATTAACAGTACAGAAATTTTATACAACAATTCGCTTATTATAAATGAACGTCTCAAACGCGTAGAACCAATGATAAAAGATATAACAACAAAAGAGAATAATTCTATATATTCGACTTATGTTCTAGGCGCATACAGCATGTTCATTAATAATTTTCGTTCAATATATATAAAATTAAATGAAATAGAAACTTCTTTAGCTTTTTGGTAAAATTTCTGTGCTACATCAATCAATAATAAACTCGACAGAATTACATTATTATGAAAATAGTTCATAAGGGGTGCCTCTTATGCCGATGTTATACATTTTGTTTAGAAGGATGGGAACGGACACAGTGTCAAATGCCTTTGCAAGATCTATAAACACTCCCACGCACTTGTTACCGGAATCTAAATGATTGCTAATGGTGTTTACTAAGGCCAATACGGCGTCTTCTGTGGATAATCCATTTCTAAAACCAAATTGTTGGTTAGATATGAAGTTATTGTCAACTAAATATACTAAATATTTTTTTAGACGATTGTTGATAAGTTTTTCAAGAATTTTTGCGAAGATAGGTAGAACTGAAATGGGCCTGTAATTGTCATCGATGTCTTTACTTCCACTTTTATGAATAAGCGTTACTATTGATCTTTTAATTTCCCACTATACAGTGGGAAATATACCTTTTTCAAAACAAAGGTTATAGATGTGACTAATTATTGGGCTAAGAACTGCACTGCTGAATTTTGAATTAAAATAAACTACAAACAAACTACAATTAAAAAAATCAACTTTACTACAATCATAAGTATCGTTTGTAGTTTTCGAAAAGGTTTTCTGACTTTTTAAAACTTTGTTTTTTTTATAATTTTTTATTTTTCTCGAAAATTATACATATAAAATATTTTTTTCTTTCACTACAATAAACTACAAACGATTTAGAGTGTATTCCAAAAGTTTTTAGAGCAGTATTATTAATATTCCTGGTTGAGAACAGTGTTTATTAGGTTTGCCGCGTATTTATTAGTACAACAAAAAAATCAACTTTACTACAATCATTAGTATCGTTTGTAGTTTTCGAAAAGGTTTTCTGACTTTTTAATTTTTTTTTTATTTTTTTTTCATTTTTCTCGAAAATTATACATATAAAATATTTTTTTTCTTTCACTACAATAAACTACAAACGATTTAGAGTGTATTCCAAAAGTTTTTAGAGCAGTATTATTTATATTTTTGGTTGAGAACAGCGTTTATTAGGTTTTCCGCGTAATTATTAGTACTACAAAAAAATCAACTTTACTACAATCATAAGTATCGTTTGTAGTTTTCGAAAAGGGTTTCTGACTTTTTAAAACTTTGTTTTTTTTTATTTTTTTTTTATTTTTTTTTTATTTTTTTTTATGTTTGTCTTAAGTTATACATATATTTTTTTTTTTACTACAATAAACTACAAATGATTTAGAGTGTATTCGAAAAGTTTTTAGAGCAGTATAATTTAAATTTTTGGTTGAGAACAGCGTTTATTAGGTTTGCCGCGTATTTAATAGTACTACAAAAAATCAACTTTACTACAATCATTAGTATCGTTTGTAGTTTTCGAAAAGGTTTTCTGACTTTTTAAAACTTTGTTTTTTTTCTATTTTTTTTTTATTTTTGTCGGAAGTTATACACATAAAATATTTTTTTTTTTTCACTATAATAAACTACAAACGATTTAGAGTGTATTCCAAAAGTTTTTAGAGCAGCATTATTTATATTTCTGGTTGAGAACAGTGTTTATTAGGTTTGCCGCGCAATTATTATTACTACAAAAAAATCAACTTCACTACAATCATTTGTATCGTTTGTAGTTAAATATGAGCGAAAAAAGTAAGGATTTTTTTAAGTCGGGGTCCAGCGTGATGGAGCTCTAAATTTCGACTTCAAAAAATTAACAAATCCTTCATGGGCTTCGGGGTACGCATATATAATAAGGTTCCACAAGATATTTTTGATCTTGCTTTTCTTAGTTTTAAATCTAAAATTAAAAGCATATTATTAAATAAAGCTTATTATACAATTCAAGAATTTTTGGATGATCGAAATGTGTAGAACTTGGGTCATTGAATCATTTGCAGGGTTGATGTTATAATGTATAAGTCAAACATGGTTAAATTTCATTTAAAAAGAGCAACTGTTGAGTTTCTGGCCAGCTCTTCTCAGCAGAACAGCATTCCGAGCTGGTGGTGGCTTACTCACAGACTGACTATACTGACCAATTTAATGTGATTGACGATTCAAAAGTGTGTGCGTGCGTGCGTAAATGCCTACTTGCAGGCACCGACACAGGCATCGACATGCAGTCACAGCTCCACGGATCCTCGTCATTTGTTTGTTTCTTTGTGCAACGGGACTAACAGGCGTAACCGTCATCCTGATTTCGGAGTGTTTTGCATGTGCTGTGCTGCATGTTTTTTGCATGTTCAGGGCCTTGTGAATATTGCCTGATGTCAAACAGACAACCGTCGGCCTACCTTCTACTTACTCACGGAAGTTATCTTTAATCCATGTAAAATTAATTCCAATATCTAACTTCTGATTTTGTCTCTATACTAATACGTAATTATTTTCAACATTACACATCGTATGTTATTGTACTAACCTTAAGCTCGGTAAACAAGATTTCATTTATTTATTTTTTCTGGTTAAGGACTTATATACTCCATGTTGCTTGTTAATAAATTCTCACATGCTAATAGAAAATTTTAGTAAGATTATAATTAATTCATGCAAATTTTATTCCTAAAAGTTACTAAAGTTTCTTTAATATTTTGTGTTCTACAAAGAATAATATTTTTATTATGTCTTGTATATAAGATTTTTTTTGTTTAATTTTTTACTTTCGATACTTGGTTACCTACTTAACATTACCTATTGCTATATATATTTTTTTTGTGTACATACTTGCTTAAGTGTAGACTTATAATTCATTTTAACAAACATATTGTTTCTTTCAAGGTGTCTACTCCTACCTACATGGCCGGCAACACTCTTGTAAATCCTCGGATGTTGCAAGAGTTCATGGGCGGCAGTGATCACAAGTCATCTGTAACCCGCCAGCTCGTTTGCCCTCCTCTTCCATAAAAAAAAAAAAACAAAAATCTACTTGGGTGTGTGGTAGGGCTATATTTGATTTAACATCATGGCAGAGCATGAGCTGCAAGCACAATTACAGAAACTTCATGCTGAAAATGCTGAACTACATAAACAGCTTGGCACCAACTCAGAGGAGGTTATAATTAGGGCAATCTCTTTAAAATTGCCTACCTTTTGGGCGGAAAAACCAACTATTTGGTTTTCACAGGTAGAGGCACAGTTTTAACCTTCCTATACCTGCGCGTTTGTCTGAGAGACCGACAGAATGATTTTTCGATTTTAAATAAAGAACGAATAATGCTAGTTTAATGAACTTTTTAGTACTTGCCTAATTTGATACGGCCTTGAAAATAACGTGACGTGTGACCTTGAGTGGGGGCCACATTTAGGTGAACTGAGCGTCATTCGGTGCCAGAGACCGGCGCGGGTACACGTGTTATTATTTTTGGTGAGTAATATTTTTTATTTTTCATGATTTTCGTAGATTTATTTTATAGTTTGCATATTTTTCGTAAAGAAGTTTACTAGTATACATTTTTACCATAGTTTTACCTAAATTTTATTATAATATTTCAGAGTATTTATGCTATACCGCCCCGTTGGTCGAGTGGTTAGCGCAGACGCCTAACGTGTCACGACGCAATGGGGTTCGGGTTCGATTCCCGACAGAGATAGGCATTTATGTGATGAGCATAGTTGTCTGTGTTTCTGGGTTTAGTCGTTTATTAAATATATTCTCAGTATTTATATGTGTATTTCTATGTACATATTTGTATCGTTGTCTAACACCCTTAACACAAGCAAATAATTTGCTTACTTAGGGGTTAGATCAATGTGTGTAACTTGTCCTGATTTTATAATTATTATTATTACTATTATTATTATTATTATTACTATATATGAAATAAAAAAACTGTGCATTGGTTTCGTACGTCCCAAAAAAGAATAAAGACGTTTTACTCTTATCCAGTATTCATGATGATGAAAAAATCAACGAAGTGACTGGTAAGCCTGAAATTATCATGGATTATAACAAAACAAAGGGAGGCGTTGATACCGTTGACAAAATATGTGAAACCTATAATGTCGCTAGAGGTACTAATAGGTGGCCTGTGGTGGTTTTTTATAGCTTGATGAATGTTGCAGGAATTAATACATATATTATGTTTTCACAAAATAATCCTAACAAAAAAATTTAAAGAAGAATTTTTCTGGAAAAGCTGTCGTATGAACTCATTGACGCGCAGTTGAGAAGACGGGCGGGAACTACTTTTTTACCGAGAATGATACGACAAAGGTGTACTGAAATCTGCAAACTAGACTTTCCAGAATCATCAGGTAACGCTAGCGACTTAGGCCAAGGTCGTTGTAGCTTTCGTAGTTCGAAAAAAAACCGTAAAACGCGTTACAACTGCCTTACTTGCAAAAAATATTTTTGTTTGGAACACACGGTTATGGTTTGCTCTTATTGCTATAGTAATGAATCTCAAGAGGATTAGATTTTATTTTATTATTCCTAGTTCTGTTATCTAAAAGATTTACGAAGATCTTTATGTTATGTTGAAGAAGAATTTTAATTTTGGTTCATTTTATCTTAGTTTGTAAGAATAACTATTGTTTTTCAATGGCTGTTTCTGAAGACTGTGCAACAATAATAAATGCAAATAAGTGTAAAAAAAATGGTTTAATTTATTAAACATATCCCTAACTTTAAATACAATATAAGTTTTTCAAACAGGTTTTCGCAAAAACATCAAATTTACGGATTTTAAGGTTTCGGTCCGTTACACAGTGCGCGGGTCAGGGTTTAACACTATTTAGCGCGAATACAGGAAGGTTAAATAGCAAATATTTTTCGAGATTCTACTAAGTATAATTATGTGATAGGACACCTAGACCATAGGCTTGTAGGTGAAGTAGAAGATATCATAACAAATCATCCCGTTGAAGGAAAATATGAAAGACTTATAGAGTTGCTCATTCAGCGCCTTTCATCTTCCCAGGAAAAGCGGATAAGACAATTGCTCAGTGACGAAGAACTTCGAGACAGAAAACCGTCCCAATTTCTTCGTTATCTTCGGTTACTAGCTAGTCCAGCACTGTCTGATGACAATATCATCCACCAACTGTGTTTGCGGCGCTTACCACAACAAACTCAAGCAATATTAGCAGCACAAGCCTAGATAAAATTACAGAATTGGTCGATAAAATTAAAGAGGTAGCTCCAACACCAACTGTTTGTGCAACAGCTGCGCCTCCAGAGCTCACTTTAGCTACATTAGCTAAACAGTTGACCGAGGTAAGCAAAAAGCCCTCATCAAACCCTTCAATGCGAAAGCAGCTAAGGAGCGCATTGGGTTGAGCAGGAATAATCTACGTATCATAACTAAAACGCTTACAGGGCACTGTTGTCTGAATAAGCACCTAAAGACCCTCAAATCAGCGGATGAAAAAGTATGCAGGTACTGCCACGAGGCGAATGAAACCCCGATCTATCTGCTATGGAGTGCGGTCCGCTGATGCGTAAACGCAGTGATATCCTGGAGAAACACATCCTGGTCCCGGTGGATGACCGACACCTCACTGCAAAGGAAATTCCGTAATACCTCAGAGTGGCAGATCTTTATAGTGAACTGTAGGCAGTGGCGATCACAATAGATCTTTTAGGTCGCAGTAATACTGGGTTCCCATAGCCCTGCACAGCCGCGCTTTTAAATAATAATAACAATGAAAAAAAACGAACGAGATTTCCGATTAGATCAGCAAGCATTCCGTCGAGACGGGAGGGCTTTAGAACTGAATAATAATTTGCCGACATATAAATGTGTTGTTACTGCAGATGTGCAATATCACTTCTCAGGACCTTTTGAAATTTTATGTATCCTTTGTGGCGCATTGCATTTCCGTGAGGAACGCGTTTCTAAGTTTCTAAGTAAGAAGTTACATCTTTAGTAGATGATAGTAAACCAAATTACAATCCGCAGTTGAATATTCATAGTCCCCAATTTTCACACGAACATGAACTTTATCGCAAAGACATAAACGATCTTCGCATAACACGAGATAATCATTATGTATTATTTTTTTTCAATAAATATGCGTTACGCCACCAAAAGCATGTTGGCGATATTGATTTGCTTTAGAGATTGAAGAAAAAGTCAGTGTCCAAGGACTGGATATCTACTTACCAAGAAAATATCGAATTGCAAACTTAGATCATATCCACGAAAATTTACCCGACATTGGCCAAAGAGGGCCTATTCTGAAGGCATATTTTAGACACAATACAGAAAATAAGAGACATAATGTCTAGTCAAGTGATAATGTATTACTTCAATATCATTTTTATTTTCAAATCTTTAAATGGATCGGAAGGTCTACAAAATGGCAGCCAAGAGTTCGGCATTTGCGAGTCATTGGTAGGATTCATAATGTTAATTTCGTTGCCCAACCGTAACTTTACCACTTCCGATTATTACTATTTCATGTAAATAATGCAACAAGTTTTGAAGACCTTAGAACCGTAACAGACATCCAATATCGGACCTATAAACAAGCCTGTTTAGCACGAGGCTTTATTTACGACGATAAACAATGAATAGAAGGATTACGAGAATCTAAAATGCCTGCAGTAATAAGAAGCCTTTTTGTTCAAATTTTAATTTACGGATCTCCTGAAAATCCAAAGCGTCTGTGGGAAATATTTACAGAAAAATTGTCTGAAGTTTTTATACATGCGACCCGGCAAAATGTACAGCCTATAGAAAATGAAATTTATCGCGGTTACAGAATTGTAGCTAAAAAATTAAACACTAAAGCGACATATGGCCGAAATTTCCATTATTGAGTAACAAACTTTTAGCTTTGAGAACATTGATAATTACGATCTTGAAGATAATCAAGACAGTTTGAACACATATGAATCAACAACATTGAGGGAGCATTTGTATCGATTATTAAAAGGAAAACAGATTAATTTTTTATCCAACGTTAATTCCATTCTTTAAACTGTAAATAATCCAGCTTCTGAAACGAAATGCTTCTTCGTTGATGGTTGATTCTTATGTAGTTTTTTTTATAAGAATACAACATGGTTGGACGGTGAAGTTAAGGTACAATTCGAGGAAATACGAATGGATATCATACTTACTACAGCTGGAGAACGTGGACGATCATCAAAGTCTTACGAAGAACTATCAGAGAAATCGAAAAAAAGAAAGAATATGGAATTGATTCAAGAAAATGGACTCGTGTATATACATAATGTATATGTCCAAGGATTGCGGTCTGAAAACGGACCCCAGATTCGGACTCTAGGGATCAAAATGAGTGGTGGACCGTGGACCACTCAACCTTAAATAGTTAACACTTAAATTTATTTACATCAACTACTTAACTATTTAGGACTAGATCCTAAATAGTTAAGCAGTGATAGTTCCCACATTCTTTTACCTATATAAGACCAATTCCGATATCCTACCGACAGTTCCAATTCTCGTTTCTTGTATAGAAATATCCAGCTGTAATAACAATTTAGTTATTATAAGCGCAAGGTTTAATTTCAATTGGTATTTCTTTGAAAATATAGATAGTTTAAAGGGTCGTGTGTCGTATTGTGTATTGTTTGAAGAATTTGAGACAAGAACCATGACGTAAGTTTAGTACTTTAATAGTTTATATTCAATTATTTTACTTTTTATTCATAAAAAACTGGCTTAACATGATTTTTATTTTGTAGCCCACCGGAGAGAGCAGCGCATCCCTCACGAAAGAAAATGGAGGTTTTAATCGAATTTCTGGAGAAATATCCGAATCTTGCCAAAGGCTTTTCAAAATTGCCTAGTGCCCGGGATACATCTAAAAAGCCTGGGAAGGATTAAGTTTTAAATTAAATAGTTTGGGAGGTTACTTGAAAACCTGGAAGCAACGAACTAAGGTAAACAATAGGAATTATACAAATATTACAACAACACTCAATATATCTAATACTACTCACTTTTTATTTTTGTATTTTTCTTTAGTATTAGGCCGATAAATAAGTGCTGTAAAGAAGGTATCTTTAAGATATAAGGCTAGAAATAACACTGGTGGTGGATTATTATTATTATTAAAATGATTATTATTATTATATCATAGCATAAGATGCTATTAATAAAATATAACTAAGTCACACACATTTTAGTTAGATTACTTTCAATAAATAATATTTTAAACTTTTAATTATAATTAAATTATAAATTTCGGACACCACCATTCAGGGAATTTCAATTAGAATGTGGCACTGGAACGTCCCACTCTTCTGTTTTCACGTTGTATTTACCAACTTGTTTGTTTCTACTAAAAAAATAATAGTTATGTTATTGTAATGCATACAATAAATTCTTTTAGGTGATTCCCCACAGTCAGGTAGATCAGACACCACCAAGAACACTGGTCTGCAATGAAATCCTCCTTTAAAAATTATGCTATAAATATGAAGATTTTAATGCTCTGAATCTATTCCCGTTGGTCGATTTTGTCTATCACGTCTACATTTTTCGAAATGGTTTAGGTTATAGAATGCCGCGAGCTTGTAAAAATTAGACAGTTTTTGCTACATTTGTGGTGAGTTTACACTAAAAGTACAACGAAATATGATCACAGATCTTGTTAAAACAGCTTATAAACTCTATTTTGGATTTTCTATTGACGAGAGAGATAAAAGTTGGCTGCCAAAAATATGTTGTAATAGTTGTTCGAGAACATTAAGAGGTTGGCTTGAAGGAAGTCACAAGTCTATGCCTTTTACAATGCCAATGATATGGAGTGAACCTCAAAATCATGAAAATGATTGTTATTTCTGCATGACATCAACACAAGGATTCTCAAAAAAAAAAAAAAAAATTGTATATCCGAACATCGCATCTGCAAAGAGACCAATCCCTCGTGGTAAAGGCACTTTACCTCCAGTTTCACCAAAAGTCAACGAGATGAAAAATAAAAAATCTTCTGGTATACAGCCTCAATCAAGTCTTCTTTCTACTGGTAGTACATCTTCATCTTCTTACACTTTATCTGGAACTTCATATCCATCAAAAGAACAATATTTACTTAAGCAATGTGATTTGAATGATCTTGTAAGAGACTTGGGGCTTTCAAAATCTAAGGCACAATTACTCGGATCACGATTAAAACAATGGAATTTGTTGGATAAAGATACAAGAGTTTCATATTTTCGCAGAAGACAAGAAGATTTTACGACTTATTTTTCCAAAGAAGATGATTTGGTATATTGTAATGATGCTGCAGGGCTTCTTCAAGAACTGAGTTTCCCAGAAAATTCTGATGAATGGAGACTTTTTATTGATGCCTCTAAGATAAGCTTAAAAGCCGTTTTACTTCATAATGGTAACAAATACCCATCAGTGCCTGTTGCACATGCAACAGACATGAAGGAAAATTATGCAAATCTGGAGGTATTACTTGAAAAGATAAAATATTCTCAATACCAATGGAATATATGTGCTGATTTAAAAGTTGTCGCTATACTTACTGGATTAAAAGGAGGATACACCAAATTTTGTTGTTTTTTATGCGAATGGGACAGTCGCGCAAGAGAAAAACATTACAAAGTAAAAACTTGGCCACTAAGAAAGAGCTTGACTTGTGGGCTTAAAAATGTATCTCAAAAACCTTTAGCGCCAAGTGATAAAATTTTTCTGCCACCACTTCATATAAAGTTGGGACTGATGAAAAATTTTGTGAAAGCTATGGATAAGGAAGGTGCAGGCTTTCAATATCTCAAAACAAAATTTCCTCGAATCAGTGATGCGAAATTAAAAGAAGGGATTTTTGTAGGTCCGCAGATACGCGAGCTTATGACTGATGAAGCATTTAATTCAAAGTTAAACAAAGCAGAAAAAAGAGCTTGGGTGGCCTTTTGTAAAAGTGTGTCATAATTTTCTAGGGAATACGAAAGCTGAAAACTACCGACAAATCATTCGAGAGCTTCTTTCTGCTTATAAAGCATTAGCATAGGATGCAATATGTTACTCAAAATTCATTTTTTGGACTCGCACGCAGATTTCTTTCCTGAAAATCTTGGTACCGTATCAGATGACCATGGTGAAAGGTTTCATCAGGATATTATGCAAATTGAAAGACGCTACAATGGGAAATGGTCAGCAGCAATGCTTGCTGATTTCTGTTGGTCGATTCGCTGAGAAACTTCAATGCAAACAATGAAAAGAAAAAAAACGACCAAATAACTTCAATCTTTTCACCATGATACGATAACTTACTGATATTTCTAGTATTTGTGACTGTAAAATTATCATTTTTTACTGTAAAACTTGGACCGTAATTATTTTTCACTTTTTATTATTTTTATTATTTTAATAATATCATTTTTCGATTAAATGGACTTAATATAAAAAAATCTATGTGCTATACTTATTTGCATCGTAAATTCCTTGCTTAGAGCACAAAATACCCTAAATTTGTGCAAGACAAAAAACAATCAGGAGAATTTTTTTTTTTTTTGCCGACCAGTGGAATCAGGCCTCCAAGCCCATTACAGCTACTAATTCCTTCTGGCTCAGGCACATACAAGTAATATTTAAATATGAAACTACTATTGTTCACTAATATTAAAAAGGAATTTATATTTGATTTTTTGTTTTGCACTTAATTTTATTGTTTTAACATTTTTAGTTCATCAAAGGCCAAGATATCTAAGATCTATCCGTCACAACTACAGGGTCAACAGATTTTGTCAAGACAAAACTGTTACAAGAAGTTAAGGTATCAGAATCCACAGCATTCCTCACGAAGCACAAAAAGAACTATACAACCTCAGAGAATAACTCAAAACCAAAAGGAAAAGGCCCACGTTGCTATAGTTCTAATAAATATGGACACTATAAAAGTCAATGTCGAGAAAAGAATAATAATCAAAATAATTTTTCAGCAATATTTTCAGCTTACAGCTCGTTGAATCCAGATGATTGGTATATAGACTCAGGGGCAACAATGCATATGTCAAGACGCTCAGACTGGATGTACATGATTGAACCACCTCTGATCCAAAAGATAACGGTGGCCAATAATGATGCAGTCTCCGTGCATAACATGGGTAAAGTAAAAATTGAGACAAAAGTATGTAATGATGTGCATCGGATCCAGGTGAGAAATGTTTTATTTATTCCCGAGTTGAGCGCTAATTTGTTGTCAGTAAGTCAATTGACAAAAAATGGATGTAAACTAGAGTTCACAAATGAAGGCTGTAACATTTATTGTGCCAATAAAGTACTCATTGCAACGGCAAGTTTGACTGATAACATGTATAAGCTCAATATAGCAAATCATAACGCATATGCCACCACATTTGAAAGTAAGGCAGATTTGATTACATGGCATAAAAGAATGGGTCATTTGAACATGGCAGATGTTAAGAAGTTAGAGGTATGTGCTGAGGGTATAAAAATATCAAATGAAGAAATTGATTCCGTTTGTATACCGTGCTGTGAAGCGAAACAAAATAGATTTCCGTTTCCGCCATCTAATTCTAGAGCAAATGCATTGCTAGAGATAATACACACTGATCTTTGTGGTCCGATGGAGACACCTTCTGCAGGAGGAGGGAAATACTTCATAACCTTCATTGATGATTTTTCTAGAAAATTATATGTGTATATTCTAAAGAATAAGTTGGATATAAAATCTGTGTTTATAAAGTTTAAAGAAGAGGTCGAAAGTGAATTAGAAAAGAAAATAAAGATCTTGAGAAGCGATAATGGAAGAGAATATTGTAATAAAGATTTATCTGATTTTCTAGTAACCTCCGGTATCAAGCATCAAACCAGCGCTCCGTACACGCCTGAGCAAAATGGGCTAGCGGAACGGATGAACAGAACGTTGGTCGAGCCTGCCAAGTGCATGTTATTCGAAGCTAATCTGAAGAAAACATATTGGGCTGAAGCTGTTGTCACAGCAGCCTATGTTATTAATCGGTCTCCATCACGAGTTTTGAATGAGGTAAAACCGTATGAAAAATGGACTGGTAAGAAACCAAACATTTCACATCTCAAGATTTTTTATTCTAAGGCCATGGTACATGTTCCTAAACAAAATCGTTTGAAATGGGACCGCAAATCATATGAATCAACTTTTGTGGGCTATTGAAAACACAAAAGGATACAGAATGCATGACCCGTTTAATAAAAAGATGGTAATTAGCAGGGATGTGATTTTCATTAAAAAAAAACAAAAAATATCACACAGGAACCTGTATCCGTGCCGCAACTTACCTCAATTACACTTAGTTCTGCTAATGATAGATTAGAGAGTGAAGAGAGAACTACTGGTGATGTAGACAGCCCACAAAATACTTCACAACATGACACATTAACACCCACTAGTGATGCATCATTTGATAGCTGTAATGGTTCTGATGACCCTACATATTATCCAAATACAAGTGATTTTGAAGATAGCCATAGAAATGATGATGTTCAGAGAAATATCACTTTAAGACCTATCTCTATTTTACCCACTTTAAGTAAAATTTTCGAAAAAATTATACTAAACCAAATGTCAGAATTTGTTTATAGCAATGAAATCATGCATAGTGAACAATATGGTTTCACCAAAGGCAAATCAACAACTGATGCGGGTGCCGCGCTTCTTAAGCACATTTACGACGCATGGGAAAAGTCACAGAATGCAATCGGAGTGTTTTGTGATTTATCTAAAGCCTTTGATTGCGTGGACCATCAAACATTACTTTGCAAACTTAATCACTATGGTGTGCGTAGTGCTGCGCTTGATCTTATTGCCTCTTACTTGAATCAAAGAGTTCAGACGGTTGATGTAAATAATTGTAAATCGGTTGGATCTCACCTAAAAATGGGTGTTCCACAAGGATCTATCCTAGGCCCTTTCTTATTTTTACTCTATATTAATGATTTGCCCTTTTACGTAAAAGGACTATGTGACATTGTACTTTTTGCTGATGATACCTCACTTATTTTTAAAGTTGATCGTAATAAACCTAATTTTGACAAAGTTAACTGTGCTCTGTCACGTGTTCTTCATTGGTTTGAAATTAATAATTTGGTATTAAATACTAAGAAAACTAAATGCATGGAATTTACACTTCCTAATGTAAAAAGTCAAGATTGTAGTTTATTCCTTAACAATGAAGTGCTAGAACTGACTGACTCGACAACTTTCTTAGGTATAACTTTAGATAAAAAGCTCCAGTGGAACCCCCATCTCTCGACACTCGCAAGCAAACTTAGCTCAGCTGTCTTTGCAATTAAAAAAGTAAGACAATTAACAGACGTTAATACGGCTCGACTCGTTTATTTTAGTTATTTTCACAGTATATTGTCTTACGGTATCTTACTATGGGGCAGCGCTGCCGAAATTAATTCTATATTTATTTTACAAAAACGTGCTATACGGGCTATTTGTAACTTAAAAGCTAGAGACTCCCTAAGAGAAGTTTTTAAAGAAATCGGTATTCTTACGGTCGCTTCTCAATACATTTTTAATAACTTACTATATATACGCCAAAATTTAAATGACTATAAAAAAAACAGCGACAGACATACTATCAATACAAGAAATAAAAATAGGCTAGTAACGCCTAAATTTAGACTTCAAAAAGTTAAGAAATCCTTCATGGGCTTGAGTATACGCATATATAATAAGGTTCCACAAGATATCTTAGATCTTCCTTTTCTTGGTTTCAAATCTAAAATTAAAGGTATATTATTAAATAAATCTTACTATAACATTCAAGAGTTTTTGTTTGATCGAAATGTGTGGAACTTGGGTCATTGTATCATAAACCTTGGGTCATAAATCTGTATTGTATTGCGAATAGCTAGTAATCTCCGCAATTTGTTTTTTGTTGTAAATTATTTTGCTTTATCGACCTTCTGCATCACACCGATTCCTTAGAAGTCACTACTTGCGGTAGCATCGGGAGTCGGGTTACCTCCCTCCCTCAAATATGTGCGAAGGGGGTGATGGCTGGCTCTTGTGTTATGCTCGTGAACGGGTGCTGCTTGCGGTGACTGGTTGTGTGGCAGGCCGAAGATTTATATATGAATGTGTGTTGGACGCGTAGGCTGTGGTCTCTCAAGTTCATAAAGGATTCTTGAATAACACAAGGCACTGTACTAGATTCTTATTTATTCCTTTACTTCACAAAAAATATTTTACTTCTCATACAGAACTCATTACATATAAGTAAGGCGGCAATCCTACGTGTCATGTAGAAACATGGAGACATATGGAGACGCCATCTAGTGAACGCTTTAAGAACTGTTTTTAAATCATTACATTGATGGTGTGTTCTACATTTCCACCCACCAAGGACATTTAGTTTGAAAATGTTCTTCAAAATTACCAAAAAGAATGCAATTAATGGAAATTTAAGGTACAATCATGATGGACTAGAGTTAACAAATGAAATTAAGCTATATAAACCTACACACTTAAAACTACAGCCTTCCAAATACAGTTTGTAACTACATATTCAGCAATTAGTCTCCCACCCTGAGGCTGCCAATTCTAGGATGTATCCCAAAAAAAAAAAACAAAATATAATAGTAACCTTACTAAACAAAATAACAAATTTAAAAATTCACTATCTAATCCACCACAGGCAAAACACATATCTTTGTAATAGGTCTTTTGAAAACAGAATTCTTACATTTTAGTGTTACAACTCTTGTCAAACCATCAGAACCGGGATGCATATCAATAACTCTAGCCAGTGACCACTTTGCCGGTGGAAGATTTTCATCCTTAACTAAAACTAACATATTAATCTTTATGTCATCCGTGACACGTTTAACCCATTTAGGTCTCTGTTGTAGTCTGCTTAAATATTCCTGACTCCATCTCTGCCAAAAATGTTGTACTAATTTTTGAGTTAACTGCCATCGATTAAGTTTGGTAATACTGCTATCTAAATAAGATTTTTCTGGAATGATAAATGTCGGTTCTCCTATCAAAAAATGACCAGGGGTCAAGGGCAATAAATCATCGACGTTATCACTTATTGCAGACATTGGGCGAGAATTCAAGCAGGCTTCAATTTGAGCTGTTATTGTACACATCTCTTCGTAGGTCAATGTAGTGTTGCCCAAGGTTCTCTTTAGGTGATGCTTTACAGAACGAACTCCGGCCTCCCAGAGACCTCCGAAGTGTGGCGCTCCTGGCGGAATATTATGCCATGTTGTTCCATCTCTAGCAAGCTGTTCTTGGATTTCTTTCTCTACAGACTCTGTGTGTTCTTTAAGCATTGCCTTCAGCTGCTTGTTTCCGGCAATAAAATTTGAGCCATTGTCACTCCAGATGTTGCTACAGTGGCCGCGTCTTGCAGTGAATCTTTTGAATGCTGCAACAAAACTGTTGCAATCTAAACCACTAACAATTTCAATGTGCATCGCTCTTGTTGACATGCATACAAATATACACAAATAACCCTTATATGTTTTGTTGCCACGTCCTTTTGACATCCTTAAATCTATAGGTCCAGCGAAATCAACGCATGAAGAGAAAAAAGGTCTGGTTGGAGTCACTCTTTGTGACGGAAGGTCTGCCATCAATTGCTTTCTAGTAGCAGCTCTATGTCTCACACAAACAACACATCCATGAACCTCCTTCTTTATCATGTTCTTCGCTCCAAGAATCCAAAATCTTTGTCTTATATAATTAAGCATGAGCATTGGCCCTCCATGTATTGTTTTCTTATGAGCCTGTCTAATTATTAACTTGGATAAGTGGTTGTGATCAGGCAACAGAATCTGGTGTTTTGTGTCTTCAGGTAGTTGAGCATTGCGCAATCTACCTCCAACTCTCAGCATTGACTTTTCATCTATAAATGGATTGAGTGATCGAATTTTGCTAGTAGTTTTCAGGAGCTTATTTTCCTTTAAACGAGCGATATCTTCCTTGAAGGTCTCCTGTTGGCAAAGCTGAATACACACTGTCAGTGCAGATTCTAGCTCATCAGAGGTCAGGTAAGTTGGTAAATTTTCTTTTCTTTTAACGTTCAACCTTTTGCAAGTTGCAATAACTCTTATCATTTTCTCCAAAGTAGAATATCTCTCAAATATGTCTGTGAAATTTACTTCAATATTTGTATTAACAAAATTAACTCTTTTTTCTTCTAGGGGTATATCATCAGCGAAATCAGTAGTAGTTTCATGTGGTATCCCTTTGTTATAAAGCCAAGTCGGGCCCTTCCACCACAATGTCGTGTCTTTCAGCGCTGATGGATAAATACCTCGGGAAGCAACGTCCGCGGGGTTCTCACTGGACTTAACATAATTCCAGTGTCTAGCAGGTAGTTTATTTATTATTTCAGATGTCCGATTTGCAATAAATGTTTTCCATTTGCTTGGATGACTCTGCAGCCATGCAAGAACCACCTTTGAATCTGTGTAAGCATAAATATTTTCTTTGGCAACTTTCAAGTGTTCAGCGACTTCATCAAGCAGATTTGTAAGTAACGCAGCACCACATAATTCAAGTCGGGGCACCGAAACCGTTTTCACAGGTGCAACTCTGGTCTTGGCTGTAATAAGACTAATATGGACAATGTCGTCATCATCAACAATACGTGAGTAAACAACACCTCCGTAGGCAACCGTCGAGGCATCTGCAAACCCATATAATTCCAATCTTTTGTTCTTTTTCCAGGTGTGCATCCATCGTGGTACGATTATCTCAGCTAAGGTAGGTAATTCCGATCTGTATCGTATCCAGTCATTCTTCAAATCTTTAGGTACTTCTTGGTCCCAGTTTATTCCAGTAAGCCACAGTTTTTGTAAGAAGACCTTTCCAATTAGTATCGTAGGAGCCAACCAACCCATCGGGTCAAAGAGCCTTGACACGTCACTTGCTACAGATCGCTTCGTTACCGATGTTGTCGTCTTAGGCAAGTTTACAGAATATCTAAACTCATCTTTTTTATTATTCCAGACAATCCCCAGCGTTTTTATCGTCATATCTAAGTTAAGTTCTTTTTCAGAATCTTCGTGACTAGACTTGTGCATATATCGAAGAAGATCAGGATCATTGGTGTTCCATTTTTGTAATTCGAATTTTCCACATCGTAGCAACTTCGTCATCTGATTGTAGATCAACATTGCATCTTCGTAAGTATCTCCTCCAGTCAACAGATCATCCATATAGAAATCCTTTAGTGTTATTTCTGAGGCTACCAGAAATCGTCCCGATTCGTCAAGAGCTAGCTGCTGTAAGACCTTTGTAGCTAGGTATGGGGCGCTTGCTGTGCCGAACGTGACTCGTGTGATACGATAGTCCTTCATGTCTGCTTGTCGATTTTTTCTCCACAATATTCTTTGATAGTCTGGTTCGTTAATTTTGATCTGTCGATACATTTGTACGATATCTGCGACCATGCAGATCTTGTGTTGTCGCCAGCGCATTATTATATGTCTCAAATCTTGTTGTAATCGTGGACCAATCATCAAATTCTCATTTAATGAGACGTTGTTTTTATACCGGCAAGATGCATCATACACTATTCTTACTTTAGTGGTTGTCTTATCTTTTCGAACAACGGCATGATGAGGGAGATAAACCGCAGTACACTTTAATTTTTCCGCCTCATCCACTATTTCTTCCATGTGATCTTGTTTCAGATAATCATTCATTACCTTTTCGTACTCCTTTTTCAACTCTTTATCCTTCTCAAGTTTTCTTTCTATCTGTAGTAACCTTCTTTCAGCTATCTGTTTCGATGAACCATACTGACAGGATGGATCTTTATCTTTGAATGGTAGACTGACAGAATAGCGCCCGTCTTCATTACGTCGATGTGTCTCCTTGAAATGTTGTTCGCAACGACTCTCCTCTTCCGTCAGTATTTTCTTATGAGACACATCTGATTCGATTTCCCAAAATCGTTTGAGGATATCGTCTCCTTCGATGCATGTATGCAAGCTCGTTGTAATTGAGTAACTTCTTTTTAATGTTGTGTTATTGTGTAACTGGCCAGAGATTATCCATCCAAGATGTGTCTTTTGACCTACAGGTGTCCCTTGAGGACCCTTCTTCAATCCGTCTGTGATTATCTCTCCGTACACCTCTGCACCAATCAAAATATCAATCTTATTTGGATTGTTGTAATTGGGGTCAGCAAGTTGTAGTTGATGCAGGTGTGGCCAGTCTCTTCTGGTTATCTCTCTCTCAGGAAGCACTCGAGTCAAAGATTTCAATACGTAAGCCCTTACAGGCGTCTTAAACTGTAAATCGTATCTCGAATGTAAATTAAAGATGACCATGTATTTTGATGTGAGACTACTCTCGTTATCGCCCAGTCCATTAATTTTACAATTGATAGGTATTTTCTTATAACCAAGGAACTGCGCCGCAGCTTCTGTGATAAAAGAACCTTGGGATCCTGGATCTATCAATGCTCTCAAATAATGTGTCGCCCCGTTTTGTCCCTGTACCTTTACTATGGCTGTGGCAAGCAGAACATCATTATTCAGCTCTTTATCAGCGTAGTGGGTTCTGACATTGTGTACTGGCGTCTTATCGTTAGTTACTTCTCGTTGTGTATCTCTTGTATCAGTTTTCTCTACTGTCTGTGCCTTGTTTTCAGGATGTATTAAAGAATGGTGTTTCTTTCCACATATACGACAGGACGTTCTCTGTTTGCATTTATATACTACGTGACCTGGTATCAAACAATTAAAACATAGCCCATTCTTTTCTATAAATAGTTTCTTCTCGTCATAGTGTAAGAGTATAAAATCTTTGCAGTTCTGTATCATGTGGTCGCTTTTGCAGTACTTACAAGCTGTCCCACCTAGTGCAATATGAAAAGAGTTTTGGTTTGTGCGTGGTCTTACTTGTGGTTTTGATTGAGAGTCTAGTGCTTCTAGTGTTCTGAATCGTGTTTCAAGGAAGGAACCCAATTGTTTATATGTTGGTAGTTCTTGGATTCACTGTTCAATTTAGATACAATCATGTATATTAGTATGGGGTCCCAAGTAGATGAATCAATGCCCAAATTCTTCAAAGCACTGAGGCATTCATTTGTTGTATCTAAAATGTATTTTATGCTGCTTGATGATTCATTTGTAACACTTCTTTGGGTCATCAATTTTTTCAGTATGGAATTTACAATAATTCTCTTATTATTATATCTCTTCTTTAGAGTACTCCACGCATCCTCATAACTAGCTTCAGTTACTGGTATGTGTCTCAACAAGGATTCTGCTTCGCCACTCAAGCTTGATTTCAGATAATGTAACTTTTGCACATTCTGTAGTGACTTGTTGCTGTGAATGAGTGAAACGAACAGATCGTGATATGATATCCACTCTGTATATCTACCAGTGAAGGTGGGCAAATTTATACGTGGTAACTTTATGTCTGATTGCACTGGTTTTGATGACAGATTTGAATTTACAACACTTGCTGTTGTAACAGGGGTAAGTTTCTCTAATGTATCTAACATTTCACATTTTGTAATAGTGTAATGTTCCTCAACAATGAAATACTGATCCTTCATAATATATTCAGTATCATCAACATCTTCCTCTTTTATTACAGCTTCATGGTTGCTCACAAAGGTGTTCCACAAGTTTTCCAGTAAGGTAAGCTTAGTTTCTATGTAAGTTTTAGTTAATCTAGACTTAGGAGTCTTCTTTAAATTTGTAAGAGATTTTTCTAATTGTTCCTTTAATACCGCTTGATGTTTCAGAATTGCTTTAGCCATGTTTATTATTTTTAATCACTGTTTCACTATTTCCAAAGTTTCTTTTATTTATTTAATAATGTAGTTTTTAGTTCAAAGTTTACAACAGCAAAGTCTATGATCCACAATACAAATTGTTCAAATAGTAGGTTCACTGTGATTCTTTAAGTTTTTATTTTAATATTTCATAGTTCTATAACAGTCATTTAAACATCTCAAACCCGAAACCTTTTGTTTTTTAAGTCAATTGCACAAAATTATTTTAAGTCTAAAGTTCTTTTCGTTACAAATTTTAGGGGTTTACTGCACTGTCCGAGTTCACTGGGTCCAAACGACTTAATTCACTTATATTTCACTGTTCTTCTTCACTTTAATACACTTGATGAGGCACAACACAACGCCTCGCCTCGTGGTTACTAAAATGCTATGACGCCTTGGGACGCGTCTTTAAAACCATCCGAATCGAAGGACCAAATGTTGGACGCGTAGGCTGTGGTCTCTCAAGTTCATAAAGGATTCTTGAATAACACAAGGCACTGTACTAGATTCTTATTTATTCCTTTACTTCACAAAAAATATTTTACTTCTCATACAGAACTCATTACATATAAGTAAGGCGGCAATCCTACGTGTCATGTAGAAACATGGAGACATATGGAGACGCCATCTAGTGAACGCTTTAAGAACTGTTTTTAAATCATTACATTGATGGTGTGTTCTACAATGTGTATATATGTATATATATATGTATATATATATATATGTGTGTATATATATATTTACTGTTATTATTATTTAATTTTCGTTGCCTGAAATCATTGGGCTTCTTTTCCGATTGATTGCGACGGTTCTAGTTGTTCCAAAATTGCATTTAAGTTTGACGTTTGTGAAACAGTGATCACAAAAACAAAAAATATATCCGGCTCAGTTTGTTGTGTGGTTCTTCTCAGACCAGGACGCGTTTGGAATCTTCATAGCTTTAACATTAAGATGGAAAGTGCTTTTTCGGAGGGGCTTATTACGATAAATCTAGTATCGTAATAGGCCGTCCTGACATTTCCATATTAACGTACACAAGTGATCACTAATTATGACTCTAAGTGGAAAAGATATAAATAAAATAAAATAAATAAAATTGACTCATTTGCAGGGTTGATGTTATAATATAATATATTTAATTTATAAGTCAAACATTGTTAAATTTTATTTAAAAAGAGCAACTGTTGAGTTTCTGGCCAGCTCTTCTCAGCAGAACAGCATTCCGAGCTGGTGGTAGCTTACTCACAGACTGACTATACTGACCAATTTAATGTAATTGACGATTCAAAAGTGCGTGTAAATGCCTACTTGAACAAAGATATTTTGAATTTGAATTTGAATTTGAAGATCACATCAAAGGCATAATATGCGACAAGGAAATAACTTTATGTGTCTCACACAGATTTCAGATCCGTTAACTGTAAAAGAAGCACTATCAAGTACTAATGCTAAAGAATGGAAAGAAGCAATGGATGAAGAATACAGATAATTATTAGAAAATGAAACATGGGAATTGACTAGTCTGCCACCGGATAAGCATTCAATACCGTGCAAATGGGTTTATAAGACTAAAACAAACGAAAATGGTCAGATAGTTAAATACAAAGCTCGACTTGTGATAAAAGGATGTTCACAAAAGTTTGGAATTGACTACACTGAAGTATTTTCACCGGTTGTAAGACTTGCATCCTTAAGATATTTATTTATAATTAATAATACATGGCAAATGGATGCTGAATCTGCTTTCCTTCAAGGCGACATAGAGGAGGAGATTTATATGATGCAGCCACCTATGTATAGCGATTAAAGAAATCATTATATGGTTTAAAACAAGCTAGCAGGCAATGGAATAAAAAGCTTGATTTTGCATTAAAACAAATGGGATTTATACAATCAAAGCTAGATCCTTGTATTTACTATAAAAACGTAGATAAAGACGATACGACGTTTTTGGCAATATATGTTGACGATTTAATTTTATTTACAAATAATCAAGAGTCAAAATGTTACATAAAAGAAGAATTGCATAAAAGATTTAAAATAAAGGATATTGGAGAATTATGTTACTGTTTAGGAATACACGTGGAACGAGATACAAGGAAAGGAATAATTTATCTTGACCAAAAGAAGTATATACTACAAGTATTACATAAATATGGAATGTCAGATTGTAAAGCAGTGACAACACCAATAGATTTGAATATTAAGATACAAAAGTCAGAAGGAACTAACATTTTATATGACATTCCTTATCAGGAGATAATTGGATGCCTGTTATATATTTCTCAAGTTACGCGTCCCGATATAAGTTTTGTTATTATACCTGAAATGCATCATTGGATTGCACTTAAGAGAGTAATGCGTTACTTAAAAGGCACTCAAGATTACAGACTCAGTTATAAACAAAACATGGATGAAAGTATGAGTCATGGGTACTGTGATGCTGACTGGGCCAGCTCAGAAGATGACCGGCGCTCCTGTACCGGCTACACATTCTTGTTTCGGGGAGGAACAATCAGCTGGAACTCAAGGCGTCAACCTACTGTTGCACTTTCTACAACAGAGGCTGAATATATGTCTTTGTCATCATGTGTACAAGAAGCTTTATGGTTAAAGCAATTTCAAGAAAGTTTCTGGCCACATATAAAAGGTGAGGCCATGATTATTTACAGTGATAATCAAAGTTCTATTAAACTTTCAGGTTCTGATAATCACCACTCTAGAACCAAGCATATAGAAGTGAGGCACCATTTTGTTCGTGACAAAGTACTTCAAGGTGCAATTGATGTTCAATATAAACAAACCGATGTGATGGTCGCTGATGCCCTTACTAAAGCAACTTCACATTCAAAGTTGGCCTTTTGTTCGTCGAAGATTGGGTTGCGTTTAAGGGACGATGTTGGAATAATGATAAACGCAACACTAGAATCAGTTTTATAATAAATATTTTGTATGTTGGCAACATTTTTTTTTCTCGCTCTGTACTTTTTGGTCTCTTTTGCCTAACCTACGCAATATATGACATTAGTTACTTACAAAATTCAAAAATTCAAAATTCAAAATATCTTTATTCAAGTAGGCATTTACACGCACTTTTGAATCGTCAATTACATTAAATTGGTCAGTATAGTCAGTCTGTGAGTAAGCTACCACCAGCTCGGAATGCTGTTCTGCTGAGAAGAGCTGGCCAGAAACTCAACAGTTGCTCTTTTTAAATAAAATTTAACAATGTTTCACTTATAAATTAAATAAATTATATTATAACATCAACCCTGCAAATGAGTCAATGACCCAAGTTCCACACATTTCGATCAACCAAAAACTCTTGAATGTTATAGTGAGATTTATTTAATAATATACCTTTAATTTTAGATTTGAAACCAAGAAAAGGAAGAACTAAGATATCTTGTGGAACCTTTTTATATATGCGTACACTCAAGCCCATGAAGGATTTTTTAACTTTTTGAAGTCGAAATTGAGGCGTTACGAGCCTATTTTTATTTCTTGTATTGATAGTATGTCTGTCGCTGTTTTTTATAGTCATTTAAATTTTGGCGTATATATAGTAAGTTATTAAAAATGTATTGAGAAGCTACCGTAAGAATACCGATTTCTTTAAAAACTTCTCTTAGGGAGTCTCTAGCTTTTAAGTTACAAATAGCCGGTATAGCTCGTTTTTGTAAAATAAATATAGAATTAATTTCGGCAGCGCTGCCCGATAGTAAGATACCGTAAGACAATATACGAGATACGAGTGTCGAGAGATGGGGGTTCCACTGGAGCTTTTTATCTAAAGTTATACCTAAGAAAGTTGTCGAGTCACTCAGTTCTAACACTTCATTGTTAAGGAATAAACTACAATCTTGACTTTTTACATTAGGAAGTGTGTAATACCAAATTATTAATTTCAAACCAATGAAGAACACGTGACAGAGCACAGTTAACTTTGTCAAAATTAGGTTTATTACGATCAACTTTAAAAATAAGTGAGGTATCATCAGCAAAAAGTACAATGTCACATAGTCCTTTTACGTAAAAGGGCAAATCATTAATATAGAGTAAAAATAAGAAAGGGCCTAGGATAGATCCTTGTGGAACACCCATTTTTAGGTGAGATCCAACCGATTTACAATTATTTACATCAACCGTCTGAACTCTTTGATTCAAGTAAGAGGCAATAAGATCAAGCGCAGCACTACGCACACCATAGTGATTAAGTTTGCAAAGTAATGTTTGATGGTCCACGCAATCAAAGGCTTTAGATAAATCACAAAACACTCCGATTGCATTCTGTGACTTTTCCCATGCGTCGTAAATGTGCTTAAGAAGCGCGGCACCCGCATCAGTTGTTGATTTGCCTTTGGTGAAACCATATTGTTCACTATGCATGATTTCATTGCTATAAACAAATTCTGACATTTGGTTTAGTATAATTTTTTCGAAAATTTTACTTAAAGTGGGTAAAATAGAGATAGGTCTATAATTACTTACTAGCTACTTTTGAACAAAGGAACTACTTTACTATTTTTCATTAAGTCTGGGAAAGTACCGGTTTCAATACATTTGTTAAAAATTAAGGATAATTGTGGAGCAATATCATTTATAATACTTATTAGTAATTTTACTGACATACCCCAAAGATCACCGGTTTTTTTCATATTTAGATTTCTAAAAGTTTTAACAATTTCATATGATGTAACAGGTTTAAAATTAAAACATTTATTACTGACTCTTACGTTATTCGTCAATTCGACGATTGCATCACATGGTGAAGAATTTAAATTACGCGTGACTGTTAAAGGAATTTCGTTAAAAAAAGTCTCAAAAATAGCCGCCACAGTAGAATTTGAATTTATTTCAATATTATCAATTTTTAACTGAATAGGTAATAATACTTACATTTTTACTCTTTTATTTAAGTTTCCCACACTAATGGAACAGACTCCCATATCTGAGTACCTGTTCGGTGATAAACTTGAAGATAAAGTCAATGCTATGAAGGCAGTGAAAAAATCCGGCCAGGAATTAAAGAATACTCCCGCTCAGAATTTAAAAATTTAAACTACCGGGGCCCACAACGACCACAGATGCTTCGTCCGAGTGGGCCAAAAATGAAACCGAAGAGGCCCATGTATACTGTGACAAAACCAGTAGCACGTCGTCGAGACGATCTCCGCCGAAACATCAATATCAGAGCCGCCGACAAGATCATCGACGCAGCTAAGCCAGGTACAAACGGGTAGACTAAATTTTTTTTCTTACCAATGGACAGCTATTACCACTAGTCCTACTATACTAAGATGGATTAAAGGGTATAAAATACCCTTCTTATCTGTTCCTATACAAAGGTCTGTCCCACAAAATAACCAATTCACGCAAAAAGAGGCTGACCTTATCTCTGTAGAAATAAATAACCTATTGCAAATAGGTGCCGTTGGAACATGTTCTCATGTTGCCGGTCAATATTTATCAAACATATTTTTACACCCCAAGTCAGATGATTCATGGAAATTCATTTTGAACCTTAAAAATCTAAACAAATTTATTTCCACCAACCACTTCAAATTAGAAGATTTAAGAACAGCAACAAAACTTATGACTCCAGAATGTTTCATGGCCACAGTTAATTTAAAAAATGCATACTACTTAGTGTCAATACATAAAAATGATAGAAAATACTTGCGTTTTATGTTTAAAGATATTCTTTATGAATTTACATGCCTTCCGATGGGCCTAAGTGTAGCACCATATGTTTTTACCAAAATTATGAAACCTGTGGTTTTTTACCTGAGGTCAAAAGGATTGTTGTCTGTCATATACTTAGATGACGTTCTTTGTCTAGGTCATTCTTACAAAATGTGTTTAAAGAATATACATACTACCAAAATTTTTTTAGAAAGTTTAGGATTTATAATTAACATTGAAAAAAGTTGCTTAATACCTAGACAGGTTTGTCAGTATCTAGGCTTCATATTAAACTCAATCCAGTACAACAATTTCACTCCCACAGAAAAAGATAGCATCTATACACAAGACCTTAACAAATGTCAAAGCAAAGATGCAAAATACTGGAATTCACCCAACTATTAGGTATGCTTATTGCAGCGTGCCCAGCTGTAGAATATGGCTGGCTCTATACCAAAGTTATGGATAGGTATAAAACAACAGCCTTGAAAAACAATCATGAAAATTACATGGCTGTCCTTACTATTTCAAGAGAAATTAAGTTAGACCTAGATTGGTGGTTATCAAATGTTAAATAAAGATAGTTATTGTAAAATTAAACAATTTCATTTTAGTTTAGAGATATTCTCAGATGTATCTCTTTCTGGGTGGTGTTTAGTGTGTAATGATATTAGAAGTCATGGTCACTGGACAGTTGATGAAAGCAAATGTCATATTAATTACCTTGAGTTGTTGGCAGCATTTATTGGTCTGAAGACATTTGCATCAGACAAAAAATGCTGTGAAATTTTACTTAGGATAGATAATACTACTGCTATAGCATATATTAATAAGATGGGTGGTACTCGTTTCCCACATTTAAACAATTTAGCGAGACAGCTATGGCAGTGGTGTGAAAGAAGACAAATATGGGTTTATGCATCTTACATTAGTTCTAAAGAGAATTCTATCGCTGCCCAGGAATCTAGACGATCTACCTCAGAAATTGAGTGGGAGCTATGTCACACAGCTTTCAATATAATAACTATGAAACTTGGTAACCCGCAGATAGATTTTTTTGCTAACAAATATAACACAAAATGTAAAGTATATGTGTCTTGGATCCGGACTCAGATACATATGCTATTGATGCCTTCACTCTTAAATGGCATGAAATTTTCTTTTACGCTTTCCCTCCTTTTGCCCTAATAAGCAGAGTCTTACAAAAGATAAAAGCTGAAAAAGCTACAAGCATTGTTGTAGTCCCACAATGGCCCGCCCAGCCATGGTATCCGCTCTTCACCTCATTGGTCAAATTTAAAATAATTATATTGGAACCCCGATATGATCTATTGTTATCTTCTTCCACGACTCCACATCCCTTACACAAAAATCTGACACTGATTGCCGCCATATTATTAGGAGCGCCTTTCTGAGAAGAGGAATTCCATCCAGCTCGATGGATATAATTTTAGCTTCCCTGTCACTCGAGACAAGGATACAATATGAATCGGCATTGAATCAGTGGATTCTTTTTTGTCGGGATCAGGATATAGATCCACTCGATGATTCTGTACCCATGGTATTATCATTTTTAACGTGTAAATTCAACCAAGGCCTGTCATATAGCTCACTTAACTCTATACGATCTGCAATTTCCCATATTTTGGAACCCCACCTTGGAACAGATGAGAGGGTGATAAGATTTTTTAAGGGTGTTTTTAAATTACGTCCAAAAAAAACTCGAACTATTGAGCAAAAAATTTGTGACCTTATTAGCTCTTGTCACTGCACATAGGACTCAGACTTTATCTCTTATTTATGTAGACAATATTATCATTAATCCTGATAATATTAGTATTAAAATACCGCAATTAATTAAGACGTCTGCCCCTCGCAGACTCCAACCACACTTAACATTACCATTTTTTCAAGAAAATGTTTCCATTTGTCCTGGAAAAACTATTCTTTGTTATAAGGAGGCCACTAAAGACTTAAGAGGAGATTGTAAAACATTAATTATTACTATAAAGAAGCCTTACCGTGCCGCTTCCATTGCGACTATTAGCAAGTGGATTAAGCAAGTTTTAACTAACAGTGGAATAAACACTGCAAAATTTAGGGCATACAGCACAAGACATGCTGCAACCTCGAAGGCATCTGAAAGAGGTATTAGTATTGACGTTGTAAGGAAAATGGTAGGTTGGATTGAAAATTCTTCCACCTTTGCTAGGTTTTACAAAAGGCCTATCATTAGTAATCCTAATTCTTTTGCTAAGGCTGTATGCTCCATATATACATCTTGATTAAAAAAGTATATTATATTAATCTAATATTAATTTGTTAAGAGACGTATGTGAAGTTTAAAAAACATTGTTTTTTTTTTTAACTAAGACTGATTCAAGACTGAATGTTAAGTTAAGTACTTAATATAGGAATAATATTTAAAAAAAATGTAACAACTACTTATTAAAATTTATTAAAAATTAAAATTAGAACAACAACTTCTTTCTTTGAACGTCTACATAGTACAAAATGAGGACGAGATTAAGAAACATAATTATACAGATCGGACTAACTTACCTAGTGACGTCCGATCCTCAATTATGTGAAGTAATCTCGTCCTCATGTCAGTCCCAGCCCATCCCCGGGATAATAATCTAACAGCTTTTTTACTCCTAGGACCCTTTTAGAAGTTGTTTTACATACTTTGAAGAAAATGACATTGACAGCTTGGAAGGCGCGGAGCAACAACGGAGCATAGAGTAAAAATCTTTTTTATGAACTGCGTTCTTCTTTAAAAGATTGTGACAGCTTGTAGGTGCAGAAGTACAAACAACATAGTACAAAATGAGGACGAGATTACTTCACATAATTGAGGATCGGACGTCACTAGGTAAGTTAGTCCGATCTGTATAATTAGTTGTTTGACAACTATTATGTCCGCACTTACTGATAGTGATTTTCATTTTAGCTGTCAAAAAAGATACGCAATAACCCTGCAGGGGCCCATCAACTTTTAGTAAGCTTCTGTTCCGATGCAGTTCAGTTTAGTTTCAAAAAGTGAATCGCTTTTTTTCGTACCATCAACTGTTACAAACTGGATCGAAAATGAGTCGCTAAGAACGAACAAAAGTGTTGTTGGTCTGCTTTTGTTTCATAGTTGACATTTGTCATAGATAGCTTGAAAGAAGTTGACGTTTACAAATTGACCTTTAAAAGCGGTTATTTTAATTCTGGAATAGTGTTACTTGTGTTATTTGAAGTTCAATAAGTAGTAAAACAAATAATTATAATGGCGTGAGTAATGTTTCAAAGTATTTATTTATATTTTAAATATTATTAATACTGTTACATAGAAATTTTATTTCTGTAGATAATTAAATATTTATAATTTTAATATTATCGATTACTTATTATCTGTCAAATTCGTAGACAAGGTAAATTATTTATCTGTTGACAGCTAATTGCAATATCTTAATTAGTCTGTGACCTTTCTTTTTGTTTAAGATATTGAATGTTGCCAGCTGAAGCTAACTTTATAGTCCCCAAAATGTTATAAAAAATATAAACATTTTATTAATAATTACTATTCTAAATTTCATTTATTAATCATTATTAAAGTTAGCATATCGCTAGATATTTATTTAAAAGTAGCTGTCATATTGTTTTAGAAGTTTAGTTGCAGCCAACGTTGTTTTATTGTTATACTTATTAGTATAACAATTTGTTATCAATTTATTACACTTGTTTCTTTCTATAGATAATTAGTGCATTGTTCTTAAATTATTTAAATATTGGTCTTCTTTCGATTGATATCAATTTTACCCACATTTCTTGTAACGCGGCGTGTGCTTAGCTACATTGTTTGCTTAGTATGCATATTTTGATTATAAAATTCAATGCCGTGATCTTTACAGTCTTTTCTTTCGGAAGCACTTCCGAATTGAATATCTTATTAGCCTTCGGTGAGTGTTTTAGTTATTTGTGATCTTATGAACGCATTTGAAGCGTTGTTTCTTAAATTCATTAGCGTGTTTAATTGCAGGGCTAATAATTTAATATGGAATAATTATAATTCCTATTGCCGGCACTTCTCGGGCAGTTTCAAAGTTTGTTGGAACAATATTTCGTAAGTAATTTGAATCTTTACTCTAAATTAGGAGATGTTTCATAGGTTTTGAGACTTTATTTAATGTTATTACGTGGTAATATTTCAGTATTTGTCCTGATTCGGCCCTCGGAATCGACATAGGCTAATATTAGTGCTTGCGAGGCCTTTTTCCTCCATAAGGTATTATAACTTATTGATATTTTAATAGATCAATGTGTGATTAGTGTTATTATGTAGTTTTAACCTGTAATTTAATCATTACAGGAGGTTTTTTTTTTGTATACCCTAGAAGATACGGGTAAATTTATAATTGGTTCGCGGGGGTAGACGTGAATCTTCGGAGCGTCGTCCTGTTTGACCTGTATCCTGCTTCCTGACTAGCTGAGTTTAAGGAGTTCGTCTTTATTGTAATCCCGATATTATGGTGATGTACAAAATTTATTTATACCAATAATCAACACTTCCATTTTTGAAAGTTTTATAAAGAACAAGTGTTTGACAGTGATTCTCCAGTACTGACAAGCAGGAGGATCATGCATATGTCTTCGCTTATTATTTGTCAGTGGCACCTAGGATTTATATTTCAGTAATTTTTATATATAACACTGGTTAACAAAAAAAAAAAAGTTGGTTGTTTCCTATGATATTTTTTTTGTTTCTGTTTTAAATTGACGCGTATTTATCAGATATGGCAGCCATTTTTCTCTAACAGCTTTTGTTTTTGAGTTATAGCTAACTACCCTTACTTAATATTTTTATTTAGATTTTCGTTTTTTTTCGGGTACATTTTGTTGTCGGTTTCGATATGGCTTCCTCAAGAAGATGTTGTCTGCTTAATCCAGATCGTTTTTACTATATTTGTGGTGAATATGTATTTAAAAAATATCGAAAACGTATATCGGACTTTGTGAAAACTGCGTATCATCAGTATTTTAAAATAAACTTGTGTAATCAGGACAAGCCATGGGTTCCTCATATTGTTTGCCAGAAGTGTGTAGTATGTCTACGGTTGTGGTTCAGTGGAAAAAGAGATGGAATAATCTTCGAAACACCAATGATTTGGCGAGAACCTCAAAACCATCATAACGACTGCTACTTTTGCGTTGTGAAAATAAACGGAATCAATCCTGGAAATCGAAGTAAGTGGCCTTATCCCAACTTAGCTTCTGCTCAACGACCTCAATTAAGATCACGAGAGGTACAACCCAGCACATCTAAATCTTCTGATGATCCAAATATTTGTGAATCCGAACGAAATGAACGAAATACATCAAGTGAAGATTCTGATCCAGACTACAAATTCAACCTTTCAGAACCTCAACCATTCAATCAGAAAGAATTAAATGACCTAGTAAGAGATCTGAACTTACCGAAAGAAGCTTCTGAAATTTTAGCATCTCGTTTAATAGAAAAAAATTTGCTTACTCCGGAAACCAAAATCACATTTTATCGTACGCGAGAAATAAATCTGTTACCGTATTTTTCTCAAGAAAAGGATTTAGTTTTTTGTAAGGATGTTAGCGGTATTTTGAAACAGATAGGTTTAACAAAGTACCAACCTAGCGATTGGCGTCTTTTCATAGACAGAAGCAAAAAAAGTTTAAATTGTGTTTTGCTACATAACGGCAACAAGTACGGTTCTATACCTATTGCACATTCGACGACTTTAAAAGAAGAATACGCAAATATTTCTAAGGTTATGGATAAAATTAAGTATAAGGACCCCAAGTGGGTCATTTGTGTTGATCTAAAAATGGTTAATTTTCTATTAGGTCAACAAGGTGGGTACACAAAGTTCCCTTGTTTCATGTGTCTCTGGGATAGTCGTGACAAACAACATCATTGGTCACAAAAAAGTTGGCCAGTGCGGGAAGAGCTGGTGGTTGGTACAAAAAATTTAATAAACGTGCCTTTAGTTAGTCGAGACCGCATCATACTTCCACCTCTTCACATCAAACTTGGCATAATGAAACAATTTGTGAAGGCACTTGACAAAAATGGAGAATGTTTTAATTTTCTTTCTCGCAAGTTTCCAGGATTAAGCAAAGAAAAATTGAAAGCAGGTATTTTTGATGGGCCACAGATTAGGCAAGTCGTAAAAGACCCCAATTTTGTCGAATCAATGACTGAAGTGGAATCCAAAGCTTGGAATTCATTTGTTTTGGTTATGAGTAATTTCCTAGGCAACAAGAAATCTGACGACCATGTTAAGCTTGTTGAGAGCATGCTATCAAACTTGCAAGAGCTGGGGTGCAACATGAGCATAAAAATCCACTACCTGCACTCGCATTTAGACCAATTTCCTGAAAATTTGGGTGATTTTAGTGAGGAGCAGGGTGAAAGTTTTAACCAAGATCTTCGGACAATGGAAGAGCGATATCAGGGAAGATGGGACTCACATATGATGGCGGACTACTGCTGGAGTTTGAAACGAGATCTACCTAACGTCGTTCATGCAAGAAAATCATATAAAAGATCATTTGATAGTGTTTAATAGATATTTTGTTGAAATATGTATTAGTTTTTTGTCTTTATTTGGTCGAAATTATGAAACTGTATATTTCAAAAAGTAAAGCTGTTGGCAATCTCTCAGTATTTTTTTCATAGTCAGGACCATAGAAATAACCACTAAGAGAGAAACAAATAGAGGAAACCAGAATCGTGTTGACCAGTGTAATTTAATATTAAAATTGTTATCTCAAGTAACCCACCGCTGAGTCTAGCTGGCATTCTTTTAAACATTATTATGGCATTATTTGGTAAAACTTTATCAAAATTAAGGTTCATGTTTTTTTGTAAAATAAACCAATAAAATTTAATTTAATTAAACCAAACCCACTTTTATTTATCTTTTTATTATTGTTTGTAACAATATTTAAATCATATTATGTAAATTATGTTATACAGGGTGGGCCAAGAATTCGTTAACATTTAAATGTAACTTACCACGCAAACTATTGCCGCGCGGGGCGCGGGCGCGGGCGTGGGCATTTGCTCGCTTCTTGGAAATTTAGTCGCAATGGATCGCTTCACGGGGCCACAACGCGCTTACTGTGTGAAACAGTTTTATTTAAACAACTTTTCGCTCATTACTGTAAGACGCTTATTTCGCGTTGAATATGGTTTACACGACTTAAGTCAGTGTCCAAGTGCTCCTTTAATAAAGAAATGGGTGAAGAAGTTCGAAGAGACGGGATCTACACTAAATGTGAAACAAACCGGCAGCCCGCGGGCTTCTCGAAGCAAAGAGAACGTGCAGCAAGTTTCCGCTTCTGTTCGACGTGATCCAGATTTATCGACGCGCAAACGTTCGGCTGAATTAGGATTATCCCGCACATCATTACGCCGTATTTTGAAATTAGATTTGAAATTACATCCATATAAGATCCAGATAGTGCAAGAACTAAACCCTAATGATTTAAATTTGCGTAAGTCATATGCCGAAACAATGTTAACTCGATTCAGTAATTTTGACAACATCTTATTCTCTGACGAAGCCCATTGCCACCTAAATGGACATGTAAACAAACAGAATTGCAGGTATTGGAGCACAAAAATCCCAAAACTAAACATGAAAGGCCACTTCACTCTCCTAAGGTAACTGTATGGGCTGCAATTTCAGCAAAAGGAATCATCGGACCTTACTTTTTTGAAGATTCTCGAGGCCGTTCAGTTACTGTTAATTCTGCCGAGTATGTGAAAATGTTACGGGAGTTTTTAGCACCGATGCAACCGATGCTACTGGAGTTTGCTGGCTATAATCGTAACACATGGTTTCAACAAGATGGAGCCACGTGTCACACATTGAACGAGTCCTTTCCGGTGGTCAAAGATATGTTTCCGGAAAAGCTGATTTCCAGACGAGGTGACATCCCATGGCCGCCCAGAAGTCCAGATCTATCCCCAGCATACTTCTTTTTATGAGGTTATTTAAAGAGTCGTGTCTACATTGATAAACCGAATACACTCCGTCAACTTAAAGAAAAAATCATCGAAGAGATGTCGGCGATCTCGCGGTCTCTTTGCAGAAGAGTATTCGAAAACTTCAGGACTCGCTTAGATGAGTGCAAAAACCGAAACGGTGGTAATTTAGACGAAATAATTTTTAAAAAATAAATTACAACTAATTAGCTTTCTCATATTTTATTTTTTATTTATTTATATCTTTTCCACTTATAATCATAATCAGTGATCACTTGTGTACGTCAACATGGAAGTGTCAGGACGGCCTATTACGATACTAGATTTATCGTAATAAGCCCTTCTGAGAAAGCACTTTCCATCTTAACGTTAAAGCTATGAGGGTTCCAAACGCGTCCTGGTCTGAGAAGAACCACACAACAAACTCAGCCGGATATATTTTTTGTTATTGTGATCACTGTTTCACAAACGTCAAACTTAAATGCAAATTTGGAACAACTAGAACCGTCGCAATCAATAGGAAAAAAAGCCTAATGATTTCAGGCAACGAAAATTAAATAATAATAACAGAAAAAACATATATATATCTTCGGCCTGCCACACAACCAGTCACCGCAAGCAGCACCCGTTCACGAGCATAACACAAGAGCCAGCCATCATCCCCTTCGCACATATTTGAGGGAGGGAGGCAACCCGACTCCCGATGCTACCGCAAGTAGTGACTTCTAAGGAATCGGTGTGATGCAGAAGGTCGATAAAGCAAAATAATTTACAACAAAAAACAAATTGCGGAGATTACTAGCTATTCGCAATACAATACAGATTCATTCCCAGGCCATACCGTCGTCGATGTAATCCTTTACACTATAGTAGGATTTTTTTATTAAATTATTTTTAACATATAATTTAAATTTATTTAATGATAGGCTTAAGGCTTCATTTGGGAGCATATTATAAAAACGTATACAATTACCCTTAAAGGATTTACCTATTTTATGGAGCCTAGTGCCGGGCATAGCGAGTTTATTTTTTTGTCTTGTATTAATTTTATGTAAATCACAATTTTTCTTGAATTTTGAAATATTTTTATGAACGTAAATTAAATTTTCATAAATATATTGATTGTAAACAGTCATAATTTTAAATTCTTTAAATTTGTTTCTTAAAGAGTCTCTTGGTCTCATATTATATATTGCGCGAACAGCCCTCTTCTGCAATGTAAATATGGTATCAATGTCAGTCGCATTGCCCCATAAGAGTATACCGTATGACATTAAGCTATGAAAGTAACTAAAGTATACTAATCGAGCAGTTTCCATATTTGTTAATCGACGTATTTTTTTAACCGCGTATGCAGCAGAACTTAGTCTGCTTGACAAATCGAATATATGAGGACCCCATTGCAATTTTTCATCTAAAGTAATGCCCAAGAAAGTAGTAGATTTGACCAAGTCCAAATCCTCATTATTTAATTGTACATTGGTTCTAACATTTTTAACATTTGGTAAACTAAATTTGACACATTTTGTCTTTTTTTTATTAAGCAACAAATTATTGGCGTTAAACCATTGTACAACATCTGAGAGAGCATTGTTTACATCGTCAATAACAGATTGCCGTCTATTAACTTTAAAAGTAAGAGAAGTATCATCAGCAAACAACACTATCCCATGTTTTTCCCTCACAAGGTGAGGTAAGTCATTTATGTAAATGAGGAACAAGAAAGGCCCTAAGATAGAGCCCTGTGGCACACCTATTTTTACCAAAGAACCAGGGGAACGTTTTCCATTTACATCAACTTTTTGAATTCTATCATTAAGATATGAACTAATTAAATCTAGGGACTTATTTTTAACTCCATAATGTTCTAACTTTTTTATAAGGATTTCATGTTGAACGCAGTCAAACGCCTTAGATAGATCACAGAAAATGCCAAGTGCATCCTGTGATCCTTCCCAGGCTTCAAATATGTTTAGTAATAGCTCAACACCAGCATCTGTTGTAGAGCGACCGGCAGTGAAACCAAACTGGTTTTTGTGTAAGAGATTGTTTTTACTGAAATATGCCACAAGTTGATTAAGAATTATTTTCTCAAAAATCTTACTAAAAGTGGGTAAGACTGAAATAGGTCTATAGTTACTAGGATCTAATGAACAGCCGGATTTGAATAATGGAGTTATTTTACTTTGTTTCATTAGATCAGGAAATATACCATATTCTAAACAATTATTAAATATTAATGCTAAGTCTGGCGCTACAATGTCAATTATGGACTTAAGTATGTCAACAGAAAACCCCCAAAGATCACTAGTCTTTTTAACGCAAATTGATCTAAATACTTTGATTACTTCTTGAGCATTAACTTTTTCAAACTTAAAACTACTAACACATTGATCTACATTCTCTCTAAGTAAACCCATAGCTGCAGCGGTAGAAGAATTTGAAGATAACGTTGTAGTCACTGGAATATTAGTAAAAAAGGTTTCAAAAGCAGTAGCAACCTCGAGGTCAGACGTGACATATTTATTATCTATATTTAATTTAAAGTCGATCCTCTGGGATTTAGCTCTTCCAGTTTCCTCATTAATTATTTTCCAAGTTGTTTTTATTTTATTAATGCTATTTCCTATTTTATTTTGAATATGTTGATTTTTTGCTATTTTACATTGTTTTTTAAAAGATTTGGAAAATAATTTTACCTCATCCCTAAACTCATTACTAGTATTAAACATCAATTCCGCATACATATTATATAATTTTTCTCTATTTTTGTGTAACTCAGCAGATGCCCAATCACTAAACACTAATTTATCATTAACAACCACTGTTTTAGGAGTAAATATAAAGTTAAATAATTTAGTGAAAGTACTAAAAAAGTCATTATACATAATATTGGGGTTTGAATTTTTCATCAAAGGCAAATAGCGTACTAACCCATTTTTAATTTGTTCGATACGTTCTACAGTCACTGGTATAAAACTTATTTTCTGTCTTGAGTTCAATAGAAACAATTTTAGCCAAATTATTGGCTGTCATAGTAAAATAATATAATAGCGATGAAGCTACCTGTCTTTTAATATATGGAGATAGGTAATACCTACCATTAGTTAAATTATAAAAGTTACTAACATTAGTGTTAGTGTCAATCACATGAAATTTGTCATTATACAAACATAAATTATATATCAGTAAATTTATCTTATATCTAATTTTATTTTCGGCCTGTGGCAAACCTTGATTATAGGGTAATGAAAACCAGACAATTTTATTGACATCTAAGTTACTTATAGTTTCAAAACATTTTTTAAATTCCAAATGATTTACATTATCTCTATTTCCTACAAAAATTATTATATTTGTTGACTTAGTAAATTGTTTACTTGAATTTTTATTTGTCTAGTAATATTTATTAAATTATTGTCAGGTGAACAGCTGTTGAATACTTTTTGTTTTACAAAATAAGAATTTAGTACAGATCCCATTCCTTTTCCAATATTATCGCTAAACATATAAGTGTCATATACAGGAGTTAATTTGAGGGAGCCACTATTATTAGAAACAGGGATATCAACCTTGTCACACAATATTTTAGCGGGGGAGGACAATGTTGGTTTTACAGAAAATAACTTATTATTACACTCACATGAACAACTGTTGGTCTGTGAGTTCATACATTCCAAACTATTTTGTGATTTTTTTAAAAGTTCATCTACTTTTGACTTTTGTTCGCTTAGCAAGTTTTGTGTGTTTTCATATTTTTTTGTAACACTTCTTAAAGTAGTCTGCAAACGGGCTAAATGTGTTTCTAATAATTGTGTGTCAGATTCATATCTCCTATTTCTATTTTCTAATTCTATATTACAAAAGTTAATTTTTTTTAACAATATATTTTTATTAATAATTGATTTTGTAAAAAACTTGTTCTTTTTAGTTAATTTTTGGATTTTCTTAATATATCTATTAATTCTAATATATTTTTTTAATTTCTTATTGCTACAGCTACCTAGCCTTTCTGAGTTCAATGTGTCATTTGTTAAATCTATAGTGACACAGGGGTTTTTAGTTGCAGTAGTTGGGGAGTTGACCAACTGAGAAGCGCTGCCAATTAACTCTTCATACAAGCTGTGAGTGTGAATGTTAGTTGAGTTTTGAGCGGCCTCCTCCAGTTCCAAGATTTGTTGGTGGGCATCTCTCAGCTCAAGCTCCAGGGTGTCGGTACGCCGAAGGGCCTGCTCATACTCAAGACCACACTCATCAAACCTAGCCACTAATAACTGTAGCCTGTTACGCTCCTCTTCAACATCATTATATTTAACATGTAACTTAGAAAGTTCTATTTTTAATTTGTCATTATTCTTTAAAACATCTAATAGTTCCCTCTCATTAGCATCTCTTTCATTGTTTAGCTGGGCACACAAGTCCTTACTCACTTTTAATTCTTGTAATGCCAGTTGGAGTTTGTTCTCCTCTTGGCGTGAAAGGGCACGTGAACGAGTCATCATTTTAATATTAAATAAGGTACCAATGTGCAAAACCAAACAGAGGGCCTATATTAATAATAATAATAATAATTTATTTCCAAAAAGATTCAATAGGTACAACAAAAATATTAAAAAACAATAGGGTACAAAAATAATTACAAAAACAAAAAGCAATATAAAATTACCTGCACTAAGAATAAACCTGTATTGCAGGTAATTTATTTGTTTATATTAACCCCATGTACACAATAATAGGTTTTCATTTGTAGTCACAATCCCCGTACAATTATAAAAATTAACAAAATAATATTATTTCATTTATTGAAATTATGTGTTATGTTATTTAAGATTAATTTACTTAAAACTATGCTAGCTTAAAGTTATATAAAAAATATATATAGAATATGTACAAAAAATAAAAAATAGTAATAATAATAAATCCAATTAAATAGAATCAGACCAATTTATATTAAATTAAAATTAAATCGAATTAAATTAAATTAAATTAAATTAAAATTTAAATCTGTACAAATAAATAAATTTAAAATATTAATAATGAAATAATAAAATAATAATATAGTATTAATAATAAAAGTTACTTTGCTATTATAAGGAGATTTTCAATTTCTTGATAGTCTAGCCCTTGTAGCCAGGCCAGCAGTGCTAAACGACAATCGTGGCGGTTAAGTCTGTGTATTGTTACATAGAAATTTCATTTCTGTAGATAATTAAAATATTTATAATTTTAATATTATCGATTTCTTATTATCTGTCAAATTCGTAGACAAGGTAAATTATTTATCTGTTGACAGCTAATTGCAATATCTTAATTAGTCTGTGACATTTCTTTTTGTTTAAAATATTGAGTGTTGCCAGCTGAAGCTAACTTTATAGTCCCTGAAATGTTATTGAAAATATACACATTTTATTAATAATTATTATTCTAAATTTCATGTATTAATCATTATTAAGGTTAGCACATCGCTAGATATTTATTTAAAAGTAGCTGTCATATTGTTTCAGAAGTTTATTTGCAGCCAACGTTGTTTTATTGTTATATTTATTAGTATAACAATTTGTTATAAATTTATTGCACTCGTTTCTTCATTTAGATAATTAGGGCATTGTTCTTAAATTATTTAAATATTAGCCTTCTTCCGATTAATATCAATTTTACCCACATTTCGTGTAGCGCGGCGTGCGCATAGCCACATTGTTTGCTTATTATGCATATTTTGACTATAAAATTCAATGCCGTGACCTTTAGAGTCTTTTCTTTCGGAAGCACTTCCGAATTGAATATCTTATTAGCCTTCGGTGAGTGTTTTAGTTATTTGTGATCTGATTAACGCATTTGAAGCGTTGTTTCTTAAATTCATTAGCGTGTTTAATTGCAGGGGTAATAATTTAATATGGAATAATTATAATTCCTATTGCCGGCACTTCCCGGGCAGTTTCAAAGTTTGTTGGAACAATATTTCGTAAGTAATTTGAATCTTTATTCTAAATTAGGAGATGTTTTATAGGTTTTGAGCATTATTTAATGTTAGTACGTGGTAATATTTCAGTATTTGTCCTGATTCGACCCTGTGAGTCGACATAGGCTAATATTAGTGCTTGCGAGGCCTTTTTCCTCCATAAGGTATTATAAATTATTAATATTTGATTAGATCAATGTGAGATTAGTGTTATTATGTAGTTTAACCTGTAATTTAATCATTACAGGAGGTTTTTAGTTTGTACCCTAGAAGATACGGGTAAATTTATAATTGGTTCGCGGGGGTAGACGTGAATCTTCGGAGCGTCGTCCTGTTGGTCCTGTATCCTGCTTCCTGACTAGCTGAGTTTAAGGAGCTCGTCTTTATTGTAATCCCGAATTTATGGTGATGTACAAAATTTATTAATATCAATAATCAACACTTCCATTTTTGAAAGTTTTATAAAGAACACGTGTTTGACTGTGGTTCTCCAGTACTGACAAGCAGGAGGATCATATATATGTCTTCGCTTGTTATTTGTCAGTGGCGCCTAGGATATTACTATTTTAGTAATGAATATATATATATAATTTAAAATAAAGTATTATCTCAAGTAACCCACCGCTGAGTCTA
Organism: Napeogenes inachia; assembly: GCA_959347355.1. Taxonomy (NCBI): domain Eukaryota; kingdom Metazoa; phylum Arthropoda; class Insecta; order Lepidoptera; family Nymphalidae; genus Napeogenes; species Napeogenes inachia. Next base: position 2,135,323 of record OY365794.1, read on the forward strand.
GCTGGCATTTTTTTTGTAACATTCCTTTTTTGGCATTATGTCATTATTTAAGAAATTCTCCTATTTGTTGTTTAACATTATAAATTATAAGGTTTAATGTGTGGTTGTATTATTTTTGATTATATTAATAAAATAATTTAAACCCGAACCCACTTATTATTTTTGTAACAGTGGCGCACAACAGTCGGGGCATTACTTGAGATAGTTGGTATATCTTATTGCTATATCAATAATTACACTTTTTATATTATATTTTTTTTCATAAATAAGTTAGTGTTGATATAATTTGAACTGTTTTATATGGTATTAATATTTGTTTTTCACTAGGTTATTTAGTGTACTTAATATAACTTATATTGTTATATTATGGTGAGCAATATGTTTGCTTATGTGTAATATTTTCATTTTTGTTTATGTTAATATTATGTTATATTTAAGTTAATTTTATTCTTACCTTACTGTGAAGCCAGCTCGACTTATTAGTTTTTATAAACTTTAAATATTTAACTTTTGGTAGTAGAAGTGAATATTTAAATATTATTTTTTTAGGGATCTTGAATATTTATTTTTCATAAATATTTTATACTACTATTGAACTAGTTTATTGTTTGTTTAATAGTTTGTTTTTCAAGTTTCTTTAATTTTTAATTAACTTTAACTTTGATCTTTTTAATAGTAATTTCAAATTTTATTTTTGTTTGAAGTTTTTGAATCTTTTGTTTTGCCGGGAGATATTTTTGAATTCAAGTTAGAACTTTATTCTAATTAGAAATAGTTTAGTTCTTTTATTTTATTTTCTTTTATTAGGCAACATGGAGCGTCCAATTGCATATGGTTTTCTTTGTGAGGATGAATTCATATATGATGTTGTTGTTAGGGATGCTAGGCCGAGGGGTACTTTTGAGGAGTTGGGAGTCCGGATTGTGGACTCTGCTTCATCTGTTCCTTTAAATGAAATTTTGGAGGTAAGTTTTGTGTCGGCTTCTGAAATCAGGATTGTTGATTCCAGAGCTGCAGTTTTAAATACTTTATTGACTCCTCCACCTTTTAAAGGTTTTGACTGCTTTAGGGCAGTGGCTCATCTCTTTTAATCTCTTGAGTTGATATTTCGTCCGGACAGCTGAGTAGTGTTGAATGTAACATCGGTCCTGACAGTTGGTTAAAATATGGTTTGTAGTGTCCGTAGGTTTTGCTTGTTTTTTTAATGTCTTAATTTTCAGTATCACTTTAAATTTAAGGGATATCTGTCATTAAGTATTATTTATTTTTTAGTATATATTTTTTTTATTTTCTTTTTTTTTATTGCTGATCTTTAGTTACCTTATATTCCAGTATCAATACATGTTTTATTTGATATCTGTTAATAAGCGTTATCTTTGGTTAGTTAATGTTTAGTTTATATTTCGTCCGGACAGCTGAGTTGTATGGTATGGAACATCGGTCCTGACAGTTGGTTAAAATATGGTTTGTATTGTCCGTAGGTTCTGCTTGTTTTTAATATCTTAATTTTCAGTATCACTTTAAATGTAAGGGATATCTGTGGTTAAGTATTAATTATTTCTTAGTATATATATATATTTTTTTTATTGCTGATTTTTAGTTACCTTATATTCCAGTATCAATACAAGTTTTATTTGATATCTGTTATTTAGTGTTAACTTTGGTTAGTTAATGTTTAGTTTATATTTCGTCCGGACAGCTGAGTAGTATTGAATGTAACATCGGTCCTGACTGTTGGTTAAAACATGGTTTGTATTGTCATTAGGTCATTCTGTAACTAAAATTGAATACCTTAAATTCCAGTATCACTTTAATTATATTTGATATCTGTTATTAAGTGTTATTTGTTCTTAGTTTTCTTATATATTAGTTTAGGTTTGGGTTAAGATTTTGTGTTAGAAACCTTAATTTCCAGCTATCTATTTAAGAATAATAGATATCTGTTGTTAAGTGTTGTTGTTTTTTTAGGATATTTTATTAAGTTAAATATTATGTTCCCAGCTATCTATTAGATAATTATAGATATCTGACATAGTATTTTGTGGGGTCTTACCTTGAATATTAAAGTTAAGGATTTATTTGTTGTATCTTATGTATGCAGCAATGTGTTCTCAGTAGGGAGTTACTGTTGAACATTTATTATCTGTACTTGGACTTATTTGTTCTTGTTGTATAATGTGGTTGCTTTTATAGCTATTATCCTTTTATGGAATCATTTTGTACCTGAGACAAGGTGGTACCTTGTTTCGGTTTATCAATTTCATATTATGTTATTGATGATTAGGTTGTGTTATGGGTGTATGATCTGCATTTGATAGCAGCACACATATGTTGAGTTGTGGGTTCGGTGTTACTCTAATTGAGAGTTTTTGGTTTTGCAGCACTTATTATTATTCATGATAAGTTTTTGTATTTTTATTATTTTTGCAAAACTGTTTGTGTTATCGAGTGTCTACTGTGTAGTAGTAGATACCTACTTAATTATTGTTATTAATTAAGTTTTTACCTTTCTTTTGTTTAGGTTACAATTAATATGTTTTTCACAATTAGGTATGAGAGCTTATGAGCTGGAGGGCCAGCTCGAATTTTCCTCTTATATCGCGTAAAATTCTTCCGGGAAGGGAGGTACTGTTACATAGAAATTTCATTTCTGTAGATAATTAAAATATTTATAATTTTAATATTATCGATTTCTTATTATCTGTCAAATTCGTAGACAAGGTAAATTATTTATCTGTTGACAGCTAATTGCAATATCTTAATTAGTCTGTGACATTTCTTTTTGTTTAAAATATTGAGTGTTGCCAGCTGAAGCTAACTTTATAGTCCCTGAAATGTTATTGAAAATATACACATTTTATTAATAATTATTATTCTAAATTTCATGTATTAATCATTATTAAGGTTAGCACATCGCTAGATATTTATTTAAAAGTAGCTGTCATATTGTTTCAGAAGTTTATTTGCAGCCAACGTTGTTTTATTGTTATATTTATTAGTATAACAATTTGTTATAAATTTATTGCACTCGTTTCTTCATTTAGATAATTAGGGCATTGTTCTTAAATTATTTAAATATTAGCCTTCTTCCGATTAATATCAATTTTACCCACATTTCGTGTAGCGCGGCGTGCGCATAGCCACATTGTTTGCTTATTATGCATATTTTGACTATAAAATTCAATGCCGTGACCTTTAGAGTCTTTTCTTTCGGAAGCACTTCCGAATTGAATATCTTATTAGCCTTCGGTGAGTGTTTTAGTTATTTGTGATCTGATTAACGCATTTGAAGCGTTGTTTCTTAAATTCATTAGCGTGTTTAATTGCAGGGGTAATAATTTAATATGGAATAATTATAATTCCTATTGCCGGCACTTCCCGGGCAGTTTCAAAGTTTGTTGGAACAATATTTCGTAAGTAATTTGAATCTTTATTCTAAATTAGGAGATGTTTTATAGGTTTTGAGCATTATTTAATGTTAGTACGTGGTAATATTTCAGTATTTGTCCTGATTCGACCCTGTGAGTCGACATAGGCTAATATTAGTGCTTGCGAGGCCTTTTTCCTCCATAAGGTATTATAAATTATTAATATTTGATTAGATCAATGTGAGATTAGTGTTATTATGTAGTTTAACCTGTAATTTAATCATTACAGGAGGTTTTTAGTTTGTACCCTAGAAGATACGGGTAAATTTATAATTGGTTCGCGGGGGTAGACGTGAATCTTCGGAGCGTCGTCCTGTTGGTCCTGTATCCTGCTTCCTGACTAGCTGAGTTTAAGGAGCTCGTCTTTATTGTAATCCCGAATTTATGGTGATGTACAAAATTTATTAATATCAATAATCAACACTTCCATTTTTGAAAGTTTTATAAAGAACACGTGTTTGACTGTGGTTCTCCAGTACTGACAAGCAGGAGGATCATATATATGTCTTCGCTTGTTATTTGTCAGTGGCGCCTAGGATATTACTATTTTAGTAATGAATATATATATATAATTTAAAATAAAGTATTATCTCAAGTAACCCACCGCTGAGTCTAGCTGGCATTTTTTTTGTAACATTCCTTTTTTGGCATTATGTCATTATTTAAGAAATTCTCCTATTTGTTGTTTAACATTATAAATTATAAGGTTTAATGTGTGGTTGTATTATTTTTGATTATATTAATAAAATAATTTAAACCCGAACCCACTTATTATTTTTGTAACAGTATGCAAATATTTTTGTTTATTTTATTATATAAAAAGGCTGCTAGAAAATAAGCTTGACGCTTTGCAGATGTAGTGCGACATTTTATTTGATCAATAATCCGGTGATTTATCCTCCTTTTGTTCAGACTACTGCTATCATATGGAATAGATGCGTGTTGCTTACATATCACGCTGTATATGTATAATTGACGTACAGTAAGGACATCACATTTCTTATAAAGAGACTTTGTTGGATACCGATGAGGACTGAAGGTCATCGTTCTAAGAAGAGATCTCTGTACTCGTTCAAGACTTATCATAAACGATTTACATGCACCACCCCAGACGGAAATGCAATAGGAGATGATAGGTTGAGCTAATGCCAAATAGGGTTTGCGCAAAATTTTGAAACTTGCTGCTTGTCTTAACTTATTGAAGGTCCAGACTAATTTTCTAACCCGTGAGCAAATCGACTTTATGTGTGGAAGCCAACTGAGCTTAAAATCTATTTCGACTCCTAGATATTTAACACATTTAGTTTTAGTTATGATAGGACATTTACATAAACTAACGTTGGAATTGAAGTCACACGAATGTGCTCTTAGACGTATATTTTCAGGTATGCTGGAGAAAGAAAAAGGCAAGAAATAAGTTTTCCTTAAATTAAGTTTTAAGTGATTATTGTTTAGCCATGTGCTAACGTCATGTATTCCAATTTCAGCGGATCTAATAACCTCTTCCCAAGTATCCCCAATGAAAATAAGAGCAGTGTCATCTGCATACGAAAAGATTTTCCCGTTATGCAATTTTTCGTTAAGAAGGTCGTTTACGTATAGTAAAAAAAGACTTGGCCCCAGGATACTGCCTTGAGGGATTCCAGATGTGATAGAAGTCTCGGAACTGAGAAAATTGTCAATCTTAACTTGCTGAGTTCTTTCCAATAGAAAATCCTTATAGATTTTAAGTGCTTTTCCTCTTATGCCAACACGCTCCATCTTATGACAAAGGATAGAAAAGGAAACCGTATCAAAGGCCTTGGCTAGGTCTAAAAAGATGCCTAAACACTTCTTATTTTTGTCTAGATTAGTCACAATATATTCAGTTAACTGAGATACGGCGTCTGTAGTACTTTTTCCTGATCGGAAACCAAATTGTGAACTAGATAGTTAATTTATTGCTTTCTAAGAAATTAGTCAGTCGTAGATTTAATATCTTTTCCATTACTTTAGAGAAGCACGTAAGAACTGAGATAGGTCTATAGTTTGTAAAGGAATATCTAGAGCCACTTTTGTATATCGGAGAAATAATAGATTTTTTAAATACTTTTGGAAAAACGCCTTGTTCGAAACAAATTACAAGTAATTTAGTCAAAGGGGCTACAATAATATGTTTAGCATATTTTATAAATTTCGTTGGGATAGAGTCCCACCCTACAGAAGAAACATTTTTTAGGTTGCTGATGACGTTTAATATCTCCAATTCATCAGGATCAAATAACACTATAGAATTAGACAGTCTAGAAATAGTAGTAGTAGCAGTAGTATCGGTATTCTTATTAAAATTACCAATAGAATCCTTTCATATCGATGAGAAATATTTGTTGATTTCATTAAGAGTAATAATGGGGTCGACATTCGATGTTAATAATTCGGATGCTGATGATTTTTGATTATTAATATCGGCTATACTTTTAATGGCGGTCCACTTTTCTTTATTATTTTGTGCGTTCTCTAAAAGCGATGACTCGTATGTTCTTTTCACTTTTTTTAAAAGAGAGTTACAGAAATTTCGGTACCGTCTGTAGGTAATCGACAGAGTTTCATCACTGGGGTTCCTTTTATAATTTAAATGTAGTCTATTCCTGTGACGTATGCAGCGAAGTAATCCAGGAGTAATCCATGGTTTGAGGATACGATTTCTTTTCGAAATAGATACTCTCTTTGTGTTCGCCTGAATGATATTTCTTATTACTTTAATAAAATGTTCAGCCAGAAAATTAGCGTCATTGTTTGGGTTAATAAAAGAAAAGTCAGTGTCTGCTAGTTGTTTAAGTGCGGCTTGGTTGTTTAATTTAAAGGAGTAAGCAATATTCCTGGCTTTCTTTGTAACTGTATGAAGGTTAAGAATTACAGTCTTATGGTCTGTGATGTCTGTGTTTAGAATATACACAGATGCTCTACCCACTGACCTCAGCATTACGTGATCTAGACAACTACGCTCTCTTGTTGGGAATATATGGGCAGGAATAAATCCATGCTCAGCTAAGAAGTTAAGATAAGAAGAACCAATATTGGTGATATTTTCTGGCTTGATATCTATGTTTACATCACCAATTAACATTACCCTTTGAAAAGAACTTAGACTATTGATAATGTTTTCCAACGAGTTTAGAAAGTTATCGATATTATAGGTGGAAGGTGACCGATACACTGCTATCACTGCGATATCTGACTTTATCTTTAGTACGAGGAAATTGGCGTTACAAGGATCTGGTTCTTCAACTTTTACAGACAGATTACTGTTGGTGTAAAAAACTATTCCGTCGTTTTGGTTTAAATACTTTCTTGAATGATGTGTATCATATCCGTGTAAAGAAGGAGGAGTTTTATAATCTGTTAGCCATGATTCAGTTAAGACTATAATATCTGGTGAGAAGGATATAGCGTTAATGTGTACAATAAGAGTATCTAGATTTTTATAAATGCTTCTAATATTTTGGGAGAGTATTTTAAGAGTATTTTTAGAATTAGAAATAATAGAAGAGGAATAGGTTTGTATATCACATTCAATAGCATCAGCAACTTGAAATTGTTCAATATCTATTGAGACTTGTTTAGTAGACGCCATTTTTATGCATTGAATAATAAAAAAGTCTCGAAAAGTGTAACGCAGCGAGCAATATGGTATAAGTAACACCTTCTGACTGGCCAACTGACTGATTATAATAGCACCATAACAATTCAATAAAATATATAAGCATAATAAAATTTTCATACAAACAGTTACAGTTACGACACAAATAAGAGAAAATAGCATATTCGTACGAAATAATTAATATAACATTAGAAATATTATTGTAAAATTTAAAATATTTTACATATATAGTATCATAAAAAAATTGTGACATAGAACTCAAATAAACTAATCCTTTGAGAAAACAGAACAAACAAGAGATATTCACAAAACAGTATAAAATATTACACATTCTAAAAAATAAACTACAACTAAACAATAGACCCTTACGTGAAAGATATATACTGAGGGTGAGTCTAGATACTGTCATCATTGTGAGTCAAATAGACTTGCGCAATTTTTCGATATCATTTTCATTGCTAATCATAAATTTATTTAGATTATCGTCCTTGCGAATAAATATTTTCCCAAAAGATGTCCAAACATGCTTATACGCGTATTCTCTACCAAAAATTCGGGCCAGATAATAGAGTCTCTTTGCCTTAGGTGTTAGATATTCCGAGATGTAAATGGGATTGAGCGCTTCAGTTAAACCAATGTTTGAGGTATTCAGTTTATTTTTTTGTGTCTTATTAAACATTCGAAATCCACGCATAATAGCCTCCTTTCTATTCGTGCAATTGAATTCCACCACAATTGGTTTCGAACGAACTGTTGAAGAACCAAAACGATACACTTCTCTTATATCTTGGTTGCTAATATCAATATTTAAAGCCTGAGCTGTCTTGACAACAATAGCACGCAGAGTATCTTTATTTTCTTCTTGCAGTTTGGGCACATTTTTAATTTCTATTTTCGATAAGTTTAACGAACGTTCTAAAACTTCAACCTTTTCCTCTAAATGATCCATATAGGCACGGTCAGATTTTCGCTCACATTCCATGAGTATAATTTTTTTGTTGAGGTCATCATATTGGTTCGAGATGAATTCCAAAGAGCTTTTTATTTCCGTGTTTTGTGTCACAATTTCTGCAATTGATGACTGTAAATTTGCTAATTTACTCTCATACTTAGCGTCAGAAGTTTTCAAAAGGTCTCTAATTTCGTTCATAAATGATGACAGACTGTCGTCTCTCTTACGCTTCATTCTAGTGCTACTCTGTTCTCTATCGCTCGTATTATGACTCGGAACTGATCCAGAGTGATGAATGTCCGCATTATCACTTTTTTCAGAGCATATTTGGATAGGTGCAGTTGGTGGAGTTCGTTTAAGTGGCATTGTAATTGATAATTATAATATAACAACAACAATACAAAATATTTCCTACTGTTTAATTTAAATGTAATTAATAACAATAATAAAAATTTGAAATAAATAATTTACAGTAAATAATTAAAAAAAAATAAAATAAAATAACACAAAATTCAAAAATAACAATAATAATATTATATTCGAAAATTCAGACAGAGATACGAACTCAGGTTTGTTATCTTAAGGCAAGCCGCAAGCGCCACTAACTATCCAATACACCAAATGGATTAGGTACTGTAATAGCGAAATAGTTGTGTATTTTTAAACAAACACTGCAGTTTTTTGCGTAAGTTGACCTTATTGGATCTCACTAACTTGCGGTCGTTGACCTGTACACTATTCACTGCACTTGAAACACAATCGATTGAATATTGAGTACAATATTGATTTGCAATACACTGACTTTTTTATTTAAAAGTATCTCTTAGCTCAAAGTTATGTTTATCTTATTATCACGACTTCTACACATTCAATAACTTTTACAAATTGTTCACTTTTTGAGTATCTGCGACTAGTTTTTACGTAGATTTTTGATTTAGTAACAGGAGCACTCACAAACACGTCTGCACGGTTTGAATTCGGGGGGGGGGGTTGATATTGCTTTGTTTCCGCAATAAATGAGACAAAACAAAGAAACTGAGATTTGCAGAAACAAAACTAATATGAAATTGAATGAGACAGTTGTTATATAATAAAGAAGAACTAAAAACACTTAAAAACTAGAATATATATCTATTTTAGAAAATTTAAAGTTTGTACGTTACCAATCAACTGTCACTTTTCACTTTCTTAGTGATTTACAATACTGAAGAATAACTTAAACACTATAATTCTTATTACACTAGTATCAATACACTTTAATTGAATAATTGATTGGGAATTTAGCTAAAATTATACACTATAAATAATTTTACTTAATAAAACTATTAGGAACAATTCAAATCAGCTGTTGACCTTAGTGTTGCCACAGACCCAATCTATAAATAAACTATTTCTAAAATATGTTAAATGGTCTTTTTTATACGATTTTTTCAAATGTTAACTAATTCAAGGCCCACCCTGTATCATAAAGAATGTGTTAAATATTTAGACCACGTCACCCACTTCAGTTAGCAAAGAATTTCAAGAGCTTTTTTATGCAGTGAACCTTTCCGCCGTCTAGTCACATATTTCCATCTCAAAACGCTTTGGAAATTTTTAAATAAAAGTAGAGATGTAGCTTCAGGTTACAACAAAACTTCTCAAGCCAGAGAATTTTTACTCAGGATGTTGGAAGAATTAGCATAGAGTTTGAATTCTCTAGATGGAGCTGAAAAAAATTGGAAAGGATGGTGCAAAGTGAGATTTATTACTTAATAAACCTTAAATTAAATAGGATTTGAAATACTGTTACTTTATAATTAATTATTTTTAGTATTGGAATGACTACAAATCTAAATTTAAAAAAATTGCTGCAGCCAGTACAAGATCCCATCAGTAAACTGGAGGAGGCCTGTCAATAAATAAAAATTTCTCAGGTATTGAAAAAAAAAATCTCCTGATTGTAGGGGAAATTATGGACTGGGCTTACCAGGAATAAGAGTGGAACCATTTGAAGAAGTATTGTGATTTGAAGAAGTATAGAGAATATCATGAAATCTTGATATGACCAAAAAAATAATAATAAAAGACTTTAACGTTTTCAGGAAGTATATGACAGTATGTCTGATGCGGCAGGTGGATCTGAAAATATTTTAACTGGTGTCCAGTTACATAATACCTAGGAACCTGGAACATCACTGCAGCTGACGCAACTCCAACAGCTCTACTACCAACTCCAACAGCACTGCCAATCACTCCACTCCACTCACACCAAGAACACCTCTACAAGAAGCTACAGTCACTATTTATCCAGCCACCCCACAAACGGTCTCTCCGCAGCGTTGTCAACGTAGTGGACGACCAAAAGCAGCAGAAGTTGCTCGTAGATTTTTCATGCAAGAATGTCGTAGACATGGGTAGAAGAAGTGAAAAGAGTCAGGAGAGAAAAAAAACGAAGACGCACTTGTTCAAGTTCCAGTTTTAGTCATCAAAAAAAAGTCATGCCAAGATTTTATGAATCTTTCTATGTTAATCTCTAAATTAGTGCATAATTTACTGTTTTGAACTGTTTTTCATGGTTTTAGTTTAAATTTTTTTATACCTTTACGAGCGTTACGCTCAACGTAGTTTTAAGTAAACATTTTATCAAAATATTTTTGTAAGAACCCTATTTACACCACGTTTATATGCTTTATTATGATTGTTAGTAGTGTAGATCATGTCCATAATTAATTTTGAAGGTGTTTTACTCCTTAAGTGCCTTATTTTGTTAGACTATAACTGCTAATACAAAAAATACCTCTGTTTCTCAAACCATATTATGGACCAAGTTGATTGACGTAGTTGATCTGCAAGACACTATTTGGATACGAGTCATTATAAATAGCTAATTTCGTATAATTGATAAACTACATATTTAGAAGTGTTAAGACAGCATAATATTAAGATTTTTTCGTTATTGAATTTCATTCCACACATCTCTAATAAGTAAGCTAATACAACTTTTCAGAGAAGACGCTTAATGGTTATCGGGTTTCTGTACGGCGTGTCTACCTGGCACATTACAAAACATAGGTTTAAGTCCTGTATCGTAGAAATTTAATCTACTTTCGTTTTAGGTATTGTTACATAGAAATTTCATTTCTGTAGATAATTCAAATATTTATAATTTTAATATTATCGATTTCTTATTATCTGTCAAATTCGTAGACAAGGTAAATTATTTATCTGTTGACAGCTAATTGCAATATCTTAATTAGTCTGTGACATTTCTTTTTGTTTAAGATATTGAATGTTGCCAGCTGAAGCGAACTTTATAGTCCCCAAAATGTTATTAAAAATATAAACATTTTATTAATAATTACTATTCTAAATTTCATTTATTAATCATTATTAAGGATAGCATATAGCTAGATATTTATTTAGAAGTAGCTGTCATGTTGTTTCAGAAGTTTAGATGCAGCCAACGTTGTTTTATTGTTATAATTTATTAGTATAACAATTTGTTATAAATTTATTGCACCCGTTTCTTCATTTAGATAATTAGGGCATTGTTCTTAAATTATTTAAATATTAGCCTTCTTCCGATTAATATCAATTTTACCCACATTTCGTGTAGCGCGGCGTGCGCATAGCCACATTGTTTGCTTATTATGCATATTTTGACTATAAAATTCAATGTCGTGACCTTTAGAGTCTTTTCTTTCGGAAGCACTTCCGAATTGAATATCTTATTAGCCTTCGGTGAGTGTTTTAGTTATTTGTGATCTTATTAACGCATGTGAAGCGTTGTTTCTTAAATTGATTAGCGTGTTTAATTGCAGGGCTAATAATTTAATATGGAATCATTATAATTCCTATTGCCGGCACTTCCCGGGCAGTTTCAAAGTTTGTTGGAACAATATTTCGTAAGTAATTTGAATCTTTATTCTATATTAGGAGATGTTTTATAGGTTTTGAGACTTTATTTAATGTTATTACGTGGTAATATTTCAGTATTTGTCCTGATTCGACCCTGTGAGTCGACATAGGCTAATATTAGTGCTTGTGAAGCCTTTTTCCTCCATAAGGTATTATAAATTATTAATATTTGAATAGATCAATGTGAGATTAGTGTTATTATGTAGTTTAACCTGTAATTTAATCATTACAGGAGGTTTTTAGTTGGTACCCTAGAAGATACGGGTAAATTTATAATTGGTTCGCGGGGGTAGACGTGAATCTTCGGAGCGTCGTCCTGTTGGTCCTGTATCCTGCTTCCTGACTAGCTGAGTTTAGGGAGCTCGTCTTTATTGTAATCCCGATATTATGGTGATGTACAAAATTTATTTATATCAATAATCAACACTTCCATTTTTGAAAGTTTTATAAAGAACGAGTGTTTGACTGTGGTTCTCCAGTACTGACAAGCAGGAGGATCATATATATGTCTTCGCTGGTTATTTGTCAGTGGCGCCTAGGATATTACTATTTTAGTAATTAATATATATATAATTTAAAAAGAGTATTATCTCAAGTAACCCACCGCTGAGTCTAGCTGGCATTCTTTTTTTGGCATTATTTTAAACAGTATTTTAACATTATTTTTATCATGTTAACTGTATCAATATTGAGGTTTAATGTCTTTGTTTGTATTTAACAATAAATTATTTAAAAACCCAAACCCACTATTATTTTTGTAACAGTGGCGCACAACAGTCGGGGCATTACTTGAGATAGTTGATATATCTTATTGCTATATCAATCAATACACTTTTTATATATATTTTGTTTTATAAATAAGGTCGTGTTGATATATTTTGAACTGTTTTTATATGGTATTAATATTTGTTTTTTCACTAGGTTATTTAGTGTACTTAATATAACTTATATTGTTATATTATGGTGAGCAATATGTTTGCTTATGTGTAATATTTTTGTTTTTGTTAATATTATGTTATATTTAAGTTAATTTTATTCTTACCTTACTGTGAAGCCAGCTCGACTTATTAGTTTTTATAAACTTTAAATATTTAACTTTTGGTAGTAGAAGTGAATATTTAAATATTTTTTTTTTAAGGATCTTGAATATTTATTTTCCATAAATATTTTATACTACTATTGAACTAGTTTATTGTTTGTTTAATAGTTTGTTTTTCAAGTTTCTTTAATTTTTAATTAACTTTAACTTTGATCTTTTTTAATAGTAACTTCAAATTTTATTTTTGTTTGAAATTTTTGAATCTTTTGCTTTGCCGGGAGATATTTTTGAATTCAAGATAGAACTTAATTCTAATCAGAAATAGTTTAGTTCTGTTTTTTTATTTTCTTTTATTATTCAACATGGAGCGTCCAATTGCATATGGTTCTCCTTGTGAGGATGAATTCACATATGATGTTGTTGTTAGGGATGCTAGGCTGAGGGGTACTTTTGAAGAGTTGAGAGTCCGGATTGTGGACTCAGCTTCATTTGTTTTTCTAGATGGGATTTTGGAGTCAAGTTTTGTGTCGGCTTCTGAAATCAGGATTGTTGATTCCAGAGCTGAAGTTTTATATACTTTATTGACTCCTCCACCTTTTAAAGGTTTTGACTGCTTTAGAGCAGTGGCTTATCTCTTTTAATCCCTTTCAAGTTTATAATTCGTCCGGACAGCTGAGTTGTATGGTATGTAACATCGGTCCTGACAGTTGGTTAAAATATGGTTTGTAGTGTCCGTAGGTTTTGCCTGTTTTTTTAATATCTTAATTTTCAGTATCACTTTAAATGTAAGGGATATCTGTAGTTAAGTATTAATTATTTTTTTAGTATATTTTTTATTTTCTGTTTTATTGCTGATTTTTAGTTACCTTATATTCCAGTATCAATACATGTTTTATTTGATATCTGTTATTAAGTGTTAACTTTGGTTAGTTAATGTTTAGTTTATAATTCGTCCGGGTAGCTGAGTAGTATTGAAAGTAACATCGGTCCTGACAGTTGGTTAAAACATGGTTTGTATTGTCATTAGGTCATTTTGTAACTAAAATTTAATACCTTAAAATCCAGTATCACTTTAATTATATTTGATATCTGTTATTAAGTGTTATTTGTTCTTAGTTTTCTTATATATTAGTTTATGTTTGGGTTAAGATTTTGTGTTAGAAACCTTAATTTCCAGCTATCTATTTAAGAATAATAGATATCTGTTGTTAAGTGTTGTTGTTTTTAGGATATTTTATTAAGTTAAATATCATGTTCCCAGCTATCTATTAGTTAATTATAGATATCTGACATAGTATTTTGTTGGGTCTTCCTTTAATAATTATGAAGGTTAAATAATTATTTATTGTAGCTTATGTATGTGCAGCAATGTGTTTTCAGTAGGGAGTTACTGTTGAACATTTATTATATGTACTTGGACTTATTTGTTCTTGTATAATGTGGTTGCTTTGATAGCTATTATCCTTTTATGGAATCATTTTGTACCTGAGACAAGGTGGTACCTTGTTTCGGTTTATCAATTTCATATTATGTTATTGATGATTAGGTGGTGTTATGGGTGTGATCTGTGTTTGCAGCACACATATGTTGAGTTGTGGGTTCGGTGTTACTCTAATTGAGAGTTTTTGGTTTTGCAGCACTTATTATTATTCATAATAAGTTTTTGTATTTTTTTTATTTCTGCAAAATTGTTTATATTATCAAGTGTCTACTATTTAGTAGTAGATGCCTACTTAATTATTTTTATTAATTAAGTTTATACCTTTCTTTTGTTTAGGTTTTATTTAATATATTTTTCACAATTGGGTATGAGAGCTTATGAGCTGGAGGGCCAGCTCGAATTTTCCTCTTATATCGCGTAAAATTCTTCCGGGAAGGGAGGTACTGTTACATAGAAATTTCATTTCTGTAGATAATTCAAATATTTATAATTTTAATATTATCGATTTCTTATTATCTGTCAAATTCGTAGACAAGGTAAATTATTTATCTGTTGACAGCTAATTGCAATATCTTAATTAGTCTGTGACATTTCTTTTTGTTTAAGATATTGAATGTTGCCAGCTGAAGCGAACTTTATAGTCCCCAAAATGTTATTAAAAATATAAACATTTTATTAATAATTACTATTCTAAATTTCATTTATTAATCATTATTAAGGATAGCATATAGCTAGATATTTATTTAGAAGTAGCTGTCATGTTGTTTCAGAAGTTTAGATGCAGCCAACGTTGTTTTATTGTTATAATTTATTAGTATAACAATTTGTTATAAATTTATTGCACCCGTTTCTTCATTTAGATAATTAGGGCATTGTTCTTAAATTATTTAAATATTAGCCTTCTTCCGATTAATATCAATTTTACCCACATTTCGTGTAGCGCGGCGTGCGCATAGCCACATTGTTTGCTTATTATGCATATTTTGACTATAAAATTCAATGTCGTGACCTTTAGAGTCTTTTCTTTCGGAAGCACTTCCGAATTGAATATCTTATTAGCCTTCGGTGAGTGTTTTAGTTATTTGTGATCTTATTAACGCATGTGAAGCGTTGTTTCTTAAATTGATTAGCGTGTTTAATTGCAGGGCTAATAATTTAATATGGAATCATTATAATTCCTATTGCCGGCACTTCCCGGGCAGTTTCAAAGTTTGTTGGAACAATATTTCGTAAGTAATTTGAATCTTTATTCTATATTAGGAGATGTTTTATAGGTTTTGAGACTTTATTTAATGTTATTACGTGGTAATATTTCAGTATTTGTCCTGATTCGACCCTGTGAGTCGACATAGGCTAATATTAGTGCTTGTGAAGCCTTTTTCCTCCATAAGGTATTATAAATTATTAATATTTGAATAGATCAATGTGAGATTAGTGTTATTATGTAGTTTAACCTGTAATTTAATCATTACAGGAGGTTTTTAGTTGGTACCCTAGAAGATACGGGTAAATTTATAATTGGTTCGCGGGGGTAGACGTGAATCTTCGGAGCGTCGTCCTGTTGGTCCTGTATCCTGCTTCCTGACTAGCTGAGTTTAGGGAGCTCGTCTTTATTGTAATCCCGATATTATGGTGATGTACAAAATTTATTTATATCAATAATCAACACTTCCATTTTTGAAAGTTTTATAAAGAACGAGTGTTTGACTGTGGTTCTCCAGTACTGACAAGCAGGAGGATCATATATATGTCTTCGCTTGTTATTTGTCAGTGGCGCCTAGGATATTACTATTTTAGTAATTAATATATATATAATTTAAAATAAAGTATTATCTCAAGTAACCCACCGCTGAGTCTAGCTGGCATTTTTTTGTAACTGTAACATTTTTATTTAAGACTTAAGTCATTATTTATTTAATGTCTTTGTTTGTATTTGTATAACTAAATAAACATTTTTAAACCCAAACCCACTTATTTTTTTGTAACAGTATGGTAAAACAATACAAAATAAGTATTACTCTATTTAAAAAGTCTGATTTGATTTAGGTAGTGTATTTATTATTGCAATAATGTTGATGTTTGTTTTGTTAAATCTATGCAGAGTTTTATGCATCTTCATTTTTATAGTTTAAAAGGTTTTTAGGGAATATTAATTTTAGACTTAATTAATGTTCTTATGATAAAAATTAAGTACATATTTATTTTCTCTTTGCTAGTTTACTGTGTAGTAAGTAAGTACACATACACATAGTTTATGCAAAAATCATAAAATAATTAAATTATTTTTTTCAAATACCGCTCCTGTAAAATTTGCTTATTTTGACTTGTGGTGTTTTTGTATTTAAGGAGCGATATGTGTATCTTTATATTGGCAACACTGCCAGTTTTTCTCTCTCTCCAAAAATATAGCGGATGGCGTGTACTTTTCTGTACAACGTGTCCTTGTGTTATAAGAGTAAAAGCAAAAACAAGATGTTCATCAGTTTATTATTTAACATGGTAACAGAGCGTGGTTGAAAGAAAAATTTAAAAGAAAAGGTTGAAAAGTAACAGAAAATATAAGTTTTAGCTTTAATACATGTAGTAGTTTGGTTTTGACTAAAAATAAAGATATAAGTTGTTGATTTAACTAAAACAATTGAATCTCTCTCTGTATTGAAGTTTAATTGATAAAATAAATGTAATATTGGATACTGATTTGACTAAGAATAAGAAGTATATAAATCGCAGCTCGGTTAAGAGAAGGCATTGTGAAATTGGGAGTACAAGTTGTGTGGTGGTGCTATTGTGATAAAAGTGTAACAGTTATAATAAACCGCTGAGTGGGTGATCGAGAGACTTGAGCCGTAATTATACTTAGCCCACGCAGCGTGCCGCAACGCGTGGGTAAGCTATCGGTTACATACATTTAGTACTGGATTGATTACATTAGTCCCGTCCCGCGTGTCGCAGAGCCTGCTGACGCCACGCAGACCGAGCGATTTCGATCGGCGTGGGGTCGGTGGTAGGGGTTGTGACGCGTCAGCCCAGTCGGGTCTAGTGTAATAACGCGTGGGCACGCGCAGACAGCCGAGTGGCGACGTAGAACAGTGGACGTGTATTTCAAAATGTCAGACGAATTAATTGAAGTCGTTAGAGACTATGAAATATTGTACAACCAAAAACACAAAGACTATAAAGACCAATTAAAAAGAAATTCGGCGTGGGAGGAAATATCTTTAAAAATAAAACTGCCAGGTATGTAACTGTATTGTTTTTATTTTTTAAGTAGGTATTATCTATCAATAATGGATATCGATGTTCTCCGCGAATATCGTGCAAAAGTGATGCTTTGTAAGTATGTATTGTAAGTAGTCATTTTTATTTATAGTACCTATACCTATATTGTTGATGGTGTGAAATGACTATTATATTTTTAATGACGATTATTCGCGGGTAACAACGATATTATTATAATAATTGTTGATACTTAAGTATTTTTTTCGGAAATTTAAAAGTACATACATGTTTAGAGTAACTTGGGATTATGATGATGATTATGATATGATGAATGAGACAGACTCTAGTCTATTCTGCCTTGTCTGATCATATCCATTTGCCACGGTACTTGTCCTGCTGGAGAAACAAAGTACTCTTTAAATTTTTCTCGAACAGCAATAGCGTTTTGACAGTAATTTCTTCCAACAATTTCAATATTAGAGAGACCGTCTTGAGAACTTTGACTTTCATTAGAATTTAGATAATTTTCTTCAATTTCTTGCGATGTTTTGGTACGCAAATAGTTATGAAGGGCACATGCAGCTTGTACGATTATGTCTGCCATATCCGGTTGTACTTGCATAGGTCCTTGAAAAATGCGAAACCTTGCTCTTAAAATTCCGAAAGCATTTTCTACAGTTCTTCGAGCACGTGATAAACGGTAATTAAATACTTTATTAGAATCATTGTTTACAAGCTTTGCTTTACTGTAGGGCTTTAAAAGGTACGTTTGTAAAGGAAATGCTGCATCAGCCACAATAGTATACGGCATAGGTTCAGAATTTTGATGTATTGGAGTATTCTGTGGAACATTCAGTTGGTTCCGTTCGAACATTTTCCCCATCACGGAATTTTCGTATACACCACCATCACTGTTACGGTCATACGCCCCTACATCTATCATAACAAATTTATATTGAGCATCAACTAAAGCAAGCAATACGATTGAATGATCTTTTTTATAGTTGTAATAGGTTGATCCAGCATTTATTGGGCATATTATGTTTACATGCTTGCCATCCAATGCGCCAAGACAATTAGGAAAATGCCAATATGTTTGGAAATCTTTTGCAATCTCTTTCCATCTCTCTTCTGAAGGTTGTGGCATTACAATGGGTGCAAGATTTTTCCAAATACCTTCGCATACATCCTTGACTATATTTCTCACTGTGGTAAAACCCATACGATAACTGAATGCCACTGAACGAAAGGAGTTACCAGTGGCCAAAAACCTGTGAACAAAAAAATATATAATTAAACAACAGATATAGTAACAAAAAAAATAGGTAGTCAAGTACCTAATATTAAAGTTAACACAATAATAACACTATCAGCTCTGAAAGTAACGATTTTTGTTTCAGTTGAAAAATGCAAAGATAATTAGTCTAAATTACGCAACGCATACTGTAGTGCACTAAAACGACGAAAAACTAAATCTGGGCAAGCGGCAACGCAAGGGACTCCATGGAAATACGAAGATCAAATGGGTTTTTTACGTCCATACATGGAAATGAGAAACACTAAGACTAATTTGATATCGCCATCATCTCCGTCGACATCTGCAGAGACCATCACATCGGAATTGCCTGCAGAAAGTCCTGAAGTTCCTGAAAGTCCGCCTGATTTCAGAAGTGAGTCACAACAAAGCAACTTAAGTTCATATTCTCAAAGGAGCTCATCTTCGAAGAGAAAACCTGATTTAGCAGACATTTACGATATGATAAAGACACAGCATAGTTTGAGGCAACAAAAACAACAGTCAAAACAGGACTTGGATGAAACAGACATGTTTTTCTTAAGTATGAGCAAAGCAGTCAAAGCGCTACCGAGATTAGACCAAACAAAAATTCAATTAGATTTACATATGGCTATTTCTCAGGCTGAAATTCGTAACATTGAAATGGAACGTATAGTAAAGACACCGCTTAGAATAGTTTCTCAAACGGTAATTCCGCCAAGTAACCAACCTCTCCCAGAGCCATCCAGAGTCTACTACTATCATAATTCACCTACAGAAATAAATGAGTTTTCACCTGAATCCCAGTCCATACTCGATCCTGAGGCTCAAAATTCAAATTCTACCGGAGAAAGAAACTTGTCCACTTATTACAGCGGTGTAACTTTTGATTGAGCACTGTACTTGAATGATTAATATAATAGTTTCGTACTTGTTAAAATTGAAATTGTTGATTTTTAATACAAAATAAAAATTACCTCAAACAAACTGCTAGCCTTTCTTTTGTTCCAATGGGTCGGCGAAATCTGGTATGAATCTTTTTAATATCTTGTTCAATTAAAGAATGTATGTAATTGAATTGTTGTTTTGTCATCCTGAAGTACTGTTGAAAATTAATTTCATCGCTTTTTAGTTCTTGCACCAACAAATGATATTCACTTCGGCTTCCTCTCGAAGTATTTATTGGATGTACCCAATATCTCCTTTTCTTTCTTTCCTTTTTGAGTAGGCTTAACATGAACAGGTATGCTACATTTTCTTCAAAATCCGTATCCGAGTCTGAAGAAAACATTGTAGATGTTTAGTCGAGGCCTCCACTGTACTGACTGAGACGAATTTTCGTCAGGGCGCGCGGCGACACGACACGCAAATGTAATAACCCGCCGTTGCGTCAGGCAGCGTGGCGACACGCGGCGTGGGTTAAATATAATTGCGGCTTAAGTTGTGTAACAGTGATAGTAAAGAGTTTAAATAGTAAACAGTTTAGTGTATATGTGAACAGTGTCATAAAGTGCTTTAAAGAATAGAACGACTGTCGTTGGCGATTCTTTGCGGTAAGAGAGTTTAATATAAGTACACGTTTTTATTAAAAGAAGGAAAAATGACGTATAAAAATAGTGATATAAATATTCCAATTTTCGATGGTACAGACTATAACAATTGGAAAGTACGTATACTTAAGTTTCTGCAGTTCAAAAAGTGCAAGGATGTTGTATTGAGAGCAAAAATTGCAACAGACAAAGCTGAGTGGGACGACAGAGATGTCCAAGCAACGAACTACATTTACAGTGTCATAACCAACAAGCTG
This sequence comes from Napeogenes inachia, assembly GCA_959347355.1. Classification (NCBI taxonomy): domain Eukaryota; kingdom Metazoa; phylum Arthropoda; class Insecta; order Lepidoptera; family Nymphalidae; genus Napeogenes; species Napeogenes inachia. The sequence goes on from OY365794.1 coordinate 2,156,025, forward strand.
TTGGCATATATAAGTAAACTTGATTCAGCCTACGATATAATACAGATATTCGACGAGATGTATTTAAAGAAATCATTTTTTTTTGTCTGTCTTTGCTGTTAGCCCTGTTGGCTATTACAGCGTCACCGGGGGAGCGGGTGGGTCAGGAGACCCGCCCTTAAAAGGGGGGGCCAGATGGGCGCCCATGGGGAATGACGTCCGGAGGGCGTCTCAGATTGAGACACGGACCTCGGCTCGGGGCTCAGGAGGAAAGCTAAGGAAATTTGGACACTAGCGTCCTCCTGGTCCTAAATTACCACAATAATAATCAAGGTAGTCGGGGTAAAAGTTTTCATACTACTATTGCAAATAATACTTACTCAATGAAGGAGAATAATAAACCAAAGAAAGGTCAATTAAATTGGTTACTAGACGGATGATTAGTGGATGCACAGACCATGTGATTTATACTGATGAGTACTTCAATTCTTTTGAGACATTAGATAAACCTGTTACAGTTAAAATTGGTGATGGAACAATATTAGAAGCTTTAAAAATTGGGAATATTTAAACTTATTTTTTAGTCTATGGGCAAAAATCTTAAGGGACTTTGACAAATTTTATTTTGTAAAAGAAATGAAAGCAAATTTATTGAGTTATAAATTTTAATAATTTGGAATTAATGTGTAAAAATTAGTCATTAGAGGGATACCTAAAAAGATTAAACATGAATATTTAAAATGTGCAATATGTATTGAAAATAAAATGCAAAACTTACCATTTTATAATAATGGAGGAAAGGAGAGGGGATATTAGAGATTGTTCATACAGATTTTAATGGGCCCCATCAAACTACAGGATATAAAGGAGAAAAATATTTTTTGTGAGTAAAATTTCCTCTTTTGTCTAATGAATGATGCCTTCACTAAAGTTAAAATATATGAAGATAAATCAGGAGCGTTAGCTATTTCCAAATATGGAAACTTTACAAAGAATTCTAAGCACATTGAAGTTCACTATCATTTTATACACGAAAATGTTAAGAAAGGAAGTATTGATGTTGTATAAGATAATAAAAACAAGAAAATACAAGAAATAAAAATAAACTCGTAACGCCTAAATTTCGACTTCAAAAGTTAACAAATCCTTCATGGGCTTCAGTGTACACATATATAATAAGGTTCCACAAGATATTTTGGATCTTCCTTTTCTTAGTTTTAAATCTAAAATTAAAAGTATATTATTAAATAAATTTTATTATGAAATTCAAGAATTTTTGAAAGATCGAAATGTATGGAACTTGGGTCATTGACTCATTTGCAGGGTTGATGTTATGAGGCCTATAAAATCAAAGGCAGCTAAACGCCTTAATCTCGTAAAATGAGTTCTTTATGGCGCCATCTAGTTCAGTTATTTCTACACGCTTTAATGTTTTCATTTTACTAACAAATGCAGCTAAATTCCTAGTCAATTCAGTTCAAAAGTTGATATTGGCATCAAAGACATCTACATGCCAACCAATAAGAATCAAATACAGCTAAGAATTACGCCTGCCAATCAGGGAGCAAGATTTCGCAAAAAACATCATGGCCGCCCCATACAATTTTTGCCAATGTGTCGTTCAGTTTCTGGCGTAACTCTTTTGTTTCTATTGAATTGCGTGATATTTTTTTTGCTATAATTCGAATTTGGATAACCATGGAGGTCCCTGTAACAAGTGCAAGTGCGGGCAAGGCTCGTAAAAGAACAAGAAACCCAGAGAATTGGAAAGCTAATATTGCTAAGAAGAAAAGGTTAGTGATGTGCCTACACGTTTTTAATTACAAATTTTAATACCCACTATTAGAATATGTTAATACTGCAGTAAAAAAATAACTATATCTCACGCCTCCAAGTGTTTTTTTTTTGCCGTGGGGCCTCCCCGCGTATTCATTTAGTAAGTTTTATAAACAGACCGGGCGCAGAGAGCGTTATTCACTATATAGAGATAGACACTTAGACAGTCGATAACAGGTCTTTCACAAGACTTGGCACATCTATGTTGGTTCGAATATTGTTATAACAAGATTTATACGAGTCACGGAGGAGCAATTCCTTAGTCCGATTAAGTACATTGACTCCGTTTGGAATGTTTTTCCGTTGGATGACCAGCTCGTAGCCTGGGGGTACCCGCTTCAGGGCTTGCGAAAGATTTCTCTTTTGTGCGCGTACAAACTTATAACAGTCGTCACTCTTGTAAACGTGGAGATGGTGCTTGGTTTCGTCGCGTTCAGTCATCACCGCCAACTTAGGCCGGTCGTCAATGATTTTTGCAATTAATTTAGTCATTTTTTTATCTTTCTCTATCATCAGAGAAATCAACTCGGAAAGTTGGTTTTGACTGATTTGCGAAGAAACGTACGCGCCCGTTTTCCTGATGGTAGGCGGCACTTCCTCGTAAACGAAGTGCATATTTTTTTTTGCTTGCGAATTGTTTGAGCGCGCTAGTAGAGCGTAGATACCGGGTTCTGGTACAAAAAGCGTCTCTGGATGCCAGTTTGGTGGCGTTTCAAGATGGACCGTGAACGGGCCCAACTTGTTCCATGAACATTTCCATCTATCTGGACAATTCTATAAGCTTTTTTAACATTCTCATAGCCCAAGAGCAAAGCAAACTCTTTTAGTTTACAATAAATATTATTGTCTTTTGTGATGTACGCCCAACATTTGAAATCACTGCCCTCGCCGTCGAGTGTGGCCAACGGAAAATTAAAACGTTGCAAAGACATGATACTCTCTTAAACTATAGCATTATTTTCTATTTTACAGGTACATGCCAAAAAAAGTACCAGAACGAAAAATTTGTTCACAGAGAAATAAACATCTAAAATGTTCAAATTTGACAATGACTGATATTATGAATTTTCACCGTTCGTTTTATTCATCAAATAAACGGAGTGATCAAGATGCTTTGATACTATTGCTGTAAAACGCAGAAGGTAAAAAGAAGGCGTCCTACCAAAGGCATAAGATTGGGTAGAGATTTTAATATAAAGTATAGTGTTTCCAGACCTCGCAATGATTGTGTTCCTGTTTGCCAAAAAGTGTTCCTGAATATACTTGGCATTACAAAATATAGTGAAGAGTATGCTTTGAAACATTTATTTTATACGAACGACGGAACCAGGGAACGACGAGGTGGTAATCGTAAAATTAATAAATTTAAAGATCAGAAGGAGTCCATTCTACAATACATTATGAAACTAAAATGTATCGAATCACATTATTATCGATCATCCTCTCAAGAACGAAAATACCTACCTAGTGACTTGAGTATAAACAAGCTGTATAAAATGTTTAGAGGCGAAAATCCCCAATCTCCTGTTAAACAATCATACTTCCGCCATATTTTTAATAGAGAATTTAACTTATTTTTTCGGTACCCCTAGCACTGACGTCTGATCGACTTGTATTGCACTGACTGAGAGAATAAAAAAAGAAAACGATAGAATCAAGAAAAATTATTTAATGATTGAACTAAGAGTGCATAAATTACGAGCAAAGGCGTTCTTCAAAATGCTGCAGGAGCAAAAAGACGATATGATAACATTCTCCTTTGATTGCCAGAAAAACAATCCACTGCCTCGAATTCCAGACCGAAGTGCTTACTACAGTCGCCAATTTTACTTATATAACTTTGCTATTGTGCAAGGATCCTCTAAAGACAAGCTTAATAAAAACACAACCTTTGCATACACCTGGACTGAAAATGAATTTGGTAAAACAGCTAATCAAATAGCATCAGCCGTCTACGATCGATTAAATAAAACAAATATATCAGGGATCACTATCATACGCTTATTTGCCGACGGATGCGGTGGACAAACTAAAAATAGCATAATGCTAAGTATGTTATCTAAATGGTTATTGGAAAATGTTTCTGTCAAACGTATTGAAATAATATTTCCCGTAACAGGGCATAGTTTTATGCCCCCGGACAGAGTCTTTGGCAATATAGAAAAAATTCTCAAGAAACGAGAAGTAATTATTCAACCAGAAGAATATAGCGACATCATTTCAAGTTATGCAACGGTCACGAATCTAAGGGATATTATTATGTTAGACTTCAAAAGAGCTACTCAAGAGGTTTTTAAACCGACAGCGAAATGGCCATTCAAAATAACCCAATGCAAAAGATTCATTATAAAGAGATCAAAGATCTTAAGAAACATACTTATCCGCGGTGAACCATTTTATAATTCGGACACCAATAAAGCCTTTAATGTCTGCACAACTGGCAAAAATACAAGCATGCTTCAACCTATCACCATTTCAACGGGAGTGCCGGTGACACAAGCTAAAATAATGGATGTTGAGAAATTGTTGGCAAAACATTTTGGATTAGAGTGGCAAGAAAGAGAAGACTTAAAATTTTATTTGGGTATTATTAAAGGGCCATTTATTGAAGGAAATCAAGATTTAGAAGAAAGTTTTTGTGAGGGGATAGCAGAAGACGTATCGCCAGTCTTAAGAATATAATAAGCACAAAATAATGAAAGCAGTTATCACATATCTGATTAAAAAATTATTAAAATTTATAAAAATAATATAGTTGTTTTTACTGTATCGAATGTATCTCTTTATTATTGAACATCACTAATCCGAAGCCGCCATTTGGAGTCCAAAATGGTGGCTGGCATTATCAAACTCAGTTATATCCATTTACTCAGAATCAAACATAACTATGTCCTGTAGTTGAAATCAAAGACACCTAAATGCAATTTTATTTTCACTCTGTACTCAAATATAAAGGGAGTTTTATTACCGAAAATTTAAATTATTAGTATTATTCTCATTCTTTGTAAATCTGTTTTAGAATATATAATATCGTAGCTACCTGAACAAAATTATCGATTTTTGTAGCTTACTGAATATTTGACCAACTTGGATTTAGCTGCCTTTGATTTTATAGGCCTCTTATAATGTATAAGACAAACATTGTTAAATTTCATTTAAAAAGAGCAACTGTTGAGTTTCTGGCCAGCTTTTCTCAGCAGAACAGCATTCCGAGCTGGTGGTAGCTTACTCACAGACTGACTATACTGACAAATTTAATGTAATCGACGATTCAAAAGTGCGTGTAAATGCCTACTTGAATAAAGATATTTTGAATTTGAATTTGTGAAAATAGAGTCAGAAAATAATATTGCAGATATATTTACAAAAGCTTTGGGAAATGTTAAATTCACAAAATTTTGAGAAATGTTAAATTTAAAGGAAAATACATGTTATTAATTGATAATCACTAGTATTAGTAAGAATCTTTGTTATAATGTATTACAATATAAATGTAAAGAAGCGTGTTGATATATGTGTACCTTTATATTGGCAACACTGCCGGTTTTTCTCTCTCTCCAAAAATATGGCGGATGGCGTGTGAGATGTTTTCTGTACAACGTGTCCTTATGTTATAAGAATAAAAACAAAAACAAGATGTTCATCAGTTTATTATTAAACAGAACTATAAACCAATTTGCTACCTTACCATAACTCTAAGGGCCAATAAAAGAGAGATACCCGTGGAATTTCAAAACGAACGCACGAGAAAAACAGGAACATCCATGTTCTGTTACGATAACGAACTCACTCTGCTGTCTTACAAACCGAAACCGCAAAAAGTAGTATTTTTACTACAACTTGTGATGAAGAAGGCACTATAAATGAAGTTACAAAAAAACCTACGATGATTGAGTTTTATAATCAAACAAAAGGAGGGGTAGATACATTAGATCAAATGTGTTCCCTTTCTTCTTGCACACGGCGCACAAATTTTTAATACGGCTGGAAGTAGTAGCTTAACAGAACAAGGACCTAATAATTCAGTTGCTGTACTTGCGACACAAAAAAAAGAAAAATATGTGCCTTATGTCCCTCCGCAAACCGAAGGATGACCAAAAGCGTTTGCACCAAGTGCAAAAAACCTTTGTGCGGCGAACATAAACTTGACGTCTGTCATAAATGCATAAATTGCTTATTTTTTACATTTCTTTTATTTTATAAGTTTTGTTGAAGTGTTTATTTTTGATATATGTATATTATATGTATATATCGGCGCGAAGACTTTATAAAACAAAATCATGATCGTCGAAAGAGAAACATTGGATTATAATTTATTAGATTTACTAGTTATTGCTTGTAACACAATTAATTTATAGTGAAAAGTGATCAAAATACATTGTTAAAACAACAATTATGATGTTACTAGACTTGTTTATGTTAGTCGTCATTTTAGTATAAATAAGGGCAGTCGACAGTCCGAGGAGGAGTCTTGCTCGAGTCGTCGGACTGTGCGGATCTCTATAAGGATACTGTTACGCTGTCCGTTGAATAAACGAATCTATAATTATTTGTGCAGTTTTATTTGAAAACGTCATTATGAACCGCCATCACGAAGTCTATAATACAGTGACGGCAGCAATGCTGACGTCACACTTTTTAAAAACACTAATATATAAAATTAACTATCTTATATATAAAATTCTCGTGTCACAATGTTAGTCTCCATACTCCTCCGAAACGGCTTGACCGATTCCTCTGAAATTTGGTAAGCATATTGGGTAGGTCTGAGAATCGGCTAACATCTATTTTTCACACCCCTAAATAATAACGGTGGTCCACCCCTCAATTTTTTTTTTTTATTTTTTTGACAATTTTTTTTCCAATTTTTTTATGATACGATATTTAAAAATACATACAACCCTAAGTTTTTGCCCTTCTATCACCAACCCCTTTTTTTAAATAATTATTTTAGTAATTTAATTCATTTTTAAAATTTTCCGCGCTTTTACTCTGGATACTCATTGGCCAGACTATATCGGTATAACTACCCAGTGAACAACGCGGAGTAGGGATGAGACCGAAGCCGGTCTCCTGTTTCTCTTACTCCCTCCACTGTTGTCGGCCATCATTAATGTTTATGTATCAAACTTAGTAGTGACGTTTAGAATTGTTATTTTTTTATGTCAGTGTAACTCTCATTATTAATTATAAATTAATACTAATAATAACTCTCTTAAATTAATCATACAATTAATTAATTAATAGTAAATTAATAATTTAAGATAATATTAATAATATCTGTTATTATTAATATTATCTTAAATTATAACCTAAAAATACTCAACGCGTGTTAGGGGCTCCTACCAACAACGACTTTTGTGTTGCTGTAAGTATATTTTTTTTTATACTCAAATTGTTGTTAATAACAATATAATTACGATGTTTTTCACTCTAAAGTAATTTTGTTAGTTCTAATTATGTGTATTTTGTACAGCGAACAATGCCACGAAAACGCAAAGGGGCTAATTTGAGCCGTAATACAAGTGAAACCAGAAGCAAGAGAAATTTAAGATCCGAAAGAACTGAAGAAGAAATCCAGCAAGAAAATACTGATGCACGTGTGAGCATGGCGCAATTGCGTCAAGAACAATCTGAAGATACACGAGCTGAACGCAATAAAGTGATAAGATTACAACAACGACAATCACGCCGATTCACAGCCAATAGACGCAGAACAAACAACCAGCAACGCCAACAGATACACCGAGCATTTACATATGATTCATTCCTGCGGTTAGCATTCCAGTATGAGCCTGATGTGGAATATTATGCCCATAACAAAGTGGTGATTGGTGCTATGGACAACGAATGTTCAAATTGTCATGCTCTTAAATTTAAAAACGAGCCAGCTGGGATGTGTTGCGCGTCAGGAAAAGTTCAACTACCCGACATTGAAACACCACCGGAACCATTGAACGGTTTACTTATCGGCACGGATCCAGATTCTAACGTGTTCTTGAAGTCCATTCGAACATTCAATTCATGCTTTCAAATGAAATCGTTCGGAGCAACAGAAATAGTTCGAAATACTAATTCACTTGGTCAACAATACAATTCTACATTTAAAATTAGAGGCCAAGTTTATCATAAAATAGGCTCATTACTGCCAATGCCAAACGAAGCACATAAATTTTTACAAATCTACTTTATGGGCGGCGAGGATTCCGGAAGCGCACTTGCCAAAACACCAGCTGGAGAGCATATTCGTAGATTTAATGCACCTGTTGTTGACGACGTTGCGGGAATTATGGTTGGCGATTGTACAGGCGCACGAGAAATTGTGGTTCGTAGAAGGAGTAATAATCTTCAGTTCATTGCTGATACACATCGTTCATATGATGCTCTCCAATATCCGCTAATGTTCTGGAAGAGACAAGTCGGATACTGCATAAATATCAAACAACGCGATCCCGTATCAGGTACTTCATTCATTTTAAACTTGATTACTAATTAAAAAAAATATATATATTTATCGTAATTGATTTAATCTAATATTTAAAAATATATTATTACAGGAGCCGAAACAAACAAGAACGTTAGCTCGAAAGATTATTATGCGTACCGATTGATGATTCGACGCGGCCGGGACAACGTCATTCTACGATGTCGCGAGCTTTGTCAACAATTCATGGTCGACATGTACGCCAAGATAGAAGCCGAACGACTACGATACTTACGATATAATCAAGTCAAGCTGAGTGCGGAAGAGTACATTCACTTGCGGGACGCTATTAACAACAACGCTGACGCTGCCGAAATTGGTAACTCTGACATTCTACCATCATCGTATGTGGGCAGTCCACGTCATATGCAAGAATATATACAGGATGCTCTGACTTTCGTGCGCGAATCTGGACGACCGTGTTTATTTATCACGTTTACATGTAATCCAAAATGGCCAGAGATTGAATCTTTGCTATTGCCTGGCCAAAATTCAATCCATCGTCATGACGTTACAGCACGTGTGTTCAAACAAAAGTTGAAGTCTTTAATAAGTTTTATTACTAAATTACATGTATTCGGCCGCACACGTTGCTGGCTGTATTCAGTTGAGTGGCAAAAGCGAGGATTACCTCATGCTCATGCTCACATTTTGGTTTGGTTAATCGATAAAATCCGTCCTGAAGAAATCGATAGTATCATTTCTGCAGAACTTCCAGATCCGTCTACTGACCAACTGCTGTTTGATATTGTTACAGCGAACATGATTCATGGTCCATGCGGTACTCTTAATCGTACATCGCCTTGCATGGCAGATGGAAAATGCACTAAAAATTTCCCTAAGATTTCACGAACGATACGATCACAAATGTCGACGGATATCCAATATATCGTCGAAGAAGTCCCGATAATGGCGGACGATCATTTATTAAAAACATCAACAACACAGACATTGACATTGATAATCGTTGGGTGGTACCATATTCACCTCTGTTGAGCAAGACATACAATGCTCATATTAATGTTGAGTTCTGCAGTTCTGTGAAGAGCATCAAATACATTTGCAAGTATGTCCATAAAGGCAGTGATATGGCTGTGTTTAGAGTGGAAAATACTAACGTGAATGCTCAACCAGTGAATAAAAACGATGAAATAACACTTTATCAAATTGGTCGGTACATCAGCTCCAATGAAGCTGCTTGGCGTATCTTTGGTTTCCCGATTCATGAACGGGATCCAGCAGTTGTTCAGTTAGCCGTCCATCTCGAAAACGGCCAGCTTGTATTTTTCACGAACGAGACAGCAATTAATCGTGCTGTAAATCCACCTAAAACTAAACTCACTGAATTTTGCGAATTGTGTAATTGTGCGGATGATTTTGGTGCCTTCGCACGAACGTTACTCTATTCACAAGTACCATGCTATTTCACATGGGCTCAAACAAAAAAATGGATGCCCCGCAAGCAAGGCTCCCCAGTTGATGCATGTCCCAATTTATTTAAATCAAACGCTTTGGGGCGAGTATTTACAGTCAATCCAAAGCAAACTGAATGCTTTTATCTTCGATTGTTGTTGGTTAATGTTACTGGCCCTTTGTCATTTCAAGATATACGGAAAGTGAATGGGCAACAGTATTCAACGTATAAAGATGCGTGCCTTGCACTCGGCTTGCTGGAAGACGACAACCAGTGGGAATGTATGTTTGCTGAAGCAGCATTGAATTGTACAGCAATACAAATTCGTCTACTATTCGCTATAGTGTTAACTACATGTTTTCCAGCTCGAGCACAGATATTGTGGGATAATCACAAAGATTCAATGACTGATGATATATTGCATCAACATCGTACACGATGCAACGATGTAACGATAACGTTCAGCGACGCTATGTACAATGAAGCATTGATTGCTATTGAAGATCTCTGCATTATAATTGCTAATTTATCACTCAGTCATTTCGGTATGAATTCGCCAGATCGAGCTGTATCTGATTTCACGAACACGGAAATGAATCGTGAAATACAGTACAACACTGTAGAAATGGCGGCGATTGTTACTCGCAATGTCCCATTAATGAATGAGGAACAAAAAATCATTTACGACCGCATTATGCTCGCAGTTTCAGCAGGACAAGGTGGATTCTTCTTTTTGGATGCACCAGGTGGAACTGGAAAAACATTCCTTATTTCGCTAATTCTTGCTGAAATACGATCAAATAATGGCATCGCAATGGCCGTTGCATCGTCAGGCATTGCTGCAACTTTATTGGATGGAGGCAGAACAGCTCATTCAGTATTTAAGCTGCCATTAAATATTCAAAATAACGCTGACGGAGTGTGCAACATAAAAAAACAATCGCCGATGGCCACCGTGCTGAAACAATGTAAAATTATCATCTGGGATGAATGTACTATGGCGCACAAACATTCACTTGAGACGTTGAACAGGATGTTAAAAGATATCAAAAACAACGACAAACTATTTGGCGGCACTCTGTTAGTCCTTTCAGATGATTTCAGGCAAACACTTCCCGTCATTCCACGTTCAACATACGCTGATGAGATTAATGCTTGCTTAAAATCATCTACACTGTGGCGTAATGTTGAAAAAGTACAGCTGAAAGTAAATATGCGCGTTCAAATGCTTCAAGATCCATCCGCTGAAACATTCTCAAAACAACTCCTAGATATCGGTGATGGAAAAGTAACTATAGATGAGACTGGATGCGTAAAATTACCGACAGATTTTTGCACAATCGTTGACTCGCAAGACACTCTCATTGAAAAAATATTTCCTGATGTACACACACACTACTTAAATCATGAGTGGCTTGCAGAAAGAGCAATTTTAGCGGCAAAAAATGTAGACGTTGACAATTTGAATCTGAAGATACAACAGTTATTGCCAAGGAACTTGGAATCATATAAATCTACTGACAATTTACAGTTTCGCTCGCATCACAAACTTGTGATGCGAGCGAAACTGTAAATTTTCCGACAGAGTTTTTGAACTCACTAGATTTGCCAGGTGTGCCACCGCATAATTTACAATTAAAGGTTGGATCTCCGATTATCATGCTTCGCAATTTGAACCCGCCACGGCTGTGCAACGGTACGCGATTGGTCATTCGAAAATTAATGAAGAACGTCATCGAAGCTAGCATTTTAAATGGAAAGTTCCGAGGTGAAAACATATTAATACCACGGATTCCTATAATACCTACGGATGTACCAATTGAATTAAAACGTGTTCAGTTTCCAATTCGATTGGCATTTGCCATGACCATCAATAAATCCCAAGGCCAAACGATGTCGGTTTGTGGCTTAGATTTAAGCACGCCATGTTTTTCACACGGACAATTATACGTGGCACGCTCTCGAGTGGGTAAACCATCAAGTTTGTTTGTGTTAGCTAAAGATGGGCTAACAAAAAATATTGTTCACGCTGTAGCATTAAGAGACTGATATTTTTTGATAGTGTTGCCGTTCTTATCGAATAATGATACGTATATATATATTACAGAAATAAATTATAATGAATTATTAATAAATATAGTGCTTGGCGTTTGTTATTTCTATTTTCCCTTATCGTTCACAGCATTACTCACCTATTTCGTGCATATATTACATCCTTACACACTTAAAATAGGTTAGTTATTTTCTGTCGGCACTAGAAAGTACATAGAAATTATTAATATGGCAAAACAACGTTTGCCGGGTCAGCTAGTATATATATATATTTAATAATTTTGTTAAAACTAGTCCAAGTAACGACTTTTAACACGTTACTATTGTTGATTTTGCATGAAAACTATGATCTCAATCCAAAGGCTGTTAAATAAGAAGTTTACCAATTATTATTATTATTATTTGTTTATAAAGAAGAAATAACTTAAATAAATACTTAAAAATTAATATTATACATATTTTGTTTAAATAAACTCCTTAATCTTCCTTTGATAAGTACCGTAGTCAAATTGACGAAGGTTAGTGATAAGCGTCGAAAAATAAGCTTATTGATCAAGGGTTAAGGAATAACTGGGATTTGAGACCTATTTTTCGAGTTTATGGAAAAACTTCGATCTGTTATGGTCAATCGGACCACTATTCGGACTCAGCGACTCCAAAAACATAAGCTATACATGGTCTAGCCTGCTGAACATTTTTTTTTGTGGAGCTGTGTTATCAAACGTACTATTACAGTTAGATTGGTCTATATGGAAGAAAAGTTTAAGTGTAATATTTGCTGATAAAGGCTGGTCAACAAAAAGGTATGCTATAAATTTTAAATATATACAAGGATCAATGTTAAAATATGCACTTTAAAAAGAGAGACTGTTATTAGAAATGAACAAATCAATAGATACGCAAACCCTGATTTATTTGATTGCCTCCGGTCTACCAAACTTCATAATAGACGGAATAGATAGAGAAAGCCTTAAAGAAACAAGTGACTTATTTAACTGAAAGTGTAACACGACACAAAAAAAACTTCAGCACAGAAAATAAATATAATAATAATAATAATTCAGGACAAATTACACACATTGATCTAACCCCTAAGTAACCAAATTATTTGCTTGTGTTAAGGGTGTTAGACAACGATACAAATACATATTATAAATATTGAGAATATATTTAATAAACCACCAAACCTAGAAATACAGACATCTATGTTCATCACATACATGCCTGTCCCTATCGGGAATCGAACCCGAGCCCCATTGAATCGCTATACGTTAGGCGTCTGCGTTAACAGGTCGAGCAACGGGGCGGTATAGACACAGTGATTTGGATCGTATACAAAGTGAGTTATATGCGTTGCAGTTTAAATGTAGTGCTAATCTATCTCAAGCGGATTATAATATGTGTGATCGGGTTACGTTTTTACAAGCGAGTTCGAGTTATGTATTGTAAACTTTGAACGGAAGTTTTCGAAAGAGTATAACCGATGGTATGTGAAAAATGAAGTGTCACCGGCTCCACCTGTTCGAGCAAGCAATACTGTTATTAACTTGTCAGACTTGAGTTTAGATGAAACTACCATCGGCATTTTGACAAAAGGTATGAATTTCGCTCCAACTCCCAAGCGTGTACTGTTCGAGAAAGTAATCAGTAGGGTTGAGGAATCGATTGCACGTAATAATGTACCGCCTGGCGATGATATCATTAGACAAGACGTCGCGCTAATATTACGTAAAGCAAAACTTCCGATTTGGTGGCAACACTGACAACTAGTCTTCAGAAAATTTCTCTGTACATTTTAATTAATATTAAATTACTTTATGTATATTAATTAAGTGCAATTATCTCATTTTGTATTTAAAAATTCCATTTTACTATAGTGCTATTGTTTGTACTTTGTCTTCGTGCTTAATTTCATAAGAACAAAGAAATATACTGAGCTGTCAACCAACGGATGTAGAATTCAAATTTCTTCAATCCCGGGGAGTATTTTATTTTACTTTTAATATAATTACACTTACATTAAACTAACAACTACTCATTTTATAGTGAGTTACGTCCATCCACACACTCTGGCACCGTTATTGACTCTCTTTTGACTTGACTTGACTAGTTGGAAGTAAAGTTGAAGACAAAAACATTGGCCTCATACAAAACTATTACTTTCACTTTACCTTACTTATATACATAAAACAAGCATTTTGAAACTCCCATTTGTATCTAAAAGGTAATTTGTACCCAGGTTCAACAATGGAAAGAATAATTGCAACTCGCAAGGCCTCTGCAAAGGATTTGGAGCAAAAGTTAAAACTGGCTTTAGAAGAATTAAAATCTTCTAAAGATTTATGCAACAATCTACTGCAGGAACGAGAGGACAGTGAAGAGGAAATTAAAGATATTGTAATAAAAAATACTAATAATAAAAGGTAAGCTCGCTGAACTACATACCAATTTTCACTAGAATTATGAATAAAAACGGGATTATTGGCAATAATCCCGTTTTTATTCATAATTCTACATACCAATTATTTGGATATTGTGGCTCAGCGAGATCAGTTAAGAAATATAGTGACTGCATTTGACCAGTGCAGCAATGAGCATGAGAGGGCATTAGATCGCATATCAGAGCTTGAGTCTGATTTGGTGCAGGCTAGGATAACTATTTCAGACCTAGAAACCTGCAAATTAAATGTAGAAAGTCAGCATACTCATAGCTTATATGAGGAGCTGGTTGAATGCAACTCACAACCTACTCAATCAAATTTCATAAATGTAAATTCTACTATAATTGATCTAACAAAAGATGAGTCAAGTATTGTGCACCCCATATACTTTTCAAGTCATAAAAAATTAAAAAAGTATATGAAGGTTAAGAAATTAATTAAAAAATGTAATAATCTCATCAAAAACAAGTTTCCTGCAAAGAAAATAAAGAATTTACAAATTGAACGCTCCACATTAATTAAAAAAGTAAGTGTTTATAATAGGAAAATGATTGAGAGTAGGTCACTGTATGAGCGAGACACCCAAAACTTGCATGAGGAAATCTCTCAATTAACTTCTGCATTGCATTCAATAAGTAAAAAATATGAATCTTCTCAGAATCAAATTAAGGAACATATTGAAGCTACAGGTAATTTAGTTGACCTATGTAGTTATAACTTAGAGCGGTTTGAGTCATTAACTAATAATTATGTTAACTGTAATTGTTTAAGTGAAAAATTAAATGTTGTTTCTAAACTAAACTCTGAGGTGTTGGGTGATTCGGCTATACATACTAAAAGTAGTAATAAAAACATAAATATAATGAATAAAAATCAAATTAATAATAGGTCCTCTGTTGTGCACAACCATAATTATAGTGAGCGGCAATAAATATTGCACATCGACCTTTGGAAAGAGACAATCGGCTAATTTCGGCTTCGTAGAGCATTATCTCTGTCGCACGAAATTTAAACAGTATGGTAACTATAAGGAGCTGTTAAAACAAGTATAATACTTCTATTGATAATTATTTTTATTCTTTGTATAAAAGCCACAATTTTTTCTATAAGTGGTGGCTTTAAGCTGGGGTAAAATAAAATAATAAAAAAAAGACGTGTGGCACTGTGAGACTGCCGCGGTAAAGCTATTGCATAGCATTTTTTATCAACTTATGCAATTATAGTTATTTATTTATTTATGTAGTTGTCTTTTTTCTTTGATGTTAATTCAAGTTGTATAACTTGCGTGTGCGTGGTGATCTATAAAAAAACATTTTTTTTTCTTTTAGTGAATAAATTACTCATTTATAGGGTTTTCCTACGCTATATAGGATAAAATTTTGAATAAGAATGGTATAATTTCTCAATTTAAATTCCTATTTTAGTCCTATTTAAATGAGAAATTATCAGTGCTATGTAATACCATAAAAAGGTTAATAATATTAACCTTAAATCTCAGGAATAAAGTTCAATTGCGATTGTTAAATTCTTGTACTCAGGGTACTTGCAATTCTTTTGTAACACCATAACAGAAAGTCATTGAAATGAAAATCCTTGTTGAAAAAAATACATTTGTACAAGTAAAACATTTATTTTAAACTAAACATGTGAATGTATGTAATACACTTACGCTATTGATAAATGATAGATAGATAGATAGATAGATAAAAACTTTATTGCACACAAAATACAAGAATAGGTGAAATAAAAACAAAATAAACAACAAAAGGGTGCAAAGGCGGTCTTATTGCTGCAATTGATAGGTAATGACTATACAAGCGACTTTTAAAAATTAAAATTGATTTAGAATGTCGAATTTCAGCAGGGAGATCGTTCCACAATACCACCGATTTACAGGTAAATGAATTACCAAAATAACCTGTGAGCCTAGAAGGATTATGCAAACGGTTGTCCTTGCTAGACCTCAGGTTTTGCCGTTCATTGTGAGAACCGAGAAAGGAAAAACGTTGCTTTAAGTAAGAGGGAGTATGAGGATTATAAAGAATAGAGTAAAGAAGAGTGAGCATATGTATGTACCTCCTAAATCTTATAGGAAGCCACTTTAAACGAGCCCTAAATTCGGAAACGTGATCAAATTTTCGAAGTCCAAAGATAAACCTAATACACAAGTTTTGGAGGCGCTCAAGCTTGTTGAGTTGTTCCTCAGAAAGATCAGGATAAGCAGAGTCAGCATAGTCTAAGAGAGGTAGGAGGAGAGAATGTGCTAAGGAAATTTGATAGGTACCCAATACTGGTGTGTTAGGTTATTTTCGTTACGGAATTTCTGGATTCGGTCTCCACGCTCAAGGCCCGCGATAGAAGCCATGCAATAGCTTAACATGCTTACATTATGTTCACGTAATTTATTATTTAGGAAAATTATAACTGTAAATAATAAAAACCATTACAGCTATTCTTGAAATGAGACTTTGTAATAATAATAATTCTAATTCTCAGCTACTTCCATTACACCATCTGTGCTCTCAAAGAGGTCAATATCACTGTCACTATCAGCTGTATTTATCACTAGTCCATCAGTGTAATTGTCTAAACTGTGTTGAATGCTTCTATATTCATTTTCACATTTGATTATATGATCGCAGACCTTTTTCCACTCTTCAGCGCCGATGTTTGATGTTGGCTGTCAGTGGTTTATTTTTGTTTAGTTTAATTTACGAATTCATATAGTTATTTACATATTTTCTCCGTTTTGTTAAAAGAAAATATGACCTAATAGCAAGAGCAATATCCTACATTATAAGGGGCTGTAAATCGCTCTAGCAAGTGATGGAAAGCACTTAAACAGCCTTTTAAAAACAGTAGGTACTACCATAGAGATAAGGATCACTATCGATATCGCGGATAAGTTTACACAATGTTACATCACTAGAAAAAAAATTGTTGTCTACGGCAGTGTACGCCTGAAACATATGAAGCTCCTTCTATGCTTTAATTATTATTTTGAGAAATAGGTAGTGTGGTAGATAATGCTCTACGAAGTCGAAATCAGCCGATTGTCTCTTTCAAAAGGACGATGTGTAATATTTATTGCCGGCTACTGTATTACAACGTCTCATTTTAAGAATGGGTATAATGGTTTTTATTATGTGCAGTTATAATTTTCCTAAATAATAAAATTTTTAAATAATAAAAACCATGTTTATTAAATTATATTACTCTCCAATTAAAATAACCACTTATAGAAAAAAAAATGTTTTTATACATAAAATAAATATAATAAGAAAAGAAGAAAATTATACTTGTTTTAACAGCTCCTAATAGATACAGGAATGATTGTATTTCTTGCGACAGTGATAACGCTCTATGAAGCCGAAATTAGCCGATTGTCTCTTTCCAGAGGTCGATGTGCAATATTTATTGCCGGGTACTATACTTAGTTTTTTCTGACCAATTAGGTCAGGGCTTTGGGTCTCTTTTAAGTAGGGAATTAAATAATGTACATAATATATGCTCACCTGGTGCTAGTTACCAGCACAATATAGATAAAATAATTCATTTTGACTCAAAATTGACTGAAAACAGTACTATTGTACTATTACATGGAGATGGTTTGTCGATTAAGAAAATTGAAATAATTAGTAATATTGAAAAATTATTGAAATTACATAATAAGAATAATTGTAAAATTGTAATTTGTGCATTTCCATATTCATCTTCTTATTCAGACAAACAAAATAAATATATATATAATTTAAATTTGACATTATATAATTTGACATACCGTCATAGTGATGCATTCTTTTACTTTGATGTAAATAAATTTATTTATAATAGGTTTAGGATGACAAAAGGTACAATGTATCTGCCTTTATATTATAAAAAACAAATTGCTACTTTAGTAGCATTTAATTTAAAAAAACTTCGTTATAACAGATATAACGAAAAATAAATGTACTTTAAATAATATATTACTGACAGAACATAAGCGTTCCACTTTAAACTAATGGATAAGACAAAGCCTAAGTTGTTAAATATTGTCCATCAAAATATACAAGGCTTAGGTGGCAAGGAATTGGAAGTGGAACTCTTTGTTGTGGAATTTACACTTCCTAATGTAAAAAGTCAAGATTGTAGTTTATTCCTTAACAATGAAGTGCTAGAACTGACTGACTCGACAACTTTCTTAGGTATAACTTTAGATAAAAAGTTCCAGTGGAACCCCCATCTCTCGACACTCGCAAGCAAACTTGGCTCAGCTGTCTTTGCAATTAAAAAAGTAAGACAATTAACAGACGTTAATACGGCTCGACTCGTTTATTTTAGTTATTTTCACAGTATATTGTCTTACGGTATCTTACTATGGGGCAGCGCTGCCGAAATTAATTCTATATTTATTTTACAAAAAGGTGCTATACGGGCTATTTGTAACTTAAAAGCTAGAGACTCCCTAAGAGAAGTTTTTAAAGAAATCGGTATTCTTACGGTCGCTTCTCAATACATTTTTAATAACTTACTATATATACGCCAAAATTTAAATGACTATAAAAAAAACAGCGACAGACATACTATCAATACAAGAAATAAAAATAGGCTAGTAACGCCTAAATTTAGACTTCAAAAAGTTAAGAAATCCTTCATGGGCTTGAGTATACGCATATATAATAAGGTTCCACAAGATATCTTAGATCTTCCTTTTCTTGGTTTCAAATCTAAAATTAAAGGTATATTATTAAATAAATCTTACTATAACATTCAAGAGTTTTTGGTTGATCGAAATGTGTGGAACTTGGGTCATTGTATCATAAATCTTGGGTCATAAATCTGTATTGTATTGCGAATAGCTAGTAATCTCCGCAATTTGTTTTTTTGTTGTAAATTAATTTTGCTTTATCGACCTTCTGCATCACACCGATTCCTTAGAAGTCACTACTTGCGGTAGCATCGGGAGTCGGGTTGCCTCCCTCCCTCAAATATGTGCGAAGGGGGTGATGGCTGGCTCTTGTGTTATGCTCGTGAACGGGTGCTGCTTGCGGTGACTGGTTGTGTGGCAGGCCGAAGATTTATATATATATATATATAAATCTTCGGCCTGCCACACCACGACAGTATATATATATATATATATATATATATATATATATATATATATATATATATATATATATATATATATATATACTGTCGTGGTCAACTAATTAAGGACACTCTTTGGTTAAACCGAATTGTGAATTTATTTTTTATTTTCCAACGAGTCTAAACCATATTCCATATCTCTTACATGTAAGTATAATTAGTCATTTATGTGCCCGATTATACAAACAATAACAACTCCTTAAACATTAAACCTCTTTACAGTATAGCTAATAGATTATCGTAGTGCTATTTGTTCAAATAATGCTGGCTGGCCATTTAATTAGGGACACTGAGATATTGCGTTCTATTTTCAAAATTTGAATCTCAATACTTTTTTACTTCTTCTCTTATTGTTTCGTGGTAGTTTTGGCGGCAATCCCGATATTTATTTTAAGTTTTGAAAAATATTTTGAAGAAAAATGGGTAAAAATAAAAGTTGCGATCCAACACTACGAAAAATTATCATGAAGTTTGTTGTCGAGCATGGTTGGCCATACCGAAGGATATCAGAACATTTAAATAGTTCAAAAACTATGGTATACAATGCAGTGCAACATGTCAGACGCAATAACACAGATTTAAATGTGCCCAGAACAAAAAGATCGAGAAAAACAACTCCGCAAGAAGATAGAATGATAACCAGGTTAGCTAAGAAAGATCCGTTTCTAGGCTCTATTTTAATTAAACACGAAGTGTTTGGGACAGACGAAAGAGCTGGTGTCTCAGCGAGGACCGTTCGACGACGTCTGGTAGAAGCAGGGTTGTTCGGAAGAGTGGCTCGCAAAGTACCGTTGTTGAAGAAAGAACATAGAAATGCTCGTTTGGCGTTTGCACGTAAATATGGACATTGGACCTACGCCTTAATGGCAACATGTATTATTCTCTGACGAGACCAAGGTTAATTTGATTTCTTCAGATGGAAGGCAATACGTACGGCGTCCAGTAAAAGCGGAAATGAATCCAAGATTCACAAAAAAGCAGGTGAAACATGGCGGTGGAAACATTAAAATGTGGGGTTCATTTTCTGGACGTGGAGTGGGACCTGTGAGGAAAGTTCAGGGTAACTTAGACCAACATCAATACAAGGCAATATTGGAGGAAACGATGCTTCCCTATGTTGAGGAGCATCTCCCTATTATATGGACGTTTCAGCATGATAACGACCCGAAACATACCGCCCGTTCAGTCAAGTCGTTTCTTACCAGTCAGTCAGTATCGGTGCTAGATTGGCCAGCAAATAGCCCGGACCTTAACCCAATCGAGCACCTTTGGCACGAAATCAAGAAAAAAGTTGCCACTTATCGTACCACAACTTTAGATGAACTTAATGAAGCTTTTTGTGAGGCATGGGCAAACATTCCTGTCGAAACATGCCAGAAACTGATAATGTCTATGCCACATCGCGTCGGTGTCAAGCGGTAATTACTAACAAAGGTTTTGCTACTGGGTACTGATTTTACACGTAATAAAATGGAGCTGTTAAAGATATTATAATACTGCAGATTATTAGTTTTGTTTACTAGAGGTGGGCGATACAAATATATATTTTCTAAAACACTATATTTCTGTATTTGTCAAATATCGTATCAAAACACGATTCACGTATCAGTATCGCCGAAGCGTTTCGTATCAAATCGGATATAATATCATGTTTTAAAACACTATATTGCTGTATCTGTCAAATATCATACCCCAATCAGTATCGTCAACGTCATATCGCTTTGTACTAACGCAAAATATCATATCGTTCTCTCTGTCTACTGTTGACGACATGGAGAAATAGCAAATATCTACGAAAGAAGTCGTGTTTGTTGCCGCTCCTATATCGATGTTTCAGGTGGAGGTTGTTTATCCTTGTCTTTTTCACGGAATTAAAACGAGAGAAGACTTATATTAATAAATAATAATCAAACTCATCAGTGACATTTTTTATTTTACCTGTTATCATAACATAACTGATTAGTGATTACTGATAATATAATATTAATAATTGATTCAGTGATGGACGGAGTGGAATATAAAAGTTCGGTGTTTAAGCTTTAAACTAAAAGTTGGTGATTACAGGAAATATTGCTTGCATTAACCTGCCAAAGGTAAATTTAAGATTAAATCTAGATCTAAGATTTTCACGTTTATAATCGATCGATTTACATGTTGTTAGCCTTCCTATTATTAATAATAATAATTAATAAATAAACAGCTCGAAGTAAATTTTAATAATAATAGATTCTATTTCTATACATTATATTACATATTTTTGTTATTAACCTCAATCTGGAAATGCACCCTTTCTAATATATATTTAAATTATATATTTTTTGTTTTCAGGTTACCTACCTAATAAGAAATGGTTAGAAAAGGATGTTCAGGATCATATGGTATCTAAAAAGTGAAAACACAGAACGACACATGTATCTAATAAGCTCTATTACTTATACTGAGTTATAATAAATGAATAAATGTGTAGCTTGTGTATTTATTTAACCCCTTATTTTTATTTAAAAGATTTTAATGAAAATAATGAGAAATTAAGCTATATAATTTTTTATAAATGTGTGTGTGTACCTAATTCACATTTTTTTTATGTTACCTATCATGTTTTATGATTTTCGATATAAATAAAAAAAATTGGTAACACAACAGATTTTTTTATGATTGAAGAAATAATACATTTGACCCTTTACGAATTAGGAAATAAAACAAAGTTAGTAAACTTGTTAATAAATAGTTAATGAGCATTTAGTATTGATTTAAATTAAAAAATCGAGTATTTAAAATATTTATTATTTTTCTTTCAAGCAGTACTTTGTGTATTTAAATTGAAAGATAGATAGATCATTAAAATTCTTTATTGCACTCCAAATAACAGACAAGAAAGTACAAAAACAATAACAACATTGAACATACATAAACAACAGAAACAGGAAGTTCTTATAATATAAACATTAAATAGTTAGAAAGTAAAAAGTATAAATCAATAATATAAATGTACAAAATATTTTACAAACATTACATACATAAAGTAAGGCCAACGAGACGAGATAAAAACCGTAAACAAGCGGACCGTTACTGCGTTACACTGCGAGCGAGCGATTATTATCTCTGTCCTTATCACTCGTACTCGCAGATATGGCGTCAGTTGGCCGACGACAGCTGTCGTTGTGTATTTCGTGGTACAGGAAAGCAGGTAGTACCGCAGTTGTCAACATTTGGTCCGCACATTTTGTGAACAAGTTTATTCCTGTTTGGATTGCGTTCGAAGTGACACATATATTTTTCGTCTTCGTATTTATTTGGTTTTTTGTTGTTATTATTCCGTTTCTGTTAGTTTTATTTTTGCTGTTATTATAAGTACCTATCTATTTATAAAGTTGTTGATTTTAATCATGGAATCACAGCCAGGCGGCTCTAGAAAACCTTTGAAGGAAATCAATTCACCACGCAAAAAGCGACAAAAGGTAAGTTAACTTATTAATTAATTTGCACTTGAACCACTATCATAATTTTGATTTTTAAGGTTTCATACCAAAAAATAGTAAGTATACAATTAAGACATATTATTGAGGATTTTCAAAATAAACAACAATTGTTTCTCTGAAAACACAAAGAAACGACATTTAAAGTTTATTCATGTCGATTCCTCAATAAAACTATATCCTTTCGTTAATATTTCTGTAGGTTTTCTCTAGTAAATAATAAATAAATAAATAAATTACACAAAACGATCTGAATATCATCCATTGAATGACAAGACGTCAAATCGTTCTATGCACCACAGGTAACATAAGTGCGCGCAAAGCGCGACAGTTTAATGAAATGAGATTTCATTACATAAGTACTTACTTATTACAAGTGCGGAAAGGCTGTCATTGCAAAGAGTTCCGACATAAATCTGTCTACCCGAGCCGAGGTGCAGCCGAAGGCGAAAATATTCTTTTTATATAATAAATAATAATAAGAAAATAGTCCAAAATTTACCATTCCTCACATTTTTTTTTTATTTACAGCGGACGTATTTTTCGTCTAATGAAAAACAAATGGTAGTTAATGTGCATAAATACGTGAAGCAAACTTGGCCTACTGATGAATATCCATACAAAACAAGTATAATGGAGAAAACAGCGAGCATTTTGGGTATCGGTGTCGCTTCCGTATATAGAATTATAAAAGAATATGCAACAACTGGGAATGTACAAAGCCCATCAACAACCAAAAAAAGGGTCACATTCTCGGAAAAAGTGGACGAGTTTGATAAACAGGCCATACGAAAGAAAGTTCATAGCTTTTATCTGAAAAGCGAATTACCTACCTTAAAAAAAGTACTCCAAGCTGTCAATGATGATGAAGACTTACCTAACTTTAAGAGATCGACTTTTCAGAAAATACTTAAACATTTAAAATTTAAGTATATAAAACGACAAAGAAACAATGCTTTAATAGACAGAGACGACATTATACTATGGCGAATTAATTACTTAAGAAAGATTAAAAAATACCGAACGGAGAATCGCCCTATATTCTATATGGATGAAACATGGGTGAATGCAGGTTTGTCAAATAATTTGTGCCTTTATTATGTTAATAAATACTAGTTTTTGCCCTTACTTTACTTACTCTTGGTGGTAACTGCCTTCGTTGGCGAGTAGGCTGAGCGTGGGCTCTCAATCTGGAGGTCGCGGGTTCGGTTCCCGCAGGGGTCACACATACTAAAAAGTCACTTTATTTGTTGTTCTCTCTTTGGGTTTCTTGGATCGATAAGCCTTGCAGCCCACAAAATAAGAAGATGACTTACTAAAATAATTTGAATTTTCGACAGTGAGTGCAAATCACTGGTAATGTAAAACTGATTATTTCGTTTTCAGGGCACACTGTTTCAAAAACTTATGTGGACACCACAATAACTTCAAAACGGCAAGCTTTTATGGAGGGACTGAGTACGGGTGCAAAGAACCCTACTTCAAAGGGAAGACGACTGATTGTGGTGCATATGGGAAATGAAAATGGTTTCATAGAGGGGGCTGATGATGTATTTGAGTCAAAAAACACAGGTGATTACCACGAGTCAATGGATGCAAACCGCTTTGAGCAGTGGTTTGAGAATATTTTACCAAAACTTGGTGAAAATGCGGTAGTGGTACTAGACAATGCTCCTTACCACTCAAGACGCCAAGAAAAAACACCCACCACAGCATGGAGAAAAGCAAACATTCAAGAATGGCTGCGTAATAAAGAACTAAGCTATGATGAAAAAGACGTAAAAGCAGAACTTTTAAAGAAAGTGAATGACGTAAAGGCAAACTACCAAAGTTACGCTGTGGATGAGCTCGCAAAAAAATTTAAGGTGGAAATCCTAAGACTGCCACCTTATCATTGCGAGCTCAATCCCATTGAGCTCGTATGGGCTGACATAAAGGGACACGTAGCTCGCAATAATACTACATTTAAATTTGAAGATATGAAAAAACTGCTACAAGAGGGGATCCAACGTGTATCTGCTGATAAATGGCGAAATTGTGTGGATCATGTAATAAAAGTCGAGGACAATTTTTATAGCATTATTGACAACATGATTGATAATACAATAGATAGTTTTATCATAAACACAGCTGACTCGGACTCTTCATCATCTTTGTCTAGTACAGACGACAGCGATTAAAATTCGAACTTTCTAATAATTTATTCAAATAAAAATGTTTTGAACCCCTGAAACTTTGTTTACATTCTTTATCTCGTCTGGTTGGCCTTACTTTAGTTAGAAAGTAAAAAGAATAAATCAATAATATAAATGTACAAAATATTTTACAAACAATTTTTAATATAAATATTAATGGAATAATGATTCTATTGTAGAATTTAGAACTTTAATGTATGCGACATAGAAAGGCTTTATCGTTAAGGTTCAAAGTCATGTAATAATTTAATTTCGAAAATATTTGAAAAGATTTTTTAGATCTTATTTGGTAAAGAATAATGATGCACTTCCTTTATTCCTTTATTTTTCTTTACGCACTTTAACCTTGAAGTAATAAGAATGAAACAAAAAATTATAAATTATTAGAGAAATATATTTTTAGTCGCCGGACTTATTGCATAGGTATCGTTATATTCAGTCTTGTGGAAGTTTAAATAATTGTCTTAATTTGTTTCTTAATAGCTCCATAGAAATTAGATTAAGTTTAGAGAATTAAATAAAGTGCAATAGTGTATTATATTAGAGTATAGTTTTGATTATTTGGAATTCTTACGTTTGATTATTTTTAATTGTTAGTGTGTTGTTTTGTAGTTTCGTCCATTATATAAAAATTAAAAAGTGCTTTAAAGACTTAAAACTTTTCATTGAAATCGTAAATAGTATTTTATTAGAAATAATATTACTTTTAGTGATAACGTATAAAACTTCTTCATAATGTCACGTATAAATCCTAGTGTGTTATGGGAATACTTTAATAAGACGAATATTGCCGACAAGAAAGCGAAATGCACTATTTGTGCTGAAATGTATAGTTACAAAGGTACAACCGGTAACTTAAAAGCACATCTTAAAAAAAAACATTTGGACGCTTATGCGAGAGTTACCTCAGGACAGCAGCAAAAAACGCTTTTACAAATGCTTCCTGAAGGAGAACCCAGCACTTCGAGTTGTGCGATCTCGATAGCATTAACAAGTCCAAGTTCTCAGGGTGTCTACCCTGAGAACTCTACAGGAGGTTTATCTCAGTCATCGACAATTAATACCGGAAGTCAAGGAATGAAACAACAAGGCATCGAAAGATATGGAAGTACAAAAAGAATATCCGGCGAATTAAAGCGAAAAATAGATAACGATTTATTGGATTTGTTTATTGATGGCTACCAACCGTTCAGTTTAGTGGAAGAAAGAAGTTTTAAAAAATTTATTCGATGGATTCCTGGTTATCAACCACCAACAAGAAAAAGCATTTCCTCATCTATGATTCCCGCCTTGTACACTAAAACTAAAGACAGTTTAAAAACGGAAGTTCTGCACGAATTGGAAAATGTGTGCTTAACTGCAGATTTGTGGACTTCGAGAGCAAACGAGTCTTATATGGCAATCACTTGTCATTTTGTTACGGACGCTTTAGAATTAAAAAGCATTTTGCTTGACTGCTCGAGTCACGGGGGTCAAAAGACAGCAGAAAACATTCAAACGATTTTAAATGATATTGTTTTAGAGTGGAATTTGACAAATAAGGTAAATTTTATTGTAACAGATAATGGAACTAATATAGTTAAAGCAGTCAATAACATAGGGTGGAAACATTTTGGATGTTTTGGACATACTATTAACATAATTGTTCAAAATGCTATAAGTTCGCAATATTTAACATTGATAAGAGAAAAAGTAAAAAAGATTGTCCGATTTTTCAAAAGTAGTAGTACAGCGTTAGAAAAATTATTAAAATCGCAAACTGATGAGCAGCCGGCATCCATGCCAAAACGGCTGGTACAAGAGGTGCCGACTCGTTGGAACTCTACATTTCGTATGATAAGTCGTTTCGTGGAACTAGAGCAACATATTAGAGCGACTGTTGCAAATATTAAAAAAGACTTGCCTATTTTAACCAACGAGGAGTGGTCGTTGCTTGGTCAAGTAAGTCAAATACTCAAGTCCTTTGACGATTGTACAAGTACAATGAGCGGAGAAAATTACTTGACGGGTAGTTCCGTCATAGTTATGACACGGTGTCTGATTACCACCTGTACCAAACTTCTCGATGAAAATTTTTTCGACATATCAAAAGAACTTATATTTAGCCTCAGAACGGGATTGGTACAAAGACTTTCGAATGTCGAAAGAAGCGGTACATTTTCAGTATGTACTTTCTTGGACCCACGGTATAAATTAGCTGTTTTTTATGATGCCAATGAGGCCAAGAATACTAAAAAAAGAGTAACAGATATGTTAGTGCCATTAATAGCGCTCGATAGTTTTCCAAGAGAAACAAATGTACTGGCATCCGACGTCAATAAATTTTCACCATGGGCTATATTGTCTGAAATTGTTGGGCAAAAACAAAATGTTGGAACTCCACTATCTAAAGCCATCAAGGAAATAGAAAGCTATCTCAATGACGAGGCATTGCCCGTTTTTACTGACGAAAAGTGGAATTGTCCCTTTGAGTGGTGGAGACAACATAAATTTACGTATCCATATCTATCAAAATTATTTAAAAGATATGGAAACATAATGGCGACGTCGGTGCCGTGCGAGCGAATCTTTAGTAAAACTGGCCTAATAGTAAGTGACCGTCGAACACGACTTACAACAACGAAGGTCAAGCAATTAACTTTTTTAAATGTAAATTTAAATAATAAAAGATTTGACATAGTATAGTATAGTATATAGTAAATATTGTCTTGAAAATATTAATTTAGAAAAAAGTTTAATAAAAATTTCACAGACTGGTACAATTAGTAAATATAGTTTTATTCGTGTATGTAATATGAACTTCTAAATACTCCTACATTATTAAAGATTAGTAAAAGTCATTTACAATTCTCTTAACACTTTGTCCATATTAGTTAATAAAAAATGTGAATATAAGGAACTACTACGAACTACTTTTTTACACCTAATGATGGTTCTGGTCCCGGCTTCTTTACTCCTTCTTGTCTGTGTTCACAATTTTTTTTTATACTGTAAGCGGGACTTAATCGCGTACTATTTAAATCGAAGTATTTACCTCGACTCTCGACTCATTTTGTCCAATATAGTGGTCTTTGGAATTCTATACTCGATATCGATTATCGATATGTAAGTTTACTGGCAGCGCCAGCTCCTGACGATAAACGATATAAAGGTAATGTACTTTTTTACACCTAATGCTGGTTCTGGTCCCGGCTTCTTTACTCCTTCTTGTCTGTGTCCACAATTTTTTTTTATACTGTAAGCGGGACTTAATCGCGTACTATTTAAATCGAAGTATTTACCTCGACTCTCGACTCATTTTGTCCAATATTGTGGTCTTTGGAATTCTATACTCATTACAAATTTGTCTTACTTATTATCACGAATATCATTTAACGCTTTAAGTCTTCTTTTGACTTCTGAGTATGTTTTTCCTTCCATCTTTTTTACAGTCTCTGAAGAAGCCATCTAAAACACAAAAAAAACAAATAAAAAAAATTGCACAATTTCTGATTTGTTTAATTAGGAGCCATTACCAAATAGCATTATTTTCTTAATTATAATAACATTTATATATTATTGATCGTAGGTATATACAATTTTATTAAATTTAAATAAGCTAAACATTTTTTACTATTTTTATAAATAGGTAATAAGAAAACAAAGATGGACGCAATCTGCTGTGTACTAAATAATAGGTCAACCAATTCGCGTCCACATGCGGATGATTATTTTAACTTTCAACAATTATAAAACTTAAGTAAATTCATAATTATGTTTTTCCTTTCTTTATTATTAAGGTCTAGAAACATATATGTATCCTTACCTACATATAAAACAATGTAAAACTTACCGTGAAGCGTGCTGCTGCTCACTATTTTTTAGTTTTTACTAACATTTGACACTTGACAGGCGAAATGACTTTAGCTGGTTTTGAATCAATATATTGTTACGATTCAATAATATATAGTTTCAAGAAATATATAGTTTCGAAATCCGATATCAGATATCAATATATAGTTTCGATATGATACGCGACAAAGACTATATTACCCACGCCTATTGTTTACCTCTATTTTTCATTATAGTTTACTGTCCTTAATTAAATGTCCAGCTACAGAATTATACCTTAAAATTGAATACATGTTCAACCTTTGATATTAAATACTTTTTTCTATTTATTTATTCTTTTATTTACAGCCATTTAAAGCATAATAATCGGACCAAATTATGCAAATAATAGTTACTGAGAAATCAATAGGGTTTTATATTTGTATGTACATAACCGGTTATTGTTCTTCACTATCTTGCATGTCCCTAATTAGTTGACCACGACTGTATATACAGCAGGACCTCTTTAATCCGAACCCCCTCTAGTCCGAACACCTCTGTAATCCGAACCCCCGACCCGAGTCCGCGCTGTCTCGCTCTCGCCCGCCAGTTACTTTCCGAACGTCGAGTAGGTATTACGCGTATTTGATTTTGTTATCCGTACGCCATTTTGTGTAGCTATTGTGTCGCTCGTGCATTTTGTGTGTTATTTGACTGTTATTTGTGCTTTTGCATCATGGCTTCGACGTCAAAGAAAAGGAAACACGTTACCCTGACTATTTCCCAGAAATGCGAGATTTTGGATCAACTTAAAGAAGGTATTTCTTTTAGCTTTCTTGCTCAAAAATATAATGTGGGCAAATCTACCATTTTCGATATTAAAAAGAAGGAAGAACAAATACGATCTTATGTTGTGAAAACTGAAAAGGGTCCAGGTGCTCGAAAGACGTTGAAAACACCCGAAAATCCACAACTCGAAGATGCAGTATTTACGTGGTTTATAGAACAACGTCGAAAAACTGTTCCCTTGTCAGGTGATATTTTAATGGAGAAGGCGAAATACTTTCATGGAAGGCTTGGGCGCGGAGAGTTTTCTGCTAGTAAAGGTTGGTTGGAAAAATTTAAAAAGAGACACGGTATACGGCAATTAAAAATGACCGGCGAGAAAATATCAAATAACGAAGACGCCGTTAAACCATTTCAGGTTAAATTTATGGATATTATCAAGGAGAAAGATTTATGTGCAGACCAAATCTATAATGCGGATGAGTCTGGCTTGTATTGGAAAACAATACCAGATAAAACGCTGGCTTCTGAATTAGAACGTACAGCCCCAGGTTCTAAAATTTCTAAAGAAAGAATAACATTTATGCCTTGTGCGAATGCTTCTGGGACGCACAAACTGCCTTTGTTGGTCATTGGCAAAGCACAAAAACCACGTGCTTTTGCTTCTGTACGAAAACTACCCGTACAGTACATGGGGCAAAAGAATGCATGGGTGACGAGATCTATATTTCTGGAGTGGCTTAAAACATACTTTATCCCTGAAGTAAAAAAATACTTAAGTAAAAAGAATCTGCCACTGAAAGCGCTATTGCTTCTCGATAACGCACCAGCACATCCGATTGATGAAGACCTGCAATCCATTGATGAAGATTTTACAGTTTTATATATGCCTCCTAATTGCACAGCTCTTATCCAGCCAATGGACCAAAACGTTATCCAAAATATAAAGGTGAATTACAAGAAAAAACTTTTACTGCAAGTTTTTGCTCAGCAAGAATTGGAATCTGAATGTACTGTATCTGATGTCCTTAAGAAGACCACCATGAAAGATGCTGTTTTCTTACTGGCTGAAAGCTGGCATCACTTGAATGCGGACCTAATAAAAAAATCTTGGTCTCCCTTGTGGCCTCAATCACACATCGAAGAACATACAGGCGAAGACTTTGAATCCGAAGATGACATTCCTTTAGCATTTTTCGTTGATAGAGGCTACTCTGAGGCTGAAATTAATAACTTCTTACTAAGCAATGATGACCTAAATGAAACTGAACCTCTTACTGACGATGAAATTATACGGCAAGTAACACAGGAATGTGATGGTGAAAATGAAGAGATTTCACACGCTAAACCCGTGGCAAGCGTTTCCCATTCAAGCGCCATGTCTGCCTTAAATACATGTCTTGAATGGGCTGATCAAGTGGATATTCCTTTGCCAGAAAAAATGCTTTTACGTAAATTACGAGACAAAGCTTTTTATTTGTCATTAAACACCACACGACAAACCAAAATACTGGATTTCTTTAAAAATGTTGAATAAAATATGTAACGTTTATAGATGAATACAAATATTGTATTATGTATGTATCTATTATGTAGTTTTATTCACAAAAAATACCCTTATCATCTATACCCCTATAATCCGAACGCTCCACCAATCCGAACGGGGGCTAAATTTTCAGAGTTCGGATTAAAGAGGTCCTACTGTATATATATATATATATATATATTTACTGTTATTATTATTTAATTTTCGTTGCCTGAAATCATTGGGCTTCTTTTCCGATTGATTGCGACGGTTCTAGTTGTTCCAAAATTGCATTTAAGTTTGACGTTTGTGAAACAGTGATCACAAAAACAAAAAATATATCCGGCTGAGTTTGTTGTGTGGTTCTTCTCAGACCAGGACGCGTTTGGAATCTTCATAGCTTTAACATTAAGATGGAAAGTGCTTTTTCGGAGGGGCTTATTACGATAAATCTAGTATCGTAATAGGCCGTCCTGACATTTCCATATTAACGTACACAAGTGATCACTGATTATGATTCTAAGTGGAAAAGATATAAATAAAATAAAATAAATAAAATTGACTCATTTGCAGGGTTGATGTTATAATATAATATATTTAATTTATAAGTCAAACATTGTTAAATTTTATTTAAAAAGAGCAACTGTTGAGTTTCTGGCCAGCCCTTCTCAGCAGAACAGCATTCCGAGCTGGTGGTAGCTTACTCACAGACTGACTATACTGACCAATTTAATGTAATTGACGATTCAAAAGTGCGTGTAAATGCCTACTTGAATAAAGATATTTTGAATTTGAATTTGATTAGTAACATCACTATGCAAGAGCGTCAGGCGCTAAGAAATATTGGGGAGAACCAGAATATTTTAGTGCTTAATGCTGACAAGGGAAACGCCACTGTAGTGATAAATACTATTGATTATCAACAAAAAATTTGGGAACTGCTGAGTGATAATAAGACTTATAAACCGGTATCATATAATCCTATGGCCAGAGTAACGCGTAAAATTCGAACTAAACGTTCGTTCCGGGATTACAAGGACCTGTTCTCAGAGGACGAGTACAAACGACTGCATGCACCGAAGACGTGTCAGCCACCGAAACTATATGTTCTGCCTAAAATACACAAGCCCAATGTGCCCCTACGGCCTATTGTAAGTCAGATCGGTATAAAAATTGCGATTACGTGATACGGTATCAAAAATTGCGAAGCACGTTGCGTCAGTATGCAACCATTAGTAGGCTTTATGCAACCATTAGTAGGCAAAAACCTTCTTTTATGAAGGACTCACTGCACTTCATTCAGATCATCAAGGATCTTACAATGGAATCTGATGAAGTCATGGTCAGCTTTGATGTGGAATCGCTTTTCACAAACGTTCCAATAGAAGAGTGCTTAGACGTCGTGAAAAACCTGCTGAGGGACAACGAAATAAATTTCACTTTGCACCATCCTTTCCAATCTTTTTGAGCTCCATCTTGAGAATTGAAACTCTAGGCTAATTATTATTAAAAAAAAAAACTATTGTATGTTGTAGTATTGTGATTTGAAGAAATATGCAGAGTATAATGAAATCTTGATATGACATACATGATACCTATTAACCTGGAACATCACTGCAGCTGACGCAACTCCAACACTCTACCACCCACCCACTCCAACAGCACTACCAATCACTCCAACAGCACCTCTACCCTCACCAAGAACACCTCCACAAAAAGCTACAGTCCCTATTCATCTAGCCAGCCCACAAACGGTCTCTCCGCACCTTTGTCGGCAACGTTGTGGACGACAAAAAACAGCAGAAGTTGCTCGTAGATTTTTTATGCAAGAATGTCGTACATGAGCTGAAAATGATATACAAAACAGTGCAATGCTAAGAGAACTCATTGATGTATTAAAACAGATTAAAGACACATTAGTGTTTGTTATAGTATTTATTTTTATTTTACAACAATAATAATATAATATATATACAATTTTAAAGCTAGTCTTAATAGTATCAATATTAAGAAAATATATGTATTTTCACATTTAACGGGCCTCCTACAGACGGCGCTTGAGGTCATTTCTGATAAGCGCACCTTGTTGAAGACCTTGAGTACAATTGCTGATACTTACAAAACTAACCATAGCATAGGTGTTTCTGATTAAAATTCTTCAAGTAGACAAGGGTGTAGCACAGGAATATTAGCCTTATTAAAAATATTATGCAAAATCACACAAGCATTTGTAATAGATGCAGCTACCATTGGCTTGCAATGCAGCACCCTGTGCACTAGAAGACCACGAAATCGTGCTTTCAGAAGACCAATTGTTCTCTTGTCCGCAAGTGCAAATCCATATAATGACTCTCTGGTGTGTCTGAAATGGCATTGATGAATGGTGTCATCATGTTTTTTCTTAATGCATATCCACAGTCTCCTGTTATATAGAAAATATTATTACCTACTATTGGCAACACTGGTTGTTGATACTTAATGTTGGTAACGCTGTATCAAATAATCAACTTTGAGCGAACATGACGTCACATCCTAGGAAAAGCTTCGTCTTTAAGACTTAATGTTGGAAGGTCACTTGGTTCCTAGAGAGCGAACAGTACACCGCTTTAGAAGAATATTTAACTTTTGTCTATATTTCTGAAATTAATAATTACATATATTTACTAGGTTTATGTACTTTTATTGAACGTGAAGTTAACATCATAAGTGGGATAGTAGTCTTTTGACGCCATGGGTAGAAAAAGTGGAAAGAGTCAAAGAAAAAAAAAACGAAGACGCACTTGTTCAAGTTCCAGTTCTAGTCTAAGAACACCAACACCAAAGCCCCGACGCAAGGTATCATATATTGAAACTGTTAGTAATGCATCTATTACTTTCAATAATATTATACCGGACTTTGACCCACTGAAGGATAACGTAATTGCATGGCTGAATATTGTCCAGTCTTACGCGGAAACTTTTGCATGGTCAGACGAAACCATTCGTTATCAAGCTTTATATAAATTAAAAGGTTCGGCTAAAGTCTGGTAGGTACTACTCGTTATTGCGAACAGACAGAAAATGTCCAGAATGGGAATGGAGGCAGTGTAAGAGATTGGCGAGTAGTTTTCAAATATGCAGAAATGTTTGATCTTTTAAAAAACCCTCCGTTAATCAATTGCTATATGAATTTTATTTTGATCAAAAATCGAAAATCGATCATTTGTGTTAAAATTTTTCGGAATCTGATATCTATAATTGTTGGAATCATAAAAGATAATGATGGCTATTCTTCCATTGAAGTAGTAATTTTGTTACCTGTAACGATTTGGCTAGTTATTTACATAGACGTGTCTATCATAAGAGCTTTAATAAAGTAGGTACTTCACGTCATATTAAAACTGAAAATAATTCAATTGAAACTGAAAAATATGGTCAATTACCCGCTCCTTCTTTCTTTCTCTAGACAAGATCTTTTATTTATATCCTACAACAAGGGTTTTTAACCCGCGGCCCGCGGTTGCTTCCTTAGCGGCCCGCCATGCCATTAGATTAACAGAAATAAAATTAACATGTCTACAAATTATGCCTATTTACACATTAAAACCGACTACAAAAGAAGGAAATTAACGCGTGTGATCCGAATTTATGTTCTACCCCTACTAACCCTACAATTACATACACACACACTACATACTCAAGTAGCGAGACGCGCGGGACCTCCCCTCACCCGCGCCCGTGTAGGAGTGTGACGAGTGGCGATGCGGAGTGGAGCGGGCAGTCACGTTTGCATCGCACTGCAGCGCGTACTTATTCTATTAATTCCCTCGCTCATTCCGTTAAAAACGTTGCGATTTGAGTTTTCGGTATCAAACGAGTGTGATGGCAGCCAGTACAAGTAGAAAACGCAAAGTCACTGATGAACACAGATCATTCCAAGATAAATGAACGCACTTATATTTATTCGTCTGTGTCGGTAAAAAACCCATTTGCCTCATATGTAACGAATCAATTTTTGTGGTAAAAGAATACAATATCAAACGTAAGTTTGCACATCGATACCTTTGGGTAGGAAGGTCGTAAAGACCATTTTTGTCGAAAATGAGTTAATGATACAGTTTTGTATAGAATTTCAAGCTCTATCGATCTGTGTTTAGAACATTTTATTATTTAAGAAAAAATGTGTTATACGACCCATATTTTTTCATACTTTAAACCAGTTTTTTAAATAAATAATGGTGTATATACCAATTGCATGGGATCATAAAGTTATTTTGGTTGTATCACTGTCATTAATATAAAATATTTGGGCGTAAAAGCCAATGTAATAAATATTTGTCTTTTACGCCTTTTTGACCTCTGAAAATTTACAACAATGATTTTATAAATTGGGAAGAAATTGCCTTAAAAACTTTCAATAAACAAACTGTAAAAAAAGGGAGGTTCAAAAATATTCGAATTGCTACCTTCAAAAACAAAACACCTAAACAAATTTGTATTAAATACTCCACCAATGAAGAAGCCATTGCAGGACAAGTTAGTTTATTTGAAGAAGCTAGAAAAGAGCGGGATACTTATACAAAAATAACGGGAAAAGAGAAGGGAAAGAGTAACAAAATTACTGAAAAAGAGGATGTCAAAGATGAAGGAACCCAGAGTACAGATTTTGTATTACGTAATTTATATAATGCCCGATCACCTATTTTAATTGTCAAATTTAATTATTTGTGATAGCGAAGTGATACCTAAAGCATACCACCAGGAATATCTGCAATTGCCTCATAATAAGATAATTAAAAATAAACTTATTGGCATTGACACCGAAGATGAAACTGATTATAATAATGATTTAAGTAAGCTTTCAGCGTACGGTATATCTCCCGGTCTGATTGGCTGGATAACGGACTTTCTGAGCTTTCTGATCTCTTCCAGTAGTAATCGACGGGTGTTCCTCGGAACCCTTGACAATAAATGCCAAAGTGCCTCAGGGGTCCGTTCTTTCTGCAACTCTTTTTCTGCTACAAATTAACGATCTGTTGAAGCCCGGTATCTATGGGTATGCAGACGACAGCACAGTTGTGAGTATTCGGGCTAATAGAGATCAAGTACAGTCTGTAAGAGAAGCTATTTTGCAATGTTTGAGTGACAAACTTCAGGCAGTCTCCGCATGAAGCAATGCCAATCTTGTAAAATTCAACGCCACCAAAACGCAGACGTGTCTGTTCCCCGCCAAAAGGAGCCCTTTCACCTTGGCTCCTACTTTCCAGAATATATCCTTGGAATAAAGTGACCGGCTTCAGTACTTAGGCTTAGAGATTTCCTCGAACCTCAACTTTGGTCGGGTCATTGAGTCCAGAGCAAGAGCAGCATCAGCAAAGCTTGCCGTTCTTGCGAAGGTCGGGGAGTACTTTACACCGGGACAGCTTCTTGTTTTATACAAAGCACAGATTCGGTCACTCGCAACCCTCACGGGCCGCACCGCGGCAGTCAGGCCTCCCCCTTCAAGGGACCGTATACAATGGCCTCGCTTTGAAAATGCAGTGAAGGACAAGATACTTCAACACAGGGCGCGCCCTTCCTCACCATCGGGTATCGACGAGCTTGCGGAGCACTTCGCATCCACCCTGAACGGAGCCAAACAAGAGGCCACCACTACCACAAAATCAAGAATTTTGCCGGCCCTCCCTCAACACATCACGACTCTTTTTTGGTCTGTGGCAACACTGAGGTCAACAGCTAATTTGAATTGTTCCTAATAGTTTTATTAAGTAAAATTATTTATAGTGTATAATTTTAGCTAAATTCCCAATCAATTATTCAATTAAAGTGTATTGATACTAGTGTAATAAGAATTATAGTGTTTAAGTTATTCTTCAGTATTGTAAATCACTAAGAAAGTGAAAAGTGACAGTTGATTGGTAACGTACAAACTTTAAATTTTCTAAAATAGATATATATTCTAGTTTTTAAGTGTTTTTAGTTCTTCTTTATTATATAA
This sequence comes from Napeogenes inachia, assembly GCA_959347355.1. Lineage (NCBI taxonomy): Eukaryota > Metazoa > Arthropoda > Insecta > Lepidoptera > Nymphalidae > Napeogenes > Napeogenes inachia. The sequence goes on from OY365794.1 coordinate 2,193,133, forward strand.
CAACTGTCTCATTCAATTTCATATTAGTTTTGTTTCTGCAAATCTCAGTTTCTTTGTTTTGTCTCATTTATTGCGGAAACAAAGTAATATAGGCCCTTTGTTTGGTTTTGCAAATTGGTACCTTATTTAATATTAAAATGATGACTCGTTCACGTGCCCTTTCACGCCAAGAGGAGAACAAACTCCAACTGGCATTACAAGAATTAAAAGTGAGTAAGGACTTGTGTGCCCAGCTAAACAATGAAAGAGATGCTAATGAGAGGGAACTATTAGATGTTTTAAAGAATAATGACAAATTAAAAATAGAACTTTCCAAGTTACATGTTAAATATAATGATGTTGAAGAGGAGCGTAACAGGCTACAGTTATTAGTGGCTAGGTTTGATGAGTGTGGTCTTGAGTATGAGCAGGCCCTTCGGCGTACCGACACCCTGGAGCTTGAGCTGAGAGATGCCCACCAACAAATCTTGGAACTGGAGGAGGCCGCTCAAAACTCAACTAACATTCACACTCACAGCTTGTATGAAGAGTTAATTGGCAGCGCTTCTCAGTTGGTCAACTCCCCAACTACTGCAACTAAAAACCCCTGTGTCACTATAGATTTAACAAATGACACATTGAACTCAGAAAGGCTAGGTAGCTGTAGCAATAAGAAATTAAAAAAATATATTAGAATTAATAGATATATTAAGAAAATCCAAAAATTAACTAAAAAGAACAAGTTTTTTACAAAATCAATTATTAATAAAAATATATTGTTAAAAAAAAATTACTTTTGTAATATAGAATTAGAAAATAGAAATAGGAGATATGAATCTGACACACAATTATTAGAAACACATTTAGCCCGTTTGCAGACTACTTTAAGAAGTGTTACAAAAAAATATGAAAACACACAAAACTTGCTAAGCGAACAAAAGTCAAAAGTAGATGAACTCTTAAAAAAATCACAAAATAGTTTGGAATGTATGAACTCACAGACTAACAGTTGTTCATGTGAGTGTAATAATAAGTTATTTTCTGTAAAACCAACATTGTCCTCCCCCGCTAAAATATTGTGTGACAAGGTTGATATCCCTGTTTCTAATAATAGTGGCTCCCTCAAATTAACTCCTGTATATGACACTTATATGTTTAGCGATAATATTGGAAAAGGAATGGGATCTGTACTAAATTCTTATTTTGTAAAACAAAAAGTATTCAACAGCTGTTCACCTGACAATAATTTAATGAATATTACTAGACAAATAAAAATTCAAGTAAACAATTTACTAAGTCAACAAATATAATAATTTTTGTAGGAAATAGAGATAATGTAAATCATTTGGAATTTAAAAAATGTTTTGAAACTATAAGTAACTTAGATGTCAATAAAATTGTCTGGTTTTCATTACCCTATAATCAAGGTTTGCCACAGGCCGAAAATAAAATTAGATATAAGATAAATTTACTGATATATAATTTATGTTTGTATAATGACAAATTTCATGTGATTGACACTAACACTAATGTTAGTAACTTTTATAATTTAACTAATGGTAGGTATTACCTATCTCCATATATTAAAAGACAGGTAGCTTCATCGCTATTATATTATTTTACTATGACAGCCAATAATTTGGCTAAAATTGTTTCTATTGAACTCAAGACAGAAATAAGTTTTATACCAGTGACTGTAGAACGTATCGAACAAATTAAAAATGGGTTAGTACGCTATTTGCCTTTGATGAAAAATTCAAACCCCAATATTATGTATAATGACTTTTTTAGTACTTTCACTAAATTATTTAACTTTATATTTACTCCTAAAACAGTGGTTGTTAATGATAAATTAGTGTTTAGTGATTGGGCATCTGCTGAGTTACACAAAAGTAGAGAAAAATTATATAATATGTATGCGGAATTGATGTTTAATACTAGTAATGAGTTTAGGGATGAGGTAAAATTATTTTCCAAATCTTTTAAAAAACAATGTAAAATAGCAAAAAATCAACATATTCAAAATAAAATAGGAAATAGCATTAATAAAATAAAAACAACTTGGAAAATAATTAATGAGGAAACTGGAAGAGCTAAATCCCAGAGGATCGACTTTAAATTAAATATAGATAATAAATATGTCACGTCTGACCTCGAGGTTGCTACTGCTTTTGAAACCTTTTTTACTAATATTCCAGTGACTACAACGTTATCTTCAAATTCTTCTACCGCTGCAGCTATGGGTTTACTTAGAGAGAATGTAGATCAATGTGTTAGTAGTTTTAAGTTTGAAAAAGTTAATGCTCAAGAAGTAATCAAAGTATTTAGATCAATTTGCGTTAAAAAGACTAGTGATCTTTGGGGGTTTTCTGTTGACATACTTAAGTCCATAATTGACATTGTAGCGCCAGACTTAGCATTAATATTTAATAATTGTTTAGAATATGGTATATTTCCTGATCTAATGAAACAAAGTAAAATAACTCCATTATTCAAATCCGGCTGTTCATTAGATCCTAGTAACTATAGACCTATTTCAGTCTTACCCACTTTTAGTAAGATTTTTGAGAAAATAATTCTTAATCAACTTGTGGCATATTTCAGTAAAAACAATCTCTTACACAAAAACCAGTTTGGTTTCACTGCCGGTCGCTCTACAACAGATGCTGGTGTTGAGCTATTACTAAACATATTTGAAGCCTGGGAAGGATCACAGGATGCACTTGGCATTTTCTGTGATCTATCTAAGGCGTTTGACTGCGTTCAACATGAAATCCTTATAAAAAAGTTAGAACATTATGGAGTTAAAAATAAGTCCCTAGATTTAATTAGTTCATATCTTAATGATAGAATTCAAAAAGTTGATGTAAATGGAAAACGTTCCCCTGGTTCTTTGGTAAAAATAGGTGTGCCACAGGGCTCTATCTTAGGGCCTTTCTTGTTCCTCATTTACATAAATGACTTACCTCACCTTGTGAGGGAAAAACATGGGATAGTGTTGTTTGCTGATGATACTTCTCTTACTTTTAAAGTTAATAGACGGCAATCTGTTATTGACGATGTAAACAATGCTCTCTCAGATGTTGTACAATGGTTTAACGCCAATAATTTGTTGCTTAATAAAAAAAAGACAAAATGTGTCAAATTTAGTTTACCAAATGTTAAAAATGTTAGAACCAATGTACAATTAAATAATGAGGATTTGGACTTGGTCAAATCTACTACTTTCTTGGGCATTACTTTAGATGAAAAATTGCAATGGGGTCCTCATATATTCGATTTGTCAAGCAGACTAAGTTCTGCTGCATACGCGGTTAAAAAAATACGTCGATTAACAAATATGGAAACTGCTCGATTAGTATACTTTAGTTACTTTCATAGCTTAATGTCATACGGTATACTCTTATGGGGCAATGCGACTGACATTGATACCATATTTACATTGCAGAAGAGGGCTGTTCGCGCAATATATAATATGAGACCAAGAGACTCTTTAAGAAACAAATTTAAAGAATTTAAAATTATGACTGTTTACAATCAATATATTTATGAAAATTTAATTTACGTTCATAAAAATATTTCAAAATTCAAGAAAAATTGTGATTTACATAAAATTAATACAAGACAAAAAAATAAACTCGCTATGCCCGGCACTAGGCTCCATAAAATAGGTAAATCCTTTAAGGGTAATTGTATACGTTTTTATAATAAGCTCCCAAATGAAGCCTTAAGCCTATCATTAAATAAATTTAAATTATATGTTAAAAATAATTTAATAAAAAAATCCTACTATAGTGTATATTAATTGTATATCAAAAAGTTAGTCTTTAGTCTGCTATTGGAACACAAGTGTGTCGTATTATTTTAACAGGTTATGGGCCCAGATTTAACTGATAATTGTGAAAGTAATTGTGTTTTGTGTAAAACAATCACATTTCGGTAGACTATATCAGTATTACGCGCAAAAGTGAACTTAAAAATATACACGTGTTGTGGAAAGCCGGTGTCGAGTCAGTGTAATGGCGGCTAACTATATAATAAACGTTCCAAAGTTGCGTGGTCGTGAGAACTATGATGAGTGGGTGTTCGCGGCAGAAAACTTTCTGATACTTGAAGGCATGATGAAGTGCATCAAGACCGAACAAGATGAAAGTGGTACAGATGTAATCGTATCGGCTGCAGATGACGCGAAGACGAAAGCGAAGCTTATACTCACTATAGATTCATCATTATACGTTCATATTAAAACCGTAAAAACTCAAAGGAGCTATGGGAAAAACTCAAGTCGCTCTTTGATGATTCCGGGTTTACCAGAAGGATAAGTCTTTTAAGGAATCTGATATCCATCCGTTTAGAAAATTGCAGTTCCATGACCTCGTATGTCACACAAATAATTGAGACGGGTCAGAAACTATGTGGAACAGGGTTTGCAATAAACGACGAATGGATTGGTTCGCTGCTACTAGCTGGATTACCAGAGAAGTTCTCTCCTATGATTATGGCAATAGAACATTCGGGGATTCAAGTAACGGCGGACGCCATTAAAAGTAAACTTTTAGACATGGAGACCGGAAACATAGATAATATAGATGGCGCTCTGGCTGTGTCAAAAAAGAGTCATTTCAAGGCGAAACCAAAAGCGTCTATGGGTGGCAGTACTGGTAACAAAGATGGCGTCAAATACCAACATAAAAATGATGACGTGAAAACGGTCAGTGTCAGATGCTATAAATGTAAACAAATTGGACATTATGCATCGCAATGCTCGAAATATTCCAAATTCAATAGAAATGAAGACCGTAAGCAGACAAATGCATTCTCAGCTGTATTCTTGAGCGGCAGCTTCAATAAAGGAGACTGGTATATTGATTCCGGTGCTAGTATTCATTTAACGGCGAATTCAAATTGGATCACCAGCAGATATCGGAAAGTTAATCAAGAAATAATAGTAGCAAATCAGGAAACTGTTTCAGTAACATGTGCTGGCGATATTCAGATTACAACCTCCGCCAATGGCTGTGAATTTGAAATAAACATCGAAGATGTGTACTGTGTACCAAACTTGACAACTAATCTCATATCAGTGAGCAGGTTGATACAAAACGGTAACAAAGTGGATTTTACCGATAATAGTTGTCAGATTTACAATAGAAATCATGAGTTGGTTGCCACTGCAACATTGACTAATGGCGTCTATAAATTAAATGTAAAAGAACGTTTGGTTGCTGCTGTTACAACCTCGGGCTTGACGTGGCATCGCAGGTTAGGACACTTGAGCAGTGATAGCTTAATAAAAACTAAAAATGCAGTGAAAGGTGTGAATTATGATGAGAATGTCACTATAAATAAATCGACATGTAAGATTTGCTGTGTAGGTAAACAGTGCAAATTACCTTTTCCAAATAGTGTAACAAGGAGTACTGAATTACTGAATGTTATCCATAGTGACCTTTGTGGACCCATGGAGGAGCATTCATTAGGAGGAGCATCCTATTTTCTATTGTTTGTCGACGATTTTAGCCGGATGACCTTCATTTACTTTCTGAGACATAAAAGTGAGGCATTGAAATACTTTAAAGAATTCAAACTAATAGAAAAGTGAAAATATTCAGAACAGACAATGGAAAAGAATTTTGTAATGCTGCATTCGATGATTATTTAAAGAAATTTGGGGTTATACACCAAAAATCTAACCCTTACACCCCTCAACAAAACGGGTTATGTGAAAGAATGAATAGAACAATTATTGAAAAGGCTAAGTGCATGTTATATGATGCTGAACTAAACAAGAAGTTCTGGGCCGAGGCTTGCAATACGGCTGTGCATTTACATAATCGAACTGTTTCATCAGTTTTGAATGGAAAAACACCATATGAACTATGGATGGGTGTTAAGCCAGATCTGAGTAATCTAAGGATTTTTGGATCGCCTGCCATGGTCCATGTCGATAAAGAAAAAAGGACCAAATGGGACAGAAAGTCCACTGAATGCATATTACTAGGCTATCCTGATAATATTAAAGGCTATAAATTGTATGATCCAATCAGGAAGCAGATTTTCACAAGTAGGGATGTGATTATTATGGAAAAACATTAAGTCATGATGGATATTACTTCCAAAGAGAATGAAAAAGAATCTGAGATGAATGAAATGGTGAAAGAAAGTGAAGTTTTGCAGGATTCAGTGGGGGAAACAGATACAACATTGATGGAAGAGTCATTGGAGGATTCATCTTCAGATTACTTACCAAGTGATTATGAAGATTGTTCAGATACTCAGAATAATAATGTAAGATTAGACAGGCCTGTGCGAGAACGTCATGCACCAAACTGGTATACTGGTATATGCTATACAGAAAACAGTATGGATAATGGAATAGATCTCACACTTGAACAAGCGCTGAAAGGGTCTGAAAGAGATCAATGGCAGCAGGCAGTACAGGAGGAATTAAAGTGTTTCGAGGAAAATGATGCTTGGGAGATAGTAAATGTTCCTAATAATTCTACAATTGTGCAGTGCAAGTGGGTGCTTAAGAAAAAGATTGAACCTAATGGTAAAGTTCGTTTTCGTGCAAGGTTAGTGGCAAAAGGTTTTTCTCAACAACCAGGTGTGGACTATACCGAGACTTTTTCACCTGTGGTAAGACACAGTACTCTCAGATTATTGTTTGCCATGTCTGTGAAACTTGGACTTGATATTATACATTTTGATATATGTACCGCATTCTTGAATGGTGATCTCAATGAAAACATTTATATGCAAATACCTGAAGGGTTTAATTGTGCAGATTCATCAAAGGTTTTAAAACTAAAAAAGGCTATTTATGGCTTGAAACAATCTTCAAGAATGTGGTATGACAAAGTAGATGTATGTTTATCTGAAATTGGATATTTAAAATCTAAATATGAACCTTGCTTATACACTAAAAATGATGGTAAAAATATGACTATAATTGCTCTGTATGTCGATGATTTTTTTGTTTTTTCAAATAATAATGCAGAGATTGATAAACTAAAGTCTGTATTAGAATCTCAATTCAAAATTAAAGACCTAGGCCAAATAAGGCAGTGTCTTGGTATGTCAGTTTGTTATGATAAAAGACATAAGGTTTTAACATTAAGTCAGAGTAATTATATTGAACAGTTGTTATTGAAATTTAATTTAGCTGATTGTAAATCAGTGGATACACCAATGGAATGTGGTTTAAAATTAACTAAAGCTATGAGTTCTGATAAAAATCTACCTTATCAGCAACTACAGTGTAGTCCGTTTAGTACGACTTCGCATATAGCAACCAACCGTTTATAGCGACGAAAGTTTAGGCATTCGTTTGGTTTTAGTATAAACTTGAATGAAAAGACATTCGTTTATTACGACTCCGCTTACAACGACCATCCGCTTTTAACGACTCAATTTCACACATAATTGTCCGGTTACAACGACGAGCATTGCCGTGTTTACAGATAATTCCTAGAAAAATAATAATAACTGAATAGCTATCTCCGCTATCGCCTCGCGCGACTCCTCTGATTGGAAATTGACTGTTTATTTTACGGTAGTACGAATTTGCGGGTAATGATTAACGCGTAAAAATAGCTTAAGCTAAACGAAAATGTTTCTCCATTGAGAAAAAAGTGTTATTATACAACGGTTAAGCTGGCGAGTCTAATGTAACGATTGCGAAAGAATTCGCTGAAAATCATTCGACGATATCTACAATTAAGAAAAATAAACACAAGATAGAACCGTTGTTCAATGCCAATGTTTTAAAACCCAAACGTGTGATGGTGTCGTCGCAAGGACAAGTAGAAGCAGTTTTGCAATGGTTTAAGTTGCAACGTAATCGGGGAATACCGATAACTGGGTCTATGCTACAAGAAAAGGTAAACTCTTTTGCGAACCACCTAAACATTCCCAACTTTGATTGTTCGGCGAGTTGGATTAATCGTTTCAAGAAAAGGCACAATATTGTCGCTGGAAAAATTGTTGGCAAGTCCTTGTCGGTTGAACAGAGTGATGTGACTGAGTGGCTAGTAAAAGTTTGGCCTAATTTAACTGTAATATCTGCTAAAAAAAATCTGTTTGTTTAATACGACTTCCGGTTAGTACGACTTAATGTCACCGGTCCCTTGGCCGTCGTTATAACCGGATTCTACTGTAATTGGATGTTTGATGTATGTTGCTATAATTACCAGGCCTGATATAGCATTCTCTGTTAGCTATCTAAGTCAGTTCAATAACTGTTATGATAAGGAGCATTGGGCTCATGCTAAACGTATATTAAGATACCTAAAGGGAACCAAAGATTATTGTATTAAATATAGTGGTGGAGATAACAAAGAGATTGTGGGCTATGTGGATGCAGATTGGGGTAGTGACATAACAGACAGAAAATCCTATACAGGTTACTGCTTTACTCTCTCTGGGGGTTTGATATCTTGGGGAAGTAAAAAACAGAAGAATGTCACCTTATCAAGTACTGAAGCAGAATATGTAGGTATATCAGAGTGCTGTAAAGAGGCAATTTATCTTAGAAATTTACAAAGTGAAATCCTAGCTAAAATGCAATGTATTGTCATTCTAAATGATAACCAAAGTGCACACAAATTGTTACATAATCCTATATTTCATAATAGGACGAAACATATAGATATAAGGTTTCATTTTAGTCGAGAATGTGTTAAAAATAATATAGTGAAAGTTGAATATCTACAGACAGATCATATGCCAGCTGATATACTCACAAAATCTTTAAATTCTGTGAAACACTATAAATTGTTGAGAATGTTGGGAGTTCAACAAATGTCATAATTAAATGTTGTTTTGATATAGTGGGGGTATTAATTGTATATCAAAAATACTGTGTATGTTAATTATAATTAGTAGCGACATCTAGTTTAAGAATATGTCAAGTTACATGAATTGTGTCATCTTATTTTTTTTTAATAAAGTTAGTCTTTAGTCTGCTATTGGAACACAAGTGTGTCGTATTATTTTAACAGTGTAAAGGATTACATCGACGACGGTATGGCCTGGGAATGAATCTGTATTGTATTGCGAATAGCTAGTAATCTCCGCAATTTGTTTTTTGTTGTAAATTATTTTGCTTTATCGACCTTCTGCATCACACCGATTCCTTAGAAGTCACTACTTGCGGTAGCATCGGGAGTCGGGTTGCCTCCCTCCCTCAAATATGTGCGAAGGGGGTGATGGCTGGCTCTTGTGTTATGCTCGTGAACGGGTGCTGCTTGCGGTGACTGGTTGTGTGGCAGGCCGAAGATATATATATGTTTTTTCTGTTATTATTATTTAATTTTCGTTGCATGAAATCATTAGGCTTCTTTTCCTATTGATTGCGACGGTTCTAGTTGTTCCAAATTTGCATTTAAGTTTGACGTTTGTGAAACAGTGATCACAATAACAAAAAATATATCCGGCTGAGTTTGTTGTGTGGTTCTTCTCAGACCAGGACGCGTTTGGAACCCTCATAGCTTTAACATTAAGATGGAAAGTGCTTTTTCAGAAGGGCTTATTACGATAAATCTAGTATCGTAATAGGCCCTCCTGAGACTTCCATGTTGACGTACACAAGTGATCACTGATTATGATTCTAAGTGGAAAAGATATAAATAAAAAAATAATAAATCTTATCGCACAGAAGCGAAGGGTACGCAGGGAATGGCAGCAGTAAAGAGACCCAACTGTCAAATCGCGGCTAAACGCTCTAATTCATAAAATTAGAGCGGAATTAGAAGCGACTGCGGCCGAGCAATGGGACGCAAGAATCCAAGCAGCCTCCTCGGACCAGGCCTCCTTGAATAAACTCTGCCGCGCCATTCAGAAGAGAGCCCCTCCCTCGGGACCGTTATAACGCCCTGACGCCGCATCTCGAGCCGAGCTACACGCGGAATACCTCGCAAACCAATTCCCGATCCCGAATCCCAGCAGTCGCCCGTCCCGCCACGCCGAGATAGAGCGTCAGGTCAACGGCTGGCTCGACAGCCCGCCCCTTCAGGACGCAGCTCCCACCTTCTTCTCCCCCACACGGGTCAAGAAAGCTATAGCCGAGCTCAAGCCCAGGAAAGCCCCAGGTATAGACGGGGTGACCAACGCCCTGCTCCGCCACCTTCCCGCCTGTGCAGTGGCGCAACTAACAAACTTGTTCAACAGCATCCTACGAACCGGACACGACGCAACCAACCGCAAGGAGACGGCTGTTGCGATCTTACTCGACGTCACCAGAGCCTTTGACAAGGTCTGGCACCCAGGCTTGCTGCTGAAGTTAATCAACACCGGCGCCCCACACTTCCTCGTCCGCATTGTGGCTAACTTTCTGGCCGACAGAACGTTCCAGACCAGGACCGACGACGCCTTGTCTCGCACATACCCCATACTAGCCGGGGTCCCTCAAGGCAGCGCCCTCTCACCATCCCTGTACTCGCTCTACACAGACGACCTGCCGCTGACCGCCGACGTTTCACTGGCGCTCTACGCCGACGACGCGGCCCTCTTCACCAGATCGCTTAATATCAACCATGCAGTCAGAAAAACACAAGCCGCCCTCAACTTGCTGCCGGACTGGCTTGAGGAATGGTGGATAGCATTAAACATACCCAAAACTCAAGCTATCAGATTCGGATGTCGCATAACCAACCCTCCGACACTCACGCTGTTGAACGAACCCATCCCCTGGCTACATAATGTCACCTACCTGGGAATCACCATAGATCGCCGGCTAACAATGACAGCCCACGTCAAGCGAGCGTGTTATATTATTGTAGTATTACTACATATAAGATTGTTATTATATAGTAATTTGGTATGTAGGCAATATAAATATTTAATTATTTATTTAACTACATAATAACATTAACAATAAATATTGTTGTTACAATTAGATTTACGAATTTAGAACTATATTTCATTGTTATTACGGGTATGTTATAAAAATAGTAAAAGATATTGATTTGACGAGCTATCGGAAGTAGCCTTAAGATATTAAATATATTGTATTTACATATCTTATTAGGTAAGCCATAAATGTGTGAAAGATATAAGATTGTTATAATAAATATGCTTAGGCATTTAAAATGGTTATGTATTATTATATTGTTATTATGATATATTTAATGATGTTTAAAGTCGTGAATATGACTTATCTCCAGAAGCTGCCGTTGGCGCTTCTGTCGATGTTGTCATGTTATAAATATGGCTGTAAGACTCTATTAAAGGCAATCTGTATTGGACAACTGGCAAGATAAGTGATTCTTATACTTACATTGTTTATAATATGTGTAATAACTATTGTGGGTATTTCATCGTATTGAGTTATTGGTAAATGTGTCTAAATAATTACACAGTAATAACTATATTACTGTATTTATTATATTCATGTACCGAGAGTCATTTTGTTATATTAAATGATATTTGTTTAGTTCTTTCTTTTCTTTAAACAAACTTATCCAGATAATGCATTGAAATATATTATCATATTTATGGTATGAAGAAGCTTGATTAAATACTTTAAACTATATTAATTCAGTGGTTTTGAATTGTAGAATCTTATAATATCTAACAAGCGCGTAGAGCGGCCCTGACAGCTATCAACCTACTGCGACCAGTACTCAACTCTCCCCTCAATTAATCAATACGAAACTCCAAATATACAAAGCATATGTGAGACCCCATCTCACTTAAGCATCTCCGGCCTGGTACGCACTAGCAAGCCCGCGTCAAAGGGCGCTGCTAGCCTCGGTGGAGAGCACAGCCTTGCGCAGAGTCGTCGGGACGCCTTGGTGGGTGAGGAACGCCACCATAGCGCGTGACCTCCGCACTGAACGTCTCGACGACCACATTACCAGACTGGCTACGCGCATGTTCCACAATGCCGATGCATCGGAGCACCGGCACATCCGCAACATCGCCCCGTGGCACACTCGACCCCCGGACAACAACAAAGATTTGACAAGACGCAGAAATCTCCCCAGTGACAACATTCAACATACAGCTTCATCGAGCTAGTACTGTGCTCGCCGGTCGCCTAAGCTGGGCCTCCCCGCACGGGGTCTCACCTGGCTGGGCAGACCGCCCCTTTACATCAACTCTACAGACAACAAAGGGCCTAGGCCCAAACCCAATTCTTGTTCATCTTCATGAACAACGCTAGATACCACGGGGAGAGGGACTCTCCCCGATACCGTCTACCCCTCCCGTTAAAGGGAGGTGGGATACTTCCTTCCTTCCGAGAGTTAGTCTTGCTAGATTCGTCGGACTGTACGGATCTCTATAAGGATATTGTTACGCTGTCCGTTGAATAAACGAATGTATAATTATTTCTGCAGTATTATTTTGAAAACGTCATTATGAACCACCATCACGACGACTACAATACAGTGACGGCAGCAATGCTGACGTCACACCTTTTAAAAATACTTACGGAGGTCTTCACTCCGTTATATATTATACATACTGCGTGCTAAATTTCAGCAAAATACTTCAATTAATAAAAAAGTTACTAATTTTTGAGACGGTACACACGGTTCGGTCTCATAGTGTGCCGGGGCGTCACGGTGAGTGCGAAAGCGATTTTGTGGCGTCCCGCTAAGGCGATCAGGGCAAATGTTGTTTTTTTAAGTGGGTAGCCTTAACCTTTAACCAGGGACGTGGAGTCTCACAGCCGTATCGCATTTTGCAAATTCTTAGAATTGACCCCTTCCTCCCGCTTCCCGTGATTCTGTGTCCTAGTAGCTTTTAGTGGTAAAACGACGCGGAAGGTGACAGTTGTGTTATTTGTTGAATAACACGTCAGTAACACTTATTCGAAAATGTCAGGCTACATGTCTCTATACCATGTAAAAAAAATTAAAATGTTTTTTTTGTTTTTACATTTTCTAGTTCAAAATGGCAGAAAATAGCGGGAAATGTAGTAGTGCAACTGCGTGTTCATCAAAAAGAAAAATAATGCGTGTGGACAGTCCGTCATTTGAAGAGGAGTCCAATTCCCTGATGCTAGACCTTCAGACCAGTCTGATAGTGATGGCGATTTTGACGAGTATGTCTGTGAGAGTGAACTAATACAAAATCATGATCGTGGTCAAGATGATGAGTCAGAAGAAGATGTCACCCATGAAGAGAATCAGATCACTTAAGAAGAAGTTTGCAGTAACAGTTCCGACTTGGACAAACAGTTTTGACTTGGACAAACGAAAAGCTCGCCAGTTACAGGTTAAAATTTACCCGTCAAAATAAATGTGATCTGAAAGATATAGATAAAACGGAACTAAAAGCTTTTATCGGTCTTTTACTATATTCAGCAGTTTTAAAATCTAAAGTTTGCTGGGGATGGTACAGGATGTGAGATATTCAGGTGTTCTATGTCTGAGAATAGATTTGTCATTTTACTACTGTGTCTACGATTCAATAACCAAGACGATCGTGCTATAAGGAAACAAAAGGATAGTTTGGCAGCTATATCCTATATTTTGAATAAATTTGTCAACAATTCTCAACACCTATACGAATTAAGCGAATGCGTTACCGTTGATGAGATGTTAGTCAAATTTCGTGGAAGGAGTCATATGAGCATACATGCCAAAGAAGCCTGGCAAATACGGATTAGTCATTCGAGCCTCATGTGATGCGAAAAATGCATACTTTTATAATGGGATATGTTATTACCGGAAAAGGTTCCGATGGCATAGGATTGACCAGACAAGATAAAAAACTTCTCGTGCCCACTCAGTGCACCCTGCAGTTGAGAAAGCCAATCCAAGGAAGTAACCGAAATGAGACTGCAGATAATTGGTTCTTTTCTGTAGAACTCATTGATGAATTTGAAAAACGAAAGCTTATTTATTTGGGTTCTGTGAAGAACAATAAACGCGAAATACCCAGCGAATTTCGGCCGCACAAAATCGTGAAATTCAGTCTACTTTGTTCAGTTTTACGAGCCAAAAACGATGTTCTCATATGTATCTAAGAAAAATAGAGCTGTGATACTTCTGTATTCGATGCATCATAATAACGAGGTTGATGGGGTAACTAAGAAGCCTGAAATCATTCTTTTTTACAACTCGACCAAAGGAGGTGTTGACGAAGCTGATAAAAAATGCTCAATCTTTTCTGTTTACGACGAACGCGTAGATGGCCAATGGTTTTACCGTGTTCTGGATTTGAGCGGTATGAACGCTCATATACTTATTAACATGCATCGATCCAAGACCACAGATAGAGGAGATTTTTCTAAAGACCTTAGCCCGTTCGCTTGTATTCCCCCATATACAAAAACGTGTAATCTGCAGTCAGTTACCGAAGGAATTGCAGTTACTGATGAAGCGAGTTCTGGGTGAGAAGATGGTTGAAGATGCCCAAAGTTGCGAAACTAGTCAATGTAAACGAAGGGCATGTAGTATTTATCCATCAAGATTGCACAGACTGACGAAGTATACATGTGTCGGATGTATATTAGATTTAATTGAAAAATTATTAAATTTATTGAATTTCTAGTATAAGTTTTACAAAGTGATGAATCAGTGATCTCATGTCAATTAACCTAACCTAACCTTTTTTTTTTTAGATAAATGCGTTACGCATCATCCCTGCGGCCAGGAAAGTAATGACCGAGGGGGTATGTGGGTTTGCAACCCATGTGAGGTCTCTAAGACACCTTTGGAAGGAACCTTTTTGGCTTCAGCCAAGCTAAGCGTGTATCAGGTGTCTCTATCGATGTTCCACTTTTTGCAAAAAGATCCTCTGACGCTGGCCGAACAAGCCGTGAAGATTAGGTCGAGACACACGGCGGTTGATTGGTTTTCGTTTTTTAGAGAGGTGTGCAACGTGGCGCAGGACCACGACTATGAAATTATAGGGAGAAGGAGACGTGGTGGAAATGGACGAGTCGCACTTGTTCAAGTGAAAATATAATGTCGGTCGCATCTTTAACCTGACAAAGGATATCTGGATCTATGGGGCTATAAGCCGATTAACGCATCCATCGTGGGTAGAAGTAGTCCCAAATCGGCAAATTCCCACAATTGACCCAATAGTACAACGGAAAATTAATATCCAGTCAGTTCTGATAAGCGACCAGGCTCGAGTTTACCAGAACATTGGTACCCGCCTCAATTTTAAGGCTCATCAAGTCGTGAACCATTCCGTCCAGTTTGTTAACCGTCATGTTAATCACCGGAATATGAATGTAGCCATTTACGTGAAATCCCCGGGAATCCGGACGAACGAGAGGTGGACGTGCACACCCAAAACATTGAGAGCCACTGGTTGGAAATGAAAACGCACCTTGAGAACTGTAAGTCTGAAGACCATATTTGTGGCTACGTAGGCGAATGTTTGTACAGGCACAACGTTTTACGTAAATTGATTCCGGATGGTGCCGGCAGTGTCCGACACAGCGTTTTTAAGCTCCAGCTTAAGAAATTTATTAACGACATGATTCGAATTTATCCAGGTGGGGAGAAATATTCCAAGCGAATGCAGCAACCTCAGCAGTGCCAGTGTGAGACCTGTCAAACTCCTCCGCCGCCGCCGCGTATACGAAGGCGGGAAGTTTGATGTAGGAGTATGAGAAAAATGCCAAGAAAACAAGAAAAAAGGCGGGAAAATACGATAAAAAACGAAAGAAAAGGGCAAAAAAGAAAAAAAAACGAAAAAAAATACAGAAAGCATTAATCGTAAGATCAGATCTTGCGATTGGTGTTTTCTCAGTGTTTTTTTACGACTTTCACCAACTTTCACCTTACTTACTCTCCCCAGAAAAACCCCGGTTCCCAGCTGGTATCCCCCAGGTATGCAAAAAAATTAAAATTTACGACTTTCACCAACTTTCGCCTTAATTTCTCCCCACCCAAAACCCCGGTTCCCAGCTAGTATCCCCAGGTGTGCAAAAAAAAATACATTTACGACTTTGACCAACTTTCTCCAACTTTCGTTTAGTGCTTAAACGTTTAGTTATAGCGGGGCGTTATTCGTTTCATGTGTGTGTCTCTGTATTATCACAGATCTTAAATGAACGCAAGTGTTAGGCTTTTGTCCAGATGGTTAGGTCGCTTGGCTTATCGCTAGTTTATAATTATAATTAATAGATTTGTTTTTGATTGTTTTAGCAATGCTCTTTTCTACTAACAAATATAAAAAAACAGAAGAAGTGGAGTGAAGACGATATGGCTTCTGCAGTACAAGCTGTTAGAGAGAAAAAAATGGGGTATTTAAAGGCGGCAAAGACATTTAATGTACCGAGAACGACTTTATATCAGCTTGCAAATTAAAAAAAGATTACTATGCCAGAAATTCTTTCAAAAAAGATTGGTCGCAAACCAGTTTTTGATAAAGACTTTGAGGACATGCTCGTCAGGTACGCTCTTATTATGGAAGACAAGTTATATGGCCTAACACAAATGGACATGAGAAGAATGGCCTACCAACTTGCAGTGAGAAATAATCTACCCAATCCATTTAAAGATGATAAAGCCGGCAGATACTGGCTGAAGGGATTTCTCTCAAGGCACAAGCAAATATTATCAACGCGGAAGCCGTCTGGAACATCATTCGCTAGAGCAAATGGGTTTACCAAGCAAAGAATGCACGAATTCTATGACAACCTAGAAAAAGTTTTCGATACGAAAAAAATTGCCCCCGATCGAATTTTCAATGTAGATGAGACGGGGTTACCTATTGTCCAATCTAAATTTCCTAAAATAATTTCTCGTCGTGGCAAAAATCTAATTGGAGCCATAACGTCCGCTGAAAGAGGTTCTCTCATTACGGTAGTGACCTGCTGGGATTTTTGTGCCGCCAATGATGATATTTCCCCGCTAAAATATGAGCGAGATTTTAATGAAGGGTGCGCCTGTGGGATCAATAGGACGAGCACATCCATCTGGTTGGATACAAACACATTTGTTAACCCAATGATTCCAGCATTTTATTGATTACGTGAAACCATCTGAAGCATCACCAGTTCTTCTTTTGTTTGATGGTCAATTTAGCCGTACAAAAAACCTTGAACTCATAGATAAAGCCAATCACTCAGTCACTTCAGAGAAGTTCGCAACTATTGAATCTGACCTTTAATTGAACAAACAATTAAGTTTCAAAACAATTTATATTTCAGTAGCTAGTTTACCAAAATCAGAAACTCTAGAATGCGTTCTAGAGTTTCTGATTTTGGTAAACTGAAGAAGTTCTGAAACTCCTTCGTAAATCTCACCTTAATTCTAAAGAGACAAAAGCTCTATATTCCGCCTGTTCTCAATTCTCTGATGTTTTCCACTTACCCAATGATAGTCAACATGGTTATATCGGAAAAGACAAAGTTACTAAGTGGCACAAAGTCAAGCGTACTACAATAAGAACTCGTGCTCACAATATAATCACTGAACCTCCGGGTCCGAAAGGTATGGCTAAGTCTTGTAAATCTCCTATAGAATGTTCCCAACATTTTATCACCGAAGGTATAATGGCAGAAATAACAAATTTGTACAAATATTTACACACAAAAAAATAAGTCCTAAATATGCACGGCAGAGAGATTGCAATGAAACTGATGAAACTGAAATTAAAGCTCTCATTGGCTTACTAATTTTGTCTGGTTTGTGTAAATCTAGCCATAGAAAGCTGAAAGAACGAGTCTAGGCTAGGTATTGCAGTTTTTCACGAAACAATGAGCTATAATCGTATTTCTTTTTTACTACGATGTCTACGCTTCGATGACGTAAATACTCGTTAGTCAAGAAAATCAACTGACAGATTTTGTCCAATTAGAAACATTTTCATGCAATTCAACAACCATTGCGGTGACAACTATAGTCTCAATGAGAACTTCACGATAGATGAACAAAACCAAAGAGCACTAGGCTACTGATAAATATGTAATTACGGGAAAATAAAAAGAAGAACAAAGGCAGACGTTTTTTAACTAAAGATAAAATAGTAGCTTTGAGTTTGTTCAAGCAAAGCCCTAAAGGCTATCGTATATTGAGAAAATTTCTTATTCTATCCGCACCCCAAACACTAATGAAATTAATAAGCAGTGCCAACATTCAGCTTGGTATAAATGCCAATATATTTTCCCAATTAAAAAAACAAGCAGAAAACATGACCGCAATTGACAAATTGTGCATTTTTATTTATGATGAGATGGCCTTAAAGGCTGGTATCAATCACAATGAGAGGATTGATAAAGTAATTGGATTTGTAACAAATAGTGAACAAACTGTGAAAGAATTTGCAGATCATGCCCAGGTATTCATGATAAGAGGCCTCTTGAGAAATTATAAACAGCTTGTAGGGTATATTTTCTGCAGGGTCTACAAAAGGACGGGAACTCGCTAGACAAATCAAAATATTTATTTGTGAAATAATGAAAGCTGGACTTATAGTGGTTGCAACAGTTTGTGACCAAGGTTCTGGAAACAGGCTTGCCATTAAGCACCTCATTGATGATTCAAGGACTACATGGTTAAGAGTAGGGATTGATCCAAAACCCAATTTGATTTTGGTAGTCAGTAAGGAGATAGTACCACTATATGACCCACCCCATTTGATAAAATGTGTTCGCAATAATTTAATGACCAAAAACTTACAATTTAAGAGCTCAGAAGGCCTGAGGATTGCGAAGTGGTCACATGTAGAATATTTGTATAAAGAAAATCCTGCATATCAAGGTATCAGGATAATACCCAAACTCACTGACAACCATGTAGTCCATTCTAAGCTCTGCAAAATGAAGGTAAAATATGCAACCCAACTATTCAGCCAAACTGTTGATTCTAACATGGGATATCTTGCAGGTAATATTTGGTTTACACTGTCAAAGTACCGATTACATGTAATCATAATCATTCCTACTAATATTATAAATGCGAAAGTCACTCTGCCGGTTTGTCTGTCTGTGACGCTTTCACGCCAAAACTACTAACTATTACTGAACGGATTTTGATGAAATTCGGTATGAAGATAGAACTGAACTTGGGAAAGAACATACCATATACTAATGGGATCTAACTAGAAAAAAATTTCTGTGTTAACCATGTTGCAATATAATAGAATTTTACGCGGGCGAAGCCAGGGGCGGAAAGCTAGTATTATATAATTTGTTTGTGGCATCAGTTAGTCTGTCTATTTCAAGCTGCAAAGCCATCAATTAGTGAAAACAATTTTTCCATAACATTTCTTATGCAACGAACCAACCAAATAGCACTTGGCTGATTTTCTTTTAGTTAGATTTTATTAAAGAATAAGGTGCTGATCACATAAAAAGTTACATCTTATTCTTTTTCTTTGCAGAAAAACGGATTATCCCCGTGGAACGTAAAGCACCTGCAGACATTTTTTTATTTTTTGACAAATTGTTTGACTTACTTAATGGAAGCTATAATCAAAAATACAAGTTCGTAAAACTTGCACTGGGATCCGCCACACCAACATCTATCCATCACCAAATCTGGTTTGAAGCCAGAAGAGTATTAAAAGACATGAAATTTATATCTGAAAATAACAGAAGAGAGGCGGTCCCAACATAAGTTAATTGGGCGTGGACACTAGAATCAGTAGAAGAGCTTTTAAAAAAGCTCGACAGAGATTATGGTGTAAGTTCAATTTGGATGCGGCACCTAAATCAAGACCCGTTAGAAAACTTCTTCGGGGCTATAAGGAGTCATGGATGCCGAAATACCAACCCTACACTAGACAAATTTCAGTATGCTTTTACTACATTATTAATAAATAGCCTAGCTAGTGCCCACGCCCCTGGGGCTAATTGTGAAAACGATTTTGCCTCTGCTTTGTACGCCCTCGTCATCCATCAAGATTCCAAAGCTAGCACAGCAATTGATATTGATTTTAAAAATTTTGAAATTAAAGAAACGCCAATAATTAACAAATTAAATAATCCAACTATAAAACCTGGTTTGACCTATTGCACTGGATATTTTGCAAAGCAGTTAAAAAAAAGGGTTTTTTAAAAATGTGCTGTTTGCCAAAATAATTTCATCAGCAAAGTAGAATCTGAATACATAAGTTATAGAGAATTTTCAAAAAAGTGTTGGCTTTGCAGTCCTACATTCGACATGTTAAAAGTTATTTCTAGAATTCAGGACGTTATATACGAAATAATGAAAAATAAAATAGAAAGTAAACTGTTTAAAGAATTTGTTAAAACTATTATTTTAGTGACAGTTGATTTTAATTTTATAAAATGTGATAAACATAAAGACGCTCTAATCGACCATTTAATAAAGATTGCATGTAGATTTTTTATTTACAATGATTGTAAAAATATAAATAATATAATTTCGGGGAAAAGAAGTAGGGGAACCTGTTGTACCTTGGCACTATGTGTACCTAGGCCACTGGGCTCGTTTTCAAATATTCGCGCGATACTAAATTCTACTGTTTATGGTATTCGATACGTCACTACAGACTATTCAACGTGAAGTTAGTCGCATTCCGCCATTAAGCCGGTGTTTGGTGTTATCGACGCTGAAACTTTTTTGTGTGAAAAAGTAAGCATTTCTAATATATTTTGAAGTCTAATA
This sequence comes from Napeogenes inachia, assembly GCA_959347355.1. Lineage (NCBI taxonomy): Eukaryota > Metazoa > Arthropoda > Insecta > Lepidoptera > Nymphalidae > Napeogenes > Napeogenes inachia. The sequence goes on from OY365794.1 coordinate 2,213,661, forward strand.
GTTTTAAAAGTTTTCTAATAGTCACTTAACTGTTATATGCTATCGGTTCTTTGATTTAACAAGTCTCAACACAATAAAAAACTTACGAGATACTTAACCTCTAAACTATATAAAATCCACCGTTTTAGTGAAGTTGGAGTAGTGTTGTACCTCGATCACTGTCGATCAGCTGTACCTTGGCCAGTGGCCAAGGTACAACCTGGATGTTGTACTTTGGCCAGGAGAATATTTTATTAAATTATTTCTCATTTACGTAATAATATTCCTAATTAAATATCTTTATTATTTCAGAAATCATGCCGAGAAGTAAAGAGAACAAGAAAAGGACATCTATTAATATGGATGATCTGATAAATGCCATTAAAATGATAAAGGAGAAAAAAATCTCCACTTTCGGTGCTTCTAAACATTTTGGATTACCAAGAACAACTTTGCGTCGTCATTTAAAGCACTGTTTGGAAATAGGTAAGGATGTAAGCGAGTTACACCAAAACCTTTTAGTTAATCAAGTTTTTGATCGCACCGAAGAACGTACTCTGGCTATGATTAAACTGATTGACTATATTAAAGACGCAGCCCAATTGCAATTTGGATTGACGCTAAAAGACGTGAAAATACTTGCATACCAATTTGCAAAAGTGAATGGAAAAAAGTACCCAAAGAGTTGGGATACAAAAAAAATGGCTGGAGATTATTGGCTGCGATTATTTAGGCAGCGATACCAAAACGAATTGTCTTTGAGAAAGCCTGAAGCTACTAGTTTGGCTCGCTCTTCGGCGTTTAATAAACATACTGTGAGTTTAACATTCGACAATTTTAAGAAAGTCCTTTCTCAATGTCCCTCTGACATAAATGCGACTGACATCTGGAATTTAGACGAAACTGGATTGTCCACTGTCCATGTTCCTCCAAAGATATTAGCACCTCTTGGCGTAAAACAAGTTGGGTCAATGACTAGCGCTGAAAGAGGAACGACGGTTACAATGATAGCGGCTATTAATGCACGTGGTGGTTTTATTCCACCCATGTTGATATTCCCTCGTGTAAACTTTAAGGATTTTATGATAACTGGAGCTCCTGAAGGCAGTATTGGAAGCGCCAATCCATCCGGTTGGTCAAATGAGTCCATGTTTGTGATATTTCTCCGCATTTTATCAAATATGCAAAGCCTACCAAAGAACGACCTGTCATTCATGAAAGTCATATTTCAGTATCGGCAATACAATTGGCGAAAGATAATGGTGTAAAGCTTATTACTCTACATCCACATACTAGTAACCATATGCAACCACTGGACAAGTCAGTTTTTGGGCCTTTCAAGACTTATTTTAATACAGCGGCTAACGAGTTACTAATGTCTCCAGGACATGTGAGAAAACCATTAACTATATATGAAATTGCTGGCTTGGTGGGAAAGGCTTTTTCTCTTGCCTTCACACCAAACAATATTTGCAAAGGTTTTAGTTCAACTGGTTTCCATCCTTTAAATGAAAACATCTACACAGACGCTGATTTTATGCCCGCATCCTATTCTGATCGTCCACTTACCGAAAAATCACCTACCAGAATTGATCAGGTGGCTATTAGTCAGCCGACAGCTTTAGGTTCCGAAGTTATAGACGGAACCTCGCCAACTTTGACATCGCCGGCTATAATACGCCCTCACCTAAAAGCCGAACCTCGTAAAGAAACACGAAGAGGAAGACAAAAAGGAAGATCCAGAATTTTGACCGATGGTGTATCGGAAAAGCAAGAAATAGAAAATATAAAAGCTAAAAAACATGTTTCAACTAAATTTAATCAAACAGAGTCCATCAATCTTTTGAAAAAAAATAGGTTTGTGAATAAAAACAGATTCAATAATGCAAAAAAGATAAAAAGAAGAATTCTATCCGAAACAGAAACCAGTGAAGATTCTACCAACTATTCTCCGAGTGACACATCTGAAGGTGCCTCCGACAATGACAGCGAAGATGAGAATCTGCAGGCTGAACATGTTAATAAAGAAAATTACAATATTGAAGACTATGTTATATTTGTATATGAAGGTTCCTATTTTGTCGGAAAGGTAGAATCAATATCTGAAGAGGGTGTATTACTGAAATCGATGCGAAAATCACTTAAAAACTGGAAATAGCCTGAAAAAGAGGATTTAAATCTGTACCCGATGAGTGACATTGTCGAAAAAATTAAAACCCCGCAAAAAGTTAACAAGAACAGAGAAATTTATTATATTCCAGAGATACAGAAGTACTGGGATTTCTACTAAATGCTTAAGGATGAATAATATATCTACATTATTGATAGTGTTTTTATAATAGCTAGTCCAAATGACTGATTAAAATTTAAGAGAGAAATAATAATTTATATATAAAGATAATTGTTTCAATATTTTGTTTTCCATTTGCTATGTTATATAGGTATATTGATTTGCTATATTATATTATGTGATATCGTCGCTGCGCCTGCCAAGTTCCACATGTGTCTTTTGTGAGATTTTGGAAAACTTTTTTTTTTATTTGGGACACAAGATTCATTTTTTTTTTAACATCAAAATACACATATGGAGTTTGGCAGCCGCAGCGATGTGATGTAACGAAACGGTGGCCAAAGGTAGTTGTTTTTGTTTAAATATTTTGTTTGAAAAGTATAAAAAAGCTATGAATATTATTTTAATTTTGATCATTTCTAAATTTTGATCATTTGAGAATTTTTAAAATGTTTTGTTAAATACTGTAATAATACTGTGTACTTTAATAAATCAAATAAAATGATTTTAGTTAACAAAACTTGATAATTTGCTTAAATTACCCCCAAATTTCAATGTGTCCTAGGTACAACGTACTACTGGCCTAGGTACATAGGGTATGTTGTACCTTGGCCTCATTTCCCATTTTTTTTTTAAATTTAGAAATATTATGTAAGTATTAAATATACATTTCTGATATTTCTTTGGTGAGTACCCAAGTAATTGACATTTCAAAATATGCAAATATGATTTGTGTGCTGCACGTCAAATCACAATAAAAAATATATTTCTAAAAAACCGGCCTAGGTACAACAGGTTCCCCTAAAGATGACGAGGAGGACCTGTTACAAATCGAAGCGAAAATATACAGTGAAAAAAATTTTTAAGAAGAATAAATGACTTCATTGAATTTTTGTGTTTATATTTCTAAGAGGTTGTACTTATCATATCATATTAGTGGAAATATTAATATGCCCTGGTAGTTAAATATCAAACAAATATGATTTGATATTGTACAACCTCCGTCTCTCTAGACAAAAACTAATATTTATCTCCTAAGTGATATGTATCTCCTCCAGGCAAGAAAACAAAAGGATCCAAGTAATGAAAACTGGGAGAGTGTTAAAAGAGTCTTTCGTTATCTTAGAGGTACAAGTGATAAGGGTTTAGTATTTAGAGGGAACGACGAGAACTTAGAGGCATTAAGAGACGCGAGTTTTAGAGACAACACAGATTCATGTTCGACTAGTGGATATGTTATCAAATTGTTTGGTGACACAATTGGCTGGAGAAGTCACAAACAAAGTATTATAGCAAAGTCGACTTGTCAGGCAGAATATTTGGCGATGAGTGAAGTTTGCAATGAAGTCATTTCAGTTGACAAAGCATTAAGAGATATACTAGGAAAAACATTTTATCCAGTACAAGTAAACTGCGATAATGAATCGGCAATCAAGGTATTTAAAAGATGGAAGTCACAAGCTAAATGATTTTGATGATAAATTAGAAGACATTGGGAGAAATCTAGAGATTAGAGAAAGAACTGGAGTAAAACCAAACATGGCAGAGACACATGGAGATTATATCAAGATGTGTGTAGACATGAAGAGAATAATCCCAAAATGGATTTCAACAAAAGAGAATGAGGCTGATATAATGACCAAGCCACTCCCACTAGTAGCCCACAAATATTTGAGAGACAAGATTTTAAATGAAAATTAAGAGTTAGAGCATTCCTCACTATTGATATCATATAGAGATATGAGTAACTAAAATTGTATGTATTTATTCTGTTACAGATATTGAAACTTAGAGGACATAAAGTATCACCCAATTACAAGACAAAAAATCCTGTGATGACAGAGTACAAATAATATTAAGAAAAAAAAAATACGAAGGATATTTTTAGTTAACAAGATTGATCTCAGGTGATATTAAGAAATATATAGAGATTAAAGTATTAGAATTAGTATAATTAGAGTTTAACTAAAACAAAAATGTTGTTTATTTTCGAGATGAAGTTGTATCAGATTTATATCTGTAGTTTTGAAATACAGCGTTATAAGATTCATTATATTAGAGTTAATACACAGTTGTGAACAAACCAAAATTATAAGTCTACGATTTTTGAATTATATAAAAGTAAAATTAAATTTCATTCTAAACGTTATTATATTTTGTAAGAGTTGGAACAGTTAATAGAAAGGGAGGGAGTGTTAAAGAGAGCTTCCTAATAACTGTCCCGATAGGTGCTGCCATCTATCAGATCAGAGAGCACGATTGTACTAAGCTAGCGCGCGCGACGCTAAGCTCTCTCTCTCTTGCGTGCGACCTCTGATGTGTACGGATCGTGTAATTACCAGAGTGTTCAATAAATATAATAAAGAAGAGTGACAATTGTTCAGAGCAACCTAATAGTAATTATGTGGTAACTTGATGTGCTGTGCTGTTATAGTTCGTCCGGTGGCTTCAGGATAAATGATCCATATGGAGACCTCACCGTTAAGGGGCCGGACAAACTGTACTTGTACTTCGTACCCATTTCATTTTGACCGCGCGCTTGCTAAGGGGCGCTAGGTTAATGTTTGCACACGGGCGCCACGTGAGCTAGAGACGGCCCTGTAATTACATGTCTAGTTGGCTAACTGAAAATGTGAATACAAAGGAATTCCTGATAATTAAGGATCACAATGTCAAGTTTGACTATTACAGTCTATCCTACAGATATAACATTTTTATCCATACAGAATGGTCCTTGCCAACTTGCAGGACGCTCTTTGACAATATCTTATGGTTAGCCAAGGACCACAGACTACCCAAATGCAAAGTCAAACAAACTTCGATTACCTACGATGTCTATAAGGATGAGTCGAATGATAATACTGATATTATACTGGGAAATGACGAAGCACCATACGAATCTCTAAGATCTGGATGTAGAGGGTTACTCAACTGAGGATTAGAGGTGATGTTGACCAAAGAGTGATATGAATTTAATCACAGGGCACACAACATCTCTGATAAAATAACCAAGGCCATAAACAAGTTGTTTTTTTTTTTGTTTACTTTACATAACGACAAAAAATTGCTAAGTCCCTTGAGTTTAGATATAAAGATTTTACACTGTATTTGTCTTCATGGATGAATATTATTATCCGCAGTTTTTTTCTGGTAAGTACCTATACACTCCATCACCATAGAGAAAAGGTTCCCCGAGTAGTTTTAGCCCCGGGACCCCACAAAGTCACGATCAGCCCCTTACTGTGTACAGTAACATTTGGTGCTTAAAAAGGCTATCAAAAAAGTTGATACAATCTCCGTTTAACTCGCAAAATTAAGGCAAATTGCAGGACATTTCAACCATTCCACAATGGCAAAGCAAGACCTAGAAAAAATACAAGTTCGACTTAATCAAAAAGAGTCAAACGTTTTGCAAAACTCATCGACACGCTGGAATTCCAGTTTTCATACTTTGGAATGATTTGATTGCATCAAGGATTGGCTGTCACTTTATGCTTTTAATAATAAAATAGAAGAATTCAATGATTTTAATACCGATGACTGGACTATAATTCAAGAATTACTTAAAGTTCAGTTCAGTTAAATTTCAGTTAAGTTCAGTTAAGTTCAGTTAAATTACTCACAGAATGCACACGTCACTCCTCAAATACGAGCATTGATTAAAATCTATAATAAGAATAAGATCCAAGGGAGTTCCAATATCAGTCAGTACATCCGCTGGTTTGGATTTTGTCTGTTTTGAAAAATGAATTAGATTATCGTTTTTCTGTTTGTTGTTCCGACATGTTTTGTTTCAAGTAGTTTTCACAAGTTTTCACATTTTCAGACCCACGGTACAAAGGTAAATTCTTAAGTGATATTTTCATAAATGAAAGAGAATTTGCTTACAGCTTTAGAAACTGAAGAAAAACTCACAACAGCTATAAATAAGTATTGGAGCCAAATCAATTACTGTAAGAAAAGAACGTTACCAGAGTTTAGAAGAATCTATTGCTAATATGTTAGACAGTGATGATGACAATGACAAAACCTAAATGGTCATAGAATATATATGTCAGAGCAAGATTACCTTTATATTTTAGCCTAGTTTGTAAGCTTAAAATACTTTAATACATGCAATCGTTGGAACAAAGAAATAAATGTTTGAAAATCACATTCCTTTTCAAGTTAATTTACCATATGAACTAGACATGTGGCAAAGTATCATGAAAATTGCCATCTTTGCTAGTTCTGCTGATGAATGACGTATATATATGTAATACTGAGACAGTAAGAAGCTGTAAGAAATATAATCAATTACACGAGCAATTAAAACTTTGGGTATTCAACTGAGTAGAAGTGCTACTACTTAGGTACGACTTTTACCACGAAATTCATTTTCTCGTGTTTTCAACTGAGTAGAAGCGCTACTACTTAGGTGCGACTTTTACCACGAAATTCATTTTCTCGTGAAGAGGCACATATCTACCGTTCGAGTGAAATTAATGCGCGCTTGCGAGTCTTGCTTATTTTCTTGAACTCAATGAAGTATTTTCCTTTCTTAGGATGATAAAGCTCGAGTTCCGATCGGGCTCACAGCAGCAACAAAACAAGCAGCATTATTAATGCACATGCAATACAGAGTTTCTCTTCCAGACCATGACTGGGTAGTGGGTGCTGGATATAAATTAATACTGTCTATATACGCTGGTATTGTTATTGAACCAAAGCATTCGGTTTGAAAATCCTTCAAAAGTAACCTATTCAGGACCAACATTTATAACTATTCGGAGTTGCAAACATTCTAGTTCGACTGTCAAGACACATGCCCATGATTTCAAAAAAAATAAATTAAACTGGAATTATTTAAGAGATTGGTCTATAAAAACACTGGATCTACAAAAACCTGTAATAATTATTTCTGCTGGTGGGGGTCCTGACGAAAAACCGAAACCGCTACCGAAAAGTTATATTTTATCCCACTCTGCATTTTCGGGAGAATAATTTGGATGCTTTATTTATTGTTACAAATGCACCGGGTAGGAGTGATGAATGGCTCCGCTAAGTCATGAGCTTGCTGGCTTGATTTTGCCTCATGAGAATAATGGTTCACATTTAGTTTCTTTCGGAAAAAATGTACACAACTATTTGGAAGAAAGAATTTTTGGCTAGTTGGTTATGATGTAGATGCAGAGTACCTATACCGCACCTAACGAAGATCCTAGTGACAATGTACGAATCTTAATCGATGATTGATACTGTAAACATGTTCGTGAATAGTAATACTTCTTACAAATTTTAAAGTGCAACTTCAGCCAGAAGCTGCAGATTTTCAACAAATTCCTTACGATTACATAGCATTTAAAGATTATACAGCTTCAAAATAAGAATAATAACAAAGTAAAGTAGGGTTTATGGTCTATACAATTTGTGTACAGATTCTATGAATCTGGTGAGTATTAGAAAATATATCAATATTGGCGTGAATAATGTTGTATTCTCTACACATTCGAAAGAGGGGATTATTTCTAGATACATTATTGTTGTACTTTGGCATCCAAAACAGCTGCAGGGTGCGCAAAGATCGAGAAAGTACATTAAAGTACAGCTGACTTAGGAGAGTACTATTAAAGGAGCCATTCACAATTTCATACAGGGTGGACATGTCACTGATCCACCTCCTTTTTTCCAGATCTTCCATGTTAAAGTAACTAAGTCGAGCCGTATATTCCGGTATTTTGCGCCTCAAACCGCTCTTTAGTTAGTTCTCTGACAAATCGTCTCTGTATAGACTCAATACGATCTCCATGACTTTTGTATATGGGCGCACAAACGCATGAGCAGTACTCGATAATACCTGTCACCAATGCATAGTAAAGAGTTATCATTGAACTGGTTTGCCTAAAAGGCTTCGCATTCCGAAGCACGAAAGACAACATCCGGTTAACCCTATTACACACCTAATCATAATGTGGTCTGAAGCACATAGCCGAGTCAAAGACTACGCCCAAGTCTCGAATCTCAATTACCCGATCTATTACTATACCCTTAATTTTATAATTACAGATGACTGGTGTTTTTGCTTTGGTAAATGATATAACCTTGCACTTTTTTATGTTTAATGACATATGATTCTCGGCACACCATTCAACTACAGTATCTATGTCCGCTTGGAGAGCCTCACAGTCTCGGTGATCAGAGATACGTCGAAAAACTTTAATATCATCTGCATAGGTCAGACATTCACTGTTAATTTTGCTAAGTAAGTCATTGACAAATAAAAGGAACAATAAGGGTCCCAGATTCGAGCCTTTAGGAACTCCCGACGTTGCTAAATATGGGATAGATTCGTACCCACTAAGTGCAACCAGATGAGTTCGATTGGATAGATAAGATGTGAGCCACCTATACAAATTTCCATGTATTCCGACATGTTGTGCTTTCGAGAGCAGAGCAAAATGGTCAACACGATCAAACGCTGTAGAAAAATCGGTGTATAAGGAGTCTACTTGCTGTTTCCTATTGAAAGATTCACATATAAACGCAGTATAACATACGAAGGTTTGAGTTAGTCGACCTACCCGTAATAAATCCATGTTGACGCGGATTGAACATATGGGTGAGATGGTTGTATATACGTTTGTAAACAAAGCCTTCCAAGATTTTGGCAAACCAGTTCAATATAGAGATAGGTCTATAATTCGACACATCACTTCTATCGCCAGATTTATAGATTGGAGTGATCTTAGCGATTTTCCACAACTCAGGAAATATCCCCTCCTGAAGGGATTAGCTAAATATTAATCACAATGGAGCGACAAGATTTGTTGCACAAAGTCGTATGAAGATAGGCGGTATACCGTCAAATCCACCATTTTTTGTCAAATGTACGTTTTTTAGTTTTTGTAATATGTCACTATCTGATATATTTAAAACACTAATAGTGTAGTTCGAAGTTTGAAAGTTAGAGCAGTAATTGGTAGTTGAACGGGGGTAATATACTGATGAAAAATAGTCAGCAAATAAGTTAACAATATCATTACCCGCCGTACAAACACTATCTTGATAAAAAACACGGCTAGGAAGGCTGTTCGTGACCCGTTTACTTTTTGTGAAACGCCAAAAAGCTTTTAAATTTCAGCTAGTACTTCCCCCCCTTAAGGAACCCGCGACAAGAACAATTATTAACCCGACGAAGCTTCGAGAGCAACTGCATTCCCCCGTATCAGTGCACCTCGACAAAATTCCTGACCAGCTTACATCGGTCGAGGACGCTGTTTCAGCCGCGACTAACTTCACAGAAAATTTGGTAGACAGCATATGAAAGTCCTCGAGGGGGGTCCGAGTGAACTTCGAGGGTTACCGAGCACTCCCTCCGGACATAAGACTTCTCATCACCCGTAAAAACGCCGCGATTAGAGCCCATGACCGATACCCGACAGAGAACAACCGACGGAGGCTGCGCCGTCTCCAGAGGGAGTCGAGACAAGCTCTCGACGATTTCAGAGATAGCGGCTGGGAAAGTACGCTTGCGACGCTCTCTCCAACACATCAGGCATTCTGGCGGTTGCAGAGAGCGTTGAAGGCGGACACTGTCTCAGATATGTCTCCTTTGGTTGGACCTAGCTCCGCCATCGCGTTTGACGACCCTGACAAAGCCGAGTGCTTAGCCGACAGTCTCGAGAGCCAGTGTCGTCTGTCTGCTCAATCGGTTGATCGCGATCATGTCGTAATAGTCGACAAATCGGTCAATATAATGTGTTCTCAGCCACCGGTCGGTCCGCCAATCAAGGAAACGAACCTAGACGAGGTGACGTCCATAGTTAGGGGGCTTCACGCCAAGAAATCGCCAGGACCCGATAGGATCTCTAACAAAGTGATAAAGCTCCTTCCGCCTTCTTTAATTTACCTATTGGTTACCATTTTTAACGCTCTACTGGCCGGTTGCTCGTTTCCGGCCCAGTGGAAAGAGGCCATAGTGATAGGGTTCCATAAGTCGGGCAAACCCCGGCATCTGCCTAGTAGTTACCGTCCCATTAGTCTTCTTAGTTCCTTAGGGAAAGTATATGAGAGAATCATCCTCTGTAGACTTAGATCGATAGTCGAAAGACTCAAAATCATCCCAAATGAGCAGTTCGGCTTTAGAGCCAACCATTCATGTTCCCATCAGGTGCAACGCCTCACGGAGCACATACTGATAGGGGCCACTGTGAAGGCCAAGAAGCATAGGACAGGAGCGCTCTTCCTCGATGTAGCTAAGGCGTTCGACAGGTGTACCAGCTATACCAATTCAAGGTGTCGGACAGACTCGTACTCATCATACGGGACTACCTGTCGAATCGCTCCTTTGGCTACAGAGTGGAAGGCGTTTTGTCAACCCCCCGCCCCTTCAGGGCGGGTGTATCCCCAGGGTTCAGTTCTCTCTCCCATCCTCTATTCCATCTACACTAGCGATATTCCTAGGCCGCGACCTAAAGTGCACCTTGCTATGTACGCGGACGATACCGGGCCTTACATGTCCTCTAATGATCACTGGGAGATATACCAACGTCTCAATCCGCAGTCGACTCCCTCGAGAGTTGGCTGCGGAAATGGCGGATCGTTTCGGTGCTCTTCGAACGGGGCCCTCCAAGGATCCTTCCGCGAATCAAACTCTTTGATAAACCGATACCTTGGAAAGACGAGGAAAAATACCTAGGAGTAACGTTAGATAGAAAGTTAGTTTTCACTGGCTACATATTAGGTCGTTTATATCCGCTGTTAGGCAAGCGGAGTAAAATGTCCCTTCGCAATAAGGTGACACTTTACAAAGCTTGCATACGTTCCGTCATGTCCTATGAGAGTCCCGCTTTTGCGCACGCTAATCTAAAACCCCTTCAGGTGATTTAGAACAGGTTTACATGGATTGTAACCGGGGCGCGGTGGTTCGTACGCAACATCGATCTCCATAGAGACTTAGACCTTCCGACCATCGCCCAGTACTTCAAGGGGCTTTCCCAAAAGTACTTTGAACGTGCTGAGCGACACCCGAACCCACTGGTGGCTGACGCCGCAGAGTATAGACCACGTAAGACTACTTTAGTCAGAAAAAGAAGACCCAAGTCGGTACTCGTTGACCCCGACGACGCGTTCACAGTAGATAATAACGTGTACGCGTAGGCATAAGTGACACCACACAACATACAGACAGACACCGTCTATACCGGTATAGATGAGGTCCCAACTGAGTAAGTGCTCCGTTGCTCCGGCGTTCTGCCGTCGGAGAACGCTAATGTCCAAATTTCCTTAGCTTCCCTCATGACTAACGACGCACATACGAGTATTTTAATTATCTACGCGGCCAAAACTCAAAATAACAAAGTGTAAGTAATGCTGCTCCATTTGATTAGCTGAGGCAGAGGACATTCCAACGAATAATAAGCCGCCTTTCCCGCTCCTCACCCTTTGCGCGGTAAATTCAGTGAGAACTTGATCATTCAAAATCGTGCACGTGTGTCAGTTATCGGCGATTTTAAAAAAGCGGTAGTTTTGCGAGTTAATCTGCAGTTTTCTGTTTTATTTGGTGAAAAGAAGCAATGGATTCAGACACTACAGGTATGTGACAATCTATATGCAATATATTTGGTTAATTTATTTTCCGTTTATTGTACTTTAAGCTATCGAGAACTATCGTCTGATATGAGATGTTTTTTTTTCAAAGATATTTATTTTTAGACGTATATTTGTTATAGTATCCGAGTAGATCGGGCAACTTTCTTTATTTATTAGTAAATGGTAGACACTCAAGTAACGAATGCTAAAAAAATTTGCCGCGGAATACTGCGGATGCGCAAATGCATAGAACTTTGATCTTTCACAATGAAAAAATCTTAACTGGTGAAAAAAAATATTTATGTTTTAAAATTTGTTTTAGGTTCAGTGGTCTTCTCTGGAATGAGAACAGTGACTCGTAAATCACTGTTCGACATGATGAAGACTGAAAATTTACGCAATTTAGAAGAAAAACTGTGTTATTTAAAAGACCACCTATTAACTCGTGATGACCTTACGAATAAGCAGTTAATTAAACTAAAAAACAATTTTGCACGTTTTAAATTAGAAATGAAGCAAAGGTGGATTAAAGCTCACAAAAAAGAAGAGATTATCTTAAAAAATAATCAACTTTGGCTGGAAGGTACTTTTGAAATTCCAGTCACAACTCAAAATCGTCCAGGTCGTCCTAGTAAATCGTTTAGTGAATCTAGCGAAAGGAGTAAACGAAGAAAAACAGAAGAGTTCCGGTCCAATATAGAAGATGGTTTTATTCTTTACGCAGCTCAAGTTGAATTGAATAAGTCAGGAAAACGTCATGCTTCTCACGTACTCAAAGATATTGCGCGCTCTCCAACCCGTGCGACGAAATACAAAAAAGCTTACGACACCTTTAACAGTGCGAAACCATCACGTCTTAGCCCCATGGAAGCTTTGAAAATGTTCATAGATGCAGACTTGACACGAGGACAATATGAAATCATAAGAAACACGAATACAATTTTCTTTCCGTGTTATAGCTTAATTCAAGAAGCCAAGAAAGATTGTTATCCTCCGCCAGAATCGAGCACGGTAACGCATACCAGTGCTGAAATTCAACTACGACCATTAATAGATATTACCGTTAGGCGGTTATCGGAACTCTTGGAAGAGGTCTTATTAACAATAAAAGAGGAAGAGCGGAACACTTTAAAGTTAATATGTAAATGGGGCTGTGACGGATCCCAGCAAGCACAATATAAACAAAGACATGAAAATGAAACAGACTCAGACGCAAATATTTTTCAAAGCTGCTTTGTACCTGTGCGACTTGTTTGCGGGAAGGACATCCAAAAGGTGTTATGGGAAAACCTGACACCTTCATCTCCTCGATTTTGTCGTCCAATACGATTTCGCTTCGTCAAAGAGACAGCTGATATAACGAACGAAGAGATCGATTACGTAAAAATGAAATTAATAATTTAGTTGCGACTGGCGTGAAGATAGACAACAAAAGCTTTGTGGTTTATTCCCAATTTTTAATGACAATGGTTGACGGCAAGGTTTGCAACGCAGCTACTGGAACGACATCCACGAGTCGTTGCTACATTTGTGGGAAAATTTCAATGACTTTAACAATTTAAAGGACAAAAGAAAAATTTCAACGGCTGCTATTTTATCGGGCTGTCTATTTTACATGCTAGAATAAGATTTTTTGAAAGCATTCTGCACTTAGCCTACAAATTGCCCGTGAAAAAGTATCGCAAGAGGAAATCAGATGAGGAGAAACAAATGGAGTTGAAAAGAAAAAAGGAAATACAGACCAGGTTTCGCAATGAAACTGGCTTACTAGTCGATATGCCGAAAGCAAATTTGACACCAATGACGGGAACACCAGCAGGAGATTCTTTCAAGATCCAAAACTAGCTTCAGTTATTACAGGGATAGACTACGATTTTGGAAACTATTTCAAGCGGATATGAGATAGATTTAATAAAGTATGATAAATTTGCAGAGGAAACTGCTTGTTTATATGTTTAACTTTACCCATGGCACCCAATGACACCCACACTGCACAAAGTACTTGTGCACGGATCAGACATAATAAAAAATGCACTGTTACCTATCGGGCAACTGTCTGAGGAAGCAGCAGAAGCACGCAACAAACATTTTAGGACATACAGACAGGATTACGCAAGAAAATTCTCTAGAGAGTCCTGCAATAGAGATATTTTGAATAGGCTTCTTTTAAGCTCAGACCCCTTTCTAAGTGCCTCACGGGTAATAAAGAAAAAAAAGATGTCTTCTTTTCTTCCTGAAACATTGAATATGCTTCTGTCTGCACCACCAAACCCAGCAGATGCATCAAAAAGTGAGGATGAAATAAATTGAAATATGGCATATTTTCTGGTTTATTCATGTAAAAAACTTTTTCGTCTATATTGTGAAATTATGAATATTATCGTTTGTATGTAATTAGTTTGTTTTATTTTCGTCATGATAAACACAAAAATCCACTCAAATAATTTTGGCCAGCTAGATTAATTAAATACCCCTATGTGCGACGCCCCGAGCCGAGGTCGTGTCTCAATCTGAGACGCCCTCGGGACGTCGTTCCCCATGGGGGCCCATCTGGCCCCCCTTTTAAGGGCAGGTCCAGACACCGCTCCCCCGGTGACGCTGTAATAGCCAACAGGGCTAACAGCATAGACAGACAAAAAAAAAATCCAGTTGGTGCCATACTCTATGCGCCTGCGAACTACCTGCCAAGAAGAAACAATTTACTTGTGAACTGTGCGCGTAATGCGACGTACTATTTCGTTTTACCGTAATATGCTATTTATGTTTGTTTTTAATTTTATGTTAAGCTGATTGTTCTGAAGCTGATATAATTACGTTGATTATGATACATTTATTAAAATACACAAATGACTTGATTTATTTCAAATATTTGTCTTGAAAAAAAAATTATGTCATCTTAACCACAATTTTCCTACATAGTTAGTAATTAAGATAATTATGAATAAAAACAAAGGAACAGTAATTTCTACAGAAAATTTTAAGAACATACTCTTAGATACTATCCAATATAATAATAAATAAAATTTTGGATTTTTAAAACATAATGCTGAATGCTCAGAGTTTACCAGCCCATAAATATTTTTTTTACATTAACACATTTTTACAAAAGCATAATATTCATGTAGAATTAATTTATACTCACATTTTAATATCAAAAGTTGTTTAGGTTCTAGTAATCGCCATAATGGCATAACCATTTTAGTTCATAAAAGTTTACGGGTTGTTAAAATAAATACTTTTTTGACAGCTCCATTCAAAACATTGCATTAAAATTGCACTGTGGCACTTGAGATATCTCTCTTGTGTCTTTATAGTCCAGGTATTAGTGATCCTTCATTTTCTTAAACTAATTAATTTTAACAATTTGATCAAGGCATTATTGTAAGTACCAGCAATGTTAACAACAGCCACTTAATCTTTTTGAATGATGATCAGGTGATGACTCTTGATTCTAATAAATAGCCAATGAATGCTTTGGACTTGACATTATTTTCACCCTCATTGGCACTTCGCTGTGAATAGTCAGTCTATGACAATCCAATGGGCAACCATAATTTACCTACATATACAAAAGTCAATATTAGTAACAACACTAATTCGTCCTTATTTCCCCAATTATTAGTAGAAATATATTTTCATTCTCCCTCAATCTCATTTTTAACTTTTGTTTAGTAGACTTCCAAACACTTAGTGAAAATGTTACATTATACTTTAAAATAGATTGTGTGATGAGTTTAATCTTTTAAAATGTTATTCAGATTTGGTTAAATTATTGTACCTTGCATTTCAGAAGCCTGTTAGTAGTAAACCTCCTGATAGTCATTCCAATCATACTTCACACAGTAATGATAAAGTGTGTCCTTCCATGGTGTAACATTAAATGTGCAAAAGTTGTTGAAGAATGTAAAAATGCATACATAGAATTTGAGAAAAGTTTTACAAAAGCAAATTATCTGAAATTTAAGAAACTACAAACTGTTAAAATATTAAAAAAAGGAAACTAGTTTTAAAAAAGGAAAAAGCTTAGGTTTCAAAGTCCTTGTGTCAATCACTTAATTGATATACTCCTATCTCTAGGCTATGGAAGATAGTCCTGGGATTTAATGGTTATTACACTTCTTATAAAAATATTTATAGAGATTAGGTGATAGTTTCTTTAAAAATATACACCAAATACTATTGAGTTACCCTTTGAAAATGTAAATAGTCAACCTGTACCAAAGACAGATTCAACATTCAGTTTGGAATAATTAAGAATTTAGGAATGCTTGTTTTCACAAGAGACACAGCTCATATTCTTGATAGCATTCCTTACAAAATATTATAAAGATACTATAGATCATGCAAAAAATATTATTTTAATTATATGTAATTTATTGTGGACAAAACCAGTTGTTCCACTACACTGCAAGATTTCATAGATGTAATTGAATTAGATAAGACAGCATAACATTTACATAACTTTCCTCAACATAGACATGTATACACAAGTGGTTCCAAAAATGGAGAGTATGTTTCAATGGCTATTTACATATCATATTTGAAAACCGGCCATAGAATCATTCTGCCCCACAAAACGAATATGTTTTCGGCTGAGTGTCTAACAATTCCTACTGCGCTTCAATTCTTGGAGGAAAGGGCGCTTAAATGCAACCAATGGATAGTGTTATCTGACAGTATGAGTTGCTTACAGGCGCAGCAATCAAACAAATTTGATTCAACCCGCAATTACATTTTAGAGTTTAGACTATATTAAAAATTACACAGTAAATTAAAAATAAATCTATTTCTATTGTAATTATGTGGCTTCTTTCACAATTCACACACGTAAACACTTGACACTTCACATACGTAAATGCCAAATGGTTTATGGTAATGAAAACGCCGGTCGCCGCCCGCCGGTCGTCGTCAAAAGTATAGTCAGAGACCAGAGTCATACAAAAAGTACTCTGTGGTCACAGAGTACTGTAAAGTCAGAGCTATCCGGGTGTTAACAATTATAAATTAACAATTTTATAGTTCTCTGTGTTAACAAGCTTTATACTTTATAATAGTCTGTTCTTTAATGTTTATACTACTAATAAGTGATAAGTCGTAAGTCATAGCTCATATTTATATACAAAAAGTGCTCTGTGGCTCATGCCAAGCGTAATGTTACCATACCATATACTAATTTCCCACAGTACCCCTAGTTTGGTACCCGGCAATAAATATTGCACATCGACCTTTGGAAAGAGACAATCCGCTTATTTCGGCTTCATAGAGCGTTATCACTGTCTTAACAAAAATATGTTTTTTTTTCTTTTAATTTAATTCTTTTAAATAAAAATATATTAAAATCACTACTAGTAACATTATATTGGTACAATGAAGATAAGCCCTTGCTCGCAAGTTAAAAAAACTAACAGTCAAATTCTAAAAAAACCAACCTGTAAAATTGGTTATACGGAGATTACCGTCTATATCATCACTTATTATATAATTGATTGATTTAATGGCTTTCAGTTGTGTTGTTTTTATCATCACTTATTAGTCTATTGTTATTGAACAATTTAACAACATTGACAGTTTTCGTTGACGGCAACGTCTAAAAAGGACCAACGTTGGTCTTGGCATTTGGCAACGTAACATCGTAAATCGTTTTCGTTACTCGCGTTACCGGCAACGCAACTCTGGGCAATGTAGACGAAAACAATGTTTCTGGCAAGGGTGGACATTGTAGTAAAAATGGTTCTCAAAGTTGTTGCATAAAAACGAGAACCACCACCTAAGTAAGTTTACTTGGAACAGCATCCTCTGTTCCTGTCTATACATGTGTATAGCTTATTACACAGTAGACGTCATACAACGTATTACCACAAAGCAATATTCCTCATTTCTCTTTGTGTTAAAAGAGAGTAGCTGCCAAAAAAAGAAGAAGTGTTAATATAAAGACAATTTGCTTAGACATAGAATGCTATATGTAAAAAAAAGATAATTAACAGAAAAAAAAATCTGATTTGTCTTTGCATTTTTAAATACAACAGCTTGTAGATTAAATGATATTTAAGTACATTGTCAATATAAGATAACTTATAACTAATAGTATTCGTAAATGTATGAGAAATTACGTTCTCTCACAATACTACCATCCATCCATTAATAAAAAACACAAACAAATTTAATTATTTTCAAAGTAATTTTAATTTTAGATTTATACTGTATTGTAACTATTTTGAGCGTTATTTTTCATGTTGTTTGTAGCACCTTCTATAACCATTCTGTGTTACACGTTACCACGGTAGCTATGGCTCTATTTACGTTTTATTTCTACGGTTACAATTACATGTTATATTGATGACAGAATAATTATCAGCCATCAAAATAATGTAAGATAGTCCTAGAAAACGAAAAAAAAAATATTTAACTTTAAAACTAATAAAATCTTAAATTTTATCATTTCATCCTAATGGAAGTTGTGTCATCGGTCATTACGGTACGCTACTTTGTTATAAGTATTCTTATTATTATAGGTTTACTCGTTTCTTTTTTTATTTCTATACACAATGATGAAATACATAATATCCAGATAAGTTTAATTTATATTAGTTATGTTCAATCGAAAAGCAATTATAGCTATTCTTACGTCTGAAAAGGGCTTAATAATTATAGAAAATCTTAAAATCAAATCTTATCACTAAAAATGTCTATTTAATTTTCATCAAGTATATTTTTAATTGATCTCTATAAAAGTATAAATTTTATTATAATATATATTTTATTTTGTACCGATTAACATTTGAAAATGTTTTAGAACGTCATTGTCTATGACTTGACAACCTATGTCCGACGTAATTTTACTATTTTTATTTTATCCGTCTTAAAATAATCTATAAAGTATTACAAACATAGTAAAAATAAATAATTTATAATTAATTATGTGAATTTCTAGATAGGTTTTATATTATTTATTTAAAAATAATAAATAAGAATTAAAAATGTTAAAATTGGTCCCGCGTGTTTCCTTCCCGCGCACGTCGCTTAGGTGGAAGTTGGTCATGGTCGTCCGCCAAACGGAAAGCCGCCATGATGGCTTTCTGTGAAGTACGCTCAATATGTAAAGTTTCGTTATTGTTTTTCATTAATTGTGACTGAGTGCGTGCAAAAATTAACCATGGAAACGAACTAGAGTGTGCAAAGTGTAGTTTACGGTCCATTAGGGGCTCCTAGAGGAGCTAAAAAGTGTTTTATAAGTGCATTTTTGTGTCGACGCTAGCGTGTTTTGTTCTGTCAACAAAATGTCGAAGCTCTCGTTTAGGGCGAGGGCCCTGGATGCGTCGAAACCAATGCCTATATATCTCGCTGAGGAGCTCCCGGATTTGCCGGACTACTCAGCGATTAATCGTGCTGTACCTCAAATGCCCTCTGGTATGGAAAAAGAGGAGGAAAGTGTAAGTATTTTGCGCATTTAGATATTAAGTCATCACAACTACTGTGTGTCGGCCATTATGTGTCGGTTTCGTATTTTTACCACTAGGGGCGGTAAGCGGTATATTTATTAGAAATATTTAATAATAAATTGCGAATTACTTGCTGAATATGTTTAGCTGACTCTAGGAATATATTTACTGTTAGGCTGCTTATTTATTTTTAATTAAAATTCCTTCTATTACAACGCTCCTATTTTATATATCTGTCAAAATTTGGCGCGATACGGCGATACTATCACATGGGAATTTTTTATAGATTCCATAGCTCACATAAATGATACTTTTTTAAAGATGTTACAACTGATTGAGCTGAAGTTTATAATATTTGCGAGTCAGAGAGATACCAGCCTTGTAAAAATTTTAATCAAAGCCGGTACTATCATATGTTGTTTGTTTACAAACAAACACGTAACGCCGGTATGAGCTGTTTGACTGTTAAACTAATAAATAATATTACTAATACCTGAGTAAATATAATGTGATAATTTTAGCATTTTGAAATGAATGTTACTATATTAATTTAAAAAAATAATAAAATTTCATACTTAATAGGCTTACATCATCATACTTAAGGTGGAATAAAGAATATTGTAATGGATTTGACAGTAATTATTTGTTATTAAGTTATTGTATTATGACCAGTAATTGTATAATTAGTATTGTTCAATGTATAATTCTATACATTTAACTATACTAGGGTATTCTATCTGGTGTTATCAGGTGTAGCTAAACATGTTTTAAATTCATTCAATATCAATTAACAAAATATAAATATATGTATATCATTATTATATTTAGTGGTTTCTGTGTGTAATGCTCATCAAAAATCAATTGTAACTACTCCCTTGAAATGCTTGAAAAACAATGCTTAAACTTTACCTAATATTATGAATTGAATTGATTTTGTTTAAAAAAAAAAAGTTTTTATAAACTGTACATGATAATGTAGTACTTTAACCAGAAATACAAGTAATATTTTAATTAAAAAGTAAAAAAAAATAAGTTTTTGTTTTAAAATATTGAATTAACAAATCAATACATTTATCCTTAAATGTTATTATAATTATTTAGTTCTGTTATACAATATTCCTTATCTGTTGCAAAACCTTGATGAATATATATTACACTAAATTAAAATTTCTACAAATGAGGCTATAGAATCTGTATTTTTTTAAATTTATTGTTGTTCAACGCAATTTATAACTTGTAAAGTACTTGTAAGATTAAATTGTATATAATATGCTAGCGAATAACTGATTTGTGCAGATACCAAAGCTTTACAGAAATCTGTATCTATATAAAAGATTTGTCTGTCATAGGAAATCTCACATTACAAATATAAATAAAAATTTGCTCAGTTTAATTTCTTTAGGTTAGGATTTTTACATTTATAATACTAAACTTATAAGGGGTATTTAAAATCTCATAATATTTACTCACTCGGTTAACATATGTTATTAATGAATATTTGCATGTTTTACTATTTGCATTCATTGATGAAATAGATTTATTATAAATAAATTTAAATATTTAAAATTAATTTTATATCTGCAGTATATATCTGTAATAAATATATTTGTTTTTAAAAAAATACAGACTTCATCCTTGTCAAGTAGAAATACTGACTTTAAAAATAAACTTAAAATCTTAATATAAAATTATATGGACCAAAAACATGTTTGTGACATCTAAAACAATATTCTATTAACTATTTTCCTCGAGTTAAGTTCTAAAGAATTAACTCAATATATATAATATATTTTATTCAAATTTATTTGGAAAAAACTGTTTACTTAAGTTCAAATAAATTAATATTACAATATCTTTGAAGAGCACGAGAAGTTATATTAGAACTTCACCAAGAATCTCTCTTATTATAAATTGATGCTTGAGGTACCAGTCTAGACAATTTCTTAATATCAAAAGCAATTATTATTTTTAGTTAACAAATTTATTCATTAAGAATAAAAGAATACTCAATATATAGTTACACTGTAACAAGTGTAACAATCAACAAACATTAAATATATCATTACTGTTTGAATTTTATTAACCCCTCACCCAAGAAGAAGAGTGTTATAAGTTTGACCTGTGGCCTTATAGCAGCCAAACGAGTCCTCATTTCTTAGCTTCGAAACCTTCGTAAAATGACACCATCGTCAAAGAACGTACAACGGTCCTTCGACGCACCGACTTCAATAAATACATAATAATTATTAATTATATTATTTTTAAACTTTTTAGGAAGTTTTTTTGTTTCAGGAGTTTTTTAAATTTTTCATTATAGAAAATGACCAATTTCACGATCTTATTACAATATGTTCATATAAAGTAAAATACGTCAAATTATAAAAACTAAAATTCGGAATATTCTGATATACTGTATTTTTTAAACTAATATGCATCGCTCAAGTAAATTTATGAAGCTCAATAATCTATACGGATCGTATTTAGTATTTGCGGTGAGGGTTACTTGTAACTGAAACCAAGTAACCGCGGCTTCTATCGTGCTCTTTCGACTGTTCTATTAGGTTATAAGAGCTATATTAAAAGGATTTTTAACACACTTGATATATTACAAGGTTACAAATAATTTTATTTTATATCCTTGGTTTACTTACATAATTTTAACATAACATGATGATTTTTTAATGTATCTGTTTTAATTATATTTCTCTTTATATTATGAAATAGATCGAACCATTATATTATAGATAAATAAGTTCCTACTTACATGAATCGTAAATACATTATTTTCTACTTTTTATATATTATGTATGTGCTACAACTACATAATTATATCGATTGCGTAGGTACATTATGACCAGAAAAAACTATTCATTTGACAAATTAATTACCTATGTTAAGGTTAAGCAGGTTCATAAATTAAAATAATTGCGTCACAATAAAGAGTGAATTTACAGTACAGATTGTAATTGACGTATATTGTACTTTATATATATAAAAACGTTTTATTGTTTATCTCGCCATAATTAACGACGTTACACTATAATATATATTTATATTGTGTTATTTAAAAAAAAAGAAAGGATTAGATGGAAAAAAAAAATAGTATAATAACTTTGTCTAATATTGATAAAAACACAGATAAAGAGAAGTTATACTGTTTATTTATCCTGTACTTCACATGCTTGTATAATACAAAAACATGTTACCAAAATTATTTGCTTAGCTAGAAAATTAAAATACATTCCTAATAATTCTAAATTAAAATGTCTAATTTCCCTTTCTATCCGAAATTAAAATGGTAAAAGTAGATAATTTATATATAATATTTAAGATATAATATATAATATATATGTATATAATATAATATTTAAGATTTGGTAGAATACTACCAAATCTTAAATATCCTACTACTATTATAAAGGCGAAAGTTTGTAAGTATGGATGTATGGATGTTTGTTACTCTTTCACGTAAAAACTACTGAATGGATTTGAATGAAACTTTACCACAATATAGCTTATACATCAGAATAACACATAGGCTATAGCTTATACATCAGAATAACACATAGGCTACAATTTTTGAGGTTTTTAATGTGAGGTCGTAAAAAAAACACTGACTGAATCCTACAAGATAGATCAAAACAATTTACTACAGTATTGTACAACTTAAAAAGGTCTACAAAAAAGTCCGTGATGGTATATGTTTATCTCTTAGGAATAACCCACAATAACCATTTTTTATCCTTTACTTTGTACGAGAAATAATGGCTTATTTACAAAGCGATTTTAAGCAATACAGCATTAATCATTATCCAATTAAGTATCTTAAATACATTGTGCATTTAATAAAGATCACGTGTTTCCAAAGCGAAGAATCTGCATGTTTATGCTGAAGGAAAAAGATCGTTAAATGTAGTTTATAGGAGCATACTGCAGTAGCTACCTATAGGCCTATGATTAGGGCTCTGCAGTGCTTAGTTACCGTATTTCTTACTTATTACTAGACTAGACAGGACGAACCTGAAGTCCACGCGAACGAAGTCGCGGGCAAAAGCTAGTTATAAATAAAACCAAAACACGAATTAAGTTTTATTGTCATTATCCGACCGGTTACACTGTGTATAGATTCATTTAGGTTTTTATTGCATTATCCATCCTTTCGTGTGTATGTCAATGGCCCTGTTTTTCTCAATCCAGGCTATCAAAGGAAAAATCTTACCTTCATGGTCTCAGATGTTATTGAATTTAAGGTATGTTAAAATTCAGGACAAAGTAAGAAACCCGTATTTTTTTGTTTTGTCCAAAAAAATTCTTGCCCGAGATACAGGCCGTCAAAGATGGTACCTCGTTCGCCATTTTGCATGTGTGATTTTTTGATAAAATTTTAAAATCCTGTAATTCTGGAACTTTTCCAGATATTTTGTATTTTTTTTTTATTTGAAAGATATTAATTTTCTGAATAAAAATATCCTCGATTTGGAAATATGTGTTCAAGTTCTCTTGCTGTAGTCTTCTGAATTTTTGTTATTTTTTTTTTTTTATTTTTTTTTTCAAAAATCCCTATCCCAAAAATCTTGATTTTTTTACTGTTGATCATACCGTACTACATTCCCTAAAAAGGGGAACTTCCACTTTTCAGTTTAACAGGTTTTATAAGCAAAAAAATGTTTTCAACTTCTGTAGCTAATTTCTTTATTACTCATGTCTTTATTACAGTTGCTTATCTCTTTATTGCAGCTATTTATTGGTAATTTATTTAATGCAGAACCTTCTAGAACAATCTGGAACCATCCTAATTATTTCAGAATACAACAGAACCTGCTAGAACATTCTGGAACAATCCAGACAATTCTGTGTTTTTGGCCTAGCATATAAAAGGGAGGCCACATGAATTGCCATTTCAGTTGTCCAGGCAAGCAAAGAGAGCAGTTCACCAAATCTGTGGTTCAATAGTACCTGTAAGCTTTTGTGAGAAATTGCTGATTCAAATTCAAATTCAAAATATCTTTATTCAAGTAGGCATTTACACGCACTTTTGAATCGTCAATTACATTAAATTGGTCAGTATAGTCAGTCTGTGAGTAAGCTACCACCAGCTCGGAATGCTGTTCTGCTGAGAAGAGCTGGCCAGAAACTCAACAGTTGCTCTTTTTAAATAAAATTTAACAATGTTTGACTTATAAATTATAACATCAACCCTGCAAATGAGTCAATTTTATTTATTTTATAAACTTAAATGCAATTTTGGAACAACTAGAACCGTCGCAATCAATCGGAAAAGAAGCCCAATGATTTCAGGCAACGAAAATTAAATAATAATAACAGTAAATATATATATAAATCTTCGGCCTGCCACACAACCAGTCACCGCAAGCAGCACCCGTTCACGAGCATAACACAAGAGCCAGCCATCACCCCCTTCGCACATATTTGAGGGAGGGAGGCAACCCGACTCCCGATGCTACCGCAAGTAGTGACTTCTAAGGAATCGGTGTGATGCAGAAGGTCGATAAAGCAAAATTAATTTACAACAAAAAACAAATTGCGGAGATTACTAGCTATTCGCAATACAATACAGATTTATGACCCAAGATTTATGATACAATGACCCAAGTTCCACACATTTCGATCAACCAAAAACTCTTGAATGTTATAGTAAGATTTATTTAATAATATACTTTTAATTTTAGATTTGAAACCAAGAAAAGGAAGATCTAAGATATCTTGTGGAACCTTATTATATATGCGTATACTCAAGCCCATGAAGGATTTCTTAACTTTTTGAAGTCTAAATTTAGGCGTTACGAGCCTATTTTTATTTCTTGTATTGATAATATGTCTGTCGCTGTTTTTTTTATAGTCATTTAAATTTTGGCGTATATATAGTAAGTTATTAAAAATGTATTGAGAAGCGACCGTAAGAATACCGATTTCTTTAAAAACTTCTCTTAGGGAGTCTCTAGCTTTTAAGTTACAAATAGCCCGTATAGCTCGTTTTTGTAAAATAAATATAGAATTAATTTCGGCAGCGCTGCCCCATAGTAAGATACCGTAAGACAATATACTGTGAAAATAACTAAAATAAACGAGTCAATTCAACGAGAGAAGATTGATTGAGTTTTACACTGTTTTGTGGAAAGGACTGTGTTTGAAATGTCTTCTGACTGGGGCTACAGGAGAGTGAAGTGTGCTGACTATTTGCATATCCATAAAAGAGTTATTCTTAAAAAATAGCAAAAAAACAGATTTTATTCAGATTAGGCATAAGAGTGGTCATTTCAAGACTCTGTTTCAAAGTCAAGATGTTTCCAGTAATGACTTTCTGTGTTCTAAATGCTTTGATAAAATATCAACAATGAAAGTAACTGAACAAGACGAAATGTCAAACGGTATAAATTATGAAGATTTGCATCTGCACAGGAAGAATTACATTCCCTGAATCAATCAGGCACAGAGGAAGGTGTTAGTCCTGTTAAGAAACCATGGTCAGTGAAGTCATTTCATAAGCTGTATGCAGCAAGAAAGCGCAGAGAAATTGCTGAAGCTGTGGGTGAGTACACCAAAATAAAACTGGACTCACTCTTCAATGTAGAAATTCCATCTTCAAAAGAAAATGAACGAAAAAAAAAAACAAAAAAGTTTGTGGCCTGTCTGTATGACTGTGAGTGGTGGATTGCAGAGCTTACAGATATCAGTTGTGAGTTAAATGAAATAGTCGTAAACTTTATGCTACCACATGGACTGTCTGCTGGATATAGATTTCCAGCTGCAAGACAGCAACACCACCATCAGTGCTCTCTTCTGGTTCGCGATGTTTTGAAGATTGTCGATGCTTCAGTGCCTATTGGTTCAACAGGAAGGTATCACTCAATATCAAGGGAAGATACTGATGCAGTTGAACACATTTCTAGTTCATTGAACTGTTTCACTTCTAAGCAGAGTGCACAGAAGTGGTATTCTATGGAATCTGTATGTTTTTGGAACTTGAACATATGTTTTGGAATCATTTAATATAATTGAAAGCTGTGTCTGTTATTTATCTTTCAGAATAATTAAAAGACCATATCAAATAAGACTAGATTTTGATTTCATGTGAGAATGTGGTCACAGAAACTGGTTTAATGTATGCTAAAGTTTTTAATTGTTTATAGAACCTGTTAAACTGAAAAGTGGAAGTTGTCCTTTTCAGGGAATGTAGTACTGTATGGTACTGTTCAACAGTAAAAAAATCGAAATTTTTAGGGATAAACATTTTGAAAAAAAAAATATTTAAAAAAAAAAAATATTTGAAAAAAAAATCAGAAGACTACAGCAAGAGAACTTGAACAGATATTTCCAAATCGAGGATATCCTTTTATTCAGAAAATAATTATCTTTCAAATAAAAAAAAATACATAATATCTGGCAAAGTTTCAGAAATATAGCATTTAAAAATTTTATAAAAAAATCACACATGCAAAATGGCGAACGAGGTACCATCTTTGACGGCCTGTATCTCGGGCAAAGAATTTTTTTTGGACAAAACAAAAAAATACGGGTTTCTTACTTTGTCCTGAATTTTAACATACGTTAAATTCAATAACATCTGAGACTATGAAGGTAACCCCCCTGCCTGGATTGATAAGGGCATAGCCCAATGATTTTAGACGAATATAGGTGTAATTCTACTAGCGATGTTGGATTAACGTATACTTACTTAAAACGTTTATATTCAAAGAGCCGACACGTAAGATACTGCCATTTAGTACTACATACTTGTTTATTTTTTATAAGAAATATTCTCTTCCTCTTAAGGACACCTAGTGCGCCCAAAAAAGCGCGAGTATTCATTTAAGGATGCTGTGACAGATTTAAAGAAAAATATGCACACTATTTAAAACTATTCAATTACTAGCGGTCTAATTTAACAGTAATACGTTTCTCGAAAAAACATAATGCTTCGTCAATTTACCTTTTAGGGCCTTGATCCGATAAAATAGAAGAAGACTTTCGTATTTCTTTTTTAGCATAATACATTTTCATAAGTCTAGCCAAGTCGGATTCGTACGTAAGTTCAAAAAGTCTTAAACCCTTTAGATCTCCTTGACTCAAAGGTTGATCTCACAACTGACGTTGAATGACAAAGTCAGTAGACATTACAGTAAAAAAATATTCGTATAAAAATGTACATTGTACAGACGCCGTACTACCTGTTCTGTCGCTACCTGTGCTGTGGATGTATAATTAGATTAGGCAGCGGCGTCGAAGGGGTAAGGGTTCGATGCAAACAGTATAGGGGAACTGAATATATATTATTCGTAGCTTACTCTAAATCAGACAGGGGTGGCTTTTTGTGAATAATTCAGTTCTGTGGGTTTTTTCATCGAATCGTTGAATGATCTTTTGATTAAATTTTTAATGCGAGTGTTCTACATGTGTTTTTTGTTAAGTTGACAGAACATCATTGTCGTTATATTGATATACCTAATCATGTAATTTAAATTTTATTGCGTATGCGTTTTTTTTAATTGCGTTACTTTTTTAAGTTCCTTTTCTACCTCTATCTAGGAAATCCCTCTAAAAAGTCTCAATTATATTTAAATATGTTTAAGATAATGTCTCATACACAAACCAATTTCAGGTAACATATTTATTATTAAGCGGCAATTTATAAAGCATTTAATTCAGTATTATTCTAAAGACCGGGTAAGGAATTTACAAACACTTGATTCGCCTGTTATTAGTGTTATATATAAATCCAAGACGTTAAGAACGTTATTTAATCACAAGGTGAATCAAGCGATAAATTGTTCAATAATATTTATAAGTATGTTTATCTAGCAAATGTTATTTAATAATTAATAAATGGTGCCTTATTTGTCAAGATCTTGATGATATTCCAGATATTAAGACAAATTACGAGATGATATTCCAGATAATAACTCAAATTACGTCAGTAAACGCAAACACGTTAGAAGGATCCAAACAAAATCTCATTTAATTTCTATGCACGGTAACTGACGGTAATACCAACGGTTCTTGTCAGTGAATATCGATGATGGTTGGAATTGGAATTGAAGTCTTAATACTAATGTTATTTATATATAATACGGCTTTTTAAGTAGTATTAAGTGTTTTATAAAAGTACTGAACAAAATAGCAGTAAGAACTATATTATTTTAAAGGAGTCGTACAATGCCCTTCTATATGCCTACAATGTCCTAATTATTGTATTAAAACCGAACGTGAGTTTGTTTGTTTGTTATAAGCTTTCACGTCGTAATTACTTAGCGATCGTTATTAAACTACGCACACTTCTTGCTACGGGTACAGAAAAGGATATATAGGATATATTACATCCCGAAATAAAAGTACTGTTCCCGAGGTATAGAATATAAAAAAAAGCATATGAGCATTAAGTAGGTATATGATTACTCAGTATCGTTTAGGATACATTTTCGCATAGGATCATATATTAGTTATTATAACACATCTTCGATGATGCTAAACAAGAAACAATTGTATTTGATAGGTTACAGTAAATTTGCATTACCGGCTAGGTAACAGTTGTAATATAAGTATTTTTCGAAAATAATTTACTACAGTGAAAAGCATTATATATGTAGGCTCAGACAATAAATTAACAAGTCATAAAAATTCATTAGAATTTGTCAATGTCATTGTCTCAAAATAAAAATAAATCTTCTGACGGCCTATAGCTCGTATAACGCTTCGAAATACTTTTATATATTTCAAGGTACTATGTGTCTGGTCTTCCTTCAGGCCGTAATCTACATGGTTTTTTTCGAGATTCAGATCCGAGAAATGACAAATCTATTTATAATCCTCCGGCACGCGACAACTTAATCTCTGTAACATCCCCATAAATATAAGCATGAGGCATAGAAGCCGCCTTTATTATTGAATTCCTTCTTATTCAATATATTTTTTTGTTCTTCTTTTACGTTGATAATCCTGTGTTATAATCCATAACGAATATTAACGGCAACGCAATAAGTGAGAGCTGTATTAAGGTTTATAGTGCTTTGACGTTTTCATAAAGTGACCTCGCTACGTTATTATGTTATTATTTATTAGGACTAGGTATATTATATTAGTATTATACCTACATATTTTAGAAGAATATAATAAATCGGTTGGGTCTAGGTATACCTACATTGGAGTATGCTTGTGGATGAATACCTACGGGGTTTTTTCTTTTGTTTTTATATTACATTTTTATACACATATATTTTAAAAAGTTTGTCGTTATTTTTGTCAGTTCATAAAAGTAAGTAATAAAAAATATAAATCACAACTCCAAACATTCATTGAATCAAATTCTTAAAATTAAAACAATATTCTTTATATATAAATCTAAGAATAAGAATATAAAAAGTAAAAACATAAGAAGTTCAATTTACTTATTGGCATTGACATGTGACTTTACTTTGAGACTAACCTAGGCAAAATAACCAATTAAAAAATAGTAGTCTCATTTAAAAAAATGAATTAATCAATCAAAAATTAAGAAATCAACAACCTCGTTAAATTTAAAACAAAGTTTAAAATTTAACGATTTAAAAACCATACCATCAATAATTTCTTTGTAATTATAATTACTTTAATTAACAAATTACTTATATTTGAAAATTATAATACCTATTGAAAACAATATGCGTAATATGTTATTTAGCGGTCGGATTTTTTTTTTATTTAATCATTTCGTGGATTCACCCTGTTGCTCCTTCCTAGAATAAATGCTGTTCATTCAGCCTTTGTGTTATCATAATATCCTAAAACGAGGATTTCATTTTAAGTATTCTTGTATTTAAAACTAAGCTGTTTATCAAAAATATAGAACTTGAAAATTCTATCTATACATACAAAGGGTTAATCGCAGGCACAGCTAGTAATAAAAATAATATTTTAATCTAGACCGTAAAAACTATGTTGGGTTCACTTGTATTGCTTTATTGCGAATGTTAAAATGGCGTTTCTAATAGGTACAATGACCCTCCGTTGACTCTTGACTGTCCCTGAAATTATCAAATTATTTTAATAACTAAATTTCCATACTAACAAGACAGTTGAAATATATTAATGATAACCATAATAATGTGCTACGAGCAGCAGAAGCATAAAAATGAATGTAGCTTTCGTAACTAATACAGGGCACTGTGAGATATAGGTTGTTCTGTTCCTGCATACTCTATATAATTTTACTCAAATAGCTTTGAATAAGGAACAATTGGACTCCAATAGCTCCATTCTCTTATCAGCCTTCTTCATTTGAAGGATTTTATGAATAAAATGGAATCATTAACATACCTATATGTATCTAGTATATTAGGAACTTAAACGTACAAACATGTTATTTTTTCTTGGCTTTACAAAATACAATGATTAGCACAAATAATCATGTCTAAAACTATTGAATGTACTTTTTTTTATATATAAAAAATGTATTATTACTATTTTATATACCTTATTTTTTTTTTGTTTGTAATTATTTTCTTGTATTTCACTGGTTTATTATTTTCACAATATAGAACATATATTTATATACTTTTGTGCCCTGAAATGAATAAATCAAAACTATTCTAAAATTCTATTAAAATTCGACGCAAAAAGGAATTGTTTAACTGAATAATAAAAAAACCGCTAATTCAAGATAGCAACGCTTTTATTACATTCATATTATATATAGTAGAGATAAGCCAAAACTGCGCACAAACGTACGCGAATCATTATTTATCAATGACTCAGAGTCACGTGGCAAGTGGCGCGGTGAGACATACCGAGTCGATAAGACTGCCGGATATAGTCTGTACTTGTGTTGAATCTTATAAATTTCGATATATTTTATACTCAATAGTAGATAAAATGAAACTCATAACAATACAACCCTAAAATAAATGACAAACATTCTAAACATAACTATAAAGATTTTTAATACGAAGATAACCATATTTCAAAAACAGATGTAGATTTTAATACAAAACAAATGATTTTATTGTAAGGCAGTTACAACTGAATATATACAAATAATATAGTATAAAAAAAATTCAACCAGATGGTTTCAATGCGAGCTTCTGTTAAAATTTAGAAGTAATATATCGTCTGATGCACTGTGCACATTCAAAATACGGCGGTGAAAAAACCTTAAACCATATTTTAAAATAATCCTTAATATTAAACGATATTAAACGTAAAACATATTTTATCCAAATCGCTAATAAAAGGCTTAAATTGCACAATAAATTTAAAAACATCATATACAAATATCGTGTATAAAATATAATAAATAGTTGTTATGATAAATGGGCTATAAAACAACGGAATTAACTATAAATTCCAATAGCGCATTAATAAACTAGATTGACTTATAAATTTGGTTTTGACGGGAAATGTCAGTTACAGTTAGTTATATTGTAGGTAGAAAAGAAAATTTATCTTTTACTACTAAAATTAAATATGTATTAATAATAACAATGGTATTTTGCAAATCAGTAAGTAGAAGGTTTTCTAAGAAAACTGTGTACCAAGTATTGAGAATCGATTTAGTATGGATAATGGACGCACTTGTAAGCTGAATTAGATCTTATTTATTCCGTATAATGGTGAAAATTGTTTGCTTAACTACAATCCTGCTAAGTGCGTGCAACCTTTTACTATACAATAGGGCTTCTCATAAAAACTTTTAACCCCCGACCCAAAAAGAGGGATGTTATAAGTTTGACTCTAAATGTTTACATTTAATAGTATTCGTATATATTGGGATAGATATAGATTAATATAAATATCTAAGCAACTGAAAATTTGTGTGTCGGTAGGTTCATTTAGTACAATTATGAAACCTGTAACATAACTTTAAAAAGCAGAAAAAAAAAAAAAAAATTAAAAAACCCCCGATACGAAAAGAGTAAAAAATAATAAAAATAATATTATTATGTATTTATTGAAGTCGTTGCGTCAGGGTTCCTATTATTAAAGAAATAAATTAAAATGCAAGTAAGTTACCAAGGCTAATAAAGAAATACGATATCGAAATGTATAGTCTAAGCCCTCGTAACTTCAATAAATAGACATCATCGTCAACGTACGTACAATGGTCCCCGACGCAACGACTTCAATAAGTACATAATAATATAATTTTTAGCTCTCTTTTTGTATAGGGAGTATTTAAATCTTATTTTTTTATTTTTTACCTGTAGTTTGATGATAACTAGGTTTAAAAAGCCATCTCTAATAACTTTCATTCTGTCCTTTATAAATATGTTATAATAAATAAAAAACTACTGTACATACTTATATCACTTCCATTTAATAACAGTTTTAAGGTTCAGGCTCCAAACAAAGCTAAATCTCGTTGTTCGTCCGTCTGTTGCTTTCTTCAATCTATAAATAGAATCAATAAACAAGCTATTTGGGTACCATCAATAATACAAGTACAGAAATCCAGCAAGTTGGAAAAAACTTTTTTTTCTTATAATTTTTAGACAAAATTTTGTAAATATGACATAATAGTGACCAAGTTAAGATTAGGGCACAGTAATAAGACGTAACTTTTCGGAGATTGAATCTGTTGGATGTGTCATTGGATGCCCGATTGGTACTAATTAGTTCAAATACTCATGTTTCATGGTACATCCAAAACTCATAAACGAATTCATATAGTATGTCTAAGTCTGCAAGCATGTTTCTTATAATATTGTTTAACTTTACAAACTTCATCGATATTTGTTTGTAATAAAAAATAATGACGGTTTTACGATTCCCCAGTCCGCAATAAACTTTACAAAAAGAGTATAATATTCGTATGTCTGCGGTCTGCATAAGAATGTTTGTGGGATTGTATTGCTGTAGTATTAAAATTGAAACATTTAAGTATTTTTTCTTGTAAATAGCTCCACTTAATTCATTTATTAAGTCTAGGTATTTCTTTACAAATCATTACATATTAGACAGCGTTCTGCTAAGTTCAGATTCTAAATGTAATATATAAATGTATTATATTTTATATATATATACATTAGCAGCTGGACATCTTGGTAAATCTTGATTACATTAATTGTCACTGCTGACCATAATCACCCACTTCGAGACCCCATAGAAAGAAGACGGTATCTAAATCGTAAGTACGTGGGTGTGTTTATAAAACTATATAAAATTTTCATTAAGCAAAGATAAAAACATTCCTTACATACACATTATGCTACACGGTTACTGTAAAAATAACTTAATATATACTAAAGGAAACAGACAAGTTAATAGTTTTCCTTGTTAATGGCGCATGGCGCCTTGGTTTGTCTATTTCTATAATTCATAATGTACAATATATTATGTCATAATATAGCCTTAAATGTATATTAACTATTGTAAGAACTCAAATTAAAGCCTTAATATATTTTTTTTGTTTTATATTTTTTTTATTATTGTAGACGTTTTTTTACTATAGACGGAATTTTAATTCTATTCCAGATTTGACAATTTCAGTGTTACCACATAATGAGAACTACTAAATAGTGATGCTACGAAATTAATCGTTACGGAAATGATATTTTTCTGAATGGATTCATTTCGTTTATAGTAGTATCTAAACAACTACTACCTTAATCGAAACTAAGTAAATCAGGAACTTAATATTTCTGAATCGATTAATTTAGTTATGACGATTAATTAAGGATCTGAGTGTTTTCTTTGATATTGATTTTCTTTGATATGAATTGTGTGTGAAATTATTAAAAAAATGTGATGGTGAAGGGACATGAGAGATGAAACAAATTTGGTGTATAATGATAATAATTTTATTTTAAAAATCGTCACCGTCATCGCTCTCGCTATCGTTATCCCTTTTTGTAACATTTATTATAAATGTGTCTGTGATGTTGTCTATCAAAGTCCCTAGCCTACTCATTTTTTCCTCTTCTTTGACAACATGGGATATGCATTTAGACCATTCTGTAGCCGTAGCTGTAGCCGTTTTGAAGGTCTTCCTCAAATAAGTTTCTCATATCTGTCATTTTGAAGGTAAATAACAAAATATCTCAATGAAACAAGACATTCTTGCAGTCAAACTGAGAGAATGAAGCCGAATAACAAGAAAAACAAAATGGCAGTAGTTGCACGACCTCCGCGTGGGTTACCAATACAGAAAACTATTTATCTAAACTCTTTTATTATAAGTTTTGTTTTTAATATTATTAAAAGAAAATATTAACTTTTAATAAAATAACGCAGCGGTTACTAATTACTAAATAGGTATTATGAATAATAATGTATTTATTTAAATAAAAATATATCATGTCAATGAAATGTACTTTTCTTTATATGTGGATACTTTCTAGTAGTGAATTTGATGATACCTACTAACTTAACAACTTAACAAGAACAAACTCTGAAATCTGAATGTTGTAATTTTAATTAATAATAAATAATGCATACTTAATATGTAAGTTGCCTAATGTCTTGCAAAAGTTAAACTTTCTTTAATCATTTATGTATTGTTGGGTTGCCTGCCATAATCTAAATTCCGTCCCGAAATAGGCTTACTATCGCAACCGCACTATATCTGGTTGGCGCAATGATGCAAACATAACCCTAAACTATCATATTATTAGTTAAGAGAAGTTCATTAAATATGTATTATGTAGGTTAAACTTTAATACTACCAATTGGTCTGGTTTCCATAGCTTATGGAAATCAGACCAATTTCATACACATTTCAGCTGAGGGATTTGAAATAAGTTTTGTATATTTCGACTGTTAAACTTATTTTATATATACAAGCTATTGTATATTTATGTCTGTTTTATGTATATAGCTGTTTATATGAGATATATAAACAGCTATGTATACATAAAACTGTTTAAATTTTTTAATATACATGTATCCAGAAACATTTGATTTAATTTCACATCAGACACAACAGGCTTTCGTTGAAAAATTGATAAACAATACAGTAACTTATCTGCTGTAAAATCCTATGTAAACCATTACGATTGGTCAATAGTGCGATGGAACGCCAATTATAAATAACTTGACAATACCATCAATCATTTTTACTTCTAAAATCCTTCCAGGAGAAAACATGACAGGTGTTCTATAACCAGTTACTTGCCAGGTGCAACTGGCTGTTATTTTCTTTAACAACCTAATATGAGTATATATACTTTATATGAGTATATATCTGCATATTGCATAGTGATGTGTAGCGATGATGGTCGAAACAATTTTTTTTTTAATTTATATTATTGTAAAAATACCTATCTGGTTAGCCCAGACGCCCAACGCATTTGCGGCTCAATGGGGCCCGAGTTCGATTCCCGGCAGGGACAATCATGTATGTGATGAGCATAGACATCTGTTTCTCTGCATTTGGTCGTTTATTAAATATATTTTCAGTATTTATAATGTGTATTTGTATCGTTGTCTAACACCCTTAACACAAGCAAACAATTAGATCAGTGTGTATTTTGTCCTGTGATATTATTATTATTACCTTGTTTATAATTGTATTGAACTCCTTCGAGCAGGTCAAGTGTTCAGTCTATAGAACGAACTATAGAAGTGAACGGTTAGGAGAGTCTTAAAATCTCAAACGGTTCTTTTAGGTAGGAAGGAGATAGTGGATTGAACAGTATAAAGAGAACAAAGTATATGAGTATTCCTGCAAAAACGAAGGGGTAGCCATTTGAGTTTTTCGCGAATTTTACGCATACCAAATATAAATCTAAGAAAAATAAAATGTAAGCGCTGAAGTTTGTTTAGCTGCTCTTCTGTAATATTAAGATAGGAAGTGTCAGCGTCATCAAGAACAGGTAGGATCAGAGATTGGCCAATGGCAAGTGGTCGAAGTTGGAAGGAAATTGCGCAATCTTTTTAAGAAAGTAGCTAGTCTTTACATGCCGGTTTTCTGAAGCTTTTTTTTTTTAGACTAAGTTATAAATCTTTATCTGTTTTAAATAACTAGATCATAGTACGTTAAATCATACGTTATAAAACAAAACAATCAATTCATAAAATAAATTTGTTTTTATAGAACCCATTTCAGCGTTTTCATATAAAATGAAACCGATGTCAATAACTTAAGCCAACATTATGTAATTACAAATCCCCTGTGGGTCATGACAAGTGGCTCTGAATGTATATAGTATTTAACTGTCTACGACGTAACTACACGCAGACGTTTTTCTTTAATATTTCTTTTTATTTGCAAAATATGTATACATATAAGCAAATACGTTGCCATCCTGTAGAAAATGAGAGGTAAAAAGAAACTAGTAGAAAGGTTGGTTTATGGTTACTGCAGTCAAATGGACAAATCTAAAATCTACACTCTACCACTGATTGTTGGGAAAACAAAAACAAGATATTATTTGAACATTCCATCTAAAAAAACAAATTTATAAGATGTGAAGAGTGAAGCGATAGTATCTATAAGAAGTAACGATATTATAATTATAAGGTTACATATTAACTACCAGGTTAATCCTTATCAAATATTTATTTAACATCAATTCTCGCTTTACATACAAATCTGGTCAAGTGTTGAATTTGTTTGAGGTAACCTTACATATTTGTAGTTTATACTATAAGTACCGATATGTGGATTCATCGTTTAACTTGGTTTTCATAAAGCATGCAGTTCTTTCTTTCTGACCGAGTTATGGTTTTTGTACATAGAAAAATAAGGTTTACTTTTCACCTATTTTGAGCTCAATATTGCATGTATACCTTAAAAACCTACTTACTTAAACTACTTACCTATCTTAAAAATTTAGCGCTTATTTGGGGTTGAATTTTATAAAAAACAAACTTAAAAAAATATATATATTGGAATATAATATTCTCTTTAGTTTCATTAAAAAGTGAACAATAACAGCTTATGTAGTGAGCTGCGACGTCCGTTATGCTTGGTTTCTTGCAATTGCAGTACGTATGTAACAATTTTTACTCATACGTGTGTATGTGGATGTCTATCTCAAGTTTCACTATCTAGACCACCTCATAGTGTTAACCATTTAGTCATTTTGAGCTATATCGTATATACAGGGTTATTCCTAAATAATTGGCCACCTCTTGCAGGCAGCCTACGCTCAGAGTTAATGTCAGTTCAAAGGCAACAAATAAATTTTGTATGGGAAAACATGAAATTTTAAAACTAGTATCCTTTAAAAAGTTGTAGAACAAATGTTATTGGGATTGATGTAGAGAGACTGCCTGCTAGAGGTGGCCAAATAATTACAAATAAGCCTGTATACGATTCCCAAAATGATAACAATTATTATATACTGAAAACTAAATACATAATAAAAATCGACGATATCATATTTATTTAACAACAAAGTGCTCACAGTTGTAAATAAATGTTAATTTAATTTTAGTTAATAATATTTAATATCACAAGTTATTTTCACCAGAGCTCTATTAAGAGTGATATAGTTAATTACCAAACGATCCTCAATTAAAAAAATAAAACTACGTTTGAAAAATATAAAACTTCCCGTTTTAAATAGCTGCCCTGTCGTTCGGGTATAGGTAATTTTTCAACGAATAAAAGCACAGTTTTTGTTCGTGGAAACGGCCTTTAACTACATATTCAGGAAAAAAATATTTCTGTACCTACTGTACCTACTCTACTGTACTGTGGAAATAAAGATCAAACAAACATACAACTTCTTATATATTTTTTTAAAATGTGTTAATTGCAATTAGTATAATTAATACTAATATATAAACCATATTTTATGTACTCTTCTATTTATTTAAAGATAAGTTGGTATTAAATTTCTATTAAACAAACATTTAGTACATTACAGTACAATTATGTTATATAAGTTAATTACATTTACATTAAGCGTACGCTCACGTCACGGCTACGCATTTACTTTATAATTCCTAGAAAATAACAACTTATTGGTAATTTAAAATTATTATTTTGAGTATTTGTCACTGAATTCTTCCTGAACAAGTATATAGTATATTAATGTCACTGCATTATTAAGATTCATTTCTTCACTCTCTGCTTTTTTTTCTAAAAACTCTCTAAAGTTGACAAAACTTTAAAGAAGTTTACGCAAAAATAATCGTTTCTTGCTAAATGCGACGTCTGTCTACATAATATCTATGTACATTATATTTTAAACACCTACTTAAATATTATTATGATCTGATTATGTTACTATTGTCCAAAACAATTTTTTATTGTTTCTATTTGATCACACCTAAATACACACAGTTTAGAATATTCTTTATGATACTAATATTAGTTTAATAAAGAATTTATCACAAGTTATTAATCTCTTATGTTATAAATAAACCCGAAGCTACTCAAGTTACTGAAATGTCAACGCTCTGGTTGCGTCTGAGATTATTGCTGTGGTAATCTGACAACCTGTTGAAAATATTATATTATTTTTTTATATAAAGACAGAACCTAAGTTTTTGTATCTTTATATACAATTAACCGCTATTATTACAAAAAGGAATAAAAGTTCGGTACTTGAATACCAATTTTCCTTAAGATATAAATAATTTGTATTTTCCTATATTTTATAAATTCATTATGCTTATTGATTATTAAATACACTTGACTCATAAACAGTATATAATTATTAACATTCTGTATAATTTTTCCTCAGTCACTATGAATGCGCTCAGCTGATTGGTAATTATTGTGTTTTTGTGTGGGTGTAAGTTCATCTACCTCTTTAACTAAATTAACATTGTTGGCTGAAAGAACATATAAAAGAGATTTTTTCATGCTGGATCACAACGCAATATATATAATAGTACTATGATATTAGACATATTTAATTATAAAATGACAAATTCAAGTGCTTGTTCATCACACACACTTCAACATTATATTTATTGTATTCTATTGAAAAAATCATCGTATTTACGCATGTATAGTGCGTAAATAATTATAGAAGATAATGATAATTAATTAGAATTAAATTAATAAACATCTATATTAATTTTAAACTTTAAAGTACTATTCAATCATGTTATTTATTAACCTGCCTTAAAACGTTCATTATAAAAAGTAATTAAAAACACATAATATACTGGAATAACGAGGGGTGTAACGGTTCAGATGTTCGCAGACCCCGTGTTCATTGTCTCTTGTAACGTTGATAATATTGTGGACAAGTACTTTAATGTAATTATTATTTTAATAGTAAATTTATTTTATAATTGTTATTGTTATTATCATACATGCAATATATATATATATACACATTTTAACCTATTGTTATTTAATATTAAACACTAGGTTATACATTTAAATTAAAATGAAATAAAAAAAACATGAATTAAAACTAGATATTCTATCAAGCTTATAAGATTTCATTTATCAATGCCTAACTAATAGAGATGCACCGAATATTGGTTTCACTGAATAACCGAATACCGAATGTTATTGGGTTGAACCTGTACCGAACCGAATATTCGGCCGAATTATTCGAATTAAGATTGCATTGTTAGTTTTTCATAAACAGGTCCTAACATACACGTTACATATGACTGCTGACTAGATGAATAAATATGTTAATTTGTGGTTTAAATATACTGTTTTGAGGACTTAAAATTAATAAATAGTCAAAATATATGTTATTGTTATGAAATAAATGTTGATTTGAAGATTAATTGTTTTATATTATTATGCTTTATTCAACACATTATTTATAAGATTATAACATCACTTAAATCTTAGAATTTAGTTTATTATTTCTTTACCGTGTCGTGTAGCCAAGAAAATAGAAATACTCGAACCGAATATATTCGGCACCAAAACCGAATAGTTCTGTCGAATACTAATAGTGAAAAAGATATCGAATACTTACCGAATATTCGGCGCATATATAATAACTAACTAGTTTTTAAGTTGTTTTAATAATAATAATCTGTTATCTGTTATTATTGTAACATATAATTTTTCATAAATGTGAAAAACAAATATAAATGATAATTTGAAGTCGCACTAATCTTATGCGAAGCTGAGTGGGGCCCCTGTCAATGACCCCATTACGTAACCTCCGAATTTACGGAATTCGAAACGCTATTGCCATGCGAATAACTTAAATGTCGCTTATTTTTTTTAAATAGAAGCAT
This sequence comes from Napeogenes inachia, assembly GCA_959347355.1. Lineage (NCBI taxonomy): Eukaryota > Metazoa > Arthropoda > Insecta > Lepidoptera > Nymphalidae > Napeogenes > Napeogenes inachia. Next base: position 2,254,041 of record OY365794.1, read on the forward strand.
GTATAATAACTTCACATTTTATGTAGTTTTATTATAAGTGTTAAAATGTGGCTGCTACGGTGACAATAAGTCCACAAGACATTTTATTTTGATAAAAATAGAAGAAACATTTAATAATGTAACAAGTACGTATATTAAATATTGTAAGGAGTAGTACTCTTAAAACATCGTCTCGTAATGAGAATTAGTTGTGACGCAACGTATGAAGTTCGCGCCGCAGTAAAGTTCCCAGACCTTGAGCAATTACGAATTTGGCGCCTGCTCGGGCCAATGACCATCGTCGATTCTTGCGTTTTTAAACATGTTGATGTATTATATAATTTATTGGATATTTATTGAGCACTTTTTGTATATTGCTTTTGGTCTACAGATACTACAATGTACAATATACGTGTAATAAATGTAGGTACATTTCAGAATAATGGTAGTTTTTTAAAAGAGCAAGTCTTTTCAGAAGTATAATACATATCTCGAATATTGTTCAAAAAACATCTCGCTTAATATATTACTAACTGTTGCCGGTAATCTTTCCTACTAAGCCGTTTAGTAGTTTAGTAAACAAACAACCAATAAAATACATATGTGTATATTTTTTAGTGGTCTGACCTCTGAAGTAACTCGAAGCTATTACTAATCTTAGAATTTTTACTATTTTATGATGGTTACAGATTATACCATAATAACGAAATTAAATAGGATTTTATACAGGGTTATTTTTAATTAGTTGAGCACCTTTTGCAGGCAGCCTCTCTACATCAATCCCAACAACATTTGTTCTACGACTTTTAAAAAATCTTGATTAATAACTCAGAATAAACGAACAAAAAAAATTTTTGCTCCCTCGATTATTTATTACTCTGTACTTTGTAAGCAGTCTAAAGTATAGGTCGCGGCAGGCTAGCGAAAGTCAGAAACTGCTAAATGCGCGCGCCAGCTTTTTTCGTATAGCTTCATCTCTTTTACACCATGTTGCTATGGAAATACTAAATAATCAAAATGACAAGTATGTGGATTACAAAACACAATTTACATTAACCAAAACTAAAATTATCGGATTAGAGTTTTATCATTAAATAATGAATTGTAATTACATTCTGGACAATACGATTTTATGGACTTGCTATTGAAACTAATAAATAAATTCAAGATTATAACATGAAGAAGTATAATATGAAATATAATTAATTATGTTTTTAAAATACATTGATTGTCTGAAATAGAAGAAGTAAGAATGAAAAGAAATATGAGTTTTGGCTGAGAAATGGAGCATTGGGGTCCTGATCTTTACAAGGTCTGTTTTGCTATACCTAGAATGACAACAACTCCAAACAGCAGAAACCATGATGAAGAATAATTTTATTTGTGATGTAGTGACGATCCAACATGTTAAAAAGCCTAAAGTTATTATTTTTAAAGTGGATTGTGTACATTTGTTTGTTTTTATGGTACTTATGTGTTTCTTCTATGAGAAAATTATACGTCAGAAACAGTCGATTCACTTCTTACGTTTTAATTAAATAATATTAATTAAAATTATGACGTTTTTCTATTACGCGCCATCTTCAAGAAATTCGTAAGTAACTTATTGTTTTATTGTCATGATATAAATATTAACAAACGAGATAATATGATATGTATAAAGTAAGTTGAAGAGAAGTTATTGTTTTGTAAAAATAATAATAATTTGGTATCGTTACAGTGCCCTTATTTCATAAACCAAATAAAAATATTGAGACATTCAACTTGTGGACAACTTCTATTGGAGATTTTGTTTTTTCATTAGATTCTTAAACAGTTAGACAATATGTGTTTCGACTATTTTTTCATTAGATTTTTAAACAGTTAGACAATATGTGTTTCGACTATTGTAGAAAATATTTTAATAAATAAAAGTGGAAAACGATGCTATTTTTTATTACACCTTAGAAAATGATCAAGTTCTAACGTGCATAGCCGTCGCTTCGTCACCCCGTCACCCCGCGCCCCGATGCACGTGGCCTTGGCACATATTTTGACAAGTTGCGTGGCCTCTCTTTGCTCAAGTTTAATGCACGTTTAGAGGCAATAAATAAATTTTGTATGGGAAAAAATAAAATTTTAAAACTATTAATTTTAAAAAGTCGTAGAACAAATGTTGTTAGGATTGATGTAGAGGGGCTGCCTGCAAAAGGTGCTCAACTAATTACAAATAACCCTGTATAAGCAATTTATGAATGCATGCATTACTGGAAAATTGATTAAAAGCACTTAAACACTTAAATTTTAAAAGACACCGCGTCTTATCAACTTGACTGATAAGAGGACAATATGCTTCAAATCTTCTAATATTCACTTTTGGCCATATATCATACCTACTTTTCCACAATATGTACCTAGATTACTTTAGAATTGTAACTGTAATGAATAATAAGATGATTTTTATGTGATGTTAATATTAATGGTTTTTTTTATAAACTTGACACCTAGCATTCGTTGCAATTATACTTATTTGTAAGTTATCTAAATATATATTTCTATCTATTCTGACAAACAAACTGAATGGGCGGATAAAAGACCTGTCACATCACCTGTTGTAAAATAGTTGTACCAATTCCTAAATCTTGCATGTCAACGAACTCACTATAGTTTTATCGCTATCGTATATTATCGATTCAGGAGTTTGTACTTAAGAGACAAAAAACAAATATTGATTTACTCGTTTTACTAAAGAACGTAATATCATTTTAAAATACACCCCGGATCTTTTCCTCTGAGCCTAATCCCTATAAGTTCTTCGTTTGCTCAAACATGTTTTCGAATTCATTCTGCAAATTATTTAACTAATTTGCGTATTTAAATAATTTATTATGACTATTTTTTTATATATACCTACACCAGATATTTTTATTTAACTTTTTTTTCTTCCTTACCCTGAATCTTAATGGTTAGGTCTTTTGTTTTCCATTGGGAAATTAATTTAAAATATAAAAATATTTTTCAATAAACCGTAAGAACCTTTGAAAAGGTTAGTCATTAACACCCAATAAATGTATTAAATTTCTTTTTAGTATTTTAATAAACACCTTTGTAATGAAAATATCATTTTTAATTTATAAAAAATCTTAGGTATCAATAGTAACACTTAAAATAAATATTATGTGTTTTTATCATAGGTACAAATAAGGGTTAGGTATTTATAAACCAACTAAATCGAAATAAATCTAACCAGCTTAGTCTTAAGTAAGAAAGATTATACCTTCCAGTATACATACACTCTAACATCCCGGTACCTGAATATTAAATGCAGGATTATATAACATGCATTTATAATTGCTTTTATGTATATTTATTGTTGAACACCCGGGGCTTTAATGCATTTACATAAAATATGAAACTAGAATTTACACGTATTAAGAATATTATATGCTAGTAAATTAATTTATGTCATATATTTATGTATTTTTCAGGGTATATTATTTTGTGTATCCAAAGTTACTTTGTTAATTTTTGAATATATTATTTTAATTTATAAATATTTTTTAATATATATGAATATATTTGTTGTGCTGTAAACAAATTTAAGATCAAGGTTATTGTTAAAATATTCAAAATCAATCCCTTTTGATAATATTTGATAAACACAATCGTATTTAATTTAATTACACTCTTATAGCAGACAAAAGTTTGAGTTACTAATGCCACATATGTATTCATTAAAAAACCCACATTGCGTATAGAAAAATAATCTTATGTTATAAATATTAACATTACCTCGACTCATGCCTTAGAGATTTCATATGTGTGTTTTAACATAAGTAACTGCAATATAAATCAACTGCGAATTGATATCAATTTAGGGTTATTAGCATTCAGCTTCATTTAAAATCTACTATTCAACTATTTCATCGCATGTCCATAGAATATCAAATATGGCACAAAACGTATTCCATCTGTAAAAATAAATGATATTGCAAACTTCTTTATTTCCTGCAATATTTTGCACTCCATTTCTATTTAAAGTGTGATTAAGAAAAAAATATATATTAATGTATTATTAAAAACATGCAATTTACAAAATTTATTTTTCCTCGCAAATCTGAGTAATAATTACATTCCTAGTATTTCTGCCATTATTATGTATTTATTATAATTAATCTCGATTAGGTACAGATACTTTGTTTGTTTTCTATTCATTTATATACCATGTACCATGTATAATATACCATGTTTTCCTCAGTTAATAAACCGAGTAACTAGCTAGTTTTATGAAAGTCAAAAGCTATATTAAAAATCAAAGACTGTATTGTGAAGTGCTCAATAACTTTGATATTCATTAGTTCTCGTAATAGCCGCTGAAAGAGCTTTTGTGTGGTTCTATTTTGATATAGATTTACCCATTACAATATCTAAATCTACATGAAGTTATGCAAAACGGTCAGCGCATGCAAATAGCCTATTACCATTAATATTGAGACCCTTCGAAATTCGCTGTTCCGTGAAATAAGCTCACCTCTGCAATAATTAATCGAAAACTGTTTCCAATTATGTATATCTTTTATGTTTGTCCGCTTTGAAGATTTAAACTAAATATTGACTCTCTTTTTTAATTAATTACAAATGGTATTAAAAATTAATTCCAGTGCTGGTGACATGATTTTTTTAATTTAATATTGTTTAAAATGTATATCACTTGTTGTATCTAATTGTCACTGGCCAAAGCTCGATAGTAGTACTAAGATTTTACAAACAGTAGACCTCTATAATTACAGCATTTACCTATATATATTTTTTATTCTATTACCCCAGGCGACAATGTATTAGATCAAATTAATATTCTTTGCAATAAGACCATGTCAACGTAAACTGTGATTTGTTAAGTTGCACATAATGTATTAACAAATGTTGTTGTAATACATGAGACATGATTTTCGTTTATTACATTTTCATATATATTTACATATATTTACATATGTGTGTTCTGCTCAAAAAGGGATAGCTATAAGTCTTTATGACAGTGAGTAATAAATATGTAGGTATTTTTATTATTTTATACATTTTTCTCAAGCAATAACAATCATATGAAATCTTCACTTACTTTACAATACATTAAATTAATTTACTTACTTTTCAATGAAATAATCATCAACATTTCGCTTGGTGGTTGTTTGATGAATCTAAATTTTAACCTCAAGATTAAGATAAATGAATATAATTTTAAAATTGATTAATGATATTATTACTAGAATATTCAATCAAAGCTTATTGTTATCAATTAGTTTATTACAAATGTGATTCAAAAAATATAAATTTGTAACAAAAATAATATAGAGCTATAGGTAAAAAACAAGATAATATTTTCGCATATTCTATTCTATCTTAGGATTCCATGACGATATAAAAACTGGATTTACTGGGCTCTGACACACAATAACGTGACAAAGCAATTTGCTTGAATTAGTCGAGAGTAAATAAATATCTTATAAACTCTGTGTAGAACATAAAAGCGATAGAAAACCTGAATTATTATTAAAATACCATCCTTGGTATCTCCGGGAATCGTATCGACTTTTGATAACATAAATAATTACTAACTTTATCTCTTTTTCATAAGGCTCATTTTACAACAAAGAACGTTTTCACTTCATATTTAATTTACTTTTTACAATCGAAATTCGTCTTTATTCTCAGGGAATAAAATTCACGTTGAATTATAGTGAAATATTTTAAATGCAAAGTGGAATTGAAATAATACAGACTGTCTCGTGGGTAGATTTTCATTTGTAATTTAACAATTCTCTGAATTTCAAAAACTGATAAAAGATACTAAGAAATGTTCTTTAATACAATCGGGACAAGAATGCTCTTTTTTAACTGTTGTTGTCATTTGTTAGTGCTACTGGAACTACTAATTATAGGATTGAAGCTGTAGAAAATATGTAGTTCATTTGTCAAGTGTAAGTTTGTATAGGGAATTTAATTGTTAACAAATCTTCATAGTTTAATTCAAATTCATTTATTTGACTTTGAGAGATGTGAAGTCCAATAAAAAGTAAATTCGACGAAAAAAAAATTTTTTTCATAGAGTATCAAATTGTTTTACAACCTATGTGCTATGACAGATACGTTAAATTTTCTTTACCAATATTATTTTTACATTTCCAAGCAACAACAGAAACGCGTTATATAAATTATTTATAAAATAATACACAAATCTTTTATTTTAAATTCAAATGAACGATATTCTAATAGTAATATAATAAATAAAACCGTAGCGAAAACTTATAAATAGTATTTTGGTCGTATTTAAAATTTTTAATTTGTTTCTGTTTATCTGTTGACCTAGGTATTCTCTCGTCATCCAAAAAGTAAAAACTATCATACTAAAATATTGATAAATTTTAATATGGTAATTTGTTTTTCCAATTTACCATACAGGATATTTATTTTGCAGCAAATGTTTGAGAAATTGCACAATTGCAATTAAACTAAAAATGTATGGCTTTGGTTGTTAATGTTAATGATAAGCATATCAAGTAAAGTTCCCAGTCATATCCAGACACGCTCAGGCTTCAGCAGTCTAAAGTATGCCTTAGAATGTGGTGAGCGGGAAAATAAAATTGATTACTATATTGTTAAAAAATATTTAATATGGCTGTATACAATACCATACAATACAATGGCTGTATATTATAGGTAATTTATAATATCTTTCATATATTATATATATATGCATAAATTTATTAAGTTCTTCCTTTAAGTCCTTTCCTTTTTAGAACAGTTATAATACAGTAGCACAATAATTCATAACAATAATACTATCTAACATCTATTCCTTGCGTAAGAAAGGACTTGGCTTTATTATAAGTATGTATATATTGTGCTTCATCCATTATGATGATGCACCTATATTTCTATCAATAATTTTTTTTTTGAACTTATAAATATAATATAATAATTACAAAATATAATTACAAATAATAGTTCAAATATATGATATAACTTTTTGCCCCTAGAACATTTTCATATATTATTTATTAGTATTATTTATCATACAAAATATGTATGAAAGCAATATGTGTGCTACACGAGCCATAATCAATATCTATCAATGACATCAATAACATATTTCATCACAATCTATAACATATTTCTATGACGTCACTGTTGTTAGATTACAGCGATATTGACGTAACTATGTTAAATATTATTAGACCGATGTAAAATATAACTTTATAAGTTTTAAATATATGGTATTCTGAAATGGTCACAACTGATTACATCCAGTCCCATGAATATTATAAACGTTTTAGTTTGAGTTACTGTGACGGTTCTACATATAATCTTTATCGACGGAGGCGACATTTATAAGGCTTCATTCGAAAACCCTAACCTCTTATCATTGTAAAGCTTTAAAAGCCTTTATAATGCTAATATATTGTCACTGTTAGTAATATAATTTGTTAAAGTGAAGTCTCGTATTTTTTTAATATGATTATCCGATTTAGGGATACATTAACCTACTTATTTAGGCACTTTTAGTCGTAGTTTTGTCTTGCGATTTTTTTAAAGAGTATACTGAGCAAAGGACTTATCTATGCTTTTATTAGAACGGAATTAAACATTACAAATTTATTGACACTTCATATTCTAAATTCCTCCTTATATAAACAGGGTAACTTCAAAATATTCAATTCGAATATTAATTTGTTACTACCAAAAATAATATATGTTATACAATTTATATTAAAATATATAAATAAATATTTAAATCTGTTAAAAAAAGATTTTATTAATTTCTACTGCTAATATTTTTTATAGACTTCGTCATCCCTGAATTTTGTTTTACTTACTTTTCTAAGTAGGTACCTAATAGTTCCTAGAACTTAAATTAAATTTGGAAAAAAATGTGATTTCGATTTATTTTATGATTCTCCATTTAGAATCTAAGTTAAAGTTAAGTTAAGTACTTACTCAGCAGTGCACGTAAAGCGGGTACAATTTATCATAGTAGCTTTTATGGCTGAGGAAACAGCTAGTGTAGTGAATTATCTTACTTATATGATTTTATATTCTAAGCACGGTTTTATTGTAGTAAGATTCAATAATATTTTGTTTTATACCCGAAGCTTATACAAAAGTATATTTTTTATAATCTATCCAGTAAGCTCAAAGCTCTCATTTTATTACCTGAAAAGATACGCTTATCTAGATCTAACGGTACTATAACAAAAAAAACGGTACGGTAACAAAAAATTGTAAGAAGTTGGCTCGTGACCAGGGTAAATATAAATTCACTTTCAAACAAAAAATAACCTTAAATGTAATTTAGATATATCAAATTATTTACAGTTCCAGAATTATTTACAATAATATTATAAAAAACAATTAGCCGATTTTAAAAGTAACATGATAATATTATATGGTTGATCCAGAGCTTTACCAAAATTGCAAAATACGATAATAAAAATCCTAAGTATGAACTTATCTAATCTTAAGAATTCGTTCGTTCGTACGTACGTGACGTAACGTACTCTACGTTTCCTTAATTATCAAGTTATATGACTCATCTCAAATTATACGTATTATAATCGTATATTGTAAGATTAAATTTGATTCTATCTTGACCACAGGAGCACCACCTCCAGAGGGCGATATCAGGCACGGGGCTCATTATACCAACCCCGGAAGTAAGCCAGGTCTCCGACGTCGAGTTCTACGAGTCATGTTACCCGCCCGACTACAAGATGCCCAAGCAGCATATTCATATGCAGCGTGAGTGCGATCTATTTTAAATGTACTCTTTATTTTATTTTAGGAGTACCATAGGGTGTTGTTTTGAGACCCTTGCTATTATTTGTTATACAAAATGCTTCACATACTTCTATAGGTGTCTTTAATACAACGTGAAGGTTAAAAGGTTTTACTTTGCGTAGTATTAGAACGTTTGAAGGACGATGAACCGCTTATAAAGTGTAGGCGTAATGGGAATGCTTAAAGCGATTGTATTTTTGAAGAGACATGACGTAATTTCTCAAAATTTTTAATTACACATACTCATTTCGTAATCTATCAATTAACACTAACTAGACCTAATAAAATGTATAAGAGTTACATTATGTATATTTGTGATATCAGTCAAACACTATTGTTTTACTGATCCATATGAGACATCAAAAATTCTAAAAGCCATGCATTTCCTTGAAACATATAAATACATAAAAGCAAGGCTTGAGAGTGAATCATCAACGGTTATTGACAAATTGCGAATGACTGACTGGTGTATCGACGCATAGACTACTAAGTCTAGAAACTTTATTCTACTTGTAGATTCTTTCGAACAAAGACACATAGAAGTAAAAAACATGCAACTCTATAGTTAGGTATACGATCAGTGCACAAGGCGAAATAGCGTCTGCTAGTTGTAGTAGAAACTAGTAAGTTTTCTCACAGCTGAATCATGATCATAACATTTTATCACACTCATAAAAACATTACGTATTCATAAAGAATTATCACTTTACTAATAGTAATGCTAAATGTACCTAATAAAGATATCGATCATTTGTTGCCGAGTCATTATGTTCCACAAGTAAGAAATCAGGACCGTGATTATTAATTTACGATATTTATTATATTTGGAGGAAGTTATGGTTAATGTATTTAAATCCTTAATTCTTTGACGACCGTGTTTTATAGTAGTAAAGTTATAATTACGTAATTGAATCTGTTTAAAAATACTTGCTATTTTACAAGTATATCTTTAAGCTCTCCATTCTTCTATTAAAACTATAACTAAAACACAAATTTGATAAAGAATAGTGTTAAACGGTCCTTCATCTTCATGCAATAAAAATAACTTTATATTCATCAGCGCTTTTATCTAACATCCTTTTATAGTAAATTAGCACATTTTCATGTTCATTAGTAGATATTATGTTAAATGATTCTTCACTGTAAATGGATACATTATCAAATACACTTCTTGAACAATGTTTACGTCAGCGTCCTTAAAACCAATGTCGTTTTGTGGCGACGTCTCGTACCTCGACAAAATGTAATGTTAAAGTGGGAAATTGATACTTAGACAACGAATGAAATATAATTAATTTACGATAATAGTAGGTACTTACGTAAAATGACTGTTGAAATAAGATTAGAATGAATGGCATTAAAATATTTAAAAACTAGACAGCAGTAAAATATTTCGTTCGTAACTGCCAATTATCTTTTTGAAATAAAACATATCTACGTAATTTAAGGTTTTAATATTTTTTTAATTAGACACGTTCTGTTTTGCGTTACTTAAACTTGTCGACAGCAACAGCATGGTTTTCTTAAAGCATTATTCTTTTATGAATATTTTTTAAGACAATAGTACTATGTTTTTTTCTTAATTATTTTAGCATGCCAGTAATCTATACGTATAGCAAAACGTATGTATACATATAATATCGTTTTTATTTTCAATATTAATTGTATAGACTAGGTATATAGCATATAACTTTTCGGGAAAAGTGGAATATCATACTGAAGAGTATACTGGAGCAAAGAAATATATTTATAAACCAGATAAGATTCAAATGAAAAAATAAACTTCATAGTTTTTGAAAATATCTTTAAACATGTATAGCCATGTTAAACTTATTTAAATTTATATAAATATAGAATGTAAAAAACCGATACGGGCAGGGATTCGAACGGAAGACGATCACATATAGAATGCTTAATTCACCGAGACGGACAGCGATACGGTAGCTCAGTATATATATATATATTTATATATTTATATATTAAATTCTTCTCCACACAAATGTTTTATCTATCTATTTATTTTAAACTATTTAATGGATGAAATCTACACCAGTTTAAAGTTAAAAAGATAAAGATATAAAATGTTTTATTAATGAGGTTAACATCGATTGTACTATTTCCTTAATAACCCTATATCGTTTCTACTTACGAAATAATAATTATCTGTTATTATCTCTAAACAGATTGATATAATGTAACAATGCCGGAATGAAAGTAATATTTTTAATGTTAGGTACTTTGTTTCTCCAAATTAACTTGAAAGTAATTATGAATTCGAATTTGTAATTTAAATTTATTGTTGAAATTATCATTGGAATAAGTTTTTTTATTTATGTGTTTTACGATAAATATACATTGTATATTAAAATTAATTAACAACATTATGTAAAATACTACCTAGGTATTCACGAAGGTGTTACCTAAATAAGGTTACTTCGCCATCAAGCAAGGATTGAAAATCCTGAAGGTATTTAATCATTAAATTAATGAACGTAAGTTGTTAATTACAAACAATCCGTAAAATGGAAATCAATACATATATTACATATCAAAATACTTATAAGAGAAAGAAAATCGAGAGAGGAAAACTTCATCACAAGGTTTCGTTTCAGACTTCCTAATACACATTGTTAACAAAAACAAAAATTGCAAATGTTATTCGAATTTCGAACCCTGTTTCCTGTGACCGTTAATGATAAGAAATCGCAAGTACCGTTGTTTCATGGACATTGAGCTTTATTCCCTTGTATTACGGACTATAGAAAAACAACAGTCATTTAAAAATGAATTCTATCTCATGACAGTAAGGCTTAAATTCACCGATCGTACAAAAATAGTATGAGTCAGCCAATTACTCGTGCAATACAGCTGATTGTGTCAGCTGGTTTAAATGTAAATATAAAACTGAAAATAGACCTAAACGCTATGTAATAAGTATCAGTGTCGCTTGTTATTACATGTTTGTCTTACAAAGGGAAGTTGCAAGGAATCTCTCATGTGTAGGGAGCGACAATGTTCCCATTTAAAACTCTGAATAGCTTTACTGGAGTTAAATTAGTATTTACGTAATAAAAGGATTATTCTTCATTACGTTAACTACATTTATATAAGATGTTTGTTTTTAAAAGGTTTGATCGTTAAATTAATTATAGCCATCTTTATTAAGTTTATTAACATATTTATTTATTAGTTTATTCTTAACGTCGTGTAATTTCTGCTTACCCAAATTTACTGATTATTATAATTAAATGGAGGTTATAATAAAAAGAAGAACATAATAATAATAACTTCTTATAATTCAATGGTAATTCATGTTTAATTTAAAGTAATTCTTAATAGGTATGTGTTATAACTTATAAGTTCGTATATAGCGCTATGTTGAACGCGCCATGTGGTCTTACTCCTATTGATAATTACGCCCCATACTAGTGCATCCCGTGCTACTTTTATGTAATACTAGATATGGTTTGCGACTTTGCTCGCGTCAACTAATAATTAATTATTAATAATAATTTGTACACAGTGCTACTTATTGGATCCCGTATTTAGTTGCATTCAACTAATGTTATTCCGAAATCTTTATATAGGTACATATAATAAATATCAAAGGCTATACACATAATATATTAATCAAATAAATATAACCCTACTTATGGGATTCTAACACATCTTTGAATCATTATCTCCTATTGAAATATGTATAATAAATAGTAATATGCAAATATTAATACATGGTCACTAAGACACTAGTAATGAATGAAGATATATAGATATATAGGAAAGAGCTTGCGCAAAAAAAATCGTCATGACCTTGACAACAGTACTTGAAAATTAAAACTATTAAAAATTGTTAGATCCTAGAAGTGGCAGTTGAAAGTTGTTTAGTTGTTATCAAATACAGTTGTTATCAAATACAGTTGTTATCAAATACAGTTGTTATCAAATACAGTCTGATTTAAGGTCATATTCGGTAATATATTATGTTTTAAATATTTTACAACATATAATCCTACGAACACCTTGTGCAAAATATGAATCAAGTTCGCCATATGTTCTAACCATCTGTCAGTAGCTATATAATGTTCAATATCATTAACTAAAAATATGAACTCAATATATTATTATATATTAAGTTATGAAAACATTAGCATCGTGTATATTCGTTCTTTATTTTTCTCCATCACTTGAATTCATTTATCATTTACTCCAACGCTTTAACAAAACTTTGTGTCATGATCATTAGCATTTTACGGTTTATATTTCGACATTAGAACTATAATCATCATTTGTTCTTAATGGTAATGACGACAGAATTGTAATGTTTATATCTCAGTGGGAGTTGGGAATTTATAATTCCTACTTAACGCCTCCTACCGAGTCCAATAGTTAGTTTAAACCTTCCAGATGCCAAAAAAACACGCAAAAATTTGTATCAAAATCGGTCCAGCGGCTGAGTGGAATAAAATTAACAACGGATCTTTATTTAATAATCCTCTTTATTTGTATAATTATAAATCTTGTATTCCGAATATATTATTCTGTACATTAATAGCTAATGTATAAATAAGAGGCTTTCCATTGTTGTCTGATGTTTCTGGGGTTTTCCGTTAATCTCATTAATACTTCAACTTACTTCCAACAGTTTATTACGTGAGATATAATATGTATTAACAATGTATTGTTACGTTATACATTTCAAATGTTTTCTTTGTTTGAATGTGTTTTTAGGGTTTCGTACCTATAGGGTAAAAACAAAACCTTATTACTAAAACTCCGTGTCTGTTTACCTGTCTGTTCATCTGTCACCAGACTTTATCTCGTGAAACGTGATAGCTGGAAAGAACAATTTTCACAAACATTTATTTCTGTTGCCGCTATAACAACTCAGTCTAAAAACAGAGTTCATATATTATAAATGGTTACGGTGGCGTTGTTGTACAACAAACGTCGTTTATTTGCTCCATATTAATAACGGCAATAGTTAGACGCTTGAAAGATTCACAGAATTTCTATCTACATATACAATACTCTTCCATTATTGATTGACAGACTGACAGACAATACACAGCCTAAACTACTGAACGCAAGAAGCTGAAGTATTTGTTGAAGGAGTTCAAGAGGATTAGGAGAGGAGTAGAAAGATGAGAAAAGGGGATTAACTAAAACTTTTTATTTCTTTAATGGATTCACGTGGCTCTTGTGAAGCAAGTGAGCACTAAGAAAGGATTTTTTGAAATTGACTGCCTTAAGAAGAGCATTCAGTAATTAATAGAAGTAAAGTAGAGGTAAAAAGGATTAGTTATGTTATACATACATGTTCTCTAAATATTCTTATTACTTTTTTTAGAGTTTAGGTAATTTTTGATTCCTGTTTCCTAACTAGTCCGATTAAGGTCATATCCACAATTTACTTACGTAATGTATTGTATTTGTCAGAGCTACGTTCAGTTTAAACTCGATATAATATTTATGTACTAAAAATAATCTTAATTTAAAAAAGAGTGAGATTTTTATGACTGCTCTTCCTCAGGAGAAACCGCATGTGACTACTAGTTACTTATTCGTATAAAATATAATTATGTTTGTAAATGATTCAAATTAAAAAAATATGTAGTTATAAGTTTGAGAATTAATTAAAAGCAACTGTGTTTTCAATTTTACTATTAATTAGTTTGTTCCGGAAACGTTTTGCATAAAATTTATTTTCATTTTTAAACTTATAATTTAATAGTTTTTAAAATAACTGTAAAAATCTTAATTGGTTATTTTAAATGGATAAACCTAATTAACATTTTGATATATTTTTTTCAACTTTTCCATCATGTCTTTTTTGGGCAAGGAGGCGACAGGACAGAGATGAAATAATCCGTAATTACAAGGCTTTTATAAAACAATATCTATCTTTATACAGTACATTTTGAATATTATGTAAAAAATCTTGGTCACGGGAAAGAGAAATATGGGAGTGTTTTGATTTAAATAATTAAAATAAGTTTTATTTAAATCATACATAGTCTGAAAATCACTAAATACTGTGCTATCCCGACCTCTCATTTTATATCTTTAGTCCTCGTGTATATCCCATCCGATGCTACGTCACCGCATAAAAGATCAAAGGACAAACAAACCAACACAATTACATTTATATTATTTGCTATTACATCATAATAAAATAAGCAAGTGGAGTAAAACGTTATGTACGTAACGGAAATTACACAAACAGATTCTTTAACTGCATTTTCTTTATAGGTGAAGTGGTTTAATTATATAAAGTTTTTATATCTTTTGTGTAAACTGGTGTGAGTACATGCAAGGTATTTTACTGACATCAAACACTCAGTTGTTAGGGAATGTCTGGTTAAAAGTTACAACAGCTAGCGTTGACTTAGACATTCCAGTGGCTTAAATGGATTACATTTATTTAAACTGTCCCAGAAATAGTAAGACTATTATTTACAGAGCACTTTGTATTATATTATCATTAAATTAGTTATAGATAAAAAATGTGAAGTTAAATTAATTAGGAAATAAAAAATAAAATATGGCTGTAATGCCACTTAACACAGTTATTTTTATGCTAAAATAAACTTTAAAGCAAAAGCCGTGAGTTTATATTCTGGTCTTGAAAATATAACTCTATATCCAAATTGATATTAAGCCAGCCGTAGCGAAGGGTTGGCACTAACTTTGAAAAATTATTTTGGTTTAGCCAATAAATATTTTCCCCTCTTTATGATTTAGTTTCAATATAATGATTCATTATTTTAAATTTGTTTACTTACGATGTCTTTTTATGATTTAGATGGTTTTTACAATTTTATATTATAAAATAAAACATTATCTTTCAGTGACACTATATTTATTATAATATTTTTGATCGATTGTAATCATCACCAGTTATTAATTAAATTGCAATATAGTTTTATCTTACACAACCCTATTTTCGTTCCCTCTGGCTGAGATTTCCTCGCTGCAAGCTTTTATGTTTAATCAAGTTCTGTTCAGGGACATGCATCGATTGCAATACAAAGGTTTCATAATGGATTTTTAAGTTATTTTTATATTCGTATACTTATAAAGTAATCTAATTACTTTAATTTTGTTTGGAACGTGATTCTATCACCACGCCTGTCCTTAACACATCTACATACCTAATATATTGACCGCTCTAACCAATTAAATACACGCCCGATGACTCACATCATTGAGGATAATATACATATTTTACGCATACTACATAAATATAAATAAATATATGATTTGTTTTACATAGTAAACAGCTGTAATATATTATATACCTACTTGAAATATTTTTATTAAATATCCATGAAAACGTAATTTACACCAATTTCAATATTGCTTTATTGCCACAAACATTAAAATAATAACAAAAGACGGGGTTGAAATAAAAGTGAGTTAAGAGAGAGATTAATTAAACATTATATACATGTTAGTATTATTTTCGTTCGATTCGCTTCGATTTAAGCTGCCACTGTCGCCTTACGAGTTTTCAGTTCGGTCTCCGACCGTAACATATACCTAATATGTGGTACGAAAGAGAAACAACCATAAGTCCTAACAAATCCTTAGAAAAACATATCACACCCTCACACCATTTATTGTTAAACTCCTTTTATTATAGCAATAATTTGACTCCTAACGTGAATAAAACACTACCTTATAGGTATAATAGCTACATTTCTGCGTACGTGAGCAATGTAGCAGACAGAAAGCATATTATTACATAGCATTATGTTGGCGGAGGGGAGGAAGGGGGGGGGGGATGGCGGGGCGGGTGGGAGCATTGGGGTGGCCGCCCGTGAATGTAAGTTTACATTCACACATTGAAAATTTTAAGCCTAAAAGAAAGATACATGCTCTTGTATAATTTTCATGTTGGCTTTCATCTTACACGTGTTTGTGAAAACAAAAGCATACCAGATTTCACAGACATTCATTTTAGTGTCTGTTTTAATAAGACTTAAATTAACTGTTTAATTCATTGTCACTCAAGAAATGGTTCATTATTTTAAAATATATAAATCATTTCATATGTAAAAATATATTTGTATTATATTTTAAAAACATATTGTATATAGTATAAGGCTTCTTATATGAAATCGCTTTCTCCCGAGGGCGAGTAAATAGTTCCTCCATAGACTAAATTCCGTAAATAAAATCTCTATAAGATGAACTCTGACCTTTGACTATCTGCCAATATTGGCAGAATAAATATATTTATTATAAATGACTAGTTTAGTTCCAATTTTGTACGATAAGGGAAATGCTTTACATTTTACTAAACTATAATACCTAAAACTAAATATAACATTACTAATGGCAGACATAGGTACATGAACACATTTTTGTATTAAAATAACATAAATGTTATAAATTTAAAACTTTAAACACTAGCATGCCTATATTTGAATATTCATATTTGTTACATTATTAATCTTGTCTCTCTTGTCGGGGCAATATTGGCGATTTTCACATTTTCAAATCACAAGATGCAGATGAAACCTTTGAAAAATAAAAGCCAATAAAGTTTCCATTTTCTTCATTACGAATAAAAAAGTTATTAAAACAGATTACGCAATAATAAATTTAAATGCTTAAGTCACTATTTCAGTGGGTGGTGTACCTACTCGTAAAATAACTTATACACTTCAATATATATGTGTCAGTGTACCTATCGAGATTGTAGGAAACTATCTGATTATTATGGTCAGTTTGTCGGAATATACTTACACTAATCATAATAATTAACTGACTAACAAAAATAAATTATTTAAAATATAATATATACAATAAGTTTCACTTTGATTTTTACGATCCAATACGGAACGGAAATTAAATATAATTTATCTATATTTTGTATATTCGCCAAATTCATAATATGTATTAGAGTTAGTTAATGTATTCTATTTTTCCATATCATATTACTAAATTACTAACATTATCCTGAGCATTATAAAATTTTAATATTCCTGTACAAAGAGTTGATTATTTAATATTAACAGTAAATTAGTTATTTTACAACTTTTATTAGTTGTTACTTAGTAGACTAGTTCTAGCTATCTAAAGGTATTGCAACATTTCCAGCAGTCTCTATTACAAGTTTAAATTGTGCTTCATATGTACTCTATGCATAATTTAAAAAATATATTCAAATATAAATTAAATGTCAGATCATAAAACATACCTCGCAATAAATGAAAGTTGAAATATGATAGACAGATAGACTAAATAAAATACCGGTTTAGCGTTTGCAAATGACTTAAAACATCGAATCAAAATAGACTTTATATCAGGGATGAGTCACGTGAATTCTTTAAAGGTTAACTAAAGTATTAAGATAACAATGATATTATTGGTTGAATTAAATTATGTAGCTAATATATATCAGTAACCCAGAATGGTGCAGTGACAGCATGCTGTATTCCCAGGGTTATATGTCCGATATTGGATTGATTAATACTTGTATACGTCTAATATTCATAGTGTTTGGATGTGATCAATAATATTGGTCGTGCCCTTAGGTACAATAGTAATATGATTTAACTTATGTTAAAATAAGTGTTTTAGTATCATTTATCTAGTCCGTTGTAATAGCACTTAAATTTGTTTTGTTATGAAGATGAAGTAACATTTGAGATTTTTCTCTGAATTTTACTTCTGTATATTAGAGGCTTTATACTGTATACACTATGTTTTTGAAATATAATATAAATATAATTAATATACATATAAAATAAAATTACAAATCTACATTATGAGAAATCCCAGTATTAGAAAAATTTAGCTGAGTAGGTGTTGCAGGTATCTTACACAAAAATATCTTAATTGTGATACATTATCTTCGTGGCGTTGTCATCCCTAACTCACCCCAAGTACCTACATGTTGCGTTAATTCGAATAATCCCATTATTAAGGGTCAAGTAGGTACTAATATAAAAAATATATGGAACCGGTTTGATAGTGCGCGGTGGATTTTCCAATGACAATTATAGTATTAACTAAATTATGGTCGGTTCTATCGTATAATAATATTGTAATAAATTAGTATATAATACTTGTAAATAAATTTAAAAGTATCATGGGAAACATTCATACAAAATATTAGAGTAACTTAGTAAATTAAGATTGTAATTTCTTTTCAACGTAAATTGCAGTTTTAATCGAAAAAAACCTATACGGTTGTTTTAAAGGTAGATATATATTTATCTTTGTCTGTCTCGTCTATTTTCCTGAAGGTGCATCGTATGTCTCCTTTTCAAATGAAACGATGTTTCATTCGTGATGAAAGGATATGAGCTTATCGCCCTGCAGTTGACAATTACTGTATTGGAAAACTCATTACCGATATCCGACATGATATATAAACGACTCAAAGATATTGAAGCTTACCACCATCTCTTAAAGTAATATTACAATAATCTTAATTATGATTCTCGTACCATGACACCCTAAAAGTAATATTACTTAAATAATGTTTTGATAGAAGTTTAAGAATAAAAAATAAAATTTAAAAAAATATATCACTGGTCTCTCATTCCCCCTATTTCAGGAATAGAAAAATATTCGTTGATTTACGTCACTAAGTAAGAATAAATACTATTATTTTATAAAAATCATGATACGAATTATAGTATGTAAGTAATACAAATTATTGTAGTATGCAACAAAACTTCTTAAAATTATGATAGATGTTAAGAGTTCATGTCAGGCCTGTTGGGCGAGTTCAGAGTTACAACTAGCACATTTTTTACACACTAGGTATTTAAATAGTAAATACTAACTACTTTAGTTTTTGTATTTATACTTTGGATGCAGGTAGTAAATGTATTTTTATTACATAGTAGCTCTGTCATTGACATAATCAAAACCGAATAAAATCGACAGAGCGTTTGAAAGACTTTCAAACTAAAGAATCTTTATGAAAGTTACGTGAAAATCCTTCCGGTACATTTCAATAAAAACTTGGATTTCTGCCAAACTATTACCGCTTTCCTATCGAATAAGATCTTTTTACTTTTGTGTGTTTTTGTTACTGAATTGCTTTATGAATAGGTTTTTTTTTTATATGCGGACGTGACGGTTTCCGGTCGCTGAAATGTTTTCAATTTTGAATTCATGATCGTAATATTTCTAATATTTTATTTGTGCTAAGACTAAACATTGAAATTTTTTGAAATTTTGAATAATAGGTACTCTTTTTGAAAGTGTAACAAAAATGTTTTGAATAAAAAAATATATTTTACTAGTTGTTACTGTATCTGTCTTCATATCCTAAAAGTAACCTATATATCCGAAAAACATGTCTGATATCTAACCTTACTGGACGTATGTAGTTGCTGTCAAAATAAACAAAGTAATTATAAACATTCATATTTGGAATGGTAAAACATATTTAAGGTTGGTTCAAATGAGATAACAAGGGCATGTAATCTCAATATAAACGTAATGTTTACAATCACATTTACGAAGCCCTGAAGCATCAACTCCTCAAGTAATAGAACAATTACCACCCATTTTCTATTATAGAAGACACATTGTACCTATAGTAGTATGTCAAGAGCATGTCATACTCGCAAGTATGTGTAGGCAAGCAAGCAATATTATCTAATATGAGATACCGAAAATAATATTTTTTTAAAAAACTTATTAAAAATAATTGTTTTTCATGTCTTAAAATAGAATGGTTCGAAACACAATACACTCTTAATGAGGCTAAATTGATATCAGATACGTTTGTTTTTAATTTACGTGTAAAGACAATTAGAATGTTTATTTAATTTTTTTTTTTCTGAATAGGTATCGTATTTGAGTGTTGCTATGCTAAATAATACATAATGTATGTCATAAAGTTATTGTTTTTTATATCTTCAAACCAACAGACTAAGAGTTATTTATATAATAAATACAAGAAGGATAATATTTGTAATGTATAATAGAAATATTAATTTCTAACAGCAATCGTATTCGTGTACTCGAGTCACGCGTTTCAACTTTAATATAACAGGAAACGATGTTTATATTGTGTATTATTTATAAAGGATGAATGTAAGGGGGAATAATTCCTTCTGCTTCCTGTCTAGAAAATATCTTATAAGTTTGAATACAATATTCGATATATACGGTTAGTGGCGCCATCAATGTCTCCTGCTGTAAAACTTGTACATTTGCAATACTTATGAATAAATGTTTTTACAGCGCTGTGGGAAGAGCAGGAGGCCCCGGAATACGACATCGACACAGAGGACGAGAGGTGGCTCAAACAGCAAAGGCACCCTGAGTTGACAGGTATACTAGGACTTGTATACATATACATATGTATATAACTATAATTATGATTAATTAATATAATAGTCCTGGTTCATATATGTATATACAGTGGACGCCGCTTATTGTGATCACGGTTAATGTTATCAGCCGTCTATTGTTATCGAAAATGGTCGGTAAAGCAATACATTTGAAAAAAGTCGCTTATTGTGATCATAAGTCGCTTATTGTTATCGATTTAGAAGACGATACGACGATTCGATACGACACCGAGCAACAAACTTCAAAAAATTATACTATTTTGAGAATTATATTCAAATGATTATGAATGAAAACAAGTGTCAAACAACAATATATCGATATTTCAAATGAATCTTATGTTAGAATATTTTTAATAGTGTAAATAAATAGAAAATTTGAGCAAACAACAGAATTTCTTATTATGAAACTTAATATGTACTTAAATCCCCCAACAAGCATGAAAAAGTACCATCCGCATAATGTTATCATTCGGTTATTGTTATCAAAACGGGCTGGGCTGAAAGTGATCACAATAAGCGGCGTCTACCTGTATTTAGTTTTCTTTTTTAATTATTTTTCTTTACTAACTTTACTTTGTTTAATGTTTAGTTTTATTTTTGATAAGGCTTTATTACACCATATATTAATTACTACACCAAGTATTAATTATTTTATAGTAGAGGCTAATTTAAATAACGTCCAAACACTTCCCTATAATATAAATAGTTAAGGAACACATGTCTCCAAATAATGTTAATCAATTTATATACAAACAGGAAAAGGCAATGTTTAATGAAAATATTGAATATTAAACCAATAACTAAAAACAGTTATCGAACCAAGAACCTTTAATAATCAAAGTCCGTCCCACAGAGTTGAAATTCGAGCAAATGATGGACAAGCTCGAGAAGAGTTCAGGGCAGACTGTCGTAACTCTGAACGAAGCTAAGCTCCTGCTAGAGAGGCAGGACGATCTCGTGATAGCTGTTTACGACTACTGGCTCAATAAGCGCCTCAGCACTGTGAGTCTTGTGTTTAGACTAGCTCGGAAATTGGTAATTTGTTTTATATAGCCCTGAATGTAATTTTGACATTATTATTATTTTTTGTAGCTCATAGTTCTGACCCGAATATCTTATGTATTGAATTCTGAAGCATATCTAAATCATAATTACAGCAACATCCGCTCGTGTTATCTGTGAAGACCGAAAACAGGCCCGGACAGTCCACCAACAACCCCTACCTCGCGTTCAGAAGACGCACTGAGAAAATGCAAACTAGAAAAAATAGGTTCGATTAAAGAGACATATTAATTATTGGTGTTATTATTAACTATTCACGATCATGTCTCAAACTCACAAATAAAAATGCGGAATTAAAACGGATAACAATCGGTGTAGATTCTACTCACTCAATCATAAGAGCAACGTAATCTTATGTCAAAATCATACATTTAAACCGCACTCATGAGACACGACTATCTCCAAGAAGAATATACAAAGCTATCGAACGACCCAGGATTCGATCCGGCATCTCTCGGCACCCGTTCGCTACGTCGGGGCGATGTTGCGACCGAACCGATATATAAAGATATAGATTTTAAGTGTAATTCCGTTCTTCACAGGAAAAACGACGAGAGCTCATACGAGAAGATGCTGAAGCTCCGTCGTGACTTGGCGAGGGCGCTGTCCTTGCTAGAGCTGGTGGCGCGACGCGAGCGAGCCAAGCGCGAGCTGCTGAGACTAACCGCGCTACTCGCCGACAGACGATACACCGCCGGGGACTACACGCACCCGCCGCCCGCAGACACTCCGCACAGGTACTACACACACGCACGCTTTGCACAAGTACTGGACACACACACGCACACCTCGCTCAGGTAATACACACGCACACATCGTTCAGGTAGTACACAAGCATACATCGCTCAGGTAGTACACACGTACACACTGCACAGGTATAACAGACACGCACTAACTGCACAGGCACAAAAGACACGCACACACTGCACAGGTACAACAGACACACACTCCGCAAAGTTACAACACACGCAGACCGCACAGGTGTATACAATACACGCACTCACCGATCAGGTACTACACATTCGTATACATCGCACACACCTTACAGATACAACAGATATGCACCATCACTCAGGAACTACACACTTACACATTCCTCAGGTACTACACACAAGCACACACCTCACAGATACAACTGACATGTACACACCGCACATATACAACACACGCACACACACCTCACAGCTACAAAAGACACGCACATGCCGCTCAGATATAAAACACAAGCATACACCGTACAGGTACACACACGCAGACATCTCTTATCACACCACTCGGAACACCGGACACCTCGACTCCGGTTTCTCTATAATGATTTGTTAATTTATCCATTATCGTTTTGTAAGTTAAGTAAATAATTTTCGAACGGTCGATGATACAACGAACTCATATATATATTATAATCTCATAGGATGTAATTCCTTAAAACAATTTGATTGTTGAGTTTGACATAGAATACAAATGGGTCCAAATATAGTGTGATCCTTAGAACACTGTCTGACGTCACCCTGTCCCCCAGGCCGCAGTACTCCGCCCCCATCACGGCGGCCAGCTTCAGACGAGAGTACACGGCGCCCTACCCGCCGCCCGCCCCGCTCGACACGGGACAGGTGAGACACACTACTGACACTACCGGGACGGACTTACACTCACTTCAACTAAATACCGACACCTCGGTATGGTTTGATGTACTATGATCGGTCTCTCGTCGTACGTTGTCATATTGTATTCGAATACGATATACATATATACAAATAAAAACAGATAACATTATCATATAGTACTTCAAAAGTAGTCTGTTATCGTGTATTATTTTCCAGCGAGAGAAGCGTCCGTACAAGAGACGGAAGCATCGCCACTACGTCCCCGCGGTCCCGCACAGAGGTCAGTATGTGTCATTACAGACCCTTGGAACCTTGGGACGGTTAGGGTTTGACGATACTTGGTGCGATACCTCTGCTGTTTGTATATAATATTAATACAGTATAAAAGTGTTTAGATTAGGTTAATCGGAAGGACAATAGGACTATATTTATTTCAAGTTACAACAGGAAAGTTTATGTTATATATATAAGATTATTTTATCTATTATATTATATTCATATCCAACGATACAAAACGGCCTCTAAAATTAAAAATAAATATATCTTAAACTAGAATAGAAAACGATGACTGAAATAAAAAACAAAATTTAATGTGTTTTCCAGATTCTGGCGTGTGCACGTCCTCCGAGGAGGAGACTACACCGCTGGACGACGGACCCTTCGCCTTTCGACGGAAGCCGGGTTGCTTCTACGAGATGGTAAACACACACACACACATCCAACCCCATCAACCACAGCAACACTCTCGCACTCACGCACACTCGCATATGCCACTCGTAATATCATAAACCACTCACAATATTATCCGCCACTCGAATGCCATTTTACATTTCTCGCTCACATACTTAAGAAAATTGCTCACTCTGCAAAAAGGAAAATGCTACCTAAAAGGTTCACACTCCTTTAATACTTATCTTTTACCCGCGACTAAAAAGAGGGGTTTTATAAGTTTGACCTGTCCATCTGTGTATCTATCTGTCTGTCCGTGACATTCAAACAAAAAACGCGTGGACGGATTTGATCGCGGTTTTTTTTAATCAAAAGCCTGGTTCGTCGAGTTAGTTCTTAAATATATTTGGTTGAGATAGAAACAGTCGTCTAGAAGATATTGAGGTTTTATTGGTGCGGGTGAAAGGTTTTATGGAATATTGATAGAAATACTTAAACAAGTGAAAATTCGTGTGTCTATAAATTCATTTATTACCATGAAGAAACCAGTAACATAACTTTAAAAGGCATAAAAACTATCTTGAAAAATTTAAAAACCCCCGAGACACAAAAAGTTCTAAAAAGTATATAAGATAATATTATTATGTACTTATTAAGACGTTGCGTCGGGGGCCATAAAGGAAAAAATAAAAATGCAAGCCAAAAAATGCCAATAAAAAAAATTACGATATCGAATCTTATAGTCTAAGTCCGCAATGATTAACTTATTATTTTTATTCTTTTTATAGGTCTTTTTGTATAGGAGGTTTTAAAATTTTCAATTTAATTTTTATTTATACACACTCATATGTATACCCACCTACAATTCTTTTTTTTTATGTGCTCACACTCATATGTGCTAACCACCTCCAATACTTATTTTTTATGTGCTCTCACTCAGTTGTCCTAAACACCTCTACTGCTTATTTTTTATGTGCTCTCACTCAGTTGTCCTAAACACCTCTACTGCTTATTTTTTATGTGCTAAGCACCTCTAACGCTTATTTTTTTATGTGCTCACACTCATATGTGCTAACCACCTCTAATACTTATTTTTTATGTGCTCTCACTCAGTTGTCCTAAGCACCTCTAATGCTTATTTTTATGTGCTAAGCACCTCTAATACTTATTTTTTATGTGCTCTCACTCAGTAGTCCTAAGCACCTCTAATGCTTATTTTTATGTGCACACACTCATATGTGCTACACACTTTAATCTTTGTATTCAAAGTTTGTAAACCAATTTTGAATAATTTAAAAATAAAAAAAAATAACGTTTTTGTTAAATTGATGTAAATATCAGAACATGTTTACTTCTAGCCAACGTCAACTCTTTACGGCGACCCGGTGGACCCCGAGAACCCTTCCAAGGACGGACTTTTTGAGCACGAACTGGACGAGAGGACCAGGTATTGCATTAGTTTAACCGCCCCGTTGGTCTATCGATTCGGCTCGGGTTCGATTCCCGGCAGTGACAGGCATTTATGTGATGAGTATAGATGTCTGTGTTTCTGGATTTGGTCGTTTATTTAATATATTCTCGGTATTTACATGAGTATTTCTATGTATTTGTATCGTTGTCTAACACCCTTAACACAAGCAAATAATTTGCTTACTTAGGGGTTAGATCAATGTGTGTAATTTGTCCTGATATTATTATTATCATTATGAATTAACCCGATCATCAAGTTAAGAAGGTATCCCAATCGACAGCTTTGGTCTACATCGCCCCGAATAGTCAATAATTATTTAGTTTTAATAACCAAGTGTGCATCACACTATAATCTCTATCACAACCGTATATTTCGATATAGTTTACCGATATTGGATATCGATCCAATGCAACTTCCATTACAAAAACAGTATAGTCATAAAATCACCAACACAATAGTTCACATAACAATGGCCAGTAATGATTCCCTCATACCGCAATCGTTATCTTTGGAGGTTCGGTTATGACGTATCGTATTTTATAAAAGCACAGTTGAATAGTAGTGTCCTCTCTCGTAGGTTCACGCTGACGTCACTCCGCCTGCCCTTCCCTCGCTGCGTGGGGTTCGCGCGGCGACGGCGCGGGCGCGGCGGCCGCGTGGCGCTGGACCGCACGCGCACCACGCTGGACGCGCTCTGGACCACGCTGCCCTTCAGCCACGGGGCGCACGAGCGAGCGCGCCGCGACGAGGAGGTACGTAACCGACACACTACTGTATTGAACCACGGCGCAGCGCACCACGCTGGACAGTGATGAAATCTCTTTTTATTCTTATTATTTCTGGTTTAAATCCTAAAGGTAATCAGCCAGATTTATTGATAGGTTGTTAATTTACAGGTTGAATTGGAGACTAAACCACATCGAAGTCCAAGAGAGATGACGAGAGATTACCATACGGGCGGGAAATATCCTTGGAGGCACGCGTTTAGGCGACATCTGGCCAAAAATTCCCACTTGTGGATTGATCCTGTCAAAAACGACGTTGATGACCTGAAATTAGACGTCGATATGAAAATTAACGTCGACGACGTTAAAATAAATGTCGACAAACTAGACGCCGGCGATGTCAAAATGGAACATATGGAAGTCGATAGTGAAAAAGTGTTACCCGACATTGAAATAAGTGATAGAGTTAAAAGTGTTAGTGAAAAGAGAACTATAGACAAAGTAGTTACGGAAAACCTAAAAAGGGTTATAAGAAAAAGATCGTGGAGCGGCTGTAGTGATAGCAGCTACGATTCTGATGAAAGTTTGCAGCCAGTAGAAAAGGAATTTGAAAAGTTTATCAATAAAGTTAATAAGAAATGGTAAGTTTTTCCTTTTAATTACTTTTAAAGTTAAGTTAAAAATGATGCTATTTTTTATCATCACAATATTTAAAACATTTTTTTTATTACCAGGTTACATTTCCGACCGAAAACACCACCGCCCTCGCCACCTTACATCGAAAAACCAGCAGACGATCAGTTTCCGATCACAACGGACACTCCCATATCCGTCGAACTTACCCTCAACCCCCCGACCGGCGACTTCGACACCTTCACCACGTCGGAGTTCACTCTCGGTGACCTCTACGACATCAACCCCATAGAAAACGGCTCATCGGACGCCGGCGAGGATCTATCGACGGAAAACTTCACCGGCCTCACGGAAGCCCAGGTCGAGAGCATCCTTTCGGACACGGATCTCAAGTCCCTAGAGGGCGACAGGAAGGCGACCGACGATCTATTGGAGGAGCTAGTGAAGGACGTGGAAAAGGATTCTTTTTTATATCGAGGCCAGAGCTCGGAGACGCGGGCCGGCTCTGGCCGCAAGCGATGGAGGGACGCGTTCGGGTCCAGCACGGTGGCCGTGTCCGCGGGGCCGGAGCCGCTGTACGGGGAGGCGCCGCCACAGCCAGCGCCGCCAGCCCCGCCGCCGCCACCGCAGCCCGCCCCCGGCCCCGCCCCAGCCCTGGCCGCGCCTGCCCCGCCCGCCACCGCGTCGCCCGCGCCGGGTAGGCCGGAGCGCCGCAGGGAAGAGCACGCGCCGCCGCTCAAAGTGCAGACGAAGCCGTCGCCCCTCAAGAAGCACATCATAGCGTCGGCTCATCGCAGGACCAGCGACGTCACCGTCGTGACGTCGGAGTCGCAGCCGCAGATCGTGACCGTCGCCGTATCCGACAGTTTAAAAGTGAGATATTTTATACATTGCTATTGGAAGTTACAACACTCAGATTGACTTAGTCTCTAAATATATAAAAATCATTCAAGATTTTCTTTTTAATACGTTGTAGTTCTTTTTATTTTAAACGTAACCTAATTGTCTATATAGGTGCGACTCGCGAACCAAGGAGCGGTAACGGGAGCGGGGACGGGTACGGGAGCCGTAGTAGGACTACTGCAGAATGGTCCGTTCACCGCGATGCTACCTGTCGGTGGGTACACATCATCAAAATATCTTTCACTGACCCATCACTTTGGATTAAAACTTTTATCACAGGAATTGTATAAAACACTTACATTAAAATTAATATTATTTTCAGCAAGCGTTGCAAATGTCGCAAGCGTCGCAAATGTCACCGCCGGAAGCGGGAAAATGACAAATGTGGCCAACGTAAACGTATCAGTTGCCAACGCCAACCGCCGCGTCACTCCGTTTGTCCAACTAGCGCCAGCCGCGTTGGGTCACAAACCGATCCAACTACACCACCACCCTTCTGTCGTCGTTGGTCCACAGGTTCAACACGTGACTCCCAGCAAATTAAAAGTTCTACACGCTCATTCGCTCACACATTCACAACGAGCCCAGCTGTTCGGCCAAAATCGCTCGTTGGCCCAACTACCCGCAATGGTGTCACTCGCAGCATTAGGTGACGCCAAAATAAAGACTCCGCACGGGTCTGTAGCGCAATATTATGAAATAAAAGGCGGGCAACTAGGAAAACCACACTTGGTAAACGTTCTACGACAACCCCCACCCGTCAAGGCTCAAGGGGCGAGAATAGATTTCAACGACGCTAAAAAACGTCAAGTCGTCTTTGACGGGACGTTAAAAGGCAATATGGCGACCGCCACGCGGCCGCACAGAGTCAGCGTGAGCTTGGATGGACGCCAGCTGGTGCGGGCGTCACTACCAGCAGTGCGCGCACCGCACGTACGACATCAGATACAACTCAAGAACCGGACCTTACAAGTGGCTACACCAATCGCTAGGACCTCCTCCGAACCGTCGACGAGTATTACGATAGCTCCCACGAAGACGGCTTCCATCGCCAGCTCGGTGGTTGCCAACTTGTTACAGAAGAACGTTCAATTACCCAAGGGTCAGAAGATAGCGATATCGGGACCGGGCGGTCAAGCGCTGGCGGCTAACGTTCAGGCCATCGCATTCACCACCGCGCAGCTCAAGGCACGCCAGAGTCGCCTGGTAGCGCAACCGCGGCCGACGCCTGTTGCGTGAGTACTCGTAACTTTTTAAATTATAACATGAACAAAACAAAAATGATGTTTATGTGAAATTGATTGATTTCGTTTCGTAATTAAGGTTCTGTTGTTCCAGCGAGATAGTGGAGTCGTCGAGCGCGACGGCGCCGGCGGCCGACGACGAGGACGCGGTGCGGCGCGCGGACACGCTGCCCATGGAGGTCACGTGACAACCGCCAAGTAATAGCGGTAGTGATAGTGATAGTGATGAGGACCGCAGTGATGTGATAGTGAACGATGGGCCTCCCGCCGACACGGTGTTAGTGGGATGCGTGCCTGCTGTGGTATTTTAGTGATGTTATCCCTCAATCTGGTATGTTATTGGTATTTCGATGTTCATTTATATTATTTTAGTTGTTGAAACATTTAATTGATTGATTACAAGTGATTATAAAAGCTACAATATTGCTTACTCTAAAATTGTATACAAATATACATAATATGAATTTTAACAATCTCATTAACTTAATAGCATACCATGTAAGATATTGACAAGAAAATATTTTTATTTATTGAGGTCTTCATTCAGAGATTTAAGTAGTGGCCTTATTTGTTTTGAGTAACGGTAATATTAAATCTCAAATAAAAGTAATTACAACAAAAATTTTATCACTATATGAACTCCTCTATGTAGAGTTAACACAAGTTATCTTAAAGTAAAAGCAAATTATGTCTTGTCACTCTTGTACTACATTATTTGAAAGAATGGAATGGTCTAATAATTAATGTTTATTAAACAAATATGTATGTTAAAATTCTATAAACAATAGCTGCTCATATATTTAGCATTGCATTATGCATAAACTGTTTCTACTTTAAGTATACAATGATTGACCTTGACAGTGACTGTAACAGTACTGTAAACTATAGCCCAATATGGTCCATTTTAGTATAAAGCAAGCTTCATTAAAAATAATTTAAGTGGCTGTGACATAGTTAATACATGTAACTTTTACATAGCAATTGCCAGCCATCACATATGACAATGTTTAGAGATTTGTAAACTGTAAATGTTTATTATTTGAAACAATGTGTGTTTATTAAAAGTATATCACATTTTTAATATTTTTTATCAGTCATTAGATAAATAGACACTTCCGTGGCTGGCAACGCGCTTAGGTTTTGTTTAGCGA
The DNA here is from genome assembly GCA_959347355.1 of Napeogenes inachia. Lineage (NCBI taxonomy): Eukaryota > Metazoa > Arthropoda > Insecta > Lepidoptera > Nymphalidae > Napeogenes > Napeogenes inachia. The sequence continues at coordinate 2,284,619 of OY365794.1, forward strand.
ACATTCAGTAGGAATTTTCATGCTAATAAAAAAAAATGCGATAAATCTTCGTTCAGTGTATATTTAATGTATCATTGTAATATAACTGCATTATTGTATAGTTTGTGTATATTTACTTAATTAGACAGCTGGCCGGACCAGTATGAATTTAATGGAGAAACATAAAAACTGCAAACACTTAGGATATAATTACACTTTGTATTGTGGATGCTGTATTGTAGTATAACAACAACTGTCAAAATATTAATGTAATTGCGTTGAAGGAACTGTAAAAATAAGCTTTGTATATATTATTGTTGATTTAGCAATTCTTGTGTGGACTGAAATTAAATGATTCTTTTTTTGTTTTAAAGAAAAGATTACATGCAGCCACATAAATATTTTTTTAATTTAATTAATATCCTATAATACAGCACGCTACACTTTCAATATTGTTTACACTAAAATAGTCTTAATGTATTCCCATAGATGTCAAATATGATTAAAAGATTTGACATTTTAAAATGTGACCATAATCATAATAAGCCCTAGAAAACTGTGTAAAACATTTCCATAGTGTAGTTATTTATTAGTTAAATAAAAAAAACAAGCCACATTTTACGACCCATGGTAATATTTCAATAACCAACTATCTTATAGATTGTGTCAGTAAAAAAACAATAATAAATATATAAAATGTGTTGTACTCGTGCTTTTTAGTTTATGCAATAATTTTTTAATTATGTATTTATAATTCAGACACTTTAGTTTATACTAAACCTAACAATGACTTAGAAAGCGTTCCATTCAAATGTTGTAATTTAAAGTACTGTATATCCTTACTCCTCGTTAACAGATCAAACTGTAAAAGAAACTACAATTACCATTTTATGTAAACTATCGTTGACTATGACACCAAGTGAGAAAACAGATAAAAATAAGTATTTTTGGAAATTTTTTGTATGAATCCATAATTCTTCTATTATTTTGGCTTCAGTTTGATTATTAAAAAATTTATTGATATGATGTTTCCAATATCGATGTGTAAATGTAGACAATGTAGAAATTGTGTCTGTTTTAGAATTCACATAAACACATGTAGAGGGATATTACAAGTTATATAAACCTGAACAAAATGCACTATCGTTAAAGTGTAGTTTCTTTTTCGGAAATTTTAATCCATTTCATAACTTCTCGTTAATAATGTGAAAAATTCGAAAAAAAAATATTATGAAATATATCTTAATATTGTGGTTATGTATCTTAAATGTAACATTGGGGTTTTAATATAGCTGCGAAACTTATATCAGTCGTTTACGCATGTCCTGTTGTTTCATTAAAAAAAACGTGAGATTTTTTCATAACAGCTCTGGGATGATCTGTTAGGAAAAAATATCACGACCAAAAAAATAATGGTTTTAACTATGTCTATACATGTATAATTAGTAAGTATCATATACTGTACAAAAGGCTGCAAATTTGGGAAGAAAATGTAAAAAAAATTGGCCTCATTTTTGGGGCTGTTAACATACGCTTAGTAAAGTGGATAGGAAAATGTGTACCTCATAAGTTTCTGATTTCTAGAATAGGCTCTCGCGGGCATTTTGAATGCTTCCCGACAGAGGGCGCTGTATTTTTTCTTAGCTTTCTCTTTGGGCTGCCACGCAAGCGCGTTCGTGCGTGCTGCTTAATTTTCTTGTAAATATTACTTTATTCATGTTTAGTTACTTCGAAGTCGGTCCCCGAGCCGCGAGTTCGCACGGGTTCAAGCCAAGGGAGGCATTCAAAGAATCCGTATTTACTAATAAAAATCGCTGTAAATTGTTTGTAAAAATAGTCATGTTCAGAATTTCAGTGTAGTTTTGTTGATTATTTTTTTCAACCGGAAATTGCTGAATAAAGCGACGATTCTGTTTCAAACTATGTTTTATTTACTACCCCTCACGACATGAAGAAAACATAAAAATTATGCATTCGCACCTGTTAACGTTTTTTTATTCATTTTAGAAAAAAAATACTTTAATTTTCATATTTTGTTGAAAACTCAAAAAAAAATTGTTTGGATTATAATAACAATAAACAAAGAACATGTTTTCTATAAATCTTCTCTTATTTAAATATATTGTAATCTTTAGACAAACAATTTTTGACGTGACAACGTCTTAAATTAGGTTAAGCTGGGAGTCACTTATGAAAAAGTGTAACGCCCGGTAACGTTACGATGAGTCACCGAACGAGAGAGAGGCTCGCCGAATGCCTTGCGTCTCTCTCGAACTCAAACATGATCGGTCCGCCCAGCAATGTTTTGATTTTCAAATTGATTTTTTAAAATTACAAATATTAAGAAAAAGTGGCAGATATAAGAAAACTTGATTTAAAATGTGTTGAGCAAGAATTTTAACATCTAATTTAAGTAAATGTTTTAATTTTCAACTTCATTATTTACAATTACAAATTTTAATTAATTTCAAATTTATTTAGCAAAAATTTGAACCTTCGATCTGAATAAGTGTTTTGATTTTCAAATGAATTCTTTAAAATTAAAAATATTAAAATATATAAAATCAGAAGTGACGTCACATAACATTATCTGTACTTATTAAAGTGAAACTTTTATTATATCGTCTCAAACTTTTTCGTCTGTGTGTTGCATGTCGCGTGACGGTCGGCCGCGGAGTAGGGATAAAGTGAAAGACATTGAAAAAATCGAATGTAAGTCACTGTTCACGTATTTTAGTTACCATAAAATATTGGTTACATTTATAAACTGTGAAATTCATGATGAAGATGGAATTGATAATAGAATGATTGAAAATAATTGAAAAACGGATCAAAATGACTCAACGATTATAAAATATTGTTTTCAGTGTTTTAATATGTGTATATCATCTAAATAATTGTTAAGTATTATGTATGTCGTACTCTAAGACACAGAGTTCAATAAAAATATTAGTTGGAGACCTAGTCTACTTTTTCATTTCCCATTATCATTCCCATTTTCTAAGTATAAAATTAAGATTGATGAAGCAATTTTTATACCCTTAATGGAATATTATTCCGAAAATTTTTAGTTAAATGTCTATAATGTGAAAAAAAAGTTTTACTTTTACGGTGGTTTCATAAAACCACACAAATTTTTATTATTTAATATGTAGGCCAGTACATGTGACCATACTTGGTAGACACAATTGGAAATAGTATTTTTTTATAACTGAAAAAAATAAATATATAAAATACTGGTAGCAAACAATAACTTCAATGATCGATATTTCCGCAACTAATTGATGTATCGAAAAAGTCTGTAAATAAATTTTGTAAAAAATAATAACATCAATAATATAATATAAAATAAATAATATATAAAATGATTTTACGTGACAACGTCTTCATCGTCCTATCCTCAACAAAATCACTCAAATTATTATTGTGCAATTTAATAATATTCATATCAATAAATATTCTACCGAGAAAAAGACGTGGTCACGTAAATCTTCGCCCGTAAAACCGACTTTACAGGCAACCATATTTTTGAAGTGAAACTTCTTTAGAATCGTTGTGATTTCAAACCTGATGCAACGGAAAAAACGACAGGTAAGAGACACAAATACAAAAATGTGTAGAATGAAGCCGGTAAAGAATGAGACAGAAATATACACACTATTTTACACTGTATGCGGCTGCGTATTACAGCTTTTTAGTAAGATGTCAGCGTGGTTTGTTATTCTTTAACAGTGTGCTTGTTTTCGTATAGCTTCATCTCTTTTACACCATGTTGCTATGGAAATACTAAATAATCAAAATGACAAGTATGTGGATTATAAAACACAATTTACATTAACCAAAAATAAAATTATCGGATTAGAGTTTTATAATTAAATAATGAATTGTAATTACATACTGGACAATACGGTTTTATGGACTTGGTATTGAAACTAACAAATAAATTAAGATTATAACATGAAGAAGAAATTATGAAATATAATTTATAATATTTTTAAAATACATTGATTGTCTGAAATAGAAGAAGTAAAAATGAAAAGAAATAAGAGTTTTGGCTGAGAAATGGAGCATTGGGGTCCTGATCTTTACAAGGTCTGTTTTGCTAAACCTAGGACAAACAAAACCTCGAAACAACAGAAACAATTAAGAAGAATAATTTTATTTGTGATATAGTGACGATCCAACATGTTAAGAAGTCTAAAGTTATTATTTTTAAAGTGAATTGTGTACATTTGTCTGTTTTTTATGGTACTTATGTGTTTCTTTTATGAGAATATTATACGTCAGAAACAGTCAATTTACTTCTTACGTTTTAACTAATTAATATTAATGAAAATTATGACATTTTTCTGTTACGCGCCATATTTGAAGTGAAACTTTTTTATCGACGGATGGAAGAAATTTTATAGCAATATCAAAAAATTGTAACGTTTTTCTGTTACGCGCCATCTTTATTTTTGCTTAAACTTTATCTAATTTAACTAAATTAGCCATTCCTGTAAAGTTGTAATTAGTGAATTATTTTTCAAAAAATTATGTCATAAAGAAGTTTCACTTCTTACATGTGTACACTAATACACATGTATTATTTTTTTTTGCTACATTTAGTCTTTATAACCAAAACCCACCCACCCCTCTATATCACGTGTATTTTTTCGTACCTGCAAAGAAAATTTTTTTTATTTATAAAAAATCTGGTATAAGTATCATCTAATTTTATAATATAGAAAATTAAAGACTACTATAATAACGTTCAGAGGTAGACAGAAAGGTTGCATTTTGTTTTTGACTGACAGAAAAATAATGAAATGCGAAAAAGATTTTTGTTCTAGTACATGAACATAATTTAATGTACAATATTTTCGGACCACGGATTAGCAAGACTTTCTACAACACCAATAACTGAATAAGCATCTTGCAAGTCAGTTGTTGTCACAGTGCTTTGTTGAAGATCAACATCGGTTTCATCAAGCCACTCGGAGTCATCATTTTTGCGCACTACGCAGAGAATCTCTCTCGATCTACCGTTCGATCGTCGCGTGAGGATGCGGGAAGGACGAACACTGTGCATCTCTGGACAGGATATTGCTTGTGACAGAAATTCACATGTTCCTTAGCTTTTTTTTAGGGTTCCGTACCCAAAGGGTAAAAGGGAACCCTATCACTAAGACTCCGCTGTCTGTCTGTCTCCAGGCTGTATCTCATAAATCGTGACCGCTGGAAAGCTGAAATTTTCAAAAATGATGTATTTCCCTTGCCGCTATAACAACAAATACTAAAAATTAAAAAATATATATATATTAAGGTGGGTCCCCATACAATAAACGTGTTTTTTGCTCAATATTAGAAACGGTAACAGGTAGACGCTTCAAATTTTTACAGAATATTTACTTGTATATTACCTTTTAAAATAAATAACTAAATAACAATAAAGTAAATGTTACAGGGGGGCTCCCGTACAACAAAGGTAATTTTTAAGCTTGTATAGCAATATTGACTTAAATGCTGGCACGTATGGTGCACTCTTTAGTAACCATAGCCCTTTATGGATACAATTTCGAATTGAGCAATAGATTTTACCAAACAACAACAAACGTGATTTTCTATTACGGATGATATTTACCGTAATAGAAAATCCGGTACGGAACACTTCGTGCGCGAGTCCGAGTCTCACTTGTTCTTAGTACAGAAGTACAATGCACACCGCTGGCATGTCCTTCTGAAAGTATCTGCCGATCCTTCTGTAGGCTAGGACAATACAATACAGGTCATAAATAAATTTTCCGAAGCCTTCATACGTTGGAGTAATTTCAAGAGACCGACGCAGAAGTAATGGAGCAAACGTCATGCCATCATGCTCTTGAGGCTTTGGAATATATAGGCCACTGAATGACTGCAAAATCGGTTAAGGAGGTATAAGGAAGCGTTCTGACAGAATGGATCGTATATACTCGTATATCGTTTGTCTAAAAATAAATACATGTAACGCCGCTTTTCGGTTGAGTATCGCGTGCTTGCCGAAATATGTATGAATGTAACGGAATCTTCGAGCTTAATTTTCACCAGGTTCCAGCGATCCGATTAAATTGAAACTTTGCACACGTATGAAGGACCGATGACAATGCAATAATTTGATAAAAGTTTCCCAAAAAAAAAATATAAAAAAAAATAAAAAAAATAAAAAATAAACAATAGTTTAAAAAACTAAAAAAACACGCTTTTATTGCTAACCGAACTAAAAACTAGAAAATAATTTTTAATGACAAAGAGTATAAAATTACAGTAGTAGAAGATCGAACCATTAATCATAGTGAATCGCCTTAATATAAAATTATAATAAAATTTAAGTTATTAACAGAATAATTCAATTCTGACTAAAAATCGTGGGGTGCATTTTACTGTGATTCATAACTATCCTCTCATAGATAGTTGCCAATAGAATGATTGTAATACCTTAAATATCGAGCACCCCACGCTTTTCACTCAGAATTAATCGGATCGGATCAATTTAATCGGATCGCTGGAACCTGGTGAAAATTAAGCTCGAAGATTCCGTTACATTCATACATACAACCCAAGCTAATAAAAGCGTATTAATAAGTACTCGTGATATATTACTTACCAACCTTTGTGATATTTCGTTATTATTTATGGACCCCTTCCCCCCCCCCCCTCCCTTTCGAGCCTCACATGCTTAATGGACAGCCCCAATGTAAAAAAATGATTACTTTACAGCAGTAAACTCTTTAAACATAAAATATAAACCCCGAACCCACTGGTGGCTGACGCCGCAGAGTATAGACCACGTGTGACTACTTTAGTCAGAAAAAGAAGACCCAAGTCGGTACTCGTTGACCCCGACGACGCGTTCACAGTAGGTAATAACGTGTACGCGTAGGCATAATTGACACCACACAACATACAGACACACACCGTCTATACCGGTATAGACGAGGTCCCAACTGAGTAAGTGCTCCGTTGCTCCGGCGTTCTGCCGTCGGAGGACGCTAGTGTCCAAGTTTCCTTAGCTTCCCTCCTGACTAACGACGCCCCGAGTCGAGGTCCGTGTCTCAATCTGAGACGCCCTCGGGCCGTCGTTCCCCATGGGGGCCCATCTGGCCCCCCCTTGTTAAGGGTGTTTTACTCTATTAGGTACTTCTTTTAGATTCGTAACTTAATTTGTAAATGGTGAGGTATAATCACTTAATAAGCTTTATATTTCAAGGAAATTAAGAAATAAATTATGTGCATTTATGTAATGTTTATTAACTAGGATATTGGTTTCTTATAATTAAACAATAAAACTATAATTACACATGTGAAGAAGTTTTATATTATTCATCTATACATAAATATAAGATGCTTGCTTAATTTTGTACATATACAGTTACTTGAATTCTGAAACACACAAATATTAAAAAAAAATATATATAAACAAACTTTAACTTCAAAATAACTATCATTTCAATTTTGGAACCCCTATGTACATGCAATTCCTTACAGCAATTATTTAAAAATATAAGCCTATGTTAAATTGCAATAAACTTTAAAGATCGTTTTCTAATCTGTTTTAAAATAAATATGAAACAAAATAACACAATCTTACATTTGTTTTATCAATTTCTATTCAATATTTATAACACTAGTAGCAGCTAAAAGCTAAACTCGACTTCACACGAATATCTTTGGTCACTACACTATTACATACACTTTACACGAATTATGTTTCAAAACATCACTTCACTTATCACATAAGTTATAGTTCAGTTTTTAAATTTATAACAATATTCCTAAAACTTAGATAACTTTTAACTCATTTATTAAGTTCACTAATATTTAACCATTTCTAAATCGACAGGCTTAGCACTAACTGTTCTTGTATTTAATATCTTATACCTACAATACAATAAAGTATATATGTATGCAGTGCTTAAATAATTTGTTTCTATAATACTTATTGATTCAAACAGTGGTTAAGGTAAACTTTTAGAAAGATGATTTTTTAGACAAATACCTAAAAACAAAAAAAATTACAATTAATTACGGAATCATTACAGAAACTTGACAGTTACAAATTAAATAAAGCCGGCTACATTTTAATCACACGAGATCACTGTTTACATTTCATAGATAGTGAACTAGTCCCAGAAGTCGTATCCCATACGACTGAATATCAACTGTCAGTCATACTGCAGTGTGTCAGGTATATCCTCAGTTACCTCCCTCTTCTCCGGTGAGGTCACTTCATTTGGAGACAGATCGGAGGTCATGGACTCAGAATCGGAGTCTGAATCTTGTTTCTGTAAGAATAGACAGAAGTTTAATTATAAATTGAAAACTTGAGCATCATTGAGTAGAATGAACACTGTCAATATATGAGAATAGGAATAAATAATCAAGTTATGAATACTATTTTTTGATGATGGAGAAAGATTTTTTTTTACACTTAGTAAACTTATCATGTAGATACGTAGATACAGATATAATAAAGCCGTGCAAGTTACCGTGTAATCGCACTCCCCTCTAGAAAAGATATTCGTATTCCAAATAGTCTCCATTTGTCGCGGCCCGCATGTCTCTAACATCCAGTAAGCAATGTGTGGTAGAGATAGATAAATATACACTAAACTCCATATAGTGTATCCTTATCTATGAGTATTAATTCATTTATAAGTAGTGTACGTACGTGTGGAGCGTAGCAGGCGTGTGCGGGCGCATCGGTGTGGTAGCGGCAGGCGCGCGGCAGCGGCGAGCGCGCGGCCGGCTCCCGGCACGGAACTGACCCACGGGTGTCGCCGCACGCCACGAACAACACCTACGACGGAGGAAAATTATTAATCATTATTATACTTAAAAATATATAACCGCCCCGTTGGTCGACTGGTTAGCGCAGACGCCTAACGTGTCACGGCGCAATGGGGCTCGGGTTCGATTCCCGGCGGAGACAGGCATTTATGTGATGAGCATAGATGTCTGTGTTTCTGGGTTTGGTCGTTTATTAAATATATTCTCAGTATTTATATGTTTATTTCTATGTATTTCTATCGTTGTCTAACACCCTTAACACAAGCAAATAATTTGCTTACTTAGAGGTTAGATCAATGTGTGTAATCTGTCCTGATATTATTATGTTATTACATATATTTATTTACATTACATTATCTGTAGTTTGACGCGCGATAGGTGCCCACGGGGCGTTTGATATATATATATATATATATATATATATATATATATATGTGTGTGTATGACCTGCAGTGTGTCGTGCAGTATGTGCGTGCGGCAGTGTTTGGCGGCAGGCAGCGCGTGTCGTTCGCAGCGCACTCCTCCCTCCGTGAACACGCAGCGTCCCTGCACCCGCGCGCCGGGCGGGTCCTTCAGCTGGAAAAAATGTTTACTTTTTTACTAAATACTTTTATACCGCGACTCTGTCCGTATGGATAAGATTTATATGCTCTGTGAACTTAGTAATACTTAAATTATACATATTGTAGTGATTAATGAAATAAATATTAACGTTTTTTACGTTGTTGTTTAGACCATTTCTCTTATTTTATATTACGTCAAACGTGAGGAAACCGTGTAATCACCATGGCTCTCTTGTGGTGTAGTTTCCTGGCGAGCACGGCGTCGACCCCGTGTCGTCGATGGTAGCCCGCGTACGCCTTCAGTTTACGTAGCTGTCGCCGCTCCAGGACCGACAGCGGACCGGACCGGGACTGGGAGTTTATACTGCCTGGGAATTTACAAGATATATAGAGAAATGCATTTCGAGTATTACGTGAATTTTAGAAATTCTTTTTATATTTTAATCCATTACATTTTAACTTTATATTTAATCAAAAAGCGAAGTATTAAATGGATCTACGAATTCAGTGTATGCACAGAATTTATAGAAAGATTGAACTGTCCGTCCGCAGTGAATATTAAAACGGTATATCTCCTAAACTCACAGTAGTGTTCCTTCTCGGCCCTCAAGGCTCTAAGATACCGCAGCCGGGAGGTCTGCAGCTGACACCGCAGTCGGCTCATCTGCTTCACATACAGAGACTGGAGAGACCGAAGCACGTTCTTTGCTTCACTGACTGCTTCCTCTGCTGTGTATACACCTGCTTTCCTACAATAATATATTTATTACAACAATATTATTCTGATTCTATATCACCTTCTTCTTATGATTATTTAATCGAATACTACGAGTTTTTTCAAGGTACAAAATATATATGCAGCAGGATATGGAACCTTGAAGGCGCTTTTACTAATGAAAGGTGTGTATTTAGTATGGAAATCAAATATTTATAATACATGCACACATACATAACAATATCATAACGGCGTATCCGGTACACCCCGTTCAATGCAACAGTAGCCATTATTAGAGTAGTAGCTCTTGGTACCACTGGCAGTACTGCAGCCTACATAGAGAGCTATACTGGTGAACTCACCACAGCGGCGCGTCCTCGCAGGGCGCGTCCTCAGTGTCAGACCGCTCGCAGGCCGGTGTTATCACGACGCTATCGCAGTCGCTGTCGCTGGCGCTGACGCACTCCATCAGAGCGCCCGACACCGACGCGTTCACAGCTACCGCATCCATTTCCTCTGATATCAAATAATTAAAGTGTTATTATATGATATTCAAAACGTGAAAATAAAATAAAGTATATTTCATAATCTGCAGAGAAATTAATGAATACTTACTGAACGGGTCCACGGCATGAGGAGTGATATCTTGGTCGGCGGGATCGCTCACCACCGACACCGATGATGCGCACGACGTAGTGCGAGTGCGTTCAGGTCTACAATGAGAGAACACATCGTCCAAAATGATGTCACAGGATAAATTACATTGAAATAAAACTATTTTTATGGAAAAACTCGTGTATGAATAATTAAATTTTAAATTCAACCCAACATATGCTTTGCAGCAATCGTGTTCACGGTAAGACGAGATGGAGGTGTCATTAGTCATCTACCTCCAACGGTTTCTAAGCTTCCGGGCGTACAGTTCAGGATTCACACAAAACGCACTAACAGTATTTTGAAATCTTAGAGTGTGCACAGACATGGGATTTTATATTTTTCAAGAGTGGGTCCGCGGTGTTAGATAGTCCCCAACCATCTTCTCTATTAAAATTAGAATGTTTTTTTTTTAGATTTCTTTAGAGAAGATCTGACTTACTGACATACAATTCCATCTTACTGTGAATACGATAACTACAAAGCATTCGAAACGTCGGGTTAAATTGAAAATGTAAATTATCAATTATAAGAGAGTTAAATCCGTAAAAAATAATTTTATTTCAATGTGTAATACTCGTGAAAGTCTTAAAAAATACTATAAATTACAAGTAGCCGCTGCAGGTGGTGCAGCACTACGTGTTAATAAATGTAAGGTAACAAGCGGAGTGCGACGCGGACCTCACGTAGTGCTGCAGGTGGTGCAGCAGTGTCTCTGCGGACTGCACGGGCGCGGGCGGCGCGGCGGCGCGGGTGCGCGCGCGCAGGGACCAGCGAGCGTGCTCGAAACACACCCTGGAACATACTCACTATATATATATATATACATGGCGCGGTATAGGGAACTGTCTTGTAGCAAAGAATTGCGTTACTTTATTTATTAAATTGTTTTCTAAACTATATATATTATTAGAAATTCTAAAAATATTAGAAGAAGCTTATGAACATATGATTAAAGGAGATTGGAAAAAAGTGAATAGAATGATAGATGATAGCAGTGACGACGGATCTGATTAAATATGCCTTTGAATATATTAAGTAAACATTTTGTTTTATTTAATAAATTTTTTAATCAGGTGACCTTTTCAATGGGCTCGTTAGTCAAAAATAAATAGATAAATAAAAGTAAACATTTTTAATCTAGTACTACTTGTAACAAAACTTATAGATTTGGGTTTGTTTTTCGAGAACAAATAGACATTTTACATCACTATTGTAATATGTCAAAACGACCTTCGTAGCGTGCCGCTTGTATAGTTAAGAAATGACTACACTCCGCGAGTGCTGTTTTTACACTGATTTATTAAATAAGACTTGTACGAATTAATACACTGTACGTACTGCCCACTCTAAAAGAAGAAAAGATCCAGATTAATATTAAATTATAAGTTTCCAGTCCGACTCGGTTTCATGACACTATACACATTTTCGCTTCATTCACTATCACTCACGTTCGGAATTTCGAGCCTCACCGATGGCGCAGTAGCCGTCGCCGATGTTACGGTTCCTTTGTCGACACTTAATTTTGAGGCACGTATCTCACGTGAAGCTTCCGGCAGATAGTGCGGGGCGCCAGCGGAGCACCACCGGAGCGACGCACGAGGCAGTAGCGAGCCAAGAGACCTAGTATCGCTACTATATCGTACGATACCGACTATTGCTGTATGTCATGCACGCTTAATTGACTGTCAGTCTGCGACTTTATATTCTTGATCCGTGTATGTAGATCTCTCCAGGTAGCGTCGCGGTTCTCCGAGTTGAAAGCCATGTGCTCGGCTTTTCTGGTGAAAGAAGTTCTGGTGTCCGTACAGTGAAAAGTATTCTCCTTTAATAACACGACCTTGACCTATATCAACCAGTCCATTACCGGTCGAGGTGATCGACTGTACGCTACCACAAAAAAAAAAAACGGAAAATAGCACCAGTTAGTTACATGCATTATACAATCTGAGTCACCGCTCCTCGCACCGCGTTGGTTTTGAACTGCATATTGTCTTATTATATATACATATATGTGCTATATCATTTACACACTGTATGTTTATCATAGAAGCACAGCATTTTTCCTGAAGATACGTATATACAAGGTTTTATTTCGTTGAAAGTCAAAATGCCGTCAGTTTTTCCATCACATAGTTGTTTACAGGTGAACTGTATTCCTGATCGATCTCATACAGTTCCTTTGGTAATGGTATTGGTAATTGGCCTAATGGTATTCTTACTTCTATAATTATAAACCTAGTCCATACCTTAGCATTAATTTTAAGTAATTCATACAATGAGTGAATATCGCTCTTATCAACAGGTAAAGATAAGTTGCTAGAAATGTGACCTGATATATTGTTAACATTTTCTTCAAATGGCTTACGTGGTAAAATGTGTCCATATGACCATGCCAAATATTGGTTACAATATTAATTAAATTTTGTTGAACACTCTCAATATTTGAAATTATTATTGGAGCAGATAAAAAAAGAGGACAAATTATTTAATTATTACTATTAATTACATCAGTTTTACTAACATAGATAGGATACCTCGACTGAGATCAACAATATATAGGATCATATAAATAATCTTTGTACATAGTCAAGGTCAATGACCACCAGATCAACGAAATGGAGTCACGCACTCACCCCGGCTCTCTCTCGACGGGTGCGGGCTGCGCGCACCTGGTGCCCGAGGGCGCCACGTGTGCGCACTGCTTGTAGGGCGCCGCGGGGTCGCACAGGATGTGTCGCCCGCAGTACGCGCGCCCCGCCACCACCGGCAGCGTGCACTCGTATGCGTGGTACGAACATGTACGAGACCGAGACACTATTTCCTTTTGTAGCTGGAATAGAATTATAAATTAGATTGTATAGCTGATAATAATGTAACTAATAGATATGTCTGCATTCTAATGGTAAGTCCTTGATGAGGTTTGAGAAATTCATTATTATCATGGAGCCGATTAATAATCCTTTTAGTTTATTAGTTTTTAATGACAGATAACTACGAATATACATAAGGAGCCAGGACAGAAGGTTGGTGAAATTATAATTAAATTATTGAGTGGGTCAATAACCTTGAGAAAAGATGAATGGAACTTAAATTTATACATTTTTCTACTATTACTAATCATAAAAAACAATATTAACCAATAAATTATTAAGATATTTTTATTTATTTTCTAAATAAAGGCTAAAATAAATATAATAACAAATATTTTTATGCAATGATACATATATATATTTTTTTATATTAAATACCTATTATGAAGCACTGAATTTCATTACAATGACAAAGAAAAAATGGCTACTGTTGGAGTCGGACTCCCTCACAAAGGATTCTCTACCACTATCTATAAGTGCAAAAAATATAACTTTTAAAATTGTTATATTATATATTTTTTTTTAACATTTGTAGTTATAGGAGCAAGAGAAATACATCATCTCTGTACATTTTAACTCTCTAGCTATTATGATTCATGAGATACAGCCTGGAAACAGACAATCGGACAACAAAGTCTTGGTAATAGGGTTCTATTTTTCCACCAAAATAAGACTTCTGTCTATTAGAAATAAAAAATAAATTTTTATTATCATAAGCTAGTGTTGCACAAGTTCTTTTCTAAATGATGTAATAAACTGTTTCATCTTTTTACAAAAATATTAAAATAAAATATGTGTACTTTGTGGATTAGTCAAAGATGTATACACTATATACATTGTAATTTGTTTTACACACCTGGGCCCTTAACCTCTCTTCCTCTTGGCGCTTTACAAACTCAGGGTCTGGCTTCACAGATTTGACATTGGTGATCCTGATAGCAGGACAGCCATGGCTCAGCATCCTCACCTTAGGAAGGTGAATGATCTTTCGTGGTTGAGACATGTTGGCTGATGGATTAACTGTGGAATATAATATTATATATAACATGTTAGTTGTCAATATGTGTATAATTGATTTGGTTAGTTTTACGAATTGAAAAGAAGTCAAATCAGTTTGATATTTTAATATATCTTGTTTTCAATGTAAAAAAAATTGGTTCTTTTGTTGTTATCAGAAACTATTGTTTGTGCAAAAAAAAAACTAAAAAGCGTTTTATTCATTTAAAATTTTAGTATAAAAAGTTTTCATGTCGTTTGAAACTGGGGCATTGCCAAAATAATTCATTTTTTGAAATTAATCATTAGATGATACTAAATTATAATAAATAAATAGATGTTTGTTATTTATTATTATAATAAAGAAAAACACGTCCTTGGATAATATTCAATGACGTGTTTTTTCTAGTAGTCAATGAACGTTTTGCAAATAACGTAGGTAGTGCGAACTAAGAATGTTATAATGTTGTTATACAAAAATGAACTCTATTGAAGCTTTCAGAACTTATTGTAGTCGTGTACACAATTAACTTGTATTTTTAATGGTTATTTCACAGTATAAATTGTTATACCATATTTTCGTATTTTAACATATATCAATAAATCAATCACTTACGTTCGGATATCCTAATATTGTGAGAGTGAAGATGGTCAATGTTTTCTTTTTTAATAGGAAACATGATGAAGCCAGGATGGAAAGGCTTGACAAAAGTGATCAAATTTATTTAAAAAAATAAGTGCAACTAATTTCAAAAGTACACAACAACAAATACGCCAATTCATGAAAAACGAACTACAACACGTCCACAGATTCGGAATATTATTATTCTACTACGCAATAAGTAATTCAAACCGCGAAAAAATCATTAAGGAAACATGTCAATTGCAATTCTTATTTATTATGCACATTAACAGCGTCCAATAACATTACTACGAATAATACCAATATAATAAATTAAATAATTACTTAATTTTAAAGTAATTCTTAAACGTTTAAGTGATTAAATAACGATTTTCAATGAAAGTAATAAAATAGTGTATTGTAAACAGTGGTGGGTCAGCCATTTGCACCGTGTGACAGAGTTTTTAGGTCGGTATATTGACTGTTATTTATTTTCCGCAAAAAGTTAATTACAGTGATTAAAAATATGTACAAATGATAGAAAATGTTATAGAGAACAATATATTACATAGTGATTAAGTGAAATGTACCTGGTATTATTACAGATCTTCATTCTGTCACCGGAATCTTCACTGTGAAACCACCAAAATTGTACAATGGCGACCGTTTGATTACATCTACGAAGCTATACAAAACGTGACGAATTTTAACATAACTTTTCATTAGGAGTGAGAGTAGTGAAAAACTTTATTTTTATTTAGTAATAATTTTGTGAATATTTTAGGTGTTGTATCTTCAAGATGTTATTTATTAGTTAGTAAATCACTCAAATGTTAACGTGGTCTGTATCCGTTCACCGCTGTCATAGCGCTGTCCCTTTCCCACTCACGCACATAGACGGAGCACAACTCTCTGTCGTGCCTCTTCGTGAGCAGTCATTGGAATATCCATTCAATGGCTGGCGCACAAGAAAAATGGTATTTTGTAAAAGAACAACTACAGAATTCGCCAAGCAGAAAATGCGGTTTAGATGCAGATAAAGAGTTAGCATATCGGCAGCAGGCCGCAAACCTCATACAGGATATGGGCCAGCGGCTTCAAGTGTATCCTTTTCACTGGTGAAGTGCAATGTTTTTGTCGAGTCATGTGGTTAAAACGTGTATCAAATGTGTTATTGTAGTATTATAAGTGATTACAATATATATTTAGTGCATATAATAGTCTACACGCGTGATAGTATCGATAAAGTTATGTTCATTATGTATGACGAAACATCGAGATTCGAGAAGCTCAAGCGTCAGCTTACTTTCGCTTGGTTGTGTGGGAATTCCCGTGAGTAGACTCGATTTCTAAAGGTAAGCATATATACTATCACATAACTTTGTCATAGAATACTTATATTATGTTTTATTTAGGTTATTATCGCGTGTATCATGCTATTTTTTAGGTCAGTGCTCTTTGACAGCTGTGTAGGACGCTTGCGCGCTGACGTAGGGTTCGACCTGTCTGGTTCTAAATATAAATCTTTACTTTATCATTTACGCGGTAAATTTTACCGCGAAATACGTAGTACGTAAACATAATACAGTACATCTATTTGATATTAGTGCAAGCTCGTGCAAACTGCACTAGTAAACATGAGTAATTGCTAATGTCGTATGAGTCATTAATAAGTCTATAAATGCCGTTATTTTGCTCATAAACATTCTCACTTCTAAGTATTGACGTAGTAAAGAAAAATTAAAAGAAAGAGATGGCAATAACACAATTATTTTCAGGAACTTAGCATTTCTAATCTATATTAATTCAATTCTGTGTTAAAATATATATTACTTTAAGGTAATTGTCATTATACTCTACTTTTGTCAGTAAATTTGATTACACACTTATGTAGCTAGTATAACCATGGTCATTGTTTTGCCAAAATTTGCAAGTATGTACTAACTGACAACTAGAATGACCTACTTTCCTCTTCACCTTTCTATTTTCAAGTTAGTCCAGCTTCATGTCTTAACTATGGTAATTTTTGCTTGATTATATGAATATATCAAACATATTATTTATTTTTATACAAAATAATATGGGTATAAACAGTTGTATATAAAATAAATACTCCTCACTAAAAATTCCTTTTTTTTTATCATGCACATGTTCAAAATAACAGAAAATAAGTACAAGGACTACCTGTTCTCTTTGTACTTTTTGTATTTTTTTTTTTAAAGCATTTGTTGAATGTTGTATAGCCCCTCTTTTCATTAGATCTGTGTCAACCGATTTTACCTTTAAAAAAAAAGTAATCTCACAAAGGTCTACCTGTAACAAATGATTGAATTATTCCTAACGATAAAAATTTTAATACAATTATACAAAGATTTTTGGCATATAAAATATGGATTTTGGTTTCTAAAATTATTAATTTAACAATTTTTTTCTGATAATTTAAACTTCATCTGTGTAAACATTATTCAATATCATTAGTAGCTGTTTTGGTATGCATATGGGAAATGACTCATCTGCACTGGTAAAATAGTGATTCATAGTTATTTGTGTGATAAAGCAGGTTAAAGGCAATTAATTGTTTTGTTTTTATGTGCAAAACCCAGACTTGAAAATTGACACTGATTTTATATGTGAGTCTTTACAATAAGCTTTAACAATTACCTTATTATATTTATGGTTTCAAGCCTATTTGCTTTAAGCATAATTTTTTTGAAATATTTATTTAAATACATGTTTTGAACTACAAAAAAATGATTAACTACCCCTTACATATTTATAAAACTTGTGATCTTTACATAAAAATATTAAGTAAAAACATTTTAAAGATTTAGTAATAACTTATTGCTATGTGCCTGGTTAATATTCTTCAGGCATTGAATTGACTATCCTTGGTTAGTAAAATTCAGACATTGAAAACTCTTCATTTTGCTTGTTCACATATTAATCATGTAATTTGGTATGATTTAGACCATGTATGGGCAACCTTTGACAAGTTGCGGGCCAAACTTTAGTGTGCAAATACATTCGTGGGCCGCGTTTAAAAGTAGTTCATTTTAAAGTAGTATTGTCAAGTAGTGTTCATAATTTTTTGCACTATTGCAAATATCTACATATCAGACATGAAATAATACGACAATATTATTATGATGATCGCCGCCACTCGGCTTGCTCGCTCACTTGATTCCGTGAGTATGAGTAAGTAGTGTAATAGATATTTCTTTTTAATTATGTATTACAAAATGTCTTGCGGGCCGGATCAAATAATACAGCGGGCCGGTTGTTGCCCACATATGATTTAGACTATTGACTCAGTCTAATGAAAGAGGTGTATACGAAGATGCTGGTAACAGCTATTATTGTTTATATAATGAAAATATTTTACCTATGTAACAGATAAATAATAAATTGCTTTATGTGCCATATAGGAAACATTATTGAAAATCTATATTTTTTTACATAGTGAGGATATAACAAAATGACAAATTGATATGTAAAATATTTAAGCAGCTATGGTAAAAAGTAAATGTAACTCAATCTATGATCCATATTGAATTCACAATGCAGTAATTATTGTTTATAAATTGTTTTTCCATAGTGTCTTGTTATCAGAGTGACCTCTTTATCATTCATTGTCAATGCAATGGCTTGACCTTGAAGTATAGGAAGATAATTCTATCCCTACATGGACCTTTAATTTTGTACTGTTAATTTTAATTTAATTTAATTTTGGTAATTCTTAGTAAGAAAACATTGCACAATATTTCATAATAATGACAAATATTGCACTGGGTAATTACTTGCAAAGTTGTATCTAGATTCTAGACTTTGCAATTTTCTTTTCCGGTACTAAATTAACATACATATACCTAGTTAATACAAGTCATTTATGCACAATATGGTATAGATATGTTTTTTAAAACAACTATAGCACCGACTATTATATCTGAACACATTCATAGACCTTGATCTCACAAATTAATCATAGCTTAATTGAATCACTAACAAATGCATACAAACCGCTATAGTTTCTCTAAACATATGAATTGTCCTAACTTATCCATGTTAACTGCTATCCACAGTAAATTCATAAACATAAAATGTTGACTATAGGTTATGTTTATGAAACAGGCCCTTCAAAGCAACTTATTTGTAATAAAATATAGATTTTTTTTTTGTCAAGAAATGTATGTATTATTTAGAAAGATAAGTGTAGCATTTATAGGATTTGTCTATGAGTTGAAGCAGGAATTAAAATATAGTTAGTTAATAATATTTAAAGGCAATAAGTTTCCTCAACCCAGTACAGGTCACAGCTATGTATAAACACTGCTATAGTTTACATGCACCGGTTCTACGCGTTCCATTCCTTCACACAGTTCCACAGGAACGCAATAGCCGCCGCTGCACTGTTTCTCGCTGCAAAGGTGAGCTTTTCTATCAGTTCTTAATAGTACTAAAGCATATTTTCCGTTTTTATGTAAACAACTTGTGAAAAACACTTTTAGCAATTTAAGACTCCAGCTGCATCATATTTATAATATTGATAAATTATGGCCTTATTCAATAATTACTATTTCTTAAACATTAATGCTATCAATTTATTTTATTAATTAAAATATTAATAATATAGTTTATTAAAAGTATGCTTTCAATTCCAGGTCGAGGAACAGCCCCGAAAATTAGAATATGTAATAAAAGTCGCCCACGTCTGCATCCACAGAGGTGAGAGTGTCAATGCTCTTACCTCCGAGCAATATCAAGAACAGGTGAGTGCTTACCCAACTTAAAATAAGGTCTAATATTAGTCACTATATACTTCTTTATATTATGAAGTATGTAGTTCTACTATAACCTTAAAACAGTGCTAGGTACAAATCAAGTAGTTAATAATAGTTTTATTTGTTAGGAATTAGTAATCATTCTTCAAGGTTGACATTTAATAAGACTAAAAAATTCTAACTAGGAAGAAAAATATGTATCTTTATAATGTACAAATAGTCTAATCTAGTTCCGTGTGTTTGTTCTTCATGTTTTCGAATATTGTACCAATGCAAACAAAATAATGTTATGAGTATGTATTTATGTTATCTTCATTGCTATTTTATTCCATTAGTTTTAAGGGCATTTTTTTATAACTAAAACTATAATATTAAAACCTTTCCAGGCACAGGACCTGGTATTCAACGAGAATGTACTCCTACAAACGTTAGGTTTCGATGTTGCTATCGACCATCCGCACACGCACGTGGTACGAACCTGCCACCTTGTCAAAGGTGAGCTCTATCCGGATGGCGGGGTTCCATTTTTAAATTTGACTTTTAAATTGGTTTTAGGGTTTGGAATTTAAAATCTCGTGGCCAGGAATATGTAATACACATTTTAAAGTTTAAATTTGTTATTTTTCTTTTCATAGTAGCAATTTTATTTTGTAAATGTTTTAAGTTTTGTGTTTTAGAAAAAAATAATACGCTTAATATACATATTTGACGTTTATATAAATCTAAAATCTATTATACTTATTAAATTAAAATAACCGTTAGTACACAACATTAAAACCAATAAGAAAGTCAAATACACCTAGAGCCATCCTCATTTACGATATATCGTGTGCGCAACGAACAACAAGTATAATAATACAAGGTATGTGTCATTCTATATGTGTGTGTGTCCTATCCATTCGCACCAAACTCCTAATTTGTAAAGGTTGACAAGTTATCGATATTTCAAATTTTGATTATATAATGTAATTTTAGATTCCCAGAAACATTTATGTAATATTAAAAAAAAAAATAACCAAAAATAGTATTTTTTAAAATATAATCTTGATATATACAATACAAAAATAATAATATTATCCTCTACAGCCCCCAAGGATCTCGCACAGACTTCGTACTTCATGGCGTCCAACAGTCTCCATCTAACAACTATGTGCCTGCAGTACAGACCGACAGTCGTCGCCTGCTTCTGTATACATCTAGCTTCGAAATGGAGTAATTGGGCGGTGAGTCCTTATTTTTTTCAAAATAATTTATTTATTATTATTATTTATATATTAAATAATAGATTATTCTTTATCAAAAACCAATCTTTTTTCCCTTTAACACTTCTCCAACATTGCCCCAATTGTGCTCCTAAATTGAATCCTGTGCTAAGTCTTCTATTTCGGCACAACGCGGCCCTTGTCCATACGACCAGATACTCTTGTCCAAATCCGACCTAGCTAACTACAGAGCTATTACAATTACCTCCGTGCTCTCAAAATAATGGGGGCTATTATAAACAGTTTGCTTACCTTGAGGATCAGTCCGCGATCTTCTAGTGTATAAGACAGGTCTTTGGCCGTCGACTATTGAAAGCAAGAGATTCTCCCTTGCTCTCTTTTTTTGCTTGGCGGTCCATTTGGATATTTCGAAAGTCTCCGTTTGTGTATCGTTGAAGGTCGTTATTGACGGGTTTTGCTCGGACGATAAATACTGGAGAACACCACCCAGGGCTGCTTGCTTTTGTATTGTTGCTTCAACACTGTTGCTTCTGCATATCAATTGTCATTGATATGCAACATATCTGTTGGTTATCCCCAACATTCATACAGATCAAATTCTAAAATCTCTATTTTTTGCTAACCATTTATTATTTATGAGTATGTAATCACATTTATTAAGTATATTTTATTATATTCTAACTCTTTATTTTATTCCAATTTTTTACTTATGATATTCTTATAACTTTTTAATAAATAGCGTATTTTATTTTAGATACCTCAGTCGCACGAAGGTCGTCACTGGTTCCAATACGTGGACAAGAGTGTGACCACCGAGCTCTTGGAACGCCTGACTTCTGAGTTTCTTCATATATTTGATAAGTGCCCGTCCCGTTTGAAACGCAAAATGATGACTATGTCCAACAGTGAGTTTTTTTTACGCTACATAGCTTATAATTAGTTATTTGTTTACAAAATACGTATGAAAATATATGAAATAAGAGTAAGAAGAGTCATTTACAATTATATATTAAAATTTCTATCTTTTTCGATAATTTAGTGTGCATACTTATGATAAAATTGTCAGTATATAATGTAAATAAAATTATATATATGACTTTTTTCGCATACGTACATATTACATATATTACAAGGAATAATTTATTTCTCTCACAGGCGGTAGTTCCCCTCACGCAGGTTCCAGTATCGACAAGAAGCACCCGTTGGCCAGTAGTGATGAGATTGATAAGTCCTTTGATAAAGGTTAGTGTTTTGTGAATAATATATGTAATAATATAAGATTTTGATTTTGGGTTAATTTATAAGAATTCAATCAGTCAATTTAACATCAACTATTTTTAAAAATATAATTTATAGTGCCACCACAAATAATATAAAGTGTTTCCCAGTTGATAAATTACACTCAATAGCAAAATAAATAATCTTACCTTGATTACAGTTTTATGTGTTATAAAATGGTTTACATGTTGCTCATTGATCACTTGATTTGTAAAATATATTTTATATTTTAACAATAATTATTACTTATTTCTTTCACAGAATATGAAAGAGAAAGACGTCGTCAACAGCCTCCCGGCGGATATGTACCCGCAACAGCTCCTCCACCGGCGCAGCCACAGAAGATTGACTTTAACTTGTACAGAGAGAAGAGAGAGAGGGAGGATAGGGAGCGGCGAGAAGACAGAGAGAGACGGCAGCAGGCCTTGCAGCAGAGACCAGCGCCGCAGAACAGGCCTAACCCCCCGCCGCACAACCGACCCTCTCACAAACCCCCTCATCCTTGGCCTAACAAACCCCCACACAAACCCCCGGATCGACATCGACAGATGCCGGTCCCCTCCACCTCCAACCCTCCGATCCACCCGGAAGTCAGAACGCGACCGCCGTCTCTGTTCTCACCGGAAAACGCTACGACACCTACTGCGGCCGCCACTGCACCCAGACGACCTAACCCACCTCAGAGACCGAGACCGGAACAACGGCCTAGTGTCAGCGCACCCGTGCCTAACATGCCGCCTAGCGTGCCTAATATACCTCATATACCTCAGCCTGTGCCTCAGGAGAAATCAGGCAGTCCTCATAAGAAGAGGCCCGATCCCACCGCAGTCGTCCGAGATATGCAGCCTCCCGCTATTTTATCTCCCTTCTCATCGCCTAGAGAGAAGCAAAGGCCTCGACTACCTTCAAATTCGGAGCCCGAGTTGGTTCCCGTCGTTAAGAAAATAGATGAGACTCCCGGTTACGAGAACGTCATTCGGGACTCGCAGCGGGGTAATGCGATTAAAACGCGAGGACCCGAACGAAAACCCGAATCTAGAGC
This sequence comes from Napeogenes inachia, assembly GCA_959347355.1. Lineage (NCBI taxonomy): Eukaryota > Metazoa > Arthropoda > Insecta > Lepidoptera > Nymphalidae > Napeogenes > Napeogenes inachia. The sequence continues at coordinate 2,308,147 of OY365794.1, forward strand.
ACTTAACGGCATAGAAACTGACCCTACTTTAGTATCAAATTTACTCAAAGAGAGCTTAGCGAAACCCGCGCCAATAACCGTGGCAACAGAAAAGAAATCGCCGATAGAGAAAAAGGAACCGGTGGAAATCCCGCCCCCTCAGCCCATCCCCGTCGAACACTCCCTACCTCACCCTCACTCCCATCCTCATTCGCACTCTCACCCGCATCCTCATCCTCCCCGACCCCCTTCGGAGGACGGCGACCACAAACACAAAAAAGACAAAAAGAAGAAGGACAAACACAAACACAAGGACAGGGACAAGTCCAAGGATGAGAGGAAGAAGCACAAAAAGGACAAGGAGAAGGAAAAGAAGGCGGCGGAACCCATCCCGCATCCGGCGCCCGAAAACGACGGCACCCTGAGGATAACGATACCTCGAGAGAAGCTCTCGTCCAGCCCGGGGCTAAAGATCAAGATCCCGAAGGAGCGTCTGGCGGCGCCCCCGCCCCCGCCTAGCGGCCTCAAGATCAAGATCTCCAAGGAGGTGCTGGAGACGTCCCGCAAGCGCGCCGCCGGCGGAGTCCCCGAGCCGCCGCAGCACAAGCTGCCGCGCCTCGACCCTCACAAGGTAGGTTGGCCCGTCCCGCCCCCCTACAGGCCTCAGCTGCCATACTACGTGGTGGCTCCTCCGCCGCCGCTATACTACGGCGAGTACTTCTATCCGGTGTACCCGCCCGCCCCGCCTCCGCGCCGCGCGCCGCCGCCCCCGCTGCCGCCCATGCCGCCGCCCATCGCGCCGCCGCCGCCACCAGACTGACGGACTAACATTGATTCTTTTAGCACCAATATATTAGTTATTTTTTAGCAATATTTGTTTGTTCTCGGAGAATACCGTCTGAAGTCTGATCCGCTCGACGTTATCTTAGATATATCTGTAATCTTTCGTCGGCTTATTATTCTGCATAGTTAATATTTGCGTAAGTATTTTTAATGGACAGATGGATTAAATCATTCAAAATATCTATATAAATAAACTATATTTATCGTTGATATGATATTTTTAATAGCAATGAAGATGATAGCTCAATAATTAATGTATTTATTTTTATTCAAATAAAATTTATCAAAGCTTATTTTGATATTATATACAAATGTTGAATAGTATATTTTAAAAGACTTTTCCTATACATAGGTTGTAATGTGTTTGTGATGTACAAATTTATTATGTATTGAGGTCATGGACCAAATTGGTCTGTCGGTTATTTGGTAATTATTATTTGAATTGAATTTTATTTATATATTAAAATATTATTATAATATTATAAATATATATGAATTTTATTACCTATGTCTATGGCCTGAATTATCTATGGTTGTTGCTTCTTGTCTATGAGACTGCTGAATATTTATAAATGTCTACTATATTCTATTATATAAAGTTTGATATAATAATTAATATCTCTAGTACGAATTCATGTTTTAAATATTTATGTGATTATGAAGTATTACAAAAAAATACTTATTACATAGATGACTTAAGACAAATATTATAATAATATAATACGCATTTTCTTGACTAATTCTTAAACTATCTCATCATTCACGAAAATTACGAACTGTTATAAAAATGGTACTAGAAATATTAATTAAATAATCTATTCTCTATACGTGTTTTTAAATATAAGTCTATTAATATTTTATATATAGTTGATGTCAGTTTGTGTGTTAAAGTAGTGTGTCAATCCAAGTCATATTTGTATTATAAAATGTATTACGAGCGTTACGGTCATATAGAAACATACAAACAAATAGTGTGACTATTTATTGGTTTTATTACTTAAAAATATAAAAAAATAAAATTCGTTAATTTTTTATTATATAATATTTTTTTTATAGTGTATCTATAATATATAAATTAAATATGTTTGATTGGTGCAATTCACAATAGATTATTTTTATTGAAAAAAAAATATATACGGATTGACTAATATTTAAATTATTAGCAAAATACATAAAAATATCTCATATTAGTTCACAAAATTTGAGAATGAACTTAAATTTATTTTTCTACGTTTATATACTTTTTGGGCGTGGTTGAGTTCTTCAAAAGATTTTTTTTTTGTTTGAAAAATGATCATGCTGTAGCTTAATTATTTTATAGTACTGTTACACCATTCCATTGTAAATAAAATAAGTTTTTGTAATTATTATTAAAGATCAAGTAAATATACTGGAACAATATTAATATAAATAATTTATATAAAATATTATGGAATCTATAGAATTATTATAATTTTGTTGTAAACAATATATGTGTATATAAGTTTATTTAGAAAATGGCGGAAAAACACATTACCATATCAGCTTTAATTGAATTTAATAAATTATTTAGTTATGTATAAAATAATTATACTTGCTTTGCTCAAAAATAATGATACAGGGTGTTTATAATATGTATATGTTCCTTATGGATTTCTGTGCCAACTTAAATGTATTACTTAAATAATTTTCAAAAAGAGAATCATTTTTTTTTTAAATAAACTAAAATTAAATCGTCAAGGCTTTGGTTAGTATTCTTTGCTTTATAACTATTGAAAGTTGGATTGACACAAATAATAATAAATTGTGAAATATATTTTTGTTACTATATTTTAATTTTAAAATTAACTATGATGGTGCCATTTTTGTTACCATTTTGTGTAGATGTAGAAAACATTATTTTAATCATAAATCCTTGGTAAAGTACTTAAGTTTTGTTACATTAGATTAATTTTATGGTTTGTAATTTTTTATTTACTTGAGATTATCTTGATGTATTTGATTACAATTTCTCTGTAAATATAATATTTTATAAGGTGACTCCAATTTAACGACACTTAAAATATATGTTTTTATAATTAAAACATCACATTGAATAAATGTTCATTTTGTTTTTATTTATCACCATCATTGATGTGTAAAGATGTATACGTGTTATAATTATTTGAACGCATGTGTAAGTTGTGCTTTATGATTTTTTTTCTTTCTTTTTACACGGTTTTTATAACACCTGTTTGTATATTTTTTTCTATTATTTAGCTGTTATATTTTTATATTTTTTTATAATTGTTTTTAAAATGTATTTAAACGGCTAAATAATAGTTTGCAGCTGTGTATATCGTGTCCTTTGGGGCTACAGAATGTTCCAAAATGGTGTAACGAAAGTTTGTATTATTGGGACGCAATTTACCATACACAATTGCTGGGTCTCTGCTTTCGGTGGCGGGTTAGCTTTATAGTTCGGATTGCGTTCAAAAGAATATAATATTTAATATTTACGCCATAAGAGTTAATTTACTAAAGCAATCCCAGCTATAATTACTGTATTCATAGATAACACGACTAATAGTTATGCAACAATGTGTAAACATTATTGCACGACCGGGCATCACAATGAGCCTTACCGTTTGTGACTGGAACGTAGCCTCAAACGGAACGACGACACACAGTGCACTGACGTGGATCGTATTACAGGTGGACGCCAACGGGCACGGGGGCAAGTGACAGCGCATCGTGTGTCGACGTTCCTCGACGGACCTCCTTGTGTGACCGCCTCGGTGACGTTTGGAATTTGACAGTCGTGTTCCATTTTTGAATTTGATCCGAGCATCTGATGTTGTTTGTTCTGTATTTTTTTTTTCGAATTTGGAATTCGATGTCGTTTATTTGAAATTCTAAGTCTATTTGGAATTCGATTTTTAAATGTGATTTCATTGCCGCTGCATTTATTTTATTGTTTTGGCGATTAAGTTCGATGTCTAATTCCAAAGTCCGATAAGTGCGGATATTTTAAGGTTACGGTCGTGTTTTGGTTTCCTAATATGTTTACGAACTTTAATATTGTTTTATTTTATTGTATTGGTAGACCAAAACACAATCATTGCAATCATGCCTGGGCGTTCGAAATGTTTCAGCATTACTGAATGCTGGGACAGTCGAAGTGTAAATACGGGGAGTACTATCAGCTCGATGTATATATCCAGTCCAAATTAGCCCAATGACTGATACATTGATCCGCTTTGTTTTAAATGTTTCATTTCTTGTGTACTTTGCTCTAACAAAAATGTTGTTCTAAATGTTTTTTTTTATATTACCAATAAGAATTGAGATTAATTGGTACTGTCAAAAATAATAGAACGCGATTGGTTTATTTAAAATTACCTCTTTTTCTCTTGGCCAATGGAGTTCTCGTATTTTTGTCAATAGCAAATGGCGCCATTTTTTGCGCAACTTTAAATAATGTACCATAACTTATAATATTTTTTATAATCTCATTTATGTTAGAGTAAAGTGTATAATATTAATTCTTATAGACAGAAAATCAGTGATACAATTAAAAGAGTTCCTCGTTAAATGCTTTTATAATATATCCCCTATATAAAAACTAAATCATCACAGAGATACTAACCTTACTAAACTCGCTTTTATAGAAAAAAAAGGACATGCAGAACCTCTTTTCGCGTGACCTCCTTTTAAAAACAAAAAATGTATTTAAAAATTAATACAAGAATTGTATTGTTTATAAAAGTCACAAAAGAGGTTAAGCATTATAAAGCGTGTAGAAATCTGCGTTTATTCAAATTGTTCGTAACTGAAATGCCTTAACCCCACTTGTATGTAGAGCACATTTCAGTTATCCTCGATAGCAATAATTAAGCCTTAGGTTTAGTTAGCCTATCGCTAGACTGATGTATTGGTAACACAGGAGCGGCGTATGTATAGCTTGGAATATATTTGACCGATTTTTAGTTGTAATCGGTCAAAGAATCGGCAAAATTATAATCATTGTGATAAAATATTAAATAAAAAAAAATGACGTAAGTTATATTCGTAATAGATTTTCGATGTTTTGCAATCTTCGGTTTCTTGTAGTCTATAATCGAATGTTAATATAGTATTCTTAAGTTTTTAAATAAATCGGTCTCGGTGAACGGTGACCACAAAAATAGTTAAAAATAATCGTAGTTTAGGGGCCGCTTAGCATATTTTTTTCGTCTCTGGCAGGCCCAAGACTATTGAAACTGAAACAATAGTTATTCTTTATTTATGTAACGGGTGGCTGTGAGGCTACGATTTAAGTTTCAACTATGATTGTTACGTAACAATCAAATTGTGTGTTTTAATGCTATCTCGCTCACTTACGTCATGTGCGAGCGAGATGGAATAATTACATACAAATTAATTGCAGTGTGTTCGTTTATTATGTTTTAAACGCTGTGTTAAATGGATTTTAGTTTAATTTGTGACGATTCTTATGATACCGACGATTTAAGGTAGGATAAGTATTAAAATAAATAAAAAAATATATAAAAAATATTGACGTTACTTGTAATGAACAAAGTCCTTATAAATGTAATGAATATGGTTTCCCGTGAGATGAACGTTGAATAGTTAGACAATTTTATTAAACGCTGACCAAACAGACGTTTATTTTATTAATGGTTATTTAATTTAAAAATAGATCAATTACAAACATTGGAATGATATACTAACTCTAACTTATACTCTAAAAATGAAGGCAATCAAAAATATACTTATTCTAATATTTATAAACTTGCGTAGAACAAATATAATAATATATTATTTATTATTCCTCAATTATAACCAAGTATACAAACATAAATAAAAACTGGTCTGTTTGGGAAACGTTTATTTTCGAGACTTTACAAGACTTCAGATTTAGGATTCAAAGAATTAATTTAAGGTAGTTTTCGTTTTTAATAGATATAAGTGTGTACATTTGTAAAAATATAGTTAGAAGTAAGCAAAGAGGATCAATGTGTTTCTTATTTATCGGCCACTGTTCTTAACGATGCAGATTTTTGTGATATATTACACGTAATCGGAGTTGTAAATTTATTTTGCCTCGGGTTTGTCTATGGGACCTCTGGTTCCGTATAGTTGACCAAATAATAAGTTACGCTGGAAGGTATTATGAAATTTAAATATATATATTTTGATGATTATTTTGCCGCTCTATTTCATACTGACTGAAGTATTTGGTTTAAAATTATCCCCGTTTTAAAGTATTTTGTCTCAATGTAAAAAATATCCAAATAGATGTTGATTTTAAAATAAATACTTTGGTCTTAATTAATATTGAAGTTGTTAGTCTAATAAAATCCCTTATTAAATAAACAAAAACAAATTTGTTTTTTACAACACAGTGTTTTGTTTTTATTTGCATATGAACCTTTTAAACCTTATTTGCTAGTAATTAAAAATAAGGCGACACTACTACCAGCCTAGTGCTGCATACTAATTGTTTAATCTATATAGTGTCGAAGAACTCAAATTACACTACATAAATAAACTACTCAACAAATTCAAATAACATCATCCACCTGACCTTAACCATTTATTTGTGGTTGGTGGAATTCGTCAATTTGTGATATTTTAATAGATTTGTTTAGCAGCTGGAATGACTGACTGAGGAATTTGAAACTCTTGTTGATGGGATAATGGCCACCTATCGAATAGCTAGTGGTTTAGGATGCTATGCACTTGGTTGATGTCTGGTTTTTATGGTACCCTCCGCAAGATAGAGGAGAGAGGAGAAAATCCTACTCTGTGGCACGAACGCAGATATAATAATGATAGGGCACAAAGTATCCAATCAACAAATTATAGCCTAATGCTCCAATTCTGTGGTCAACAACAATAGATTTGATACATTTTGTCGTAAATATGTGTCTACGCTGGGTCTGGTAAAGACATAAAGACTCTCCCCATACCTACTACACGTCCATGTCGGTCATAGCTCAAATAATATCGAAGTAACGTGCTCGCCACAGGGCATGGGTGCCATATTAGGGGTGTAACGTAATTAAATTTTATAGATAGTTTGAAATGGACATGTTATTGTCCTTAGCGTTTTTTATAGTGTTAAGGGTCAAATTCTTAACAGATCATCAAATTTAGAACAAGGAATAGTTTATTCTGACAAGATCCAGCTTGATAATATTAACATTTGAAGTCAGCTGTATATGACTAATATTGGAAGTACGTATATAAGATTTAAAGAGGTGTAAAAAAAGCCGCTCAGACAGCGACAGCGTCCCACGCCTCTCCCGAAGGAGAGGTGAACGATCATCGAGGACTGACGACTGAAAGTCATCGTCCGCCTCACGCTCAGGACGCCGCGCCACGTCTCATCAACGCGACTGGTACGATCTCACGTAGTGTGTAGATCTCGTGAAGAGCTTACTATAGAAATGATCCTATGAAGTAAGGTCTTGCAGGAGTAATCAAAAGTCGGTCAGGTCGTGTGCTGGGAAAAAATCTTGCCACCGCGATGTAGATTCGACGTTTATTTTTATCACGACATCTACCGGTGATTTTACATCCACGTCACACGCTATTAAAGTTAATTTCAGTCTATGTTGCCCCTTTCTTAAGTTCTACCGTGCCTTTCTAGATGGCGCTTATATAAAATATTTAGCCTTGTCCAACATTAGTCATATTTAGCAAATAATGTTTTTATTACTTTTTATACTTTTTTTAACCCCCAACCCAAAAAGAGGAGTTGTTTGTTATAAGTAAATTTCTTTAACTTAAAAAATAGTGAACTACATTTTAATAAATGTAGTTCTATTTAAAAAAAAACTCGATACAAAGAGAACTCTAAAAAGGATAATAATAATATATTTATGTACTTATTGAAGTCGTTGCGTAAGGGAACCGTTGTTCGTTAGTTGTTAATGGTGTCTATTTGACAAAGTTTTCGTAAATAATTAATGAGGACCATCAACTATTACAAGCTTGGTCGAAAATGCAATGATCTCTCTTACGTTCATTATAGAAATTCAATAAGTATTATCAAGTATTATCAATAATTATTATAATTAATAAGTATTTTACGGTAATTTTACGAAGGAATTCAGATTTTTACGAAACATTTAAGTCCATTTTACACTTTTAGTAGAGATATGATATGATATTCTTTATTGTACAAATACATAAAAAAACATGAATAAAAAGCAAAAGTACAATAGGCGGCCTTATTGCTAAAGAGCAATATCTTCCAGGCAACCTTTGGGTACAGGAGAAGTAGTATTAACGTGGAATAAGTTTTTAAGGAAATAATGAATATACATACATAGATAACATAATACTAAATAACAGTATATGTGCACTAAAATATACCATATAATAAATATTATGCATACATATGTTCATACATAATATATACGTAATTTAATAAATACACGAAAATAATATTACTATAATAAGGGTTTTAGGAAGAGTTAAGCGAATTAAGGTAGAATTCCTTCACTTTCATTTTAAATGTTGCTTGAGATTTTGCACATCTTACGAAAAAAGGCAAGGAGTTCTTTAGACGAACAGCTTGAACCGTGAAGGAATTTGTATAAAAGGAGGAAGAGTGGGAAGGAATTTTTAAAGTAAGGTTCCCCTCGGAGCGAAGAGAACGTGAGGAACCCAAAAAAATGAATCGTTCCTTGAGGTAAGAAGGGGTAGTAGGATTGAACAGAACGGAATAAAGAGTGTTAAGGATATGAGCACTCCTGCGAAGACGAATCGGGAGCCACTTGAGTTTAGCTCGAAAATGGGAAACATGATCATATTTGCGCAGACCAAATATGAATCTAATACAGAAGTTCTGTAAGCTCTCCAGTTTGTCTAAAAGTTCCTCCCTTAAGTCAAGATAGCATATGTCGGCATAATCAATAATAGGTAAGAGAAGAGTTGCTGTCAGAGCAATTTTGGTAGAGATTGGAAGAAAGTTCCGCAATTTGCGCAACGACGCCACAGACGCAAAAATTCTCCTACTGACCTCAGTTATATGAGGATCCCATCGAAGATACCGGTCCAATGTAAAGAAGAAATTAAATGATTTAATTATATAATAATAATAAAACATTTAACATTTAGCATAATATATAATTTTATAAAATCTAACACATGCATACGTATTTTACTTAAGTGTTTTATTTGTGTGCAGGGTCAAGAAAGGTATTAGCGGTCACAAAACTTGTGATCGGTCAGGGACGTCGAGGACCTCGCGGGGGCCAAGCCCCCGGAAGCCGTCGACATTTTCTAGTATTTGAAATAATTATATCATTTCATTATGAAGAAATAAAATATATAAACGTTAATTGGTACACCCACGGTAAAAGGGAAATTTCCCCAAAAGGCCAATAAAAAACTTGAAGTTGGTTTCTGAAAAAATCCATATCATATCATATCTCTACTAAAAGTGTAAAATGGACTTAAATGTTTCGTAAAAATCTGAATTCCTTCGTAAAATTACCGTAAAATACTTATTAATTATAATAATTATTGATAATACTTGATAATACTTATTGAATTTCTATAATGAAAGTAAGAGAGATCATTGCATTTTCGACCAAGCTTGTAATAGTTGATGGTCCTCATTAATTATTTACGAAAACTTTGTCAAATAGACACCATTAACAACTAACGAACAACGGTTCCCTTACGCAACGACTTCAATAAGTACATAAATATATTATTATTATCCTTTTTAGAGTTCTCTTTGTATCGAGTTTTTTTTTAAATAGAACTACATTTATTAAAATGTAGTTCACTATTTTTTAAGTTAAAGAAATTTACTTATAACAAACAACTCCTCTTTTTGGGTTGGGGGTTAAAAAAAGTATAAAAAGTAATAAAAACATTATTTGCTAAATATGACTAATGTTGGACAAGGCTAAATATTTTATATAAGCGCCATCTAGAAAGGCACGGTAGAACTTAAGAAAGGGGCAACATAGACTGAAATTAACTTTAATAGCGTGTGACGTGGATGTAAAATCACCGGTAGATGTCGTGATAAAAATAAACGTCGAATCTACATCGCGGTGGCAAGATTTTTTCCCAGCACACGACCTGACTGACTTTTGATTACTCCTGCAAGACCTTACTTCATAGGATCATTTCTATAGTAAGCTCTTCACGAGATCTACACACTACGTGAGATCGTACCAGTCGCGTTGATGAGACGTGGCGCGGCGTCCTGAGCGTGAGGCGGACGATGACTTTCGGTCGTCAGTCCTCGATGATCGTTCACCTCTCCTTCGGGAGAGGTGTGGGACGCTGTCGCTGTCTGAGCGGCTTTTTTTACACCTCTTTAATTCTTATATACGTACTTCTAATATTAGTCATATACAGCTGACTTCAAATGTTAATATTATCAAGCTGGATCTTGTCAGAATAAACTATTCCTTGTTCTAAATTTGATGATCTGTTAAGAATTTGACCCTTAACACTATAAAAAACGCTAAGGACAATAACATGTCCATTTCAAACTATCTATAAAATTTAATTACGTTACACCCCTAATATGGCACCCATGCCCTGTGGCGAGCACGTTACTTCGTCGTTATAAGATTCAACTATAATCGGACTTTTGATTAGATTCCAGATTTGACAATTTCAGTGTTACCACATAATGACAATTAATAAATAGGGACGCTAGGATATTAATCGTTACGGAAATGATATATTTCTGAATCGATTCATTTCGTTTAAAGTAGTATCTAAACAACGACTACCCTAATAGAAACTAAGTAAATTGGGAATTTTAATATTTCTGAATCGATTAATTCAGTCATGACTCTTTTATTATAAGTTTTGTTTTTAATCTTATTAAAAGAAAATATTAGCTTTTAATAAAAAAAGCGGCGGTCATTAACTAATTACTAGTTATTATGAATAATAATGTATTTATTTTAATAAAAAATTATCATTTATTATCTAATTGCCACACCAACATTATAATTATATAAACATAAAATCGCGATTGTTTATCGATTGTTGTGTCCACCACTTTTAGGTTATGTATGGTATTATTATTTTACGAAGTGACAGTAGCTAACGTCAAATCTGGAATCTAATTAAAAGTTCGACTATAGTAATCAGCAACCATTATAAACTAAACTAATATGTAATAACTCGTAAATGTAAATACATACTTGTTGGACCTACATATTTATTTGTTTGGATGTTTATTACTTTGGGATTGAGAGATAGTTTCGCAAAAACAGGGGTGAACACTCCGCTGCTCACCATTTCAGTATTTTCATGTTAAAGGACGAATAAAAATCGGTTTTGTAAACAAAAATATAATAGACAACAATCACATATTACATAGAAATTCACATAACTAACTTATTACACAAATATTTGGCAAGATTTATTTTATTAGGACCGTTCATGGAAGTGTTGCTATCTCTTAGATAAAATAGATTAAAATATTTTTAATTAATCGAAGCGTAACAGTATTGAGATATTAAAAATAATTACATCAATTAAATTCTATTAAAAATATTAAAATGGATACGATGTCATGATATATTTAAATTTTTAAACATTTGTAAATTGAATTAAAAACTACTTTTACTAACTTTACAGCGAATGCTCGAGCACTAGAAAAATAAACGTTGTATATCTGGTCAATAATAAAAAAAAAAATTGTCTTTTAAATTAAATATGGAATAGGTTAATTGCCATAACTAGGTACTTAATTATTTTTATTTTTGAGCCATAAGGTTTTAATAAAAAAAAAATTAACTGTTTTTATAAATAATATAACCAAAAAGAAAATAAATTAACTTTTATATTTAAATGCCCTTCTTATTTCCTTATTTAGCCTCATTTATTATAATAAAGTAAAAAATAATAAATAATCATTGATTATTTAAATCACTCGTTCCTGGCAATGTCAGAACATTAAGAGAAATAAAGGAAATTAACGGAATGTCATTTTTAAATTCACAAATTAAATTAAATGTTTTGATTCTAAATAATATGTTGTCGTGTTCCCATCGAGGTTAGCCTTCAAACATATGTCATGAACCTTCGTCTTTTTATATTTATCACTTCTTCTTTTTCATTTGTTTCAACTTCTTTTTCTCTTCTTTCTTCTTTTCTTTATCTTTTATGGATTTGAAAAGCTTGTATCCGAAGAAGACTGAAAATAAAAAATATATAATTCATTATTTTATAACATCTTTTAATAAAAGATTACGATCACTTTGTAACTACGATTATTGTTTCTTGATTAATAAATAAAGATAAGATAATATGTAGTAAATGGAACAAGTCAAATAACCGAAGGTGTTTAAGATATTACATTTCAATGAAAAGTTCTCAAAACTTTCTAAGAACTACTGAAATGTTATATATTATCTAGACATGATTTTCTTCATTATCTTATTCAAAATTTTGATAAAAAGACAAATTTGTAAGGTAATAAGTTAGGTTTGATCCTGCGACTTCTGTTAGTCTGTCTCCGTCGCTCTGCATACTGAGCTTGTGTGACCTTTTGACAAATTTAGCATTCTATTATTTAATATTAGAACAATAGATAAAACTTAAAGAAGATTATTCTATTCCGCTATCTCTCCATCTACCTACTCTTTTCTAACATGTAAATAATAGAGTCTGGTAGTTCACAAGTGTATATAATGTAATGTAGACTACTTGAAATAAAAAAAATACCTTGATTTTGAGAGCCAGGTAGTACCGTGTACTAATACTCATTATAATAATAATACTGATGTTTTAACATATTTAAAATCTTTAAACGAAACCACCTCATCCACTAGGAAAGAGCAGATAATCTTCCAACAGCTGAACAGATTTTCATGAATAAGCTAAGAAAACTATCTCCTTCATCCCTTTCGGAGCTATGATGACATGGATAGACACACATGTAGAGCTTATAAGACACTTTTTAGTGTCGGCTGTTAGACATTGGAAAACAAACAATATCCGACAAAACATACATGACATCATTTGTATTTCTGATGTGTTAAGTCGGTTAATTCACCTTCTTAAAGTCTCGCAAGTTCTCTCTCTTATTTATCAAAAAAATATAAAATAAAAAACCCTTAAAAATATTTCTAACATACCCAGTAGCAAGACAATAATAAGGACGGCAAATCCAACCAAGTATATTTGAGACATGACAGCTCCTCTTATTGCATCTTCTACTTCGCTCATGTCCAGAGGTGTTTCTTTTAGTTTCGTGGCCAACTTGACGGCCAGAGCGTCCTTCACCTGATGTACGAATTGCATTTTCTGCTCCTCGGGTAAAACCTCGTATTGTGTCAGAATACTCTCCAGCTTCTTTCGTACATCTTCCGACTCTTCGTCCTCAGAAACGGAGCCGACCATTTGTTTAAGCAGAGACAGTACGTCTACATTTTTTAAGGAATCGGCCACGCGTTCTTTTACTAGGTTGCCTAGATTGAGGTCCGATAAGGGCATTTCGTCGGCCATTTTCTTAAGATTTGTAAAAAAAAAAAAATGTCAGGTGTTATCATAATATTCATATAAATATATCAATATCGCACTCACCGCACGATCGAATCAACACCTCCAGATAAACTAGTAAACTCTACGGGACCTTGTCTCAAATGCAACTGATTTCGAGCCCTATCGCATGTCACCAAGCAGATAGCAATAGCAAGTGTCATATTAATTTAATTTCTAAAGTCATATCGGTGAGATTAATTACTTTGTTGCGACAAAGTTTTAAAGATAAACCAATCATGAATACTATATGTACTACTACATGTTTGTAAAGAAAGATAATATGTAAAGGTAAAAATTATATGTAAAAAACATATTTTTCCTAAAAAAATCAAATTACACAATCTTAGCTTTAAGTATCATCATAATAAATAATTACGATTACTTTTTGAATCGTATTACGTAATAGCCCGTTATCTCTTATCAATTTGTTTTCAAAACAAATTGAATGTATTGATAAATTTAATTCGGATGATAACTGACCTAAATGTACGATTATAATATTATTTATACACTAAATAATATTAAGGATTTTTTGTAAATATTTTAAATATGGAATATGCTTAAAATTATGAACTGTTTCAAAAACTGAAACCACCGCTCAGGAAGTTTACATAAACATAAATCTCTAAATATAAATCTAATGAATATCACAAGGTACGTATTTGTATGCTGGCTTACATTATTAGATGTTATATTATTCATAAGTAGGTTTTTAATAATCTGTGTTATGTTCATTTTATTATTTTTTCTATACGAAGTTCCATGGATAATTTTCCAGTCTGTTAAAGGAACTCAAAGGTATTCTCAAACGACTTGAACGTATCCAAAGATAAATGGAGTACTGTGTCTTCTTGAGTTTAATTTTAGACAGCATCAAGAAGTCACAGGATGTCAAATCAGCGCTGTAAGGTAGATGTGGTGTCCAGGAAGTCCCTCATCTTGATTGCGTAGTGTGAGGACACGCTGTCGAGGTGACTCAAACGCGGACATCGGATTCCCGTGTTCTGTGACTTGTAATTCGTAGTAGTAAATACTTCTGGCACGCAGGTGCCAGTGTGGTAGGTAGTGTACCAGTGTGGTAGGTAATGTACCAGTGTGATAGGTAGTGTACCAGTGTGGTAGGTAGTGTACCAGTGTGGTAGGTAGTGTACCAGTGTGGTAGGTAGTGTACCAGTGTGGTAGGTAGTGTACCAGTGTGGTAGGTAGTGTACCAGTGTGGTAGGTAGTGTACCAGTGTGGTAAGTAGTGTACCAGTATACAGTGTTGTAGTGTATCAGTATACGGAATTTATACTGAATATACGGAATAAGGCATAACAACAGGATAACTAGAAAATCCAAAACACTTCCCGACCCAACCTACAGGTTTTGTTGAATTTCGTCGTAAGTGGTTCGCCAGTTTTGTTCAATCAAACTTTTCACTTGTAGTACGTTTCATTCAGCAAAAGGATTGAAATTGGTAGTCAAAGGACAACAAACTTCTTTCTTTTTATTCTTTATCTTTTAAATTAAAGCGACCCCATTAAAACTCTATACCAGCGGAACTCAGTTGCTACGAAGATGCTTCGTCCATAAAAGTGAATTAAAATCGATTCATCAGGTTTCAAGTTGGATTTGAAATCGTGAAAAATAATTGCATTGACGCTGATGCATTTTATTTTGTCTTTAAGAGCTTTTGTTCTCAAAACTTTTCTTTCTTTCCTTATTACAAATAATAATGATAATTATTAATTACGATGATTTAATATTTTTTTTGATTCATAACAGAAATGAAAACAATTTAAATTTAATTCATAAATGGAATGAATATTCATATTATTTACAAACCAGCGTCACTAGAACTAGAAAAAAAAGATACTACCTACTAGAATGAACTTACTTTAAAACATAAATATAAAATCATTTCAATTAATTTTCATTCAAATCATGTAATGTTATTTTCTGTTACTTACAAATAATAAAAAATAAAATGGCCGCTAACGACACGGCCAGAACCGTCCCGTTGCCGTGACCACCGAAATATTGAGGACCGCCTGCAGTCAGCAGATTCTTCAGACTCTCTTTTGTATCATCATCTAGATCTGCTGAATAAAGCATATCCAACAACTCCTTCGTAGATGGTTCAGGGCCATCATTATCTTCCAACAAATCGTCAACAGTCACATCAGCCATTCTCACTTACGATTAAATACGACTGCAAATAAGTTGTGTAATCATATTGTGATAACATGACACGTGGATCACGTCCGTGAGTCTGATTGGAGTAAGTCATAAGAGAGTAGCGGTTAGTGTAGCGTTAAAATAATATATTTTTTACTAAATTGTAAGACACATTGTAAAAATTCGTTAGTAATTCCAGACTAAAAAAAATATCAAATTTATATTTATATTTCATTAAACGGTTGAATTTTAAAAACGTTAAAATGTTGAAATATATTTCTTTCTCAGTTCAAAAATAACGAACTTCAATATATTCAGTTGCTAACACAATAAATATTTGTTGCGATTTATTTTTAATCCAATATTTGTTTGTTTGTACTCAATATATATGTTTGTTTGTACACATTTTTAAATGTCTAATGGTATTTAGAAAAAAATATAATGATTTAAATAAAATTAAAATATAATTAATTAGTTTAATTCCAGTAACAGAATACTTCCAGCTCTCATTAGTTTTGGTTTATTCCATGGTAGTGTTTAATTGATAAAATAATATCAATCTTGTGAATGAAAAAAAGTACTGAATGAAAATTAAGATAGATGATAATGAAAGGAATACATTATACAAAACTATGATAACAAAAAAAGAATACTGTTAGTTAACTGTGTGACATGAAATATGATCTATTAATTTATAATCACAATATATGGTGTTTGATCTAGTACAGAATCATCTAAATCCTGTCTGCAGTTGTAAGTAGTAATAGTCTATATGTTATAGGAAATTACTAATAGTTCCTGCTATTTGAATGAAGATAAATTTTATAATTTCTGGTATTTTGTACAATTGTAAGTGACTAAGATACATTGTTGTTTGCTTGATATTGAAAATACAGGAAGATGTAAATCATTTGGATACTAAATGTATAGCAAATATATGGGGTTTGATTATAGTGCCATTTATATATGACTTTCTATAATACATATTTATACTTTACCTATCTAGTTATTGATTAATAAAAAAAATAAAAAAACAATAGCTCCTTCCTGGTGGATTAGATATTTTTATACTATATTCATTGACGGACTAAACATATAAAAAAAAAAAATCTCAATAATAATTAATCACCAGACTCTATTAAAAAATCATGTTAAAAAAAACTTATTGCAATTGAATGTTGAATATCACAGCACCATGTACAACTAAACACTTATAAAAAGTTATAAAAAAAAAAGAAAAAGAAACATTGCATTATACGATATTTAAATATTGATTTTTAGGGTCGTAATTCTTAAATCAAATATCCTAATATACTGACAAAATATTGGTTCAATTAATGTTACTGGTTACGTATTACAAAGACTACTATATTATATATAGATTTTTTACCTGTTAAACTGATTACAACAATCCCAGGCACAATAAATACTGAATTAGAAAAGGCATGTTCCAAAGGACCATCTTGTCCACCACTTAAGTCCACCATTGTTTAATAATAACTACTATATAAAAAATAATACTGGAAGTTTTCTACGTTCACTATATATTCAGATCATTTGAAAGAATATCAGTTTGATTTTAGCACATTTTAATTAGAAAATAATAAATAAATCGGCAATTTGCTTGACGATAACAAAGAAATGTCAACAATTCTGACTTTACTATTTTTAACGCAGTGTACGTCAAACGCTACAAAACAATATTGTGCAGCCATAACAACGGAAAAAAGAAATATACCTCTTATCGTATTAACTATCGTCAACTAAATATTAAATATAATAAAAAGTTATTGTAAAGATGTAAAAAAAATTAATTTCCATTCAATAGTTTTATGTATTTTAATTTTTTAAAAGAAGAATAACAAAACATAAAACATGGAGGTACATCCATTATATTTACTTAATTCCTCTGAAAGCCTCTTTTTAAATAGTAACACATATAGTTTGGTTTAATTTTTGTATATTAATTCTATGTTAATTTTAGATGGATATTATAAGAAAAAAAAATATTTTCTCTATTTCATAGTCTGATAATTTCATATTTTTTTACTGGCACACAAATGATGGTATGCTTCTCAGTTAATGTTGAAATTATTTCATTTTTATCTTTTGCCAACTTCGTTATACTTAAGTACCTTAAATTTATATAAATATAGAATGAAAAAAACCGATACGGGTAGGGATTCGAACCCAGTAGTCGCGGGTTCGAATCCCTGCCCGTATCGGTTTATTTTTCATTCTATATTTATATAAATTTAAATAAGCTTAACATGGCATACATGTTTATAGATATTTTCAAGCCTTTTATACCTTATTTCATTTTATAACAGTTTCATGACATAAGTGTAACCACTTACTATTCTCGACATCGCACGCTTATATGGTATCGTTATCTTATCCTAATCGTCTCCTTTGCTATTGCGATCACTCCGGCTACCTCCTACATTATCTCTTGCTACTTGCACTAATCCTAACGATACTGGTGTTAAAGTTGAAATTGTGATTTAACAAAATCTAATAACTATCAGTGTTATATGGTCAGAACTCAGAACTGCTGATTACATCCAAAAAAGCAACAAAATTATTCACCTAAATCAAAATGAAATTTGAATAAAACCAAAGTTTAAACATAATTTTTTATTACTGCAAAATACACAAATTGTATATCTTTTTACTTAAAAATAACATTAGTGTGGACATTACTAGTAACTACTACAGCGATACAACAGATTACATTCTACGAGACTATACAGATATATATACCTTATATTATTAGGAGTAATATAAAAATATGGAATGTTTTTGTATCTGTGCCCCAGAAAATAAAAATTTGAAGTACCTCAATTTTAAAAGAATTATCACAGAATAATTTGAGGCGATCTTCAAATGTTTTTTAATTTTAATTTCTATATTTTATAATTCCTTTAGTAAAATTTGAAGGCACTTGCGGAGCGGTTAACGTTTAATATATTTTAAAATAAATGTCATTTACATAAATTTTGAGATTCGCTAAATCTAATATAAAACCCCTATCGTCTATTATCACGTACTTTTGTAACCAACATGGCAACACTACGTCGACTCTGATATATTTTTCTAAAATAAATTTATTGCATTTGACACTATTAATGGAGAAATACATTATGCCTATTTTAGTTCTTCTTCAGGGGGTCGAGGTTGTCTATTGAAAAATCGTCGTTTCCAAAACTGATCCCTCTGGTGAAGCCATCCTGAAAAAAGACATTATTTTATAATCCAAGCATAATCCAAAAAGAGCAAAATGTAAAATTTTGTTGTTTTTTAAACCTAACTTACCATTTATCAAGCTGTTAAAAATAATTTAAGAAATTTACTTTTATTTTTATTTCATTAAATAAAATTGTATGCTATGAATGATTTGATTGTACAAAACCTCTTCAAACCTGGCTATCTAACAGTAAGCAAAAAATCATTTTTTTTCATATTGAATTACAATCTACGTAGATAATTACATAAAAAACTTAATGTAGATAAATTTGATTATATAAGTATAGAATAAAGTTTCACTAACCTTCATCTCCGATATAGTTTTATCTAAAAAACCGTTAAAGCTGCTGTTAAGTTCGACGGTCTGTTTGTCACTGAGGTTGCCGAACCCGTTGAAGGTATTGCCGAAACCGTTGCCGAATATGTTGCCGTTGTTTTGGGTCACGAAGGGGTCATATCCGGTCAGCCCGTTCGTGAATGAGGTGTTGTTGAATACAGAAGTTTGTAAATTAAAGTCGCTTATGTCATAGTTGGGTTTGACCGACGGCGAGGAAAAGGTCGGGTTCTGTGTTTGTATCGGAAGAGAGAATGGAGATGATCCGAATAAATCGTTTCCGTTTGGAGTCGGCTGTTGTTGTTGTTGCTGCTGTGGTTGCGGCGGTTGCTGTGGTTGCTGGGTTTGTGGACGCTTGGACGCTTTAGGTGGTGGCGCCACTGTAGACAATATTATATAAATAAAGTTATTTATACTTTTGAGGCTAAGGACGTTTTGGGAACAATCGTTTACTAATGACAATATTGATTTTTCTTTGACTGGATACTATATTTATATTGATATTTTATAACAAGCTGAAGTAGTCAGATAATTTTAATTTGCTGAAACTGTTTACACATATTATATTTGTCTTGAATTTGTTTGTTTAGAATGTTTATAAAGTGCACGACGCGTGTGATGTATTTTATTATGTATGTATATATCTATGTATTAGTAGTATATCAGTAAGCGCTACATACACAGCGGCGGGGCGGGTCCTCGTGACGGCGACGACTCGAAGGCTCGCGGGTCGAAGTCTAATTAACAAAGTTGGGATATTATTATTCTATTTAAAAAAATACTATTTCGTAGACATTAATATTAAGTTTAGTATATTTTATTATTATTTGTTTTTGTAATAAAAACTCTTTTACTTTCACGTCCTTATATTATTGATTAGAACTAGTAATGTATGTGATTATTATTCTCACCGCTGTCGCTGTCTGAGTGAAGCAGTAGTCCCTCTAGCTTCGTTCCCACGACGGGGTTCTTACTCGTCGTATCACCCAGGAGTTTACTGGAAAATTAAATACTTTATTATTATTACACCAACCTTAGCCAGTTATTCAATCTGTACCGTGACACACCAACAAACACAGATAAAGTACTAGATTACGTTTCACATAAAACTAAACTACAATAACACAATCTAAAATGTGGCTGGTTCTTTAAAATGCTAACTAAAGACTGGATTATCACTAAAAAATATATATATAAATTAACAAAACTAATCTATAAATGAAAAGTAATGAAGGAACAAACATTGAAATATATGCGTGATTGTGAACTAAACACAATCGTTTATAACTGACGTCATGATAGTAAGCTGGTAATAAAACTAGAACATCAAATAAAACTTCGAAAATGAATAACATATGTGAATGAATAAATGTACCCGCACGCAAGCACGCACGCACACACACATAAGTAGGCCCGTGGTAGCGCAACTCACCCGGTAGCGTGAAGTCTTCCGTTGTGTGAGGGAGGCGGCGTCGACAACAACAGGTTGTTGTCGTTGGACGAGAACGTGTCCGTTGAGTTGTTAGACATGGCGTCGCCTGACAACAACAACATCAATTATAAATAGCACTGACAACGAAATGTACGATAACATTATAACGAAAAAGCTGATGACGAAATTATACTAAAGAAATACTTTTATAACAAACTGTAAATTTAGGGGCAGGTCATGACACTTCTGGTCACCAGCTTTCGTGAACAGAAAGCCTATTGATCCTGGGACGATATTATGGTTATAATAATAATAATAATAATATCATTGACAAATTATACAAATGGATCTAACCCCTAAGTAAGTAAATTGTTTGCTCGTGTTAAGGGTGTTAGAACGATACAAATACATAGAAATACACATTATAAATAATATTCCAGCAAGTATCTTAATATGTTCTTACTAACCGGTGTCTGTGTGTCCGTTATGTGCGTGTGTGAGTGCGGTGAGCTGGTGTGCGAGGTCTGCGGGCGGCCTGTAGTCGCTGATGTCGGCGAGGTTGTTCCTCGCGAGGTAGGCCGAGAGGTCGTCCTTGTACGTGATCTTGGACAGCTCCTGCGACATGTCAAAAATAAAAAATATAGAAGCTTAGTTTAATACGCGACGGAACCTTAATAGATTCTTTTTGTTGTTAATTACTATGCTGTGAACTCTAGCTCGGTTGTTAGAGCGACAGAGGTGGATTCGCATAGGTCCCGGGTTATGTCATACTAGTGTTAATATTTATTTTATTCAATGTTTAATTTATAGGAAGATAAAATGACGGTATATTATCATATATCTACAACAACACATAAAATATACAGAGTTATTTTTAATTTGTTGACCACCCCTTGCAGACAGCCTATCCACATCAACCCTAACAACATTTGTTCTACGATTTTTTTTAATTAATATTTCTCAAAATTAGAGTTTTCCCATTCAAAAATTATTTGTTGCCTCTGAAATTACATTAACTGTGAGCGTAGGTATGGCGTCCGGGTGTTGTCCTTTTAAGTACTTCTCACAAAATACAGAGCAATAAGTAAAAGAGGGAGCAAAATTTTTTTGTTTGGTTTTTTTTGAGTTGTTCAAATAATAAAAAGTACCTGTAAACGATTTTTGTACGTATTCATTTGTAACTCCAGTTTCTTGTTCTGCAAGGTCAGTTTTTGCATTTCTATATATTTTCCATTGTCATTCAAAAACCGCCTGAAAAATAAAAATAAATACTTATAATCATAATATCTACTATTCTATTCAAATCTAATAACATTTCTTCTTCTTGAACATTCCTATTATTAATAGTCAACTTTTCAGATGAAATTCCATCTGATATTATATCAAATTACTACATTTATGTTTGCCCGGCTATACACACGTGATTTTTGCCGGATAAATATATATTTAATAATCATCAATGTTCACGAAAGTTTAACCTTAGCAAACATTTACATACTCGGTAATATGTACTGCATTGCGTGTAAAAATTTACGTATATTATAATAATTATTAACATTATAAAGTATACATAAGCAAGTTAAAAAATAATAATGAAAGTATAATAATATAACCTGTAAGCCAAGTCGAACGCCTGTCCAATAGTGAGTGTTATTTCCGAAGCTAGTTTAGTAGATATAAAAACAAAACACTCGTGTTTCTCAACGGCGCCACTGTCGTGACCGTTCACACCGTTCACAGTGCTGCCACCTGGAGACAACATTGCTTTATTATAATAATACGTTTTAACTATGATTATAATGGTATAACAAGTGAATGTTCAATCGGCAGTTTTGTTTTTTTTTAATGATTACTTATTAAAAAAAAAATTATGTTATGAATATTTATTTTTAATTAAAGTTAAAAATAGACGGTATATTTTCTATGTTTTTTGCTACACATTTTCGTATTAATAATAAGGTCTTTATTAATTCTGTTATAAATAAAAATTACCTTTGGCAATAAATGAGAAATACTTTTTGGCGCCCTTATCATCCGCGCAGTATGATATCCGGTGGAGCGGGAACTGGTACAGCACGTTGTTAGTTCTGGGCTCCTTCAAATATAAACAAACATCAATTTATTACTGATATTAATTAAACCAACTTAGAACAAATTTATATTACGTATGTGTGTAGCAATATTAGTAATCGATTTATAATCCACGATTAATTTTAATCTCAGTTTGCTTCCTACCGATCCACAGGTTAATATTTTCATTTATAACTGATAACAAAATGCATTGTGATTTAAGTTTTTTGAATTAAAAATTGTTTCAGAAACTACTATTTCATTGGTTAGGATTAAAGTTTATTGATATATTATAATATCTTCTTTTTTAATTGAAGAATTTTTATAATTACATAATTATATTATCTTAATATAATCTGTGAATCTGTTGTAAAAATAATAAACATAAGATATAATTATTTTAAACGGTTAATAATATATTTTTTTCGAGAATTGTAAGTCAATACGAAATCAGTTTATTTAATATAATAAAAAATATGAACATTGTGAATTGGTAATGAATTTAATTAGAAACGAATTGTTTATTTATTTAAAATTAAATATTGATTGTTGAACTAACTTTAAAATCTTAAAACGTAATGAAAACAATATATTTTTTTTTTCAGTTACTTTTTTTATTATTCAAACAATTTTATACTTTTTTTTTCGTCAAGGAAACTTAGCAACCCTTTGTAGACTTCACTGACAGTTATTGGTAGTTTCTTAATAGTTTTATTATATACTTGAAATATATTATTTCATTATTATTGGAATTTGTGAAAAATTACATAACTATATTAAAATAATTCCACTATTTCCTGTATATATATTGTTACTTATGATTGTTTTATTATATACAGTCCAAGTATATAAAGTACTTTTCCTATATTTATATCAACTTTCTTCAGATCAAGTAAAATAATCTGTGTAATTTAATCTGTCTGATAATAACTCGAGAACTGGATAACACAAATTAACTTTCACTACGAAATGCAATTTTCTTAATTAACATTTATTATAAACTGCATTTTCTTAATAAAAAACTTAAATAACATAACTAATGATCTAAAAATAACAAAAATTACATTATTCCGTTTTACGAGGTAAACATTTAAATTTAATAAATATAAAATAACATAATTAAAGAAATTATTTTATTGTGTATATGTATGTAACAATTTATATCATATTACTTAAATAGACTACTAAATAAATTTACAAAAACATGTCCAAGTTATTAAAATCATCAAAAATAATATACATATAAGTAATTAATATTATCAAAAGGATGTCCCATAACTAGCCACTAAATATTTCAGTGTGACCACAACTTAAATAAAATTCTCAATGTAATGGCAGGAAGTGATTATAAACTATAAACGCGGTCGTTAAAGCGATGACACGAATTGCTGTTAATATAGTCTGTTCTCGAACAGATAATATCCTCCCACAAAAAGATTCTATTTATAAAACCTTCTTGGATATTTATGTAATTGATTCAACTTAAATATTATTGATTTTAAATACAAAAACGTTATCAACTTATTAACAAACAGTATTAAAAGTTTCAATAAAAACTTCTTGGTTAATACAAAATAATATCAAGATTTAGAAACATTGTAAAAAAAAAACAATCAAAACTTCATGAAATAAAAAAGAAAATCAGAATATTCTTTTTTAAAAAAAGAACTTTAAACCAAAGTCAAACACGGAAACCTAAGCGTAACTTACTCAAAAATTGACAATTGACACAGAAAACAAATAGTTTCAATTACATAAAAAAGAAACTCGCGTGTCGTTACGTTGGGAACGCGTATGGATTGTAAACTATTTGGTTGCGAAACTACAACGGTTATGTGAAACTAGACAAAGACTTAGGCTCGGCTATGTGTTTTAATAAACCGTATGAAATGTTTAATTATATGTGTTGTCAAAGTATTACTAAAGAGGTTTTATTTAATAATTTAGATTTAAAATACACAGAATAATATTAAAAAAATATATATTTTTTAATTTTATTGAGAAAGTGATATTATGCAAAAAGGTTTTATTATAACTTAGCTGGAACTAAAAACTAATTAAGATTGCCGTATAGAAAAGTGAAACCGGCGTTCGCCATTTTTGCAAACTCAGTAGGTACGTGATGTAAATAGGAACTTACTCATAAGTTTTATGTAACATTAATTAAATTTGTTACTTCTCTTAAATCTATGAAAAAGTATTTAAAATAAGGTTGGTTGTTTTAAGGTTATATATTGTGTTATTTGTTTTAGGAGACGTGGTGAATTATATTTACCTGTATGGCAACACCATCAACGGAGACAGTTATTTCAACTTTCTTGCATTTTGCGGCGTCTTTCGTCTCCGATTTCTTCAACTGCTGTGTGAACTGTAACTTTTTAATGGCGTCCTTAACTACTTCTATGCCTTTGGGCTGGTCTACTTGTGTGCAGCCGAGGAACTGGAATTATTATTAATATTATGATAATAATCCGTGTAATAAATAATATTCTAAATAATCACTTTTCTTAATTTATTATATAGTGAGCACTTGGTAGTGGTAAATGGTTACTGTCACCCAACTATGCAAAAACTATACCAAAATATATCTGTATTTATTTTCAGATGAGGGTATGAGTGAAAAAAAAATGTTTCTCATCGTATTAAAAACAACTATAACTACTTCTTCAATATGGTCTTCTGAGAGAGCGCTATCTTGTACGAGCTTAGACAATATCAATCAATATGGTTCTACCACAAAATTTAATTATTACCAACCAAAAATATTTTGTGTGTAATATTAGCTATATACAAATAATATTGAACACTGGCCATACCAGATTCCAAAAGGTTCATTTATTATCACAAGACCATAGACAAAGCTTGTATTTACTAACCAAATTACTTACAATTCAATATACCTAACATATTCAAAATACGTGGCTAATTATTACATAATGCGTTTCAACACGCAAATTTACCTTTGACCTTAATATAATATAAACATTAGTATTTTGATCTCATTTGAAGTCAAAGACCTGTTTGAATTATTACGAAATACGATAATATTCTTTGTTTTGTTTGATAACTATTTTATGTAAACAAGTCACGCTACTTGCATTAGTTTAAAGTCATGATTTATCTCGATTTATTACGAAATTTCCATATATTTGTTAATTAACGTATTTAGGATTAACATTTGTTTTGAAACTAGAGTCACCTGTAAACGTCCTTGCAGCACCGAAATTTCGAGAACTCAAAATTAATTAAATTAAATTTGGTTTGAATAAAACGTTATTCAACCTCAAGTCGTTCATAAGTTACATGACCGGCCAACAGTTATACAACACGCCGAAGGGCGTTACATGTTCAGATCATTACTACTGCTAATAGAACACGAAAGCAGCATTATCCACTTTTGAAGAGAGAATTCCTTTACTTTCTTTCTCCAGTCAAAGCTGTATTTTGGTAATACTCGTCTCCGAGAATGGAAAACAAACAAATTATGGCTTCTATTTGTTATTAGCCATCGCTGTTACTTTGTCATATTTTGCGAAGCTCATGAACTTAGCTTCAATGCAATCTCCCGGATGCTTCTCCTGAACTACTGAACCGACTGTCATTGGATTTTTATTTGATAGCAGCATTACCATCGATGGTTCAGCAAACAAAATATTGAGTGATCGATCAAGTAGGTACTTGACCGATCTACCGGTACTTGGTAGTTGAATGAAATCATGAGGAATAAATGAATGAGGAAGGAATGAGGAATGAAATCATTAAATCTGCATTCAACTCACAGACCGAATTGCTGTCAGGCGAATACTTCACGCGGTGCATCCATGTCTTCTCTAATAATTATATTTATGTATAATCTATTAGTATAGATAATAATAACGAACATTAAGCACGTGCAGTTTAGGGGCGTCGAGTGGAATATATTGTAATGGCTTTAATTATATTTACTAACTGCGCGTAGAAATAGATACTAGATACGAAATAGATACTCTATCAGAATGTATTGTTTATTATGGACAATTAATAAGTACGGCGACATAAAACAATAACAGAAACAAATATAAAGCGAAAACAAACCAAACATTGATAAAAGTAACTAATAACTTATGGTTCAAAATATGTATTTATAAAAATAACAAAAATGTATGGAGTACATGAAATAATGAAGATGGTATATATTTCAAAAGGTAAACGCTTTGACCCAATTATAGTACACTCCAGTCAGTGTTCGGTCCTATCCAGCTCAGTGACAGGAAACCACTGATATTTATTCACTTACGGATAATCGATATTATTTTTATGACAGACGGATATAACAATGTGATATTAGTCCCATTATCTGATCTCTAAAGTAAGTTTGTAGAAGTCCAGATTAAAAATAAACTAGTTACAAATTTCGGTGTTTAGTATCATACGAATTTTTTTTCCGATGTAAAGAGATACCTAACAGAATATACAAAACTTGTACTGTATCTGTTATGTTCCAAAAAACACATTTAATAAGGATGGGCGCTAAGAATAAGCTGTAGCTATGACTGTAGATCGTATACGGACTTTCTTAGAAGATGCATTAGAAAGTCTATAAAAACTGCCTTTACCTTCCCTTCCTCTCCTTGTATCTCAATCTCTTACATCCCTCCGCTTTCCCCAAACACAACTAATCACACACATAATAAAACACATCACAAATAATCAAATTCTTACCTTAACTAAATAAGCGACGTGCCCCTTCACGAGAGCGTCTGGAGCATGGATCCAGTTCCGGCTGTTAGGAGAGCCGTTAGCCTTTCCTTTGCCCTGCCAGAACAGCAGGGTTGACATTCTGGAACAAGGAGGTTCATGTTATATATTTTTTATTTCCAAGTGTTACGTTTTACAACAATAATTATCTTGTTTATGCTCGTGTTATAAATAAAAGCTCCCGCCCGGTCCAGATGTTAAAGTCATTAGGCCAAGAACCATAGACAAAATATAAAAAATAGTAACACACTTCTTTACTCTTAATGCTATGTAACTTGTATTCTATCCGGTTTTTAAACGATTTTGGCATTCGATGACGCCTAATCATCCATCTATTATAATACATACAAGTCAAATTACTATAATTTATTAACTCGTGACTAACAATTATCGATTTAATCGCATATCACGAATAACCAAGGTTTTACGAACACACATAACAATATTAATGATATAATACTGATACTAATAATAACCGATTCTTTCTAAGAATAATATTATCAATACAACACCTACATTATTTTTCCTCATAACTTAATGAGTTCGGGGTTTTTACTGTGTATTATCAAATAAGACAAGATGTAAGACCATTATTTTATCCTCATAGTTTATTTACGTAATAGATTAATTATTTACTGCTTTTAAAAGTAACATCACATTATACTAAAAGACAACAACAAATTGTAAGCAACACAATGATTGAAACACAGCATTTGTATTTTTATTATAAATCTATCAACATATTAAAATGACTAGTTCCTGCCAGCGACTTCGTCTGTTCTGTACAGATATAGCGATTATTTAAGCGGAAACATGAAACATTTCACAGTTCGTGAAAACTTAAAATCGATTTAGCAAATATCATTACGAAAGACCACATTATAGTAAATACTAAAAGGGTACGCGCCATTAGTACTGTGGACCGTGGTCTACTTTTCATCCCAGCGCCATCTTGTACACTGTAATTAAGTTACTGTCACATCAATGTCCAATTACAATAATTTTATCTCCTTATTGCTAAACTTCTAGTTGTTGGATTTTGACGTAATATGTAACATAACTTGCCCTAGGTTTTAAAACTTAATAAACATAGAAAATATATTCTAATTAGTTCAGTGGTTTTAAGTGATGTGCGAACATACAGAAAAACAAACAGACATGCCACGGACAAGTTTTTTTTTGAGCTTTTTTATATTTATAAAATTACATATTAATTTGAATTACGAATGTAGTTAGTAGTAAAAAGCCATTTTTATTGGTTTTAAACGATTTTTATTATATTTTAATAGATATTAGCAAGATAGGTGTATATATTTAATGTAAACATTATGTATGGATTTCCCGTTGCGTTTATATTAATATTACGACGCATATACTACAAGCACGCAACTAATAGATGTTCACCATCTGATTGTTATTACTGACTGAAATAATTATCATCATCAAAAATAAATAACATTTTAAACCGATTTATTTCTAATTATAGTTTTTAATTACCCTAAAAATAGGGTAAATAGGTGGAGTTTAATTGATTCTAATTTGTATATAAAATTAAATTATTTTTAGTATTTATTTTTAAATTTCCATGTGTTAGTTCGGCATCACATTCAAAGAATATTTCGTAATCCAAATTTATAGTTTTTTTTTTTTATATGACTTGGTAAAGCGATGCTCTAGGTTAATATAAAATATGGTTTATACGACTTTTGTTTTATATAAAAAAATCATAATCTTAAAATCTTGTCTTTTAACAAAATCTTGTTTGTCTTTTAGATGAAATTACTAGCAACGGATAAAATATAAAACTATTGAATGATTAATATAATTTATGTATTTATTTACTCATTAAACTTATACAAGGGCCATCGAGTTATTGGACCTATGGTCTGTGTGTGCTTTATTTTTATATATAGGTACATATATAAATGGAACCACTCCTTACGAAATGGTTTCACTAAACATTTCTGTTATAACTTATATGAAATAGTTAAATATATAATTCTTATTGCATGTAACCTATCAGTATAAATTATGAGACACAAGACTGAGCGTGAATTATTAAGACATCATGTAAGAATTTACATCTGTGGAATTAATTGAGATAAGTCGAAATAATTAAAAATTGTTCATATTAGTTATGTATAACATGTAGTATTAGTTACGTATAATATTGTATAGAATTATTATACATAACAACTCTATGAAATTGTTAGACTAATAAATTAATCTATATTTAATAAAAACGACTTACACTAATTCAAAAAGTGTAACAGAAAAAAAAGTGTAAAAAATGTTAAAATTCGTATCTATTTTTTTAAAGATTGTACTAAGGCAACATAACCAAAGAGAGTTTACCTTTGCACTAATTTTAAACGCAGTTCATCCGTAAGCTTGTTCTATAAATTAACTGAATTTTCATTCACTCTTACCCCTATAGATATAGAATTTAATTTCCTTTGTCACGAGGGTTTTTGACACGTTTTGTTTAAGACGAAGCTCGTACGTAGTCTTAGTTACTTCGAGGGAAAATAGTCTTGTAGGATTGTAATAGAGTTAAAAATCGCTTGTATGAGGACTCAATAGTGACACAGTAAGTATGAGAGAGGTCCGTACTTAGTACGGGGTGATACGGCGGAAATTGAGTCTTATTGTAACGCAAATTGAGTTAAAGTGGTGTGAATCTTGTGTCAGTTGTGACGTTCTAATTTTAAATTATTTCCGTACTTAGTACGGGCTGATACGGCAGCACACTGACGCAAGTGTGCGTTCATTCACTTTAGCATAAGGATGGGATTTAAATGTTATTGTAAATTTTATATCGATGATTTTATTTTATACAAAGACTCGTCCATGATGTCTGTTTATAATCAAGTAGCAAATATATTGTAAGGTATAACAAAATAGAATGTTACTTAATAAAATAAAATAAATGTACACATGTTATAAGCATTAACAATAAATTATAAATAAATTTCTCACTAAAATAAACAAAAAGCTATAAAATATAAAAGCCTATTTTACAAAGCTATTTGAAGTGCCTATAATTTCTAACAGTTTGAACCATAAAATATGAAGACCGACACACCTCTACGCCTATAAGCTCCACTTAGACCTTAACTAAAGTTACGTAATCCGTTAGCTATCAAATATGTTAAGAATCTGCACTTTAATGTACATATTTTCCTTTAATAAGTTACCAAATTAAAAAAACTAATGATATACAGTATGTCATCACGATCATATATAGTATATTGCTTCAGCATTTAGATTTTTATAAGTAATTAATATAAGTTTCATAAACTTTATATATCAATTATATATCATTAAACAACAACCATATCCGCAAAAATCTAAGACCGTGAGAACATCGATAGTCGATAGAACGACTTACAGCTTGTATGTGTGTGTGCATCATTTGTGTGCTATCCTTTGACTTTAGCAGGAAAAACTTGTGATAAGCGGAATTCAGTATGGAAAGTATCTGAGATTTAGCTTATGATATTAAGATATTCATATCTTAATATCAGTATATATCAGTTATATATGGCAGTGTTCACACTGCATTCTGTATTTTATAAGATACTTATAAATAAAAATAATGTATTTATATATACTTGGAATTCAGATGACACACTGAGGAGTGGTCGATTCCAACTTCCAAGCTAATTAGTTACTTTGTTCTTATGTTACAAAGTATAATGCTATAGTCATTTTTATGATAATATAACGGCTTTATGTTTACTCATTAACAATGGAACATAACCTGTATGTGATTTGAGAAAGATTCTATTAAATTACATGTCTAAAAACAGCTGAAATATAGTCTTAAAGTTTAAGATAACTTTTATAAGCTGTTGGTATAGGTTATCATATAATATCGCTAATTAGTGAATGCCCTTTAAGAAAATTTTTAATTTATCAAGATTTTTGTTCGCTTCGAGATTGATATCGAGCAAGCAAAAATATTTGTTATTTGAAGGTATTAAAGATTTTATTAGCTTGTACTACACTTAACGGCCTTAAGCATGCAAATCACAAGTTTATACCGTTTAAATGTGAACGACCGACATCACAGCTGATTATATACTATTTAAATAAATGGCAAAAGGAGCAAATTGTATTCAAAATATTTATATTCTAAAATACTATGGAAAATCATTTATCGACAATAAGACATCGAAATGAAAACTACATCACTATTTTCTATTTTTATTTGTTATTATTTTTTTACTTGAAAAAATCGTATTAAAAGAATAAATAAACGTATAGAGTATGTATTTATTTCATAAAAAAAAATATCGTTTATTTGTCTAGTCACGACCTTTGCAAAATTTCTGATTATCACCTGAGGAGACCTTTATCATTCAGTGTCATACAAACATTTATTTACTAATAAGAAGATACTCAGGGTTCAAACTCCAGACATTTTTTTTAATAGTTCTTGGAACTACTTTAGTTTCCTCATCAAAAGAAAAAAACTTGATTTTATATTTGGACTTTACCTAGGTGAAGATCAAGTACGAAATTCTGTATATTTATATAAATGGTGGTTAATAGATTTGTTAATTCCAATAAGATAATTATAAATTATGAAAATTGTTCCGAGAAGAAAGAATGATTTATTGCAATATTTTCTATACTCAATACCTATCCGCCTCATATATTGACATAACCTTCTATGATATTACGAGCCCTATTAAAATATGAATAAGAATAAATTTGCTTATCACAATGTATGATAGAACAAGATAGTAGCATTCGATTTTAAGGTTAGTAGTATCTAAAATTTAAAATGTTTAAGTTCTGGTTTGTTTTGTTAAATCATAAATCAATACTCATAATGTACTTATTAGATCAATTTAACAATAGTAATGTAATATTTCTGTTGTTTCTGATAACAGCGCCATGTACGATAATGTATGTCCGGTACTTTAGATGTTATTTACATATTCATTACAAACGCAGTTATGCAGATGGTAAATAATTCTGAAATTAATAATCAATCTAACATTATTAACACTTAAACCTGGATATTTTATTGTAGGAAATGAAAAGTGAGTGTAATATATATTTTTGTTTAAGTCATTTCCTTTAATACCAGAGAGGAGAATATATATATATATATATATATATATATATATATATGTATGGTTATTTGTAATTAATTGGCCACTTCTTGCAGGCAGTCTCTCTACATCAATCCGAACAACATTTGATCTACGACTTTTTTAAATTAATACTTTTAAAATTTTTAGGTACTTTTTACAAAAGCAAATTTTTTTTTGATTCGTTTGTTTTGTGTTATTTATCAAGATTTGTAAAAAGTCGTAGAACAAATGTGGTTGGGATTGATGTACGAGAGGGTGCCTGCAAGAGGTGGCCATTTGTCTTTACAGATGTCTTTACAGATAATATATGTTTCTTTAATTCTAATACAAAAGAATACATTTGTAGTGATGTGCCACACTGGTAAAAATACTTAACTGCATTTGTGAACCCGTGATTTATTCAGGAGCTATTTACAACTTTTGTGTTTGTTTAAGACAGCGTATCTTATAAATATCTAATGGCACGTATAGTTACATTTTTTACTTAAATAAAGTAAATATTTTAAATATGTTAAATATGCACAATATTGATAAAATCAGGGCTGGCAACTTCGTAAATGAAAAGACCCATTTTATACTAGGGTTGGCAATTTTTTAAAAGTAGTTATATTTTTTTTATTATAATGATTAATAATAATGTATACTTTTATAAATAATATTATAATATGGATTGTTCTAATCAAGGATAGACTGAAACTTTAGAACGGCTGCAAGTCTCCGTCTGGTGAAAGGTGATTGTCTGAGTCATAGGTAGGTACTGAGGAACGAAATGGTAATGTAATTGGTATCTTTATTGTTTTTACAATAACTTAGTTATAAATGTTTTTTAAGGAATTATAATTTATAACTAATACATTATTTTAATTAAGGACTTATTTCAGATTTAAACTATAATGTTTATTAATAATTATACCTTAATTATAAAACAACCCCTCCGTACTTATAAAGTATACACACAACATATAGGTAGCTTATAAGCAATCTTATTATATGTATGAAACTATAACAAACCAGTTTAAATTGGTTCAAATCGTACAGACAGATGGACGGTTCCGTTCCTCTCAGTACCAGGTGCCAAGTTCGATTGAACCAAATTGACCTAAATGTTGTCTGAATGCTCCATGGGCTAAGGAGTTTGACCTTGGATTATGACATTAATAGATATACAATAAAAAGCATATTTTTATTCCATTGCCGCTATTTTTAGTATGTTTTTTCGCTAAGTTTAGTATTTTTACTTTTGTGTATTACCTACTTTTTTTTTCTCATGTATTGTGGTGTGCAATAAAAAGTATAAATAAAAAATAAATCAAATTTTATATTCTCTGAGTTTACTATTTCATTTTCTTTAAGTTTACTTTTGTAAATCGCTAAGGTCGCTAAAAAAAGTCCCTAAGGTCACTCTTTGGTAGTCGCTAAATTTACAAATATAAAGTTATTATAAATTAAAGTTATCTGATTATATTATCACAACTGACCTGCGGGTGTTTTGATGTCATATGTCTGTCCTATTTAATAAGTTCAATAGTTTATTAGATTAAATTAAGTATACTATTTACAATCATGTATTATTGTTAATTAGTTTTGCAGCATTAAATGAAAATTGATAAAATTGATTAAATTAAATAAATTATATGTATAAAGTTGACATTTGTAGAACAATTATTGTATGAGATTTATTAAAATATATTTGGATAGAACTGAAGCTCCGTAAGGTTTTGTTTACATACGGTCTGGTTTGCGAACACTAACATAATATTTAGCCTGATGTATCTAAGTGTATGATATATATAAAAATAAAAACAATTGCCGAGTGTATGAAAGATCACTTACGAAGGGATCCACCAATGAAAGTTTTTTTTTGTAATCAGAATATGGATTGTATGAAAAAGAGTAAAGACTGACATTCGAATTATATTTTTTTATTTAATTAAAGAAAATGGTATTCTCAATTCCACAGTTCTGTTGTCACCACCAAGGGTTGCTAGTTTAAAATAAGAAAAAACTATCTCTTTACGATTTTCTTACACTATAATAAAACTAAAGTACTGATATTAATATTCTAATTATATTTAAAAGGAAAACACTTAGGTTATAATAATCTTATGTAACTTGATAATGCAATCATTATAAACCACAGCAGTTTTAACATGCCGGTTAGGGTTGCCAATTGTTAATTAGGATTACCCAACTATGGCTATTGCATAAATGTTATCTATAACATTGTGGTTTAATATCCGAGAAATTTGTTTATTTAATATTTAATGTTATTTAAGACACATTCGACAACCTCGTTATTATCTGTGTCAGCAATTAATTGAAAACGATGTTCCCACGTCCCTTCTACATTGTTGTCTATGACGCTGTCGTATCTATGTCGTATCTATACTTCTTTGAAGTTTTTTTTAAAAGGTTTGAAATATTATTTCTGCATTTAATAGCCCAGTTATGTAGGAAATTTAAACTTCATACTACTTACAACGAGTATTATAAAGTGATTAAAGATATAGCAAATATTCCGATAATACTGTTCGATCTTCGTAGCCAAATGACTAGCGATCGTTGTCAATAACTTGAACATATCCTAGTGATGTCTTATGTCAAACTCATATTTATCATTCTATTCGACTAGCGTCAAAGCCACTTGTCTAGCACCATAGTAGTTATTATATACATATAAAAGACGTTATAAGTGTTTTATTATTAATAATTTTGTATGATTTAATTTTACTTCACTTTTAAAAAGTTATTAAGAGTCTGTTTGTTGCAAAAAACAAAAATATCACGAAAAATATTAAAACAAGCAATATAATTTGTATTTTACGTCTGTTCATTTTTAACTATATTTTAATTTCAAGGAGATTGAAAATCTTATAAATCTGTAAAATGATGCCAAGGTTAGAAATAATCCACTTCTTAGTACGTAATTAAAATTTGATGCACAAAATAAATTATTTCGATCAAATTATACACCGCAATCGTTATAGTCTGTATTAAGAAGATTTACTACAATACATACTATTTACAAATTCACAAAACACCTTTTGACACATGATTATAATATTAAAATGTCTTCTATCTGGTTAAGTTAAGGTCAATTGTAACAAAATGGCGGCTTAAAACTTTCGAGGTTATATGAGAGAAATCCATTGTCAGAAAATGATTGTGGTTAGATGATTACTTTTCTAATTTTGTATTTTCCAAATGATTTTAAATGTAAACAACATTATTCAGATTAAAACCGGTTTAAAAATATATGTTATACAACTAATTCTACATTCGAGATACCGAAATTAATAATCAATAAACCATCCAACATTGAAATCCTCCTTGGGTTATAACAGACAGATCCAAAAATCAGGATCGTTTATTAATTTCGATACTATTCCATAATACGTCTGGTATAAGATGAGCTCTTATAAAAAAAGAGGTGCTCATAGAGACAGCTCAACTTCCTTGGCTTCCCTTGTTCGATCGATTATAGAGAATGTTCAGTACCAACATATATAATGTAGAATTATATAGTACTAGCTGTTGCCTGCGGCTCCGCCCGCGTGTAGGTCGCTTTTCGCGTAATCTGTCGAAACTACAATTATCCAGACTATATTATATTATATAATAGACGATATTATTTTAGAACTAATTTCATAACCATAGAAAACGTTATAGTGAGTCAACCTTAAAAGCTAGATATAACTTGTCGCGGACTTCTTTTTAAAACTTTTAAAGAGAAACAATTTCATAGAACATCATTTTTGTGTAACTTTCACCGTTTTCGTAGCGCACGCAGTTTTTTGTTTATTTTTTACACCTTGCGTTAGA
This sequence comes from Napeogenes inachia, assembly GCA_959347355.1. Taxonomy (NCBI): domain Eukaryota; kingdom Metazoa; phylum Arthropoda; class Insecta; order Lepidoptera; family Nymphalidae; genus Napeogenes; species Napeogenes inachia. The sequence goes on from OY365794.1 coordinate 2,344,378, forward strand.
ATATTCAAGTTTTAGTAATCATCCCTAATTTTTTGAAAATGAAACATAGCCTATGTCACTCGGGAATAGTGTAGCTTGCCAACGGTGAAAGAATTTTTGAAATCGGTCCAGTAGTTTCGGAGCCTATTCATTTCAAACATACAAAAAAATAATCAAACATTTCCTCTTTATAATATTAGTATAGATATATACAATTATGAGATATATAATGAAGAAGAAGCGTATGTTTGTTAGAACTAAACTCTGAAATTACCCAGAATGACATCACACTACGACCTTTACAAATTACAAACAATAATAAAACAGCCTTTTATTATATTTTTTTTTAATTCGCCACTGTAGGTACCTAAACTGGGAACGCTTGATGTGGACAAGCGTTAATGCGTACGGTGATAGTCGTTGGAAATGGCCATTATTAGATATCAAATATATAAACAAAATCGACATAAACAAAGGGCCGTATATATTATTTATATATATATATAAACAAAAACATTCCAACATGATGAGTCATCGGATCACTCAGAAGGTCAACTCGTTGCTCAGCAACTGTGGTACTGCGAGTGCGCAGATATAAATGCATTTTATAGTATCATAATACACGGGACGTCATTCGGTAGATTATTTTTGTGAAATTTCAGATTTTCAAATTTTTAAATGTAATTCCAGGTTTCATACAAAATAATTTGTAAAATAATTACTTCTATACAAAACGTTTATTATATTGTCTTAGTCTTTTTTTAATTTTATTAATTCCTTCAAACTGTCATGTCTGTCAAAAATCTGCTCTGTAAGTGCCTCGGAGGAGTCTGCAATAAAAATATATGTTTATGTACGTTAAAGTATATAAAGCTCTAGGAGGATCTAAGAAGACAGACCTCTACATAATAAAATATTATGTTTAGAACAAAATAGAAGATTCTAATGAACATTTCATTAGACTTTATGAATAGGAAACCTTTCAAAACAAATAACATAGTACATATATTTAAACATATATGAACAATATTACTCCTCGCTAAAGATAAGGGGGGTCCACAAATTACGTTAAGAGGGAGAGGGGTCTAGTTAAATCTCATCTAATTTTACGTATCTAACGAAAGATGGAAACGTATATTTAAAAAACCCACATTTTGAGAAATCTCACGTGATATTGGGGGACGGGGGAGGGGGTTTAATAAAATCTCACCGGGAGAGGGGGGGGGTAGGTACAAAAAAATTAAAAAACCCCTCACGTAATTTATGAACGCCGCTTAATTACCTAAATGTTGAGTAAGTAAGTAATTTTCCGTTGCTTCATATAATTATTTTAAATGAATCTCATTATTAGTGTCTCTTAATTAATAAGCTTGTTAGTAATAATAGGTGTTTAATATAATTTTATACTAGAAATTATATAAAAGACATTATAATAAAACCGTTTTGTTAAGTTAAAATAATTAACAATAATACTATAAAAGAATACTTGTTTGATATTTATAAAAACAATAGATAATATATTTTATTGGGTCTCAAAGAACCTTTTTTAACCTAAAGTTAGGCTGGAGCTGACCTGAACACTAACCCCTGAGTATGTCTAGGTCACACGATGAGTGCTAACTATGGCTAACTAACAATAAACACCGACTTCATAATTGAAGTCACTTTTAAATGTCATATCTACAAAACTAAATAAACTACAGACATACTTATGTATGAAATTAAATATACGGATCTTTTGTTTGTTTATCTGTTTGTCAGACTAGAATTAAATGCATTTAACAAATAAAAATAATACCTTAAAATAATTGTTTTATAAATAAAATATGATTATAGAACACCACATAGCAGCCTCTCTACATTACCTTTTTAAACTGTTAGTTTTTCCTCTCTTTTGTTGTCTCTGAACTGGCATTAACTCTGAGTTTATAATAAGTAAAAGGGGGAGCAAAATGTTATTTGTGTCACTTTTTTTGTTGTGTTGTTAACCAAAATTTGTAAAAAGTCGTAGAACAAATGCTGTGGGGATTGATGTAGAGAGACTACCTGCTAGAGGTGGCCAATTAATTACAAATAACCCTGTATACGTATACGTTTACATGTACTTATATGTTTATATGTACGTGTTTTTGTCATTGATATTAATTTTTAAAATGTATCATTATAACACACTAGAATATGAAGGTCGTATAAGTTACTTTATATATTTCTTAGTAAAGAAAACTTTGTCTATAGTAAAATAACCTTTTGAACGTTATGACCTGATTTCTGAAATTTCTGATAAAAACTGCTTAATTTCGAAAAAGGCTTATATAAAATGTATTCAATATATTAAATAAATATAATTAATATACTTGTATAAAAACCCTAAATATTAACTTGTATAAAAACACACAAATTCTTCACAAAAACAAACAGGATTTTCCAAAACCCACTAACAGAAAAATATTGTATTTTTCCACAGAATATATACTAATACCTCAACGTAGACAGTAATTACATCTGAAAATTGGTGGTTTTGCGTCTGTTAAAGTATGTTCAATTATATTTTTACGTCAGTTTTAAATTAAAAATATAATATCCGCAGTTTTTTATGATTTCACGTACCTACCTAACTATAAAAATATTCGTAAAATGTAATTCAGTATATAAAGTAGGTTTGCTATAGTTGTGATAGAAAGAGCGAGACTACAGGGATATAATATATATAAATACATATAATACATAAATTTTATTAAACGACTAAACTCAGAAATACCGACATCTACGCTCATTACATACATGATACATGCCTGTCCCTGTCGGGAATCGAACCCGAACCCTATTGCGTCGCTATACGTTATTCGTCTGCGCTAATCACTCGACCAACCAACGCGACCAACGCGACGGGGCGGTCAAATACATCCAATAGATCATTTCTTCTTGTCTATGAGAGGATATAGAGGTATTTATGGTCAATGTAACAATGTTATTATTTTAATAAAGAGTGGTTTTAACATAATTCTAACATTATTCAAGCCATTTTATTAAATCATCATGTCATTCCCACAAGCACTAGAAAGTAGGTTAGGTCTCTCATCAGCAGATTGACATCACAACTAATTAGACATTCGCAGTGGAAAGTAATAAAAATAAATAAAATAGTCAAATCAGATTTTAGATATTTATACTAAAATTAAAGAAATAGTACTGACTGTATTGTAATATTAAGACATAATCTATATATAATATGATAATACAATAACGATTCAAAATCACAAACATGTGTACATGCCATTGAAATAAAAATAAAAGTTTTATTTATGTCTACTCACAAAATTTACAGAACGGATCGACATACGGGATACCTTTTTAATTGTGTAGGTTTTAATTACTTTTTAATATATGTATGTGTGTACATTTAAAGTGACGACAGATAATTTATACTATGAGTGGGAAAGGGAGGGGAGAAGTCGGAAGTAGTTGCTAGCAATAACTAGTATTAAAATACCTGTCCCATAATAAAATCAGTTACTGTAATTTAGTTAATTATTTCATTTAAACATGAATGTTCTAAATTAAATACATATAATGATTTAATTCTATATGTTAAGCAATAACCGTGTTCAATCAAGGACGGGTAATAATTAAGTTTGGCTAAACTTATAAATAATAGATAGGTCTCTAGAGCACCAAATAGTTACCATTTAGTAAGAAGTATAATATAAGTATATTAGGTACTACTTTATTGTCTATGGAATTTGGCTGACTCCTCTGTTCTCTTTTATCTATTCATCTATATCTCATATGCGATGTGAATTATAAACTATATCGCAGAAATCAAGCATTTCTTTGTACTATTTCGTCTTTATTTACACAACACTATCTAGAACAATAGTTATTATTCTTTGTTTAAAATAACTGTTTAATTCATACAGATTGTTCATTGCCTCTACGTTAGTGCACTTTAACATAGCGCCGCCTTCCGCGTATTTAGACTAAAATTACCTGAACACCACTTTATAAATAAGAGAATTCTATATTTTGATTTTTTTAAGAATCCAAAGATCCGATGGAATAAATATAAATAATCTATGAAGTCTAAACAATATATTCCAATAAAAAAAATGTTTAGTGGTAATATTGGTTTTTTTTCACCACAATACGCGAATTGATTCCTCATATTACATTGGGAAAAAATAAACCAGATAACTACGACAATAAAACAAATTAATATCAGATGTATTTTATCTGGTGTATTCGTATTACATGTGTATTCTATCTGCGTTGCAAAATACTGTTATCACAGACCCATTCCGACGAAACAAAACAGTCATTTGCGTTTGAATTAAAACATGGCTGTTGTGTAACGAGCGTTGAACTCGCCATCTTGAATCAGCTGTGTTCTATTTTAAATAATTAAAACATGTCAATAGCTGTCAGTTCAACATTCTAAATTTAAATACATCTTTGTTAGTAAATACTCTTCGAATAAATGATTCCTGTTTCGAGTAGCATTTTTGTTGTGATAGGTTATGATTCTTAATTTGAATAATACTTTTATTGGTACGACATAAGTTATGGTCTTTGTCCACATATAAAGCCACCCATACACACTCGATTTTGAACTTCCGTGTGCAAAACGTGGGCTTCGACAAAGAACTCTTTGGTTAGATAACAAAAGAGTGCTTACTAATACTACTGTATTGTTTATTTAATGATTAGTTGTGATAATATGCGATAAATATATATATATATGGATAAAACATCTCATACACATGAAAGTTATTATTATCCCTAGAAGAAGGTCTTCATTAAAGACACCTTGTGTAGATTATAATTGATTTGTGAATAAAAAGACTGACACACGACATGTTCTAAGACGACGGTTTTATTGTTTGTCATATACTGCGATTTAAAATGTCAACTAATTGACCTGTCTGTGTGTTGATAGAATTTAGTAAGGATTCCTGATTAGTAGTTCATTAATCTGCTTGGAAGTGTCTAATTTTAAAATTAGTTCTTTACAAAACAAAATTACTATACATATAATGACGACAATATAATTGTTAATTTATATAAAATTAAATTCATTGATATATTTAGAAATGAATAATATGTACATGATTGAAAATTAAAAAAAATGTTTCAGTAATGTAAACTGTTATCGTCATTTTTGTTACTGTCATTTTATAAATATTAATTGTACACGCGGTCAGTAAAAACAATTGCCGCCTTTTTTTACTATGAGTGGGCAAGTTTTGACAAAAAAGTTATAAAAATATAAAGCAAAAATAATTGAATTACTAAGATTTTAAAACATTTTATTTTAACAAACTTTATGTGGGATTTTCGTTTTTTTCTAATACCTATATTGTATTTTAAAATTTCTGGAGAAATTAAATAGGAAACATTCTGGTTTATTTTTTTAAATAATATTATTTTATTTTATAACTACATTATCTTCAAATCTAGAATTGATTTTAATAATATTTTAATAATATTTTTTAATAATATTTTCTAACTAAATCTAGATAATATTTTGCAGAAACTCATTTCCCTGTAAGTTTTAGTTTACGGTCTAATTCTCAAGGGTAATTTGTTGGGTAATGATTAATTATTAAAAAATATATAAGATATTGTAAAACAACTTCATAAATAGGATGTTCACTACTATTAAAACTCAATCTTGGTGTGGCATAAAATAAATAATTTAAAAAAAGTACACTACGTTGCTACTGCATCACACTGCTTTTGTAACTTACTATTATAGAATCTAAACAGGGCTTAGGGAAATCAACCTGTCTAACTCTAAATTTGATCTGCTAAGTCAGTTGTAACAAAGTATTTTATTTCTTGAAGGGGCGATCAGTTTAATTTCCGGTCTTCCAACTCCGTTATAAGGTTTCTTTGTCCAACCCTATTGACAAGTGTCATCTGTCACAGGATTGCATTGCTTACAGTTATGACGGATGAAAAGTAACGGAATAGGTCGTGAGGTTTAATCATAGAGTTACTATACATTATAGAGTAGGGGGAGCTAGCCTAAATTGTGTGTATCGAAAAAAAAAAGAGAAAACAAATTGAGATGGTTATTTCTTAGCTATATTTGGACGCAACGACTTCAATAAGTACATAATAATATTATTTTTATCCTTTTTTAGGACTTTTTGCATCGCGGATTTTTTTAATTTTTAAATTTAAGTGTTATTATTTGTTAGGCACTCGCATTCACAGGCCTTAGAGTGTTAGTTAGCTGAGAATGTTTTATGAATACGAAAATATATTTGAATTTTAATTCATATCATTCATTTATTCAATGAAGTAAATGTATTAATAATTATTAGTTTTCGAACGCAACCGCCAACGGAAGATAACCAGTGAGAGCTGTAGGTACCTATATATTAAAAGTTCTTTTGTTCAGTATTATTTACTATAGAATAAAACAGCAAATATTAAACATGGCGTGTAGATAACGCAGTAAGATAATAAATATTGTACAGTGACAAACGAGAAACCATTCAAAATACTGTAATTTAAAAATGATTAGGGATTCCAACGAATTAAGAATGTACCTACTTAGTTTAATTGACAGTTTAGTAAATAACATACCACGAAAATAGACGATAACTTTGTTAGTACTATGTGTTGAGGATATTTCCATATTGGGGTAATTTTAAAGCGTGTGTGTCTTATCTGTAAAAAGTAGAGGCAGATAAAATTCTGTTCTGTAAAAAATAGAGGCAGACAAAAAGCTGTTGTTTTAAAATCTTTGCCAAGATTTCTTTCGAAGGTACTTAAAAAAACCTTTTAAGATTTGTTTTTATAATTGATGTGTTTAGTAGTTTTATTAACCACCAGTATTTGAAATATTATAAAATAGATGTAAGTAAATATAACAATACATACGCAGTTAGTCTTTACTTTGTATTATTTGTTACTAAGTTGTGATAAACTTGTTTTTTTTTTTCAGTTTTAACACGTATCTGACAACACTTTATAGACGTCACAAATTACAGTTAAATTATACATTTATATGGAACAGTTTTTAAATATTCTTTATTAAGCCAGTTTTTAAGATTACACTAAATAAAAACAGTCTGTGTTGGTGAAATGAAATATGTTTAAAATTAATTAAACAATAATAGTTCTCGAATCTGCGATGAGTCCGTTCGTGTTGAGTATTTTCTTTTAAATAACTCAAATACTTATTTGGCAAGGCTCAAATAAGTTTTTTTGTAACAATAAAAGATATTTTTAAAAAATATTGATAATAACATATTCTATACACAATTAAATACCTACTGCATTAAGAAAAAAAATTAAAACATCACTTATAGGTATATCAATAGCGGAATAATGTTACATATAATATTTAGTAAATAGAAACTATTTAAATAAACTATAAATTCCTACACAGTCAATAAATAATATTGTGTCGTGTATATACAGCTTGATAAACAAATGCCATATTAAAAAAATATACTGTCCGATTTTGACGTTTATTTTATTATAAATTATATATTTTATTATAAATTATTCAGTATTTTTTTAATAAAATGTACTGTTTATTAGTGTTTAATAAAAACTAAGCAGTAATATAGTTTCACTAAATTCAGTCCGCTACAACTTCGGATACTTATTGCAAAAAAAATGGGTCTACAATAATGAATTTAGTCAGAGAAAGCATTTAAATGGAGGTAAAAGTTAGATTATCAGAAGTTACGTGTTCGTTTAGAAACTTTTTAAATATTAAATGTCAACCATTTACGTAATAATTTTAAGATATATACTTTTAGAAACAAAAACAATATAGGTAGATAATATTGTACTATAATTGCAAGCTTACAGCTGATAATAATCCAAACTCACAGCAACTCGCAATCAAGAGATCTCTAATTTATTTAAATATACATACAACCTTCATGCTCATAATTACAAAGACAACCTATTTTATTATCTGTTGATTTTTTTTTTATTTATATCCAAAGAGTTTGTTTTGTACAATTCCACTATTTTTAAACACGTATCAACATTTGGCCATAATATTTACATAATGACCTCATTAGTCCCACTTGCGAGAGTGAAACAAAAACTGACCTTTATGATACGACATTTTTATAAGGAATTTATGATTTGTAAGTAAATAAATAAACCTGGGCTCACTATTGACAAACTAACCTTGAATTACTTTTCGACATTTTATTCCCATTCGCGCCAAATTCAATCTCCGTTCCACCGAAACTGGTCACCAATGGTACGTCACCTTCCGTCATAATTGTTTTCTTTTGCACTCAATTTACAAAAACGATACGTCCGAAGTATTATTTAAATAAAATAGCCACGTCTGTCTCGGCCGACGTTCACTGCTGCACTGACCGATTACTTTATTGATGTAAATGATGAACTGAGCTCAGATAACATATGACGGTCTAATGTCATTGATAATGAATCGTTGTAAGCAATAATGGACACGTTTCCGCCTCTTTCAAATTTAATTTATATTAAACATTTAGTTATTGCTAACCATTTTGGATTTTTTGCAGGTAGGTTTATAATTATTTATTTTAAAAATAATATTATTTATTTTATATTAGCTAATGGTGCGCCCGCGCAGCTAAGTGTGTAACAACAACACAACACACACGCACACATGATGTACACGCAATATATCCGCTTTACATTTACTTGGTTCCGGATTTCTTCTTTACGTAATTACCTACTTTGTACTAAATGATATAGTAAGTTAATTCTTCATTGGTCCTTTAGAAAGGTTTAACGCCATACTATAAAATAAAAAAATATGCTATTAAAAAAATATGCCGTCCAGTATAATATTTTATAAAACAAAGTATAGATACATGTTAATTGTGTATAAGAAAAATAAATACTTTATAGAAAATATAATACAGTTTCTATTTTTTAAAATAGAAAACGCAATTGCCTCTTAAATAACCTTTAACTCTAAATATATGAATTGGTAAGATTTTATTATAATTAAGGATAGTTATTAAAAGTCAGTTGTATACTTTTATTTTTAAGTCGGCTGTTCGAGTTACACCCTGCCACCAAATGCTATATTTTAAATAATATACATATTTAACTAAATAATAATGAACTTAAAAACAGCTAAAAAATAAAACATCTATAATAATAACTATGAAATTAATTTATTAAAAAATATACATCTCATGTTCATTCCTGCATACCGCGATCCACTCGCATCCCACGTCACTACTTCCCAGACAAGCGACAATACTATCAAGAGCTCCCAGAAATAGGTAATGGGGTAATCCATAAACAAAAAATTGACTGACTCACTTTAGATAATCAACAACGCCCCTAACTGCCCACGCTTTATAGCTTACGTAGCTATTATTTGATAAAGCAAACGCTTTTTGGAAGAAGGATTTAAATTTAAAATGTTCTAACAGTACCTTCAAGAGCACCGATTGGCTGTCTATCACGACATAACGGCATCCACCAATCAGATCAGTTATAGGGATTTGACAGCAACCAAACATATTCAGAATCAATCCAGGTGGAATACTTCTGTTGCTAATTATTAATAATGTCGTGTTGATTTGTTCGTTTTATCGCAGTCCTTGGCCTTTGAACTTGATCAGTTTTGCTATACAATAACATAGTTTATTATTCTTCATATTTAATAGGAAATGTGATTTTATTAGTGCAAAAAAGATAAGCTAAGGAGAAAACAATACGATTACTATTTCTAAGAAAAAATTGGTTTCTGTGTAGGTATATATTATTTTCTGTAAACAAATAGATAATAATATATAATAAAATATACATATTTTTTAAATAATGGTCAAATTATGCAAGCTTCGTAAATAATTAATTTCGCTTAATTGGCCTAAGCTAAGTAAACGGATCTTTTAATAAATAATATGTAAATATAAAAAATAAATATTAACTGTATTAAGTAAAATTTTAACTGTACTAAAGTGGGAATAAATATTATTTTATTTGTATTTGTGTAACACTCTTTATGTGCATACTTACTAACGTTACTTGCTTCATTTTACAATACATCTATTCTAATATAATATGTGCGAAAGTTTGGATGTTTGGATGGATATTTGTTACTCAATCACGCCAAAACTACTACTGAACTACTAACTACGCTACTGAACGGATTTTCATGAAACTTGGTAAAGTTGTAGCTTATATACCAGAATTACACAAGGGCTATAGAAAACTTAATTTTTGCACGTGGTTTTGTATCTAACATAACAAAACTTGTAGCGCGAATACGTAATTGCCACGGGGCTCCTGTTTTTAATCTTTTGGTTTACTGAGTTTTACAAAAATCAAAATAAAAAATGAAGGACGTTGAACACCTTAGCCACCAACTAAAATGCTTTGTTTGTTTGTAGAATCTGGGAAAAATGTTGGACATTATCCACAAAACCTTATAATGTTGTTTCAGACTTTTGCCACCTTTCATAGTTCATTTCATAGTCAGCATCCCATCCACATTTTGATCTATCCGTAGTTTTTATTAAAATACTTCAAAATGTAACTTCAAAAACATTTTTAAGAACCCACGAGTCATAGGTAGGTAAATAAGCGATATAAATATCATTTTTACAGGCCACGTGGACGGAGTCACAGGCAACAGCTTGTAATAAATATATTGGTCGTTTGCACAAATCAATTATATAGGTATGTGCAGTTATATAGGTACCTATGCAATAAATGTAAACAGTTTTATTAGTTTTTCTTTTAAATCTCAGAAGTAATTAGATCATTTGGATACTCGCGTCATCCTCCATCCATCATCATCAGGTATTATAAAGAACTAGAACTATCATAACACAACTTGACTATTTATCTATTTAAATCTAAACTAATTGGTAGAATTATTAAGTATTACAAAATAGAGGCACCATGTTTAGCTGCTTTCTTTATTTGTCAACCAAATACACATTATTAAAAAACAACATGTTTTGTTTGTCCATGGCAAAAAACAGAGCAAATACACATAAAAATTATTTCTATCATTCGAATTGAATTGATAGTTGAATAGTTTATCGTTGCCATGGCAACCCATATTGCTTTTTCATTCCTTAAAACGTGACCATATGTCAGTTGATCCACAACAAAGCCATCCTTATTTGAGAGTCACACTTTCTTCGTACGTGACTCGTTTTCCAATGATTGCCCATAATTGACTAATGTTACTTTCCTTGACTTTCGTTTTGTTTTCTAATAATGCCTAATGATTTATTGGTTGAATGATTGTTTATATTATTAAAATATCGAGGCCTATAGCTCTGGTGATTAGACATCCTAACCGCTAATCCAACGGTCGTGGGTTCGTGCTTTATAGATCTTGGTTCTTAGTCTCGAGTTTAACGTGTGGTTGTTGTTTATGTTTATAAAATCACCCCACTCAGACATAAAGCGATTATTTTCAAATGAATTGTTTTTCTTTATATGAATAAACTTTGTGTTACGTTTGTTACCATTGTCGTCATTCTCGATTTAAACTCGACATTGTTTCCGACACATAACCGTACTTATTTTTCCGTCAATAGACGCAGCAAGTTCTTGGTTGTTGCAACACTGACGGCTACATACAGAGAAGGTTTTATATTCCAGAAATTATTATTATCCACAAGTCTACATCATATAAATTTTGAAATTTGCCTATTTTTATGTTTAATATATTGTTAGGCTCTATAAATCGATCATAGGATCCAGGTTTTGAATACCACTTTACATCCTACCATATATATAATTCACTCATCAAGAATAGCACAAGAATTAGATGAACATCGTAATATCTACGTAAATGGTCGTGAATTTTGTATTCGAGAAGTTGACCTTCCAGACTATTGGTTTGCCACAAACAGATTAAAAAATAATAATTAATGATTGCCAAAATCAAAGAGAAATATTAAATAATTTTACAAAATATACAGGGTTATTTTTAATTAGTTGACCACCTCTTGCAGGCAGCCTCTCTACATCAATATCTTCCTTTTATTGGTTTTAAATCTAAAATTAAAGGTAGGTTATTAAATAATCTTACTATAACATTCAAGAGTTTTTGGTTGATTGAAATGTGTGGAACTTGGTTCATTGACTCATTTGCAGGGTTGATGTTATAATGTATTATAAGTCAAACATTTTAAAATTATATTTAAAAAGAGCAACTGTTGAGTTTCTGGCCAACTGTTCTCAGCAGAACAGCTATCCGAGTTAGTGGTAGCTTACTCAGAGACTAACTGATACTGACCAATTTAATGTGATTGACGATTAAAAAGTGCGTGTAAATGCCTACTTGAATAAAGGTATTTTTATTTAGGAAATTTAAATTTTCTAAACTATTAATAAAAAGTAAAGAGGCTGCCTGCAAGAGGTGGTCAACTAATTACAAATAACCCTGTATATTTAAAGTTATTTTTAAACAAATCGAGTTTGCACATTTAGTGAAAATAAATCCGCAGAACTAGTTTAAATATTTGAGATACAGAGTCAAAGTTTGAGTTGAATTATTTTATTTACAAAAGATTTATCATATAGAAGTTTTAAAGAGGCATGAATTAAAAGCGTGGTAAAAACATAGTTTACGAATCCATAATGTATTTAAATTAATCTATGTTTAGTAAATTTGTCATCGGCCTCGTAAGTAGAAAAAGAGTACCCATAGTTGGGTTATGTCGAATGTGACATTTAGTAAAACTTAAATTTTGGTAAGGCGGTAAGCTTATTTTAATACTAAGAAATATAATAAAATCAGGTCAGTTGAAATGAAACCAAGTCTTGATTTATCTAGACACTAACTTACGTTTTAACTGTGAGCCGTTTAACATATTTACCAAAGTCTAGGAATAAAGATACCGTTAAGATCTCAGTGAATGAGGCAGGTAATAAAGACAATGAGAGTGAAAGAGATAACAGTAACGGCTTAGTCTTGCAATGATCTGCAAGCAAGTGAAATACAGATTTGATGAAATTATCCATAGATACTAAAAAGAATATAACTATTTTATTTCAGATTTTTTGTTTTTTTTTTGTCGTATTTTGCTTACGTCTGATTAGAATAAAAAAAAAACCACTGCGTTTTTTTGTAGTTCAACATGATCAATTCTCATAGTTCTTTTTGTCACAACGTAATACTATATGATAGTTTATCATTAAATTTATTTGAATATAGTTATTACATACTATACTTATAGTTGGCAATTCTGAAGTCTATCTTATAATTAATTAACTTCATCTATTAAATTAGCATGAAGGACATTAAAGAGTTGTGTGATTAGTTAGTTGTTATGCCGTAAACGTACGGAAATCAACATATTTACAGCTAATTAAATGACGTATAACTGACAAGTGTAGCAAAATAATAAATTAAAAGAGGTATTTATTAAAATTACTAAAACCTTAAGGAGTAGGTATTTGGTACTAAGAGTATTTGTATACTGACCTAACAACTATAGAAAACTGAAAGAATTGAATTACTTTTATAATCTTATATAATCTATGGCGTATTTAGCTTTTGAATGATCTATTATCATTTTACGAAAAAAAAAAACAAAAAACCATAGGATTTGTATAACAACTCTATGCAAAAAACACGGTAAAAAAACGTAAAACAAATGAACACAAAAATAATAATATATATGAGTCACCTTAATATTTCATAGACATTATTTCGCCCGCACGATTTTGACATTTAGTTTTTTTTTAATGGCGGCAATATTCGATTTAGTCACTTGATAAATATAACTAATATAGAAGTATAGGGGTCATAAATTTACTTACAGTGTACAGACAGTCTTGTTACTTATGATTATAGAATGGAAAGCTTTATTAACTATAAATAATAAAATTAATAAACAATAATTGTTTATAATTATGTAACTTACGCAGGTGTCCATTACTAAGAACAATATTATAATTGAAAATCGCATTCTTAGAATATTTCTACGTCAGTGTCGTTTTAAATATGATATAGTTCTTAAATTTTAGTTAATTTTAAGTTTATTCATATGTTTTGTTCTGTTTGCAGAAGATACTTTAATATATACCGCTAAATAAAACTTATTAGGTAATCGTATGATAGTTTTTTCTAACTCTTTTACAGATAGTAACATAGATATGTACTAGATGCAAATCTAGACTACAGTTACATACATTTTGGACACTAATTCAGTATCAGTGGAAGAGGAATTTGTCATTAGGTACTGTAATACTTTTACTGACCTTTCACACACTCCTAATACTTTTTACTTACTTCTAATACTTTTAAATATTTGAAGATTGGAAATTAAGAGACATTGCTTGCTATTGTCTGACAAATCAAACTCTAAAGGGGTATTACTAAGTGAAAGTTTGTTTGTGAGGTGGAAAAATAATTTATATAATTTTACAGATTTGCTGTGTGTTGGTAGAAAGTCTTTATTTATGTTAGTATTATTGTATATTTGTCTCGATGTTTGTTTGTTTATTTGTTTGAACACGCTAATCTCTGGAACTTGTATCTGAGTTTTAAAACGAATTTGTACTACGGTTATTGTTTTGTTGTATTGTAAAATGGTTAATGTACTATCATTTAATTAAGAAAGTTAAAGATGATATTAAAGTATCTTACAACCAGTATTAGAGGGTGTTCCATTTACTTAAATTAAGTAAATACTGGGCAAAGGCGCGAATAATAGCTAGTTTAAAAATATTATACAACAAAAATTCATCAACAAGAGCTGTAATTGAAGCTTGGACGTCTCGCTCTATCATCTAAGCTATCGTGTCGGTTTTCTAAAAGAATTTAACATTCTCTATAACATCATCTTGGAAGAGACGCCTCCAGAAATGGATCGGCGAATGTAGAAAAAAAGTGTATCTATATTTAATATTGTAACCAGAATTTGCAAAATTTGGTGAAGGTGTGTTTGGTAGTCATGTTGGCTGTTACCATGGTTGGCCTCAACATTTATTAGCCAATGAATCAGGATTTTAATAATATAGATAAATTGATTGTTTACGTCCTCTTTTAGTCTAAAAAATAGGCTAAACTGAATACTTTGACAACCCTTTTAACTTTAATCACTTTAAATTAATTTGTCATGTCACCAAATCACCTCATAAAATTTTTACTCAAACTACAGTGGTCTTATCATAAATTAAAGTTACCTAAAATATATACCTAAAATATATACCTAAATATAATAAACTAAATATAATAAAACATACCACTGCGGTCTATCTGTTTACATATTAATAATTTGAGAAGCACTGGTCCGGAATTCCGAAACCCGTTAAGCAGTAAAAGTAAGAACTATCCTAAATAACAATAAACGCGAATCCGTTCCAACCAACTAGTATAATTACAATCACAAGACAACATTTTATTAACAATAACATTGTTAACGCTCAATAAATCTTTTGAAGACAATTACTTGGTATAGGTAATTGGTACATTGTTCAGGTTTCTGCAAATATATTATAATAATTATCGAATTATTTACAAATTCATCATAATAAAAAAAAAATCAAATCAGTGAATTATATTTTTTCTTATTTTTAAATTATTCAAGAGGAAACATACTGCATGTCATTGTTTGAATCCCCAGTGAGTTCGTTCTGGTGATTTATTTATTGAATAATATATTGCCCTAGAGAAACATATTATTAGTACAAATTATTTGTCTACAGTAGGAAAGTGTTTCTTTTTGGTATTTGTAATTAATCTTTCGAACATTCATACAACAAACTTCGTAACAATTCTTTGGAACATTATACCTAGGTATCTAGTCAATGTTTTTGTCGCAACTCTCAAATACATTGCAAAGCAAAGTACAATGTTTATTTGTAATTGCTATTAATTCATCATCTTATTGTAGTTTTCTTAACATTTAGAATACCGTGGGGGTCAGTAAGTATATATTAGAAATAACTTTATAAATACATGATATTCCAAATAATTACAGTAATTTTAATCGTGAGATCTAAATATTTCTTCTTTACTTATGTTCCTTTGTTTTGTATTAAAATACTGTTAATAATATCTTCATCATTTTTATTAAACAAGTCACTGAGGCTAATCTAAAAGGTCCATAACCTAAATACCCAAAATACGGTAAATGATACATCTAGCAATAAAACCTTGCATTACTTTTTAGTGTAAGGAATAATGCATGTACATCCTCTATGACAATTTGTTAATCAATATTCTTTCTGTACTAAATAAATAACCCAATTAAATGAATCCTAAACGTCTATTTAAAACACCCTAAAAAAGGTTGCGTTCCAATTCTCGCCACAAAACGTCAACGCCACTCGGCCCTAAAGAAGTTAGAGAAAGCGTTGCAACAATTGACAAAAAAAATAAATCACTCACCTGATAAACACTTGATTTCACTCAAATGACGACTATAAAACACTTTTTAAAACAAAACTCCGTTTTACACAAACAAAGCAGCTTGCCTACCTGCGAAAGAGACCCACCATTACAATTTCATATTACTATTGCGGTACTTCCTATTTAACCGGTTTCAAAATACTCATTTGTAACTTAAACTCAACTCACTTGTGTTAGTTCATATATTTAGCTGTAACCTAACGAAATCCGTGTAAATGTTGTTATTTTTTTATTAAATTTATGATAGTTGTTCAAGTGACAGAATTCTCGAAGGACGTGCGCTTGCGCAGAGGGACCGCTCTCGACTGGTCGCTACTTCTATGCAAAGAAGTGAGAAACGCAGTTGCCAGGTTCAAAAGAGGCTCTGTAATAATACACGTACATTTAATCACTATATTACAATTTATAAACCCTATTACAAGGGAATAAAGGTTGTTTTAAATTAGACCTCACGAAAGAGTTTGTAATTCAACCTAATCAAGATAAATGCATACAAAGGTTTGTCAGCTTAACGAAGAAAAAGACATAATTGAATGTGTTTGTGTGAAATAGTTACCAAGTATTCACACGTTTCAATGTAAAAGAGGTATTTAATGATAATTTTGTTGAGATGAAATCTAGGTAATATGACTATGACAGGAAAGATTAACTTTAAATTGTTTGAGATTATACTTAGACATGAACCTACCTACAGGAACCATGGTATAGGTTTAAGATATAATGATAAACACTCAAAATCGTACTTTTGAAATGACCCACTTCTTGGTTTATGTTGAAGGCGTGGACCTGCATTTAATTTTAAATATAACTATACAACTCTAGATCATTATTAATTTTATATTTTTAATTGCAGTAAATAAAGATGATGGTTTTTTTTATTATAAACTTTAACAGTACATGTGTAACGATCTTTAGGAAGCTGATTGGCTAAAAAGCGTTCTTTCTGAATTTATAATGGTCAGAATTAGAATGCAGAGACAACCCTAATTTAAGTGCTCCACTTAGTGCCCTATTAAAAATTGACGTTTGAACCATGGTACGACGTCCAGTACAAGTAATTTATTTAAATATTTTCTTATATAATGGTTTGAGTGGACACGAGTGACGTAAGGCGTATAGTTTCTGCAGCCTCAAACAAGAAAAAACTATTAAAACTCCATGATATGGTCCTCAATTCTATCGTGTATATTTTTATAACACACTGTTTTATTATCGTTTGTCAAGTATGCGCAGTTTAGTATTGAATAATAATCGACCATTTAACATAATAAAAGATAAAGGTATATCTAAAAAATCTTACACTCAGGTTCCGCACGTGAAATAACTATTATATGGGATTAGACACGAAACCCCAAAGTAACATTTCAATTTAAACATAGCTTTAGTACGATTGTCTGATTGAATTTTTTGTAGATTAGTCTCTAGTAAGAAACATTTAAACTATGAACAATATAATATATTTTTTTCGTCTTAGCTTCAATAGACAAACGTTTTACACATATACCTTTTTTCTCCGACTGCCAAAATTATCAGTACAGAATCAGTCTGTCAATAAGCTATCTCTTTTGTGAATTTTACCATATTTTATGATGTCTTATTGGTAAGTTCCCTGATTTTATTTAGGAATATTCTGATAAGTTTAAATCTTAAAAAAAAATTTTTTAGTTGTTCTCAATGCGATTTCACTGCGCAGTTCGAGAGCGCCTTGACTATGCATCATCAGCTCCATCACGAGCCCAGTATACATTGGGAACAGAAACCAAGTGGACCTACCGACGTAAGTAATTTCAACATCCAAGTTATATCTTCAAAGGTTACATAGGATTTCATGGATTTTTTAATGTCAATAGTACCTATATTTTGATATAATTGTCAACCTTCATTTTGTTCCATGATGTAGTAGAATCTAATTGTGAGTAAAGTGTTTATTAATTTCATCTTCATCTTTACTCTGCAATATATATATATACATATTTTTATTTTTTTTTCTTAATTTTAGTTGAAGTGTAATACCCTACCTCGGTCAGCTTGCGTGAAAGGACCATTCACCAACACAGAAAATCATGGAGCAAAGTGTAAGTATTTGGTCCAACATAATATTATGTTTGATAAGTCATAAACTACATACCTAGTTCAAACTTTACAAAAACAATGCTTTTGATAATTAGTTTTCTAAATATTACATAGAAAAATTATAGTAATAATAATTAAAAAAGGTGTTTGTTTATAAACGATAAACTCTAAAACTACTGAACGGATTTTAATAATTCTTTCTCGGTTAGAAAGTTACATCTTTTAATGTACATAATATTTATTCAAAAGGTTTGTGTATCCGTGAATTGTGTCTATATTTGTAGTATCAATGTTATAATAATAATAATATTAATAGAGGATAAATAACACACATTGATCTAACTCCAAATAAGCAAATTATTTGCTTGTGTTAAGAGTTTTAGTCAACAAAACAAAATACATAGAAATAAACATTATAAATACTGAGAATATATTTAATAAACGACCAAATCCAAGCATAAAGACATCTATGCCCATCACATGCATGCCTGTCTGCCTGCCTGTCTGTAAAACATTTTGTTTAGACATGTACCACGGATGACGGAGATATTATTAAGTATTGTTAGTACGCGAGTAGAGCCGCGAGCAGAAGCTGGTGAAATCTAAATTATTTCTAAATTACATGACGCCATCTACACAGTGACAGCACGTACTTCGGCTACGCGTTTGTTCGATAAGCTGCGCGCGCGCATCTGTCGCTCCAAGATGTTCATACACCGGGAAGAGGGCGCTGAAGCGAGGTTTAATGTCAGTGATTATTTAGGATAACCTTTTTACCGTATCAAATATTTCGTTAAATTCTGTTTTTATATTTAAAAAACGATCAATACATAATTCATCATTATCACAATTTTTAATCGTATGTATTTTTTTTAAGGATTTACCAGGAGGGAGCGAATGCACATCAAAAGCTTTAAAAGTTTTAGGGTCAAGTGTGAGTGGTGTTATAGAAACACTACAAGAACAAAAGGAAACGTTTTCTTGTCATTTATGTTCATTTGATGCTGATAGGTTTGTGTATATATGCAACTTCTACCTTTCTTAGGAATAGATATAAACTAATAGACTGTATTTATTAGCTTACTAGAATACATTATGTTACAGAATAACAGTTCTAGATCGGCATTTACTAAACGAACACAAGCTTGGACTCGAGAATCTGTTAAAGTTAGTCATGGCAAAAACAAAAGACGGACTCTCTGACGAAAATCCATCACAAATATGTGGAATCCGACAACCTTATTACAAATCCCCTGATGAAATTGTAGAAGATGGCGAGTTTATTATCGAGACTGTTACTCCAAAGATAAAAATTTTGAAACATTCTGCCTCAAACACAGACTTGAAATGGTCGGAAATACCTGATTTAAGATATTGTAAGCCAATTTCAGAGGAACTGGAAAACAATTCGGAAGCTCTAGAGGATAAAGAGGATTTGTTGGCAAAAATGAATACGCTTAACGAATGTATGTGCAAGTTTGTTGATTCTTCGAATACGTTGAAGAAGGTTTTGACAAAGGAGTTCGATCCTAAATTGGGAAGCAGGAAGAATGAACCACATTTTAATTTAGGTTTGGGAGAGTGAGTATTTTTTTGTATTTTGATATTTTTTTAACAAAACTAGTAGCGTAACTCTGGATAAGTAGGTATGCAGCGAACTCATTTATTTACTTGTTTAACAACTCTGAAACAATTACAATAGAACATATTAATAACCTCTGCTTTTTAAGAACTTATTATTATTATAAGAAATGAAAAAAATACATACCAAATTTTTGTCATCATAAGACTGCTTTCATTTCGTATTTGAACAAAGTCGATATTTATATTGATTGCCTGAGTAAGTCAGGCAATCAGACCACTATTAATATGAAATGTGTCATTATACCTAGTCTTGCCATAAATATTGTAACAAAGAAAAGAATTATTTTTTTAATTTGCAAATAACATTTATTAGTTTTATAGTGTGTCAGTTTAAACACAAATATAAAACAATTAAAAATATATAAAGCTTATTCGAAGTGGTGTCCCTTAACTGCAATACAGTCCTTTAAAGGTTGAGGCCAGTTAATAGGAGCACACGCTCTTTCCATGGGTCTTGTTTTAGGGATTTATTTAGGGACTCTAAATTATTATGGCGTTTAGAGCTAGCTGTACTCGCTAAAACTGACCATAAATCATAACCCAGCGGATTAAGATCGGGACTAGACGACGGTCAGTCTTCAGCTCTGATAAAATCCGAGACGTTCGCTTCCAACCAAGACTGCGTGGACCGAACTTGGGGACCCGGCACCGAGTCTTGCTGGAAGGACCATACTTGGTTATTGAACATGGTGTTATTAAGGGGCTTAACTACCTTCTCAAGAATGATATCTTGATACACTTGTGCCGATGTATTTATACCTTTCTCACAAAAATATGACTTAGTCACTCCTTCGTAGCTTACATAATTTGGTAGGGACCAAACCATCACTGAAGTCGAATAATGCCCACGTTGCACTCTGTGAACTAATTGGGAAGCTTCCTTAGAGCTTTGAGCATAAATACGGTCATTTTGTTTGTTAAAATCTTGCTAACTTATAAATTTTTTCTCATCCGTAAACAATTTTTTTTTGTGATCTCCCTTTGCGTACCGCTTCAGTAGTTGTTTCGATTTTACCACCCTATTCATCTTTTATTTATCAATTAAGAAATGATCACTGCGTCTCTTATAGGTTGCAAGTCCTAAGTCATCTCTTAAAATACGCGACATCTAGGTGCTATCTTCATTTCCCGAAATAAAATCTTTTGCTTTCGGACAGGATCTCTTCGAATTCTTTGCCTTACTGCTTTGACCACCTTTTTCGTACGAACACTACGGCCAGATCTTTCTCTGTCATAAACAGAGGAAGTCTCATTGTACCTATTAATAGCCCGGTACACAAATATTTGACTAATAACAAGTGTATGGAGAGTTTTAAAATTTGCATTTTGCTCCATACCCACTTTGTGTAATGCAATCACAGAGATTCTTTATCGCACCAATCCATTTTATTATCGCAAAATGTTGTACAATGTATTGGCGCCAAAATGAGAAAACACAAAAAACAATTCGTTTAAAAATGTCAGATTCCAAATTCAAATGTAATATTTTTTAATTTTTAGTTGTAACAGTATTTATGGCCAGACTGAGTATAAATAAACAAACGTATTTATAGAAATACTTTTTATAGTATAGATTAAGAGCAATATTTTGTTCTTATATTTCAGTCAAGATTCACCAAGAGAGTGGGAGAAAGCCCATAGTGAGAAATTGGAAAGAAATAGAGCAAAGTATGGTGAGAGTAGGTATGTTTATAACTACAAAATATATCTGAGAGAACTATTTATACTCTAATAATATAACTACCTGTTATTCATAGATGTGCGGCTTTTAATGTACTTATTTATAATTTGTTTTTCAGAAGTGAGAATGTGAAGTATTCTTCTGAGAGCTTTTATTTTTAATGTTATTTTGAGTAAGCATTTATTTTAATAAACTTATAAAAGAAAATTCAGTATTTTAAATTTTCGTCATCCATGATGACCATTATGTTTAACCGGCTGCACTTACCTACATAAATAATAATAACAAAACAAAGTTTTTTTTAAATCTTCATCACAGAAACGGAAAATATTGCGTCCCATTTTTCGTAGTGAATGATTTTTTTTTACGTCAGATGATGACAACATTGATGCAAAAAAGCTATAGTTGTTTGTGAACACATTTAAAATTCCGAAATTTTCAGCCTTACTACTGTTTGCATTGAAATAGTATAACTTCAATAAAATATTGTAAATATTTAATAAAAATCTATAAAAATATAAATAAAAACCGAACGTTCACAGCTTCACATCCTTGTGGCAACAATGCTCACACACTGAGCAATTATTTGTGTAGCTATCCTTTTGGCAATGAGAACAGACATACAATAATTCATTGCCTTTATCACCTCTCTTATGGCAACACCCACGCTTATTAATAGAATCACCACTTGACATTTGATAATTAGTCTGGCAACACTTGCATTGCATAGGAGCTTTGTAAGATTCATATGTTTGAGTTTTCACAACCGGTAGTACTCTGGGTCCATTTCTTATCGCAGGTCTGTTTAAATCGCAGCTTTCTTCAATGTCATTTTTGCGAACGGTTGCGAACATTCTATTAACTTCTTCGATGGCGTCTTTGGACTTAGTCTTGTCTTTAAAGGAATTCTTTAGTTCATCTAACTTCATTTGTGGTATGGAAGAAGATTTATGTTTGGTCAAATCTAATGAAAATTGTGATGCTCTACCTGTTTCTGGTTGACAGCTAACGATTGTAAATTTTCCATTTTCATTGACTTGACTATTTTCTATTGAATATCGAAATAATTTGCTCATAGTCAAGTGATGTATATTTTTGACAGTTCTATTCGTTCCAACACAAGCGTCTTTTAGCATAATAGTTTTAGACTTTTCTTTCTTCGTATCGATTTGTTTTTTACTTTGAAACACAGTAAGAACTTCGTTTAATAAAGATAAACCTTGCGTTACTTCATGTTCCGACGTCTGTATGTTCTTACCATTCATTTTATTTTGTTTATTCTTACACACATTTTTATTTATTACATTTTCATCATCTTCCTGCCTTTGACATTTTGGACACGATCTCGATTTTCGTTTGCAACATTCCACATCATTAGTTCTTTCATGGGAAGTTTTTCTGTTAAGGCATATTGAGCAAATGAATCTATTTTTATTGCTCTTACAGTATCTGTCGTCAAAACTACTATCTTCAATCATAGTCTTGGGACAATATCCAAAGAATCTTTTCTTGTATGTTGTTATATCTATTGTAACACTTTTGAAGTTGCTGCCGGATATCATATACTTTTTTTTGATAAGCGTTAAAATTCATTACCAAATGGAGTGTAAAATATTTCTTCTACTCCCTTGACGATCTTACTACATTAACATTTTCAGCGTTTAAATACATTCGAGTGTGTATTTCAAAGAAAATAAAGAATTGAAAATTCCTTATAAATTATTTTGGGATTATGACATTTTATATCTTCAATTAGTTTTTCATTGGTACAAAAAGTTTGTATTATTGATTTTTTAATAAGAATAAACAGTATTCGTTTACCGCAGAAAAGATAAATTCTTGGAATGCGTTATATAACATATCCAATAAAATATTAATAACGTATTAATTAGTTGTATAAAGCTAAAGAGAATTATGCAAGTTGGTGCAATAAGATACCGTTTATCTTTTTTTAAAAACTTCTAATAAGTCAGAATTGCAGCAAACGTCAAAAATAATCCTCGAAATATATTGTAAAATTGCAAGTAAAATATCAATCTTCAAATTAGTAACTATTTTTTTACTTACAGTATTTTTGCTAGGTAAGTATTCTAATATTTTAAATTGCTTACTGCAGAAATAAGCTTTTGAAACGTTTTTTTTCATCTTTCAGTCACAAATTCTAAATGCAAACTAGTGAATGCAATTATATTAACCTAGAAAGGCAAACAAAAACATGAAATAACACGTAAAATAATGATAAATAAGAAGAAATGAAAGATACTAAGGCTGTATATGCTACAACGTATGCTATAGGTGGAAAATTGAATCGTGAGTACGATTTGTTTGCAAATAGAAAGGTGACAATCGATAGCTCCGATGAGAGCAATGAAAAGACAAAAGAGTTTGGATGTCAATACGACAGAAATTCTATATGTACTTGTAAAAGAATAAGACGCAAAGAAATTAGATATTATACTTCTTCACGACAAGTTTATAGATCTCAAAGATATTCAAGTGCAAGAGGTTTCACAGATATCGGAGTAGGGAATGTGCCAAAGAAAAAAATAAGAAAGATATACTTACCCGAAACTATTGAGACAGGTGTCGGTTCTTCGGATTTAACTACACTTTTTGGTAAGTTATCTTAAGAATTGACTAGGTAAAATATTTTTAGCACTTGCACACAATTAGGTCTAAAAAAAATTAACAATGATGATATAATTCATATTTTTAAAAGGTAAAACCAAAAATTGGGTTGGAAGTTATTATGACCAGAAGAAAACTTCTTCCAAGTGTATAGGAGGTGTTATGGATTGTACGAATATTTCAGTAGTAAGCGAAAAACTATCTCCCATAATCCAAACAACATCTGGCTCAAACAGCCCTAAAGTCAACAGTCAAGAAAATATAACTATAGTCAGTATTTTAACAAGTAATGAACCGACATGTTCGAAAACGGAGGATATTCAAACACCAACAGCACCGCATAATATAATAAGTAAAAAACAAGTAGAAGTCATCGCAACATCAACAAATGAAGTTTCTAAAAATAAGGCAAATTTAAACAAGTCTAATGAAATATCAACTACTGTAAATAAAGCTAAATCGAATACTACCAAAACTATTAACGTTGAGAAAGATTTTTCATCTGATTCTCTTATACAACATGTTCATAACTTAGAAAACCCCAGCGACTATAAACAAAGTAAAATTTCAATAGATTTTATAGAAAATAAATTGGAGAGGGAATACAGAAAAATATTTACGTCCAAACCCAAAGAACGGAAACCTACTGACGACAAGATAGTATCGGACTTTAAAAGTGCCTCAACATTGCGCAGACGTTTTGAGGCTTTAAGGCGAGGAATAAACAAAAAAGACGAAGTTAGAACCGATTTAGTAACAGTAAAAGTATCTAGTCGAGTTAGTGTTCCAAGTAAAAAAGATGTATCAATAGTATCTGATCCTCCGTCTTTGGAAGCTCGTTCGTATTCAAATACAAAAATATTTAGCCCTCTTCCTTCCATCACAAGCCCTTCAAAAAAAAATAAAGTTGCACCTCATACCAAAAGTTCTACTAAAAAGTCTTTAACAGGGAAAAAAGACCTAAGTCCCAATTGGTCTACAGATGTAGTTGACAGCGACTGCCAAGGAGTTAGAGGTATGTTTAAATTATGGGGAAAGAAATTTAATTTAGAAGAAGATAATTATGATAAATTGTCACCACTACACTCGGGAAATATTACTAAAGAGAGGGTAAAGAAAGTTGATATTATTACACCTAAAGAAGTTATAACCAAAGAAAAAAAAGAAGGAAAAAGATTTTCTTTCTTTAGGAAAAGAAGTAAAGACAAATCGAAACAGTCTTATAAATCCAGAAAAGGTGTAACAACTGGTAGATGTGAAGTAGATGGTCTAATGATCAAAATTGGAGCTGCAAATGAATATCCTCCAGAACCTCCCCTTAGGAAGTCTCATCGCACACCAGAGGAATTTAACGATATCTTAAGAAAAGCTTGGTTACAGAGATTTTTAAGCACTAAAGTTGATTCAAAACACAGTGCTCAAATCAGATGGAATAATAACATGTACACAACAAGCAGCAGCACTGTTTTTGAATTGATAGACTGTGTTTACAAAAACACAGGTATAATTTTTAGATCTAAAAGTGAGATGACCACTGGGGAATCTTCTTTTTACCAATCTTTTACAAACCCGCAGGTTAATTTTATGCATCAAAGTATACAAGCTTGGATGATGCCTAAAACAACACGAGATAATCAAATGTGTCTTTTTAATAGTAAAAAGGAAAGTAAAAATATAGAAGTCAGATATTCCAATCAAAAGTGGTTTATAGAAAAGTCGAAAGCTTTTGCACGTAAAATAGAAGTAGTTCTGCATTCAAATAACTTAGTAAATCAAGACGATGACAACAGTTCCGACTATATTATGATTGATATACCTGAAGGGTATTTTTCGGATACAAGCAGTGTTGACGGAGATCTAAGTCAGACGAGCGATGAACAAGTTTACAATATAGTTGAATATGAAACAGGAAACTCCAATTCATATGTAAGGAAAAAGAAAAAAGATAGCAAAATGGAAACCGGAGATCACGTATCCAACGAAATTCAAGTGACAGTGAGTATAAAAAATAGTAAAAATAATGACTCAAATTTTCTGGGAACTGTAATTAAAAGACCGCCATTACAAAGAGATGTAGTACTACAAGGAAGTAACGTGTATGTTCCAAAACGCTGTGATGTAATTGGAGTAGGAATTATTACACAGCGAGATATAAGAGATATTAAAAAGCCTATGTAAGTAAAATTGTCTAAAGAATATGTTTACAAAGTTAACGTGAGGTTTATAAAAATGCAATTGTTTCTTTTTAGCCTAAAGATACAGGATGATCTCACAGATGATTCTGAACACATCTTGCCCCCGCAAAAAAAATGTGAATTTGCAGAAAGTTACTTACAAGATTACTATAGAAATTGGACACCTCTTGGAATAGATTTATTTTCTTGGTGCGTCAGTGATTCTCACTTGCGAGGCTCGTCAGAAAATAATTCTTTAAATAGCTTAAATCAAGGTGACGGTTCCAAATCGTGTCCTAACATATATGATGATTATCAAGCATCAACCATAATATCATCATGTAATACATCATCGTGTAGTCATTGTATAAATTTAGAAAACGAAAAAAAAGCAGAAGAACAGAAAAAGCAGAAGTTATTTGGTAAATTAAAAAAGAAATCGGATTCAACTAATGTAGGTTCAGATACGAGACGAGTTTTACCAAAAGACTCTCTAGAAGTGTATAAGCGTAGAAAGATATATGCACTCAGTAATAAAGCAGTTTGGGCTACTATGGAGAGTACGTTAGAGCCCTATTGTGTACCGAGTATTGAAGATAAATGCGAACAAAAACCTTCAAAACCGTTATCGGTCAGAAAGCCAAAGCCAAAACAAAGTCTGAAACATGTATCTATGCAGAACTGTGATGTTATGAACGACATGTTAAACGAACAGCTGTCGGATAAATGTATAGAAGGAATTTTAACTTTTAAGGGTGTAGGATCTTGTGAAAACTGTAAGAAATGTGACACTCCCGTCAAACGTGCTCGAGTCATTCCGGAACCAACATGTGCAATACCTGATCCTCCATGTAAGGATTCCTGTACCAAAAAGCGTAAACCACCCTGTTCAAAAAAAAATTCTCAATCCTGCAATAAGCCTCCTCCTCCTGCGTGTCCTGTAGGGCCACCATCTCCGTGCCTGGATGCTTGTCCACCAATTGCACCTCCATGCATAAGGGGCTCGCCTAAAGATCCTTGTCCAATATCACCTTGCCCACTATCGAAACCATCCCCACCTCCCTCACCACCGTGCTCTCGTCCCGAATTAATACCTCCAAAAATACATTCCCCGCCCTCTCAAGATCCTACACAGAAGCCTTGCGCCTGTCTACCTAAAGAACCTTCTTATAATTTTCTTGAAAGCCCAGTAGAAAAGTTGTCACACCTATCACCTATTATTAAGTATGGACCATGCAAACATTCAACTCCCAAGTTAACTCCACCCGGCACTCCTCCACCTTCACGAAAAGTTCCTCCTTGCATTCCTCCTCCACAATCAGTGTTCCCTTCTCCTCCTAAACCACCTTGCGCTCTTCCTCAACCTTCTCTACCTCAACCACCTTGCACTCCTCCTCCTCGACCACCATGCACTCCTCCGCGACCACCTTGCACTCCTCCTCCTCGACCACCTTGCACTCCTCCTCCTCGACCACCTTGCTCTCATTGTCCTCGACCACCTTGCTCTCCTCCTCCTCACCCACCTCGCTCTCCTCTTCCCCAACCACCTTGTTCACCACTTCCAAAAAGAACTTCAACACCATGTCAAGTCCAGTCTCCTGAAACTAAAACAAAATGTAAAACATGTGAAAATCAAGAGTTTCCGTGGCCACTAAAGAACCAAATGTCTAATACACCATCGAAAGAATCAGGAATTTGTATTAAAAGCTCGCCTAAAACTTCTCCAGTAAGAAAGCTTTCTAAAAAGTTATCTGGAATTAGAGGTCTATTTAAGAAATGTTCAAATTCTTCTATTAAAGATTGTAGGCCTGACTGTGCAAATAAATCTAAAGTGATCAATTGTCCACCAGTCCCACCAGAAAAGGAGCCAAAAGTTTGTCGAAGTCGTTCAAAAATGCCCGGTTTGCATCTGAAAATGTTACCTATGCCAAAATGTCCTTCTAAAGAATGTTTATCGATGGGAGATGATAACGAAGGTGTTATACGATTAAATTCCAAGGAAAAAATTACTATAAAATTTAGGGAAGCCACAGCTAGTACGGAAGAAATAAGAGAAGGATGTAATATGAAAGTTCAAGATGAAGATGGTCAAACACTGTGTGAAAGAAGAGACTACCACAAAAATGACAACAGATCGCATTTAGTAAAAGATATGTATAGAGATTCTCAAATACAAAGAGTTGTGACATCAAACGCAAATATTTTGGGGGAAAACATGTCAGAAAATAATATTACCAACAGCATTCCTAATATAATTGAAATTAACTTGAGTTTAAAATTCAAACCAGCTGACAAAACTAAAATGAATGTAAACAATTGTAACGTAACGCAGAAAAATTTACAAGAAATGACTAACGCACAACACGAATCTTCTAAAGAAGTGTATCTCATACAAGATCAACCAAAGACATTAAACAACAAAGCAGAGAAAAAAGACTTTGATATAAAAATTGTTATAAAAAATTACAAGCAGCAGTCATTAAAATCACAGCGAATTAACAAGCATTGCGGAAACATAGCTGGTGATGACAATTTTTCAAAAAAAATATCAGAAAAATTTCACACAGTATCTACTGGTTACAGTGATGTTTCTGACCAGCAAGCATTATCTACACATACAACTACAATAGATTTAACAAATTCTAATGATAATAATAAAGTACAAGGCAATTCTAGCAAAGTGATAATTATTGAACAGGTTATAGAAAAAAAAACATTAAGCGATATGCAATCTGAGGGGATGATAATAAAGCCCTCTGAAACTTTAAATACTACGAGTTCTATGACCATGGAACACCCAAAAAAATATTATGATTTATCATTTTCGAGCAAGACTAATAGCATTAGTGGTGTTAAGATGAATTCTGAAAAGACAGATGAAACTAACGATGAAAGGTCTGTGACATGGTTGTCAACAAGTGATAACGAAGATGAAATTATGTCAGATGTAAAACATGAATCTAATGATAAAATATTACCCAAAATTCATGAAAGGGAGGAGAAGAAAGCTGTTCTCAAGCAAATTTTTGAAAATGCTGATAACATAAAGAACAAGGGTAATAAAAGTAAAATGCAAAACATTCGCAAAATGTTACGAGCTGTCTTAACATCAGATAGTAGCGCTCACGAAGATATAGCCGTGAATAATGAATTAGCTAATGAACTGACATACGCCTCTTTAAAACCAAACTATTTTAAAAACACAGAAAGCATGACAAACTACTATCTTTTTGACAGTTCCATGTCACTCAATAAGATCAGCTGTACAGATTTAGAAGATGTGGTATACCCAACAGGAGACAATAACAGTGAATGCAGCGATAAATCAAATAAAAATAAAGTAGGCGGCTGTCTCTGCAGTCATTTCGCAGCTAAATTAAACATTCAACAAAATAAAACCGGCTGTTGTTGCCGTTCTGATAAGAAAGATAAAGAAATTATTTGTAATATCATCGATGGGAACTATTATAATTGTAAAACTGAGTGTGTTGATGTAGAGACTCAAGATTCAAAATATTTAGGAAAAAGTAAAACAAATGTAATAAATCGGTCTGTTATTATCAATGAGGAAGAACTTGATAGAGTTACCAAAAGTAAATTTAATAAATTAAATTTTTTTTCTCCGTTATCGAGTACAATTAAAATGAAAAGAATAAATAGATCAACAATACTAGGTCTGTCTGATCATGATAAGGTAGAAATTTTGAACTCAAACAGTGAACTGTCACTTTCTAAATGTTTAAAAGCTAGAAGAATGAAACCAGCAGACATTTTACAATCACAAGAAACTAAAAAGGCGGTCTTAGAGATATATGCGGAGAAAACGATATCGAATAAGGGCGAGCGGGTAGTCGCTAAGCTTCCTAAATTCGTTTATATTAAAGAAAGTGAGATACGTCACTACGAAGAAATTTTAACTGGCTACTCAAAACGTAATATTGTTATGATGTCGATAACTCAATAATTTAAGTTGCGTGATTATTTAAACGTGGTTTGTTTCAGAATAAAATTATACGTTTCAAATGAATCGTTTTATTTTAAACAACACTTAGTAGTTTACATTACATGTAGTTGTAGAAAAGTATAAAATTACTAAAGTACCTTTACTAATACTAGGTGCACATTAATTAATTTAATAGCAGTTCATGTTTTGAACATTACAGTGCTTTATAAACCTTAATAAAAACATGACTTTAAAACATGTCTTGCTTAAACAATGAGCTTCAGCTATATTCGAAAATACTCTATGAGATCTTAAGGTCCATTACACAATCATTATTAAATATACCATCTTTTTATTAACACCTCAATACATTGACTAATTATTTTAAAAATCCACAACACTATTATTATACAAATACTCATTCCTATCTCCTTCCGGTATATTGTGATGGTCTCACACCTTCCTCCATCTTCCTTTAGAAGTCGTCCCGCTTTTTCTCTCGCACTCCTCCTATTTGACGTCCAGTCTATATTCATCTGTACATCAGTATCAAATATAGGTCGAATTTATTCCGTGATCGTAATGACCGACTGTATTATTCTTCATAATAGAACTTCACAGAAGTCCATAATTGATTTTTATATATTTAAGAATTCCATGAGGGTGCTTTTATTTAGGAAGTAATTATCATAATAGTATGAGGTTTATATTAATATAGAATGATAAATTGTTCAACAAGGGCAGGACTAGAACTTGCGACCTCTGGCAACCCGTCTTCGTCGCTCTACCAACTGAGCTATCCTGTCATTGTTCGCCATTGAACAATTATCATTCTATAAAACATTGTCTTAATCGTTAACATAATTTATTAGTTTTACATTTAATACTTCAAAATACATTCACAAATAAAGTAAGCGTAGCCGCTGACGAAAAGTCAATCCTGATTATGATATAACCTATTGTAATTTGACTAAATTTCATAAAGTATGCGAATGAACACCCACAGATGCAACAGAAATCTCAAAAGTATATTTATAACCTATATTGGTACGAGCCGACAATTTGGTAATGTTTTTTTAATAATAAACATTCTTATATTAATACTTAATCTTTATTTTAATCTTTCCCAATCTAAATTAAGAAAATGAGCAGTTTTACAATAATTATTCAAGAATGTTAAAATAATGAAAAAATATATTAATAACCTAATATAGTTAATTAATATCAATAATTAATCGATTAAATTAAATGAAATTAACACAAATTACATAATTAAAATAGGCGCTATGTTGAATCCTGAACTGAGTACCTATGTTAAGCATTGGGTAAAATGTAATTTTCTAGTTCGTGAATATTATTATCCTAAGAAAATATACTTTTCTCTTCTCAGTTTGGTAGTCCTCTATAACCTCGTCTGAAAACCAGAAAAATACAATAAAAATCACAAAACGTAGATTGTTACTAAATTTATTTTATGTAAAAATTAAAAAATATATTTAAACGTGCAAAAATATAATCCTTACCTGCACCACAACCACCAGTTAACACAAACAGAAACACAGAATAACAAAGACGCATAGACTTACAGAACCTATTAGTTTTAGGTCTTTCAAAAATAGACAAAATAAATAATAATAAAAATAACTGTCTATATTTTCATAGCTCTATATGTCTAGGCAAAGTGCAAAAACAATTTTATCAGTGCAGTTCAAAGTAAAAACAATTGTGCGTGAAAAATCACCCCGTGAGATAATCTTAAGAGAAATATTTTTATTAATTTAGAGCTATACGAATTTGCTTTACTCAGGACATATTTGTACCAATGAGTACCTAATCCGACAACAGACAATTTAGGTCTTGACCGAACCATGGACTTAGTCCGCTTTGTACCAAAATAAATGGGGTATTAGTTTTGAACGTGTTCCTTATTTTTTACATCAAAAAATATAAAGGGCCAGGAAGTGATATAGTTCGTAGAGTCTATAAACTCTGACTTCGAAGTAAACCCTTTACTGTTGATATCATATGTAAGATATAACTGAACCATTTGTTCGTTTAAGCGTTATATTTACACAATATTTGTTAGATAGATGACGTGTTAATATTATATCGAACAATGAAACAACAAGATAACTTTGTAATACATTTATTCGAAATCTTGATATACAAATAAGTACTTTGCACAGAACACAACTAGCGATTAACAGACAATACAAAACTGTACACAGACAGACAACAACATTTACTATAACTAGCGAAACTGCTTCAGTTCATACTAACATTCAAGGTAATATAAAACGAAGACGTGACATGATGCAATTATATCATATAACAATATTATATCATTTCTATATTTACAAAGCAGAAATTGAAATCGGTATTTTACGAATGCTATTTATTTCAGTAATGTAACTTTTTAAGGTATTCAACTCGGATTTTAATTTCTTATTAAGTCAAACCAGACGCGGATATAGGATGGGGGTTGGCAATGAATATAATTGCTTCCTCCGTGATTCATAAAGTATTGATTGAGTTTGATTTTAAAACTTCATGAAAATAACTATTTTCAGGTATTATGTGTTAGTCACAGTTATGCTATTATTTTAGGATAGATTATAAAATAATAATTGTAAATGCACATAAAAAAACCCTCTTGGACCAAAAAATGCTTTTCACTGAACTAAATAATGCATCCGCATCTAGTTCATTCTAAACTCTATGACCAGAAACTAAAATTCGTTGGAGAGAAACCAGAAACAATTAATACAACAAATATTTGCATATTTGCATTCGACACATTAAAAATATCGAGTTAAATTGATTTAAATAGTGTAATAATAAAATATACAAAGCAGCTGCGTCTCGCTAACTAAAACCCTTTGAACAACAGATTTGCTCTTAATTCTAAATAATATTTGCTATAAAATAACAGTTTTCAAAATGCCACAGAAAAATATAATTAAAAATTGCTGTCGGAATACATTTTCAATTTTAAGTTAGTTTATAATATTTTGTTAGTTATTTTAAGAAAATACAGAAATAAAATTGTCTAGATAACATAATTTGTATTATAATTTATTGCGCCTATTTCAATCCAATCTACAGCGCACTATTTAACCCAAAAATAATGCCAAGAAAAAAACTTATCCAATCAAAGTGGAGTACTAGTTTATTAACAGCCTTTTCACATTGTGATATTAGTACACTAGTTGACTTGACACCTAATAAATTGGATAATCAAAAGGCCGCTTAGAAGTTATAAAATAATAACTACCTGAAGTGAGTAAAAAAAAACATTTGTAGTCATATTTTTAGGTTAGAGTTTTATACAAATTACTATTTCATATACGGCCATTACAGAGAATAAAATTGAACTAATATTATGACAATATTGTCATAATATTAGTTATTTATCTATATAGATACACAATATATTCACTAGAATAAATAGAATAGTCAACATCACTATAAGAGAGCTGTCTTTGTAGAACTTAAGCTGAATTCAATACACAAACTCCGATATAAATTGTTAATCAATACATTTGAAGCCATATAAATGCAGTACAGAAGGCTCAGAAAATGTATTTCAGTTTAGAAACATTATATAATACTAATTGTTATAAAAACCACATTTACATATAATGAGTAATAATTTATTTACTTATGTCTAACGTTGGGTATACGTTCAAAATTAGTTAGAATAAAAAAAATTGAGCATGAAAAAATATAAAAAATACATATGAAATGAGAAATTTGTACAAAATATAATAATTTATAAAATCAGATCATATTCAGTCTCTAGAATACCATATTGATTAAATATATTTTGAGCGTAAGACATACACGAGAAGAAAAATAAGCAAATAGCAGCTTTTGTTATTAATAAGAAGAATAAAATGATAAAAAAAAAAGAAATCAAGTATATTCATTTTGAGATTACTAGCCTCCTTGCATAAAACTGAACATAAATACTGGTGTTTTTTATTGACAACCATTATTATGCCCTAAAGCTACCACACTATTTGATATATTCCAATAAATTATTATTATTATGGCAGTTCCGTATTTCGCTTCTTAATCGTAAAAAATTAGGTACTGAATATATTTTTTAATTAAGACTGTCGTATCAGTTTTGAAATTGTTAGGTTGAACTAATTTAATATTTTTAAATATTTTTATATGATTGCTCTAAGCTTTTCAATATTATTTGATAGAGATACATTTATATTTTTTTTTTATTAAGATGTATGAATACCAGTCATAGAGTTATTAAAAATAGAGTAGGGAAGATGAGAGAACTATACTTATCTTTGTATAATTACACATGTTAAAAAGTGAGACGCTCATTTGCTTTCTCTTTTTTCGATGGACACATTTTGAGCTAGCTCCCATGGTCTGTATATAATAAATCTATGATGCCAGTACTAGAGATGTTTAAAGTATAGGTGACAAATTATTGATTACATAGAACTATAGAATATGGGGCTGTTATTTCAAGGTACATTGAATATTTGATTATTTTCAAATTTATATAAAAACTATGATTAAAGTCTTTAAGAAGTCATCTTTTTTTTTAGGCGAGTAATAAACTAAGGCAACGTGTTTTAGCTGTTTTTCGTTTCGTTTTCCACATGATGCACTTCATACGACGATATGGTGATACTTGAAGTTTCAGACGTCAGATGCGTTATTTCCACTTGCTGTACCTGGAGATTATACAATAATAATATCGTAATATATTACAAAATGATCGCCTAACTGCTAAAATAAAAAATGATAACATACACAATTAAATATACGAAATAGGTTATTTATTTGTTTTGTTAAATAATAAATCCTTATATATCTTAAATACAAATGAAGCTTACCTTATATAAAATTTTTCTACATTGTTAGGATGACAACTAGTATTTTTCACTATGGCAACTTTACTTAATGTCAATATTCATGCAAGAGGCACTGCGGCTCGTGCTTTAACAAAATATTACCTTTTTGGAAGCTTTTAATATTCATGCATTGTTAAGAAGCATAAATTATTATTTATGGCACTTATAAGAGTTAATAAATATACCATAGAATTCTTGATACTTTTAAATATTTTGATTTTATTGTCAAGAATTGATACAAAAAATCCTTTCCTTCTTAGAACCGATTTTTAAATTCTCAGATAATATTTAGTTAGAAAATAAAATTGAGGATATACAGATTTGTCTACAGAATAGCTGTTAAATATAAAACCTATTTGATGGATTAAAGTTATCTGTAGAATGAAATGCGCAACCTGAATTATTTATACCAACCTTTATTTTACGTCAGAATGCGATCCAAATTATGGATCAAATAAATGTATGTTACAGTAAATAATTTTATTTGCGTAATATTAATATTAGTTATATATATTGTCTTTGATTAGTGCAGCTATCATCATTATCTTGAATTTACCAATTACGTAATAACATTAACTACCTTTACTTGGAAGATAATTAATTAAAATATTTTCTCCTTCACACGTGATTTTACTATTTGGATACTGGCATATAGACATAGTTTTATAAATTGTTTTTTTTTAATAATTGGTTTGGGTTCAAAATCAATGATTTCATTAGTTTCAAATGTTTATTCTATTTGATCTTATATAATTAACAACAACGGAATATACAATGTTTTAACAACGACATAACAGAATTTGAACACGCCATCTATTTCTTGTAAGAGTGACCGTAGATATATTTAACTAATCATTTGTTTAACTTACAATAAGATTTTTATTTTAATAACCGGATCCTATTTTAAGAATATAATTATTAATTTGAAACATTTTTGGACTGAAATTACTAATACTAAACCTATCAGTAGAAAAACCTCAAAAATTGTAAAAACACAAGGTTTATAAGGTATAAGGTTGTGTTATTCAAAGAATGGTTTATGGTTTTTAATATGTATGTATCTAATTTGATAGCTTTAAATGTAGGAAATCATAATCGGATCTATTTTATTGTTACATCCTGGAATACAAGGAAAATATTGCGGCAATCCAAGTGGGTGGTTTTGAAATCTTATAAAGTTATGTTGAGTTTTGGCTGTCTGAGAATAGAATCTCCAGAGTTATCATCGAAGTATCCATCGAATTTCTGGCCGATAAATCTCCACGGATTTACCATTTAGAATCTTGCAACTAGATTTGTTTCTCAAGTGAAACTTCCGTCCATATCTTGATTGATTGATACATTAGTAAACAAAAACAGATAAATAATAAACTGACAAAATGTTGAGAGTAACATTTGTGGCATTACAATACATACCTACATTTATATGTAACTCCCATAACGGTCAACTATTACAAGAAAGTTTATAATAATTAAGTGATCTGTAAGTAAATTTAATTGTCGACAAATAAAATTATAATTTTTATTCATGATTTTGAGATTATAATCGTATATTTCTAAATATTTAATACTCTACTATAAACAGAACTATACTTTCAAAACTATATACCTAATTAAATGTATTCTATCAAAAATACTTACAGATCCAGAGTACATACGATAAAAACACTCACAATTAAGCAGGTTATATATAGGCGATTATAAACTGCTTTCAGAACAACCTGCGATGACTAAACTAACGATATTGGTCGATTATTATATAAATTATTGGCAACACCGAGTTTAAAATGCAGAATATACTGGTAACAGTGCTATGAAAATTATCTATGCTTTTTAATCTATGTTAAATATATCAATTCAGCGCCTTATAAAAATGCTATAACACTTAAGTGATTTACCGAATTTGTACTTTGCAAAGAAAGTGATATGAATTTTATATTTCACATTTTTTCACTCTATCAACTACCAAACTATCAAATAAGGCGCTAATCAAAATAATATTATATAAAGAAATAAATGTCTTTATAAATTGTCATAAAAGAGGTTAAACAAATAAAATAACGTTATTTTAATCAGTCGCAACTCGAATGTCAAACAAAAATAACCTAATACTTTGCCATATGTCAAAAAAAAAATATCGATTTTTTTATACAATCCGAACTTATTTCATAATACGAAAAAAGAATAAAAACTCGATACATACTTAAAATTATTACAAATTTAATCTAAGTCTCGTTCTTTATTAAAGAATAAAGACCCTAATTTACTTAACACGTAACACACGAAATATCATATTATTGCTCATAAATAACAGCGCCACCATCTTCACTTCTCAAAATGGAAGCACCCAAATGTGTTTAATAACGAATACTTCCACTATGTTATCTATAAAGCATTTATAAAAAGCAATTTATATAATAATCATTTGTAATCGAAATCTACTTTTTGTTTCAGTTGCATCTATAGTCCACCACAAGCAGCGTCCAAAAAAAAACATAGCATTAATTTAAATAAATTGTTTTCTTTCTATAATGTTTGTTGGTCACATTACAAACATAATAAACATTCGATAACTATCTATGCACAGTTTTTTCCACAAGATGCAAAATTTGCGGATAGATTCAAAGTTACTGCTTATCGCAGATAGCTAATCTGCTATCTGTAGTATTATTGATAAAGTATAGTATAAATATAGATATTGTATTATGAAAGACACGCAAATTAGAAGTCTGTTTGAAAGAGAAATATATAGTATAGAAAATAATGTGTTGTTTAACATCTGTTAATTTTATTATATTAATAATGCGCCGGAAGCAACTATTGTGTGTTGGACTTTCCCATTAGTTAACCATCACCGGATATGCAGGTTGGACTATTAGGTATAAAACCATACATTACCAGATAAAATAGAGTATATTTTATCTAATTCAAACTGGTATTGACCGGTTATAACCTGTTGTTAGTGCATGTAAGCCGTCAATGCTAGTTGCGACAATGAAAGTATGTAACGAAATAATTTATGAATAAAAGTAAAATATAAAATGATTATTTATTGCTATATTGCTTTCATTGTGACAGCGTGTTATGTGACTGAAAACCGAGTGAACTAGTATCTAATACCACTGGCCACCATTTTGTTTTATGTCATAAAAATACAGAAGTCAGATCAATTTTATTATCCACGGTAGAGAAGAGGAGTACTAACTAAGAAATATATTAAAAAATGACAACCTAACAAAGAATTCAAATAAAATATGAAACATGTTTTTAATCGTTATAATTTAGTAAGTGAATACTTGAGGTTTTATTTATTTATTATATCCTCACAGCAATTTATATTATCTACTGCTAATTTAATATCACAAATTATATAGACTTATTGAGATGCTATTTAATTCTTTATTTCTCAATAAACCAAATAAATTCTCAAAAGGCGAGTTTAAGCCTTCATGTCACAAGGACTATCTCTATAAGTCAACCTTAAAACAACGAGAGAATTTTATATAAGGGGAAAAAATACCTATACAAATATTTGATTCTAAAAGTAAATAAACCACATGTATTTATTGCTTTATGATCCACTTTTTTTGTTGTCTATATAAATTGGTACTCCTTACCTCTACTCCTGTCTGGTGACTATGGTGACTGTTTTTTTGTGTAAGGTAATTTGCGTTTATATTTGACGAGATTCGATGAGTTAACGATGCTTGTAAAGTAGTAACACTTGTACTCACAACTTCAGAGGTGAGGCAGTTGATGGGTGTGGCGCGGGGTGGGGGCGGTGGTCGCGGGGAGCGCCGGCCAGGGGTGCTTCGCCCCGGGGTGATGGGATAGCCTGGGGTCATGATTAATATTATTAATACTTATTTGTTTTAGTCATACGAAATAAGAAGTATATTTTTAAAATACATTTTAATTGTGATTAATAATGTCATATCTAAAAAAAATTCTACTAAATTCTTACAATATATATTCTTTAGATCAACAGAAGCAGTGTTTAACCTGTAACTTTTGGGAGTGTCTTCACTCTGTCAACTGAGCTATCGTGTACCTAACTCTACAAGTCTCGAAGAATTTAGCATTCTATAATATGTGAAGTTATCACCAACAAAAACATCGTTAGACCTTCAAAATAAATGTAGTGTTGCCAATAATCGCCCAAAATGACCAGTTAGTAGTTAAGTTAATTAACCAGACAACACAGAAATCAGTTAACCCACCTTGTTCACTACTACTGGACTCCGTGAAGCTGGGCGTACCCTCGGTCCATGTGGGTGTGGAACCCTCTACCGACGCGGGGGGAGTCCAACACACACTAAAAAGTAGGGGTTAAAATTTTAAATAGATGATCATCAATGATAGCCGATTCATCAACCGTATCTTAACATACAAAAGTAACTGAGTTTGATTTTGGGTTCCTTAAGGAAGAAACACACCTGCTCTCTCTCAATACATCTCTACAAGAAAAAATATAAATTTTCAAACCTAGCTTCATTGCTCCTCGCACTGCTCAAGGCTGCGGGTGTTAACGCCAACGATGACGCGGAAGACGTCGTCATAACACTCGCACTGGACGCACCACGACGTCTCCCGGACGCACTCGAGGAGGTTGTTGATGAAGAGTTAGTACGACATGTTCTTGGAGCCTCTTCGAATGGTGGTGGTGGTGTAGAACAACAGGATAAGGGCGCCGTAGCTATAAAGAACTAGCGTTACTATCTAGCTTTTGAATGCTTTGAAGGGAATATTTGTTTTGGATATATTTTGTTGAATTAGACAAGAACAGGTATCTAATGTGAGAAGTAAATGCACATAATAGCTAAAAAAAACATGATGAAAGGAGTAATATAATCTATAGATGAAAATGAATCTCATGTGAATAAAGTAAGTAATATGTACTAATGATTTATATATAGGTATTATAGTACTAATCCTACTAAACTAGTAGAATAATTAGTCTAAAATAACTTAATGGCAGTATAAAGCTTAAAATACATAAAACTCCAAATAAAGACGAACACAGAAGCTAAAATACATGACAACTAAACAATTAGTCAAACACAAAAACATTCAAACAAACGACTTAATTAAAAACGACGAATACAATCTAATAAATTTATTAATGGTTATCAAATATAGAGGTCTTGCTTTATTTCTTTTACTTTTTCAGATAATTTCTTCAAACTCTTTTCGCATCTTAAATATGATCATCTTATTCTCAGTTGCTATAAAACTATCCCTTCTCTTTATTTCCTTCTTCCTTGGAGTTACTGGCGGTGGAACTGGTTCGGGAACAATCGTTACATTGAACTTTCTTATTTTATCACTTACGGTGTTAGTCGTAGGCCTAACACCGACCGGCGCAGGAGGTGCTCTGCCTTTTTTGTAATTAGGTCTCTTTTTTAATACCGGAGCCTCAGGTTTTTGAGGAAGATTCTCGAACATTTTCTTGGTTTCTTTAACCACGTCACGTCTTTCCATATGCGAAATGCTTTCTCTTGAAGAAGTCACGGAACAAGTATCTGTCTCAGACTGAACTTTTAGAATTTGTTTCTGGAATAGATCAATTTTAGTTTTAGCTTTCTTATGGCATACGATGTCATCTTTCTTAATATCCTGTGAGTGTTCTTCAGCGTATGTTTTTATTTCAATTTTTGGTTTCGATTTGGTTCGAAATACCCCCCGGGTTTTGTCTTTTATTGATTGATTAAAGGTAAACTTTTTGGTGAGACCAGTCATTATACCTCCTTTATTCTTTTCAGTATCGGTATTATCCTTCTTAAAAGTGGGTGCCTTTTTAATTGTATTAATTCTAGCTATGATTCCAGTTTTTGGTTTGTTACTTTTAATTTTCTTTTTTGGTGAATATCGTAATGGTGGTTCATCGGAATCTTCACTGGTCGGCGTGTCGCCGCTTCTAGTTCGTTGCTGTAGTTGAGCTTGAGATAGAGTATTAATAACAATTTTGTTGTCTTCGCTTATTTCATGAACCATAATTTCATCACTGGAGTCAGTAAACGAATCATCATCGTAATTGCCCGTGTCCAAGTGTTCTCTGACAGCATTATCAATATTAAACTTTGCCATCATCGTGGACTGTGCGATAAGATCCTTTCCTGGTTTATTCCTTTCTGTAATACTTTCTCCTTCTTCCACGTAACCCAAGAAAGAGTTAGAAGCTACCAACTTTGTTACTCTAATAGAATGATCAGATATAGAAGGTGGGATGCGGCATGCAGATTCTTTATACTTCAAACCATGCCCATAAAAGCCAAAATCATCGTCACTACTTGCAATAGGAGTTTGAGGTGGTATATCATTTACTGATATGTGCAAAGACTGATAGTCACCTTTGGTGTCAAGGCTGGAAGTTTGAGAATTACAGCCACCGCGCTTCGTTTTTGGCGAGCCTCGGGGAGGAACGGGCGGCGGAACTCTCTGTTTTTGAGATCCTTTGAGAACCGCTGGAAAAGCTACATCTGGTTCCGATACAGTTTTAACCGCAACCTGCGGTATTTTCGCGGCAGTCGAAACCGGTGACGTCACAGACGTAGACGTTATCTGAGCCGTGACATCGGTAAGGGACACTATAGGGTATAGAAACACTCGAGAAATTGTATAGATTTATTTAATAATACATTGTATAAATAAAATATAAATCACATAAATAGTATTGGCACCGGAAGAAGTTAAAGCGACGGAGTAAAAAAAGATTTGTAACATTCGACGATAACGATATGAAGTCATATATCCAAAATGGCATGTTTGTATTTATATTTTTTGTATTGAGCTTGACCGTCAATGTATCGATTATTGGTGCATTAAGAATAGTTTTACAGAAGCATGCAGATGTAAGGAACAGGTTCAAGTATACCCAATAGTAAGATCCGACAGGTCATAGCAGCGTGGAAAGAACATAATTATGACAATAAGTTGATTTTATTAACTATATTTATATATATCTATGTTTATTAGTTGTCTATTTCTCATACAACAAGTTTTGCTTGGTGTAAGTCTAGATTGCGTTATGGGTGTAAATATCTGAGGTTAAAATACAATTAAATATGCTCATTCACGTGAACAAAAATGTAATATAGACATATAAGATTATTTACAAAAAAGCCATAAATGCATAGTGACGCCATCTTTGAAATGTGTAAGAGTCAATTTCAACATCAGTAATAGAATTTAGATTAAATTTTAACATTTAATTTAAAGA
Organism: Napeogenes inachia; assembly: GCA_959347355.1. Classification (NCBI taxonomy): domain Eukaryota; kingdom Metazoa; phylum Arthropoda; class Insecta; order Lepidoptera; family Nymphalidae; genus Napeogenes; species Napeogenes inachia. Next base: position 2,386,974 of record OY365794.1, read on the forward strand.
CAATAAATACATGTAAATACTTTTTAGTTCGTATACAAATATCATATTGATATATACGAAACTTATTTTTACTTGTATAATTGTAGTCTGTAGATGGCAGCACTAAGTACACATAATATAAATAGCAAACAATAGATTAACCATTAATCTCACCTGCTTTGACGGCGACACAACTAGACGTTGTAGCTGCTATCCATAGAAAGCGTGCACAATTCATCATTTTAGTACAATTATACACTTCATAAATGCATTTATACATAATTTTAACTATTATTTATACATAAAATTTTAAAATATTTTTTAATAAAATTGATAAACGTATTTAAGGACTAATTGATGAATTATTTAGGAATACAACGTATACGTCAACAGGCAATCTATTTTTTTTTTAATTGTTAAAACCAAATTTAAAGTATCTAAAATAATATAAGATAAATAAAACACTATTGAATAAAAATGTATTATTTATTTCATAATGTATAATACAGCTGTTAAGGGCACTATAACTTAATTACAGTTGTTTTTATTCGAATGTCTTTTCATCTGATAAAATACATTATATTTAATATTATCTAGAATCCATTTCAAGCATATAAATAACTTTTATTAAATAAGGTAACCATATACAATTAAATATTTATAATAAATCTCAATTATTCGACTTTAAGTAAAATGCCAAAATATACAAATACCAACTTATAGAATAAGTTATATTTTTAATTCTATCTGTGATTTTAAAATAAAATTATAACACAGTTCAATGTATTATTTCCCTATTTATTATTTATTAAAAATATTATTATATTAAAAATAAATAGCTAAATATAAAACTTGTGACATTAATTTCGGGTGCGGACAATACTACTATTGTGAGACCCGTCTTCTAATATAATTACTTACTTTAATTAGATCAATTCAACTGGTTTTTGTTTAGTAATAATAATTTCACTATTACTCCTATTCTTTAAATATATTTGCTTCATAACTATTTCTACCTAACACTGGTTACAAGGAATCAATTGTATCTTATTAATACAATAAATATGTCGAATACATTATCAGTCATTTAACAATAGACTTTATTGTTTAGGTGATAAAGTCGAACAAGCTTTAGTATAAACAGGTGAGTACCAACAGAATCTACTTGAATTCTGCAAAAAGAACCACAATAATCTAACGATAAAGATCATTTTACAATGACAAATGATATAGCAAGGCTATACGAGATATCAACCAATATAATATGTAGTAATCTTCAATCCGCCGGCGGAACCACAATGATGGTGCTCCCACTGTCTTTACCGGAATATATTTCAGCCTTTTCCAAACTCTTCACATAGACAACCTCCTTGATAAAGGTATCAGACTCCGAATCATGTATATGTTCATCTCCATTAAGTTGAACGACGGAGACGTGTTCCTTCCTTATGAGGTCAGTGTCGCTCCGGATCCGTACCGGTGAGTCCGGTTTGATGTAGACGGTCTGAGTGGAGCCCACTTTTTTGAATCTCATGTCCTTGGGAAGGGTCGACGCTTCTCGGTTTTCGTTTATCGGAGTCGCGCTACGCGTCCTGTAGCTGGAGGTCATGCTCTTTGGCAACGTGTTGGCGTTGGGAGAGTCCGGAGAACTCTCAGTTTTAACGAGACCTATGTCCATGAAGAATTTCTTGAATTTCTCAACAAACGTCGGTGATTTAGCGCGGTTGAGGCTACTCGATAATCTCTCATTGGAATGTTCTAGACTGACTTCGTCGATTCTTTCCGGTATGTTGGAGGTGCTCTTGTGTTTTTCAAGGTTACGTCGTCTCCACTTCTCTTCATCCTCATCTATGAAGGGTATGTCCTGTAAGTTTTTTTCGTTCCTAGTATCCACGGATGCGTCTTTTAAGATCTTAACCACAGGTGTTACAGTTTGAGCATCCACATATATCTGTGGTACGCTAGTAGACGTGTTGTCGGTCTGTATACCGCTGTCCGCTAGACTGCCGTTTATATGAGAACTGCCGGCCCCCGTACTCAGAACTTTAGTTAGCTGATCGGATAGCGACTCCATTCTATCTTGAACCGATGATCTATACACGTTATCGGCGTACGAAGTTCCAGGTTCTCTGAACATATTAGAAGTATCGAAATCTATCCGTCGTTGGAACGGCATACGATCATTAATTTTCAATCTATCAGATAGCACGGACGGATATTCGGTTGGAACGTTGTGTCTCTGGTTCCAGGTTGAGATAGTTGTATCAGTAAAGTCGCTGAGGCTAGATCGTAACGAAGATCTAGGGGACAATCTAGACTTCAGATAATCTGGGTTATAATCCTTAATGGGACGGCCGATGATGCCTCCTGCGTACAAATGGGTGTGTTTATTTCGTGTATATTTTATACATTTCAGTTTATTTCACACCCAGTCTTCACTCACATCACAACACGACGATTCAAAACGCGTCAATTTTTTAAATATAATTTCGACAACAATACCAAAAAAATCATAACTATAGGAAGATAAGTGGGAAAAGGGTGGGGATAAAATAAACTGAAATGTATATATTAAAAAAAATCCTCATTCTGAGTTAGGACAGGGATGGCTACTTGTTAACTATCTACATGCAAACCAAATATAACATGCAATTTTTCGAAGAGATATTTTTATTTGGAAGAAATAAATATAATATAAATAAAATGTTAATATCATTTACCTGTATCCATTTCTTCTTGGGGTCTTAATGGTTTTGCGATACTCTTTCTCTTCGACGGTGAATGTTTCAGCGCTGAAATATTAATTAGTTTATTATCAATAATTTTTTTGACGAGAAAGTATGATTGTGACGGATTAATTTAATCTTTATTTAAGAAAACAAAAAACTAAATGAATATAAAAAATATATTTGAATGTTTTTTTTTTAAGTATGACATGTTATAATAATTTTAAAAATACTAATATCCAAAGTAAATATTTTTATATTGTATTTTACTAACGTCATACTTTATGAATTAACGCCACAATAACACTTTCATTAAATTAAAACTATTTCATCAATAAAAAGAAAAGCTTTTTTTATAAAAAGCCGCAAAATCTCACCAAGCTGCTATAAACGAAAAGAAATAAGAAAAAAAAGACGAGTAAAAAAAAAGAGTATAAACCTATGAAAATCATGCCACAGGAAAATTAAAAAAAGTGTCAGAAAATCACAATTCACAGATAATAAAACTTGTATTTTCTTTATTTTTGAGAGAGAAAAGAAACCGTATAGAACTTTAGATAATTATGATAATGTACCAAAATAAAATAATTTAGCGCCAAAATGATCTAACTACGGGATGATGATAAAATCACAAACTAATACTACCTATTTAATGAAATTGTTATAATACAAGGTGTAACTAACAATGACTTGTGAGAACTGAAACGTGAGGACGTGATTTAAAACCTATTTTTTTTAGTTTTAAGATATAAAACCTTTTGAAGTTATATTTTTTTCAGATATTAAACTTTTAAGTTTCTTTTTTGACATAAGATTATAACAATTTCGGACACAGAGACGTCACAATTAAGAATGGCGGACACATGCTGGAACCATCGAACTTACTCAAACCTCCGCGGACGCGCGCCAAAATCCAATTTCGGACAATTGATTGAAAGAAAAGGAAAAACAGACATTATTCTCGTAAAAAACAATTACAATAGGGACGTGCATGACTTTCACGTTGGAAATAATATCGTGTCATGCGAAAAAAAAATTACCGATACAGAAAATAAAATTTAATAAAAAAATTAACATGCCCAATTCGAAATAAAATAAAATAAAAATGTTAATAAAATTAACATCCACCAACAAAAGTGAACGCCTACTCAAATTGGCTGGAGTGTTGATGTATTGGGTATAGTAAATATAATTTATTTAATCAACTAAACAAATTTAATAATAATATATTTTTTATTTTTATAAAATTAATATTATTTTTCGTACAAAATAAGTTCTCACGATATACTTTTAAAATAAAAAAATATATCAAACATTGGCCCAACAGTTGCCACAATCCACCAACACTCCTCCATCTACAACACACAAGTAATACCTATGTAGCTGGTGACCAACGTTCGGAACTTGCGGTGGTTCCCTTTGATCTCCGGCAGGTCCACTGATCAACAATTTGATTATCTTATATATCCGATTTTATACAAATACCGACAAAATCAACCCCAATTTTTAGCATTATTTTGTCTGTTTTATATATTTATTTATTTATAGAACCAATTTCCCAATATTTTTTGAAATATAGTATCGTATGTTCCGGGCAATATTTTTTTTTTTAATAATGTATAAAATTAGTAGTGAAATAGATTAATTTTGAGACATAAAAAACTACATTTACATTAAAATATTCAAATAACAATAAATACATTCAATTGGATATATACAGACATATAACGTTGTGTTTTTCTAGTCTCAAAATATATGTATGATAACATTTAAACGAGTTAGTATATTAGAACATAATAAATACAGGAATTTGACACCTATTACTATCAAGTTAGGGGCGAGTTAACTACTTTAGCTATACCTTATATAGCATGAATTCAATTTACTGATGACAAGTGGAAATTGCAAAGAGAAGTGAGGCTTTAGAACATATTTTTAAATTTAATATCAACCAATCAGACGAGACCTAGAATAGATATTTGTTTTTAACAAATACTTACACGAAGGTATCTTCTTGAATACCGTCTTTCCCATGAAGTCGAGGAATCTTGAAGCGTAGAAGCTCGGTCTATGCACTGAGACTGTATCCTGAAATAATATGCTATTATTAATTGTGTGCCCTAAAAAATAATTCCACTCCCCCCCCCTTCTTTTCTACACCATTTCAAGTTGTATTTGTGGGGAGAAAAACTTCTAAAATAAAATTGAGTGACATTTTCATTGGTATGTACTATATATTCAGTTTATTATTTTAAAAACCATAACTGTCACCTATTGGTGTATATTACAACAATAAAGATAATGAAACAGTATATTACACAACTAGGGAGGAAAATAAGAAATGTCTATGAAAAAATAATAAATCCCATGTAACCGAGGTCAACTAACATGTGATCTTTCTTTTTTTAGTTTCCGAGGGAAGTATGCTCTTTTTTTGACCGATGAAGACAGAAAGCGGCAACTTCATCAAAATCATATTTTTTACATTTATCTGTATATCCGAAAAAAATACTTATTTATTTTATGTATTAATATAAAAATAATGTTTCGCTTCCGATATGCTCTGTGAACTCTTTAAATATCTTTAAACAGCTGTAAAGTGTTGTTATGTCAAGGTCACTCACTCCATCATGTATCATGCTCTTCCAGGTGTGTTCCAGCTTCTTCCTCAGTCGGTATGACTGCAGGATGTCTATTATTCCCAGGAACAGGAGCAACCTCTCCCCGCGTGCGTTCCTCGCCGGGATACCGCCGGGCCTACAGACATATCATATACTATAGATAATGTTTAATCTGTACTATAAATAGTATTGAAATTGTTAATTGTCAAACTAAAAAAAAATAAAAAAAATAACAGGAGATCAGTGTAAAACTAATGAACATACAGTATTATCAAATATGTATTGATATAAAGTCATAAAGAACTGACAAGAATTTTTACAAGTACTCTTGAATAACTACATATAATGTTTAATCAAAACGATTCAATCGTTGTATTGTATTACTAAGATTAGGATTATCTTATTGCTTTATTATTGATATATTTTTTTATCATTAAATTAAATCTTTTTTTAAAAGAAAAATTAACTCAAAACACTATTTGAAATTTTGAAAAAATTACATAGAATATAGACCCAGGCGGAATTTAAGATACTTTTTATTGCAATACAACGAACCACTGTTGACAAAGTACTTTATAACTTATAAAATAACAATAAAGTCTGTTGCGGTATCAATGCTCATAGTAAGTAATGTATACTAACGGGACGTCCTCCTCCTCATCGATGGGTTCGCTCTCGGCCTGGATGCTCTCCATCGCGGTGGAGTGAGCTACCAGACGATGACGATTGATGGACCTACATACAGACACTATATAATATATGTACAAATAAATAACTAATATACTGGCAAATACTTTGTTCCGTGAAGAGTTGTTCATATGTATATAAGTGTTTTTAGATATGTGTCACTGAGGGGAAGAACTCTATGACCTGTCCGTGTGTGTGTAGGAAAAAATAAGTGAATGTGTTTAATTAAAAAAATATATATTGATTTATGTATTTGTGCGTGTGCGTGTGTGTGCGTGTGCGTGTGTGTGTGTGCGTGTGTATGCGTGCGTGTGTGTGCGTGCGTGTGCGTGCGTGCGTGCGTGTGTATGTGTGTGTGTGAAATAGTATCGTTAGTGTGTGTGTGTGTGAAAGAGCACATTTTTTTAAAAAATAATTGTGTTTATTCCATTACCATTAATTACCATTCCAGTAATTCCATTATATTTCTAACAACAGCACAAACACATAAACATTCGTTAAACACATATCTGTCAAAACTGTTACAAGAATCAAGCATTTAACAGTTTTAAGAATATAGTTAATCTTCCAGTATTGTCATACATGTCATGCTCAATATGTCTTGATCATTGATAAACATTCAATGCAAAATTAAGTATCCAAATTGTATAATTGATCTATAATTGTCTCCAGAAGTCTCGTGCAAGACTATATCTATATATTGCCAACATGCTTGGACCCATATTTAAAATAAAACTGTTTGTATGAACGAAATTTAGTAGGAATTCTTCTAAGAAACTTGGGGCTACAATTTAACCTGCTAAAGTATATAATAGTTAACATGCTTTTAGTAATTAGAAAGACATACACAGGTTACTGAGTTAGAAATAACTAGAACAGGACAAAACAAAAAATATAAAAAAATAATTGCTCATACTGTGTTCTTTTGACTTGTGTCTTAAAATCCTCTTTGGTTTGCTCTGATCTGAAAATTTTAAAAACCTTCACCAATTTGAAAATATTTACAAACAATATTTTAATAATAAAAAAAAATATATAATTACTTTTATTTAACAATAACTGACATATTTTAAAAGACTACTTATTCTCTCTATAAATCTATAGTGTATTTATAAATAAAAGCAATGTGTCATCTATATAAATGTATAAATAAAATTCTTATTTGTTCAATACTATAGGTCTGTATTCTTGGACCTTATTAACCTTTAACTATCTTCCATAAATCTTATAGTATCTATTTCTACCTCCTTATTTAACACCACTGTTAAACTCACCTGGTTGCACTAAACTTGATGCTTCTTACCTTCCTAATTAAATGGTTATTGCATCAACAATTATACATCACAGTAACACGTCTAAGAATCTTGTCACCTTACTCTTTTATCAATCAGTTCATTGGTATCCGTCACCGAGGACTACCTCCTTTCACCTTTCTCACAATTCGATTTTTCTCACAATGACCCTCCTCGTCTCCCCCTAACTCCCGACATATAGTTCTCTCCCTTGTAGCTTCCAACCAATATCCATCAATTCACTCATCACGTCAACCAGTTCCTCATCATCTCCCCCGTACCTGGTTCTATTAAGTCCGCTCCTCCTGAGGTCGTCTTCATCGTCGCTCCCCGCGTCTCTCTGCTTCGCCTCTGACTTCTCCCGCTGTGCCTCGTCCAGGTTGTGAATACCGACCAGCAATGAGTAGTCCATTATCTGGGGATGGAGAAAGTGTATGAGGTATGAGTACAGATTATTTATATTTTAGGGTTATTTAAGACTTTAGTTCCAGTATTAAAGATTATTAAATAAATAAAGAAAATACATATATGATAAGGAGTTTGTGTCCCGTCTACAGAATAGTTCATAGTGATGATTATGATGGTGATGATCACCTTAAAGCTCTCGAGCACGCGACAGTCCCTCTGCATGGTCTTGATGAGCGCGGTGTATGTGTCCGCCTCCAGGAAGATGCCCTCAGCGTGGTGCTCCATGAAGTCCAGATCCTTATATGTTGGAGAGTTCTTCTGACGTTCACCTTTACTTGCCTGGAAGAAAAACATATTTTTTAAATGTTCACTAAACAGATTAGAATTATAATACAATCCGGGAATCGGACTAATCGAGAATTAATTTCAAGGCAGTGGTACCGCTATCACTACGGCACAGGGTCACAACACACAGTGGTTAAATAAAACAAACCAGTGGGGTGCTGCAGTGTTCGACAATGTAACGAGTGTATGGATATATTTTTATATAAAAAAGTATATAAGTTTTAAGGCCCAAAGTAATTTTAAACTTAACTTCACTTAAGAAAAATATAAATTTCCAACCTTTCGTTTATATGTTGATCCTTTTAAATCGTACTTCTGATGTAGTTTAACAAAAGATGGTAGTAGATTGTTCATGGCCACGAGCCGCACGTTCTTACTGTTACATTGATAGCAGTATAGGCCGAAGAACTTTGGTAGTAACGTGCGGGGGTTCTGTGAAAGAATATTTGATATAAATAACATATTGGTCAGCGACAACATTACCGACTTACCATCTGCTGACCATCTGCTGTTTGCTCGTTGGCCATCCTCGTAAATAAATTACCAACCTGATCGAGATTCAAGTAGTATCCGGGGAGAAGTTTCTGTAAGAACTCGCCCTCCTTGTGCTGAACTGTCTTAATGATGAACTCATCGTCGTTGGTCAGGTAGAAGATGCTTCCGGATGCCCCTGGGTTGCTAAGTTCTCGTAATGGGGCACTGCACATCGACATCTGGTGGGAAGGGAGATTTTTAAAACAATTTGTGGCTTTTAGGTATTCCATCCACATCCTACTGCTCTCGGCACAGACCTCCTTGCCAGTTTTGGATGGAGTGCGACCTCGATCATGATGATGGAGAATTGGCAGATAATTATAAAATAAAGAAAAACAACTTAAAAAATAAGAAGGTGGGGAAAAAAGGCCGGAAAACTTCATTCAAAGACAATTTCACCTTAAAAGCAGTAATTAGTGTTGGGTTTAACAAAATCATAAAACAAAATATCTGAATTATCTCATGATTTATTATTACCACCTGTAATTATAAGACACCCTGTTGTATGACGACCTACAGTACATAAACCTTTGCTGTAATTATTTCACAACCATTAAAATTAGTTAATTTAATAAAAGTTTATGTCAAACCCAGTCTCACATAAAATTAAAAAAACAAGATAATAATATAATTTAGATGTAAATAATCCCATTATCATTAAACACATTTATGGTTTCTTTTGTAAATAACTCACTTGCTCTACGGAATGTGTATGTGGTATTGTAAGTACTTTCTTCGAAATGGTACAATGACTTCGCATCAGCTATTCGATTCAAAGAAAATTTGTTGTGTTTAAAACTCGTAATCAAGTTCTATTATACATAATTTGATTTTTTTGTGACACTAAAACTTAATATCTCTCATCGCTTTCTAAGCTAGATTTGTGACTGTTTCATCAGCCGCTACAAGTTGGAAAGATTACTTCAAAACTACAAAAATACACTATTTTCTCTTGAACAAACAAAAAAAAACAAACTTAATCTTGATTATTAGTATATTAAATATATAAATATAGATTATCGTATAAACTTACCAGGAAATCATCCGGCTGTATGCCGAACAAGTCTCGGAAGTATCTAAATGCTATTGGCGCGTAGGTCTTGAACTTGAACTCTGAGTAGTGATGTGCGGGCGTGTGGTTGGAACCTTCGGAGGGGAAGTTCGTCGTCTCAACTGTCATGAAATCCTGCATGAGCAGGTCTCGTTCCGGTTTAGATGCTAGACCACCTATTGCGTGTTGGATTCCTGGAAACAATATTTTGTATGTGAATATGTATGTGTCGTATAATAATAATATCACTGGACAAACTACACAAATTGATCTAGCCCCTAAGTAAGCAAATGATTTGCTTGTGGTAAAGGTATTAGACAACGATACATAGAAATACACATTATAAACACGAATACATTTAATGAACTACCAAACCCAGAAATATAGACATCTATGCTCAGCACATATATGCTTGTCCCTATCGGGAATCGAACGAAAGGTCTATCAACGGGGTCATGAGAAAATCTTTTTCAGACCATGAAAATGTTCGTCTTTACGAAATCGGTACTCGAAATAATGTTGACAAATTCCACGCATAAAGGATTTAGATAGAATATCAAAGTTTGTGATATCTAATTTATTAATTATATTAAAGTATATAAATGTTTTGAGTTAGAGGTACGTAGGAAACATTATTTATAAGCGGGTTACAGCTAGTATATATTAATTATTTATGCAGAACGACGGTTTCCCGCCACGAGGAAGTGAGGCGAGGCTGACTGTTATCTCCACCAGTGTCGCTGACATGTTCACGGACAGACATGTGTTTTATGAAGGTATTGACGAATTTATTTAATCAAATGTGTATAAAGGTTAAAAGGGTAAAGTTAATCCTAATTTAAATATGTTTATCAATCTCAGTGAACGTTACTATTTTAATGATATTATTAAAAATGTAAATTAGTTTTGAGCGATAAAAATGATGACGCCGTTAAAAAATGACGAATGTTAAATAAAAATAATTAAGTCATTTTAATATTATTGAAAATTAGATTATAAAACAACCACAAAAATATCCTAATATAAATATTAAACTAATCGCAGTATAATTAAATTAAAAAAAAAACACACACAAATTGGACAAGTACCTAATGATAATAAAATCTTAAAATATTTGTTTAGTTAAATGTTACCTGTGTAGATAACAAATATTTTCTTAAACATACTAACTAAAAGATTATTTATGGAGGCCCTTTGGGTGTTTATATATTTATTTTTTCTTCTTAACAGTAATTTTCAGAGACACTAAAGTATTTCTTATTTATTTTCTTTTTACCGCTCAAAGGATTCACTCTCTGAGGTGTAGGAGTACATTACCAGGTAACACTGAGTTACCACGTTCAGTGTACAAGGTCTCGCCAGCATTGAAACTATAAATAATTTAAATCCAACCCCAAGGGACTAAGGGAAGGTATATATGAATGAATGTTGCGCGGAATTTTGAATGAATAATTAAAAATACTCAGCGTTATGCCTATTGTCTTTTTTAAAAACCTCCATATTCCGATATAAAAAAATGGGCCAAGTGCGAGTTTGATTCGCGCAGGAAGGGTTCCGCACCATCTTAATATATATAAATTACGTGTCACGTTGTTTGTCCGCGATGGACTCCTAAACTACTTAACCGATTTTAATCAAATTTGCACACCGTGTGTAGTTTGATCCAACTTGAAACATAGGATAACTTACATCTTAATTTTAAGTCACAATATTATTTTATATCAAAATATTGTTATTTCGTTATTGGCCTTGATAAATTTACTTGCATTTTAAATTTTTTCCTTTACTTAGCGGCCGGGGGTTTTTTTTTAATTTTAATTTTATTTTTTCTAATGCCGTGACTTCTTAAATAGTTTACTACAATGTAATAGGTATATACTATATCCAAAACCTTAGCAACCACAGCAACGCGTGGCCGAGTCTGCTAGTTATAAATATATAATGAAATATCGCGTTTGTTCATTGTTGTGTGGGACCTCTAAAATAATTATTTTATATTGTTTTTAGTATTACTTGTTTTAGCTACAGAAATACATCATATTTGTTAATTTTCAAGTATCTAGCTATCACGGTTCATGAGATATAGCGTGGAGATGGACATCTGTCAGCACCAACTTTATTAATAAGATTACCTTATTAAAACGTTCCGTTTTTTACTCTTCGGGCACGGAACTCTAAAGTACCCGATCTTTTCTTGTATGTACCCTGTATACAAAATAGTTTGATGGTCAATTGAGAAATTGAGACGTAAAAACGTAACAAACAGACTACCATTAGATATAATATAAAATATATAATTTATATAATAGTGTAGGTTATCATCATATCTATAATGGGCGTAATTCATTAGTTTAGATAAGCAAATACCATTTTTTTTTATTTATGAGGTGTTTTGTTGAAACTCTAATAGTCTAAGAGCTACCAAAGGTTTCGAGAAAGAATTTGAATACAGCTGATTCCTTCATATATTATTCTCTATGCAAACATTCAGACTTCTACTTGCCTGCTACCTACATAATAAATAAAAAAAAACATTTTTGTATACCTGTACATTAATATTATTTTATTTTTATATAATTAGGTGCAAAAATTAATTCGGACGTTTAGTCAAAATCCAGATCGATATAAAATTGTGGGGTACACCGGTAGTAGTAATAGATAGTTGCTACAGAGAGAGCAGAGCAGACAGGCGGAAAAAAGACAGAAATGTCTATATTCTATAGGACAGGCTAAATTTGTTTTGTTTTTGCGATTTCGAAACGTCAAAAGTCACGTTTCAAAGTTATTGTATACAGTTCTGTATACATAGTAGTAGACAGTAGAATATTAAATTAATAAAATAATTTACAACATGATCGACGTCAATCAAATTAATCTGAACCTCGATAAAAATTTCGTCTAAAAATATCTTATAGCTATTGTATGAATACAATGTATGAGTCATCCATGTTTTAGAATTGTCATACATTAGTCACTGCTGTCTCATACAAATAAGGATAAAAATATACGGATTATAACAAATACATGACCTCGATAGTATACCCATATATTATATCTATGGATATCAAGGGAATATTAACAATAGTTCATATTTTTCTAATAAACGATAATCGAGTACAGATTTAATAAAAAAAAAATAATAATACCTTTTTAAGAATATCGATTATTATATAAACAATAGTTTTATGATATATTTTCCTTAAGCACATCTATAAATTATTATTTTTTCTGATGTTTAAAATCAATATGTATTCTCTAACAATGGTTTAACAAGAATATATCTTGCACGTACGTCATTTAATTAACACAACGTGACCTTCATCTCACACTATATTGTTATATATAGGTCAGAAACCACAGGTGGAATAAATGCAGTAGAGACATGTCCATTTAATATTATATAGATATTAATTTTACTGTGCTGATTTTTTAATATATGGATAACTTTTTTATACTTTGAGGTATAATCAATGTAGTATACTGTCAATATTTAATTAATTTCAGGTAAAATCTTTTTTCAGTTACTATATAATACTAGCAGACTCGGCCACGCGTTGCTGTGGTTGCTAAGGTTTTGGATGCCTATTACTTTGTAGTAAACTATTTAAGAAGTCACGGTATTAGAAAAAATAAAATTAAAATTAAAAAAACCCCCGACCGCTAAGTAAAGGAAAAAATTTAAAATGCAAGTAAATTTATCAAGGCCAATACTAAAATAACAATATTTTGATATAAAATAATATTGTGACTTAAAATTAAGATGTAAGTTATCCTATGTTTCAAGTTGGATCAAACTACACACGGTGTGCAAATTTGATTAAAATCGGTTAAGTAGTTTAGGAGTCCATCGCGGACAAACAACGTGACACGTAATTTATATATATTAAGATTATGTACCTACAATTTTTAAGAGTCCTACTATAATTGTATTTGTACAGATATGATACATTTTATTAATGATACATTTTTAAAGTTACGTCAATTTAAAATTATTTTAATTGAATCCGAAAATCAAAATCATATACTTTTATTTAAATCAAACCGGAAGTGCTCATTTCCTGTTCTCTAATTTGTTTTGTAAAACGTTTCGTTCCATCCGTTTACATTAGTAAAATACATCTAGTACATAGAAGACTAATAAAAAACCTAGCATTGTAGATATAAATACCTAACTGCTAATCCCACCCTGACCTGACTGACCTGAAAAACTGGTGAACGGATATCAACGAGGTTAGGTTATAGCTGCCTTTTTATTGAATTGTCGGCTTACTTCACACACGATGAAAAGGTGAATTAAAGCTCTGAAAATATAACCTTTTCAGATATTACGATTTGATAATCGTAATGACTATGGTAGTATGGTATGGTTAGACTTCTTGTATATAGATTTGTATTATTTATTTCTGATTCATTTTTAAGTATTCCCGTTTTTAAACGTTTTGTACAAGAAACAGAAAATAAATCAGTCTTTAATACTTTAGTATATGGCATATCAGTTAAGTTATTTCGCTGCATGTTTTAAGTATATGATGCTATATACTCAGTAAAGTTATTTCGCTGCATGTTTTAAGCTATTTAAATAAGCTGTCGAGGGAATAAATCAATCTAGTTTAGTATCCAGCATAAAATATTATTTAATGTATACTTTATAAGTGATTAAAGACAAATGGCTTGAAAGGTTATGTATTGAAATCATTTTATATAATACTAGCCGTTGCTCGGGGCCTTCCTCGACCCTTACCCCCCTCCCAACCCCAAGACTCAAATCATAAAAACTCTATAGTTATTTTAAATGTAGGTATACAAATCGATATTTTCTTTTTTATTGTAGTTTTTTTTTTGCTATATTTGGTGTTTTAAAACAGATAGAAAAGTAAAAAAAGATTAATTTACTGGAATGAAAAGCGACTTAAAATTAAGACTTATATAATAAACCAACACAATATTAAATCGTATTTAAATCCATCGTAATGTAATTATGTATAGGCCCATAAAAAGTCACATTTCAGACGTGAACATTTTCCATAATAAAAAGTATCCTGCAGTTAACCAGGTCAATAACCTATAACCATTACAAATTTCAGATAAACCGTTATGAAGTTTTTCATTGATGCGAGAACAAAAAACTAGTACTACAAAACTAAAAAGTAAAAACTAATGTTTTGTATTCGGAATCATGTACTGAACACATAGGCATTCGTTTTCACAAAAATATTTAATATTTTACTATTTTATTATACGTGTAGATAATACATTGTATGAAAAAATCAATATCTAAAAGAATTCACAAAGAAAAACCGAGAACTGAAAAATGAGAAATTTTCTCTATAGAGAAAAAGATATAAATATCAATGCTGCAAATTATATTTTTATAACATAGTCTTTTATATCGACTAACATTTATTATTATTTTTTTAATAGAGAGTAAAGTTCATAATACTACTGAAATTACTCAACTGTGGTCATTCAATAACTATATTATTTGTTTACAAAACAGTATTAAACACATAAACTTTAGCTGAATTTAACTAGTTTATAGCAATACTTGTACTTATTTTAAGCATCACTAGCCACTAGCTGTGAGTTCAATCTCTTCGCTCCAATACAGCGAGATCAGCTTCACATATTTACATCACATACTAATTATTACACGCGAGTTCTTCTACGTAGAATATATTGAAATACCAGGTAGTATATAATAATAATAGCAGTATATGCTATGCCAAGTTTAATATAAGTCCATCAATTTAATGTAATTTTGTTTTATTTTTATTATATCTTAATCCAGTTTCGGTGTTCTTAAGTTTTCATAAAAAAATATGAGTTTTTCCACAATGAAATGTTGTCCCATATATTAAAGTGATCAGACCACCACACTAAATAATTATATTATGAGGTATAATCGAGGACACAAATGAGGCAAAGTAGGTACGATAAATTTAGTGACAGGCTTCAATGGTAATCAACATATAACATTCATAATATACAACAACATACAACAATAAAACATTCATAACCCCTAAAAAAGGGGAAAACGAAGGGAAGTGGGAAGGGAAGAGGGCTTGTTCAAAATATATACTTGTGTGTATAAATTGATACTTTTTTCTTAATGAATTAAACAGTATCTCAGTTCTCACAAAATAATAATAATAGCAAAGATTTTATCAACTTCAAAGATAAGAATAGTAGTTAGTACAATTTTATTGTGATATCAGGAAACAGAGAGGCCGATTTTCGCGTATTCTTTACACGTAACTTTTCAATGTCAACAGTGTAAAAAACACCCGCCGAGGTCGTTAGACACTTTTCTTTATTTATTGTTAACTTTAACACTATTTATATGGAGTGTCGAGGAAACGAGACGCATTCTCATATTAAAATAAAAGTTTTTAAATAGTAGGTACTTACTGGCGAAAAAAACAAAGATAAAGACTGAGGTCAAAACATTGTTTATAAATTATTATTATGTATAATGAAAATGTAATAAGCAATACTGTTAATGGATCGTGGGAACATTGTATTAGATAACGCATTGCAAAACATCGCAGCAACCCAACTCGTTAGCGTCTGCGCAAGCGCAGCTTTATGTTGTGCATTTGTCCGTTATCCGTCCGCGCAAATCTAAATAAATAATACAATATAATAACGGACACTCGCAGTGTTCGTCGGATGACATCAATAAGATAATTAACCTCCTTTCACGGTCACCATATTTAGTTTTTATATTCCCTTTTTCTAGAATAGATATATTTTGAAACATTAAAAAAAAAGTTATTTCGATACATCTTGTCTAAAAAAAATATTGTAATAAGAGTACTAAAATTATTATTAACTTGCCAAAAATATGATTAAAAATAGTATGGTCTTTAAAAACATACCTTCACAATATGAAAGGTAATTAGGAAAAGTGACGCAGACTTGACGAGTACGTCAGGTGAGCTGATGGGTGTCATTGTATTGTTTCACGTCATCTGGTTGATAACACACGCCGCTGTTTTAACTGTTCTTAATTACAGTTGAACATATTTTTATTATTTATTTAGGTACAGTCTTATTTTTGGCTTGTCTAAATTTCTTGATAGTTTGATCATAGAGGTTGATCCTTGAGTTTAATGGATTAGGATCGGATGCGTTCTGGGGATCCAGTAAAATCCTAACCACATAAAATAAATTATTCTCATAAAAGAAGAGGGATTTCAACTGTGGTCTTTACATCTGTTCACAACCCTAGTACCATGAATTTATTAGTAAGTTTACAGAAAGTTTTCTAGTCTTTGGAATTTCAACCGACCTAGAGAAGATATTTAATTTTAAAAAAACATTCAGTTAACGAACAGGCAGGATAATGAATGGTAAAGAACATTCTAGCAACTCTAGTATAATTCATAACTACATAACTTCAAACATACTATTTCTAGCTTCTATTTTATTGTGTCTCGAGTAGTATGAAATAAAATATATATAACCAATTGGCAATGTAGTTTTGATATTTATAATGTAGTATAAAACATTTTTTACACACAAAATGAAAAGCTCTAGATCCAAAGGTGTGTTTCAATAGATCTATGGTAATATCACATTTAGTAGTGTCAGTGAAGTATCATACCGATATACAAAATTTAACAGATAAAGTGATAAGCTATGGTAACTGTTTTTAATTACTATTGTTGCTACGTGATAGCAAACTAGTGATGCGACACGCGTCCTATATTCACTAGAGTGGCTCGAGTGAGTATGTTAAACTGGTAGGTACACGAGTTAAAAAAATGTTAAAGCGAATATGTTTGTACTTGAGTTATCGAGTCAATTGCGCACCGACCAATCTACTCGTATGGTTGGAGTCACCAATTAGGTACTACTCGAGTCGTATCATTAACAGAAACCAACCTATAAAATATCATTACATATGATGAGTATTGACGGCAATAGTTAATAATTATGTATATAAATATGCAGACCATGATGATGAAAACTCAGAACGCTTTTAGACATCAATTTATTAATTTACACTACCAATTCATTATTACGTTTGTCGTTATTTTTATTTTCTCTTATGTAATATTAGATATTAAGCTTTGGTCGCGACTTTTCCTCTACGACTAATCGTACGATTTTTATTAAAAAAAATTAATACTAAATATTAGTACAGAGTGTTAAAAAAGGTCGTTCCAATGAGTTTTTATGTCCCGAAAAGAACATACTGTCAAAATTAAATGTTTTTAATTCCTGAGGGATTAGAATATGGATGAGGCAGTTGAAAGAAGACTCTCAGTATAATTATATGTTGCTTGTTTTGGCATGATTCTCTAAGATAGAAATAGTATTGCTATCTGAGTTATTTTGCAAACAAACAATTTACGAGATATTTTTTTTCATATACCACTGTTCTGTAATGTTACATAGGATGTCATGAAACATACTGATGCGGGTAATTAATTGGAATATTATAATATTTAAGGATAATTATTTATAAGCTGTATCCCACTGTAAAATTTGGCAAAAAGAGTAAAAGAGTAAGTAAAAGTAAATGTTAGCCCTCACATTAGTAATGGCGGCTGTGATATACAGAATAGATACACGCTCCTTACATTAGACACACTGAAACGAACCCGGTTAAAAAAGCCAATTTCTATAAGCCATGTCCAATACTTTGCTATATTTCTAATACGTGGTGTGATTGTTGATGTGCACCAAAATCATCATCGATTTAAATAAGTCTATTTGACACTTACCGAGTTGAATAGAACCCATAATCTGTGAAGACTGTATTTTCTTGTAGGTGATCTCCCCCCCCTCACCGACGCGCCGGTGACCGATCTTCCGATCCGATTTGTGGACCTTGCTGATGGCCCCCGAGGGGCCCACTGCAGGCTGCAGAAGAACAATTATATAAAGAAATGTTCTATTACTTCTCTGTATTTACATTATATATAACCAAATTATTAATGTCCGAACTACAAAATGTCCCAATAACAACTGTTGAGGAAAAATAAATATACCTATAGAATAACGTAGGATAATTTAAATAAATAAATGATAATAATGTAATTGTTAGTCATTAATTATATTTTGAATAGTTTGTATGAAATAATTTACAAAAATAATTTCAGGAGTTATCCCAAGCATTCTAACATTCATACAACAAGATAGCCATGGAAGGATATGGGCTTAAGTAAATCACGAAACGTGACAGAGCAGGACACATTCTAGCCATTTTTGGAAGTTGAACTGGCCGCCAGCCAGGCGATGGAGTCCGCATTGTATCTCACTAAATAATTCCGTCATATTACTTTGATTTAACAATAGCCTAAAAAATGTCCTTATTTGTATGTGGTACGTCACAACATGTTTGTTTGAGAAAATATAAATATTATTTATATATGTACTTAAAATATATTATGGTATGCAAAAAAAGATTCCATTGTAATTAATTGATAAATACAATGTTACTTTTATTACAAACTTCTACAAATGTCTATATATATATAGGTAATACTAATGAAGCCTATAGTCAGAATAAGTGTTTTGATTTATTATTATTTAACTCACCCCGGAAAAACTATTGGAATAAAATTGTACATATTTAGTATAAATGTGATGATAAATGCTTGGGGCGGTGACAGACCAGACAAAGTTGCTGGAGACAAGAACAGCTGGTTATTAACATAATGGTGGACAATTACTTTTACTTTATCCGAAATAAAAAAATACAGACAAAGTAATGTTTTCGCATTTTTTCTCGGTATGAATAAAGGAGAGGGGAAGTTTAATTAACATCACAAAACAAAAAAATAATATTTTTTTTAATTTAGAAAAAAAGATACAAGAGAAAAAAATGTTATGAATAAATTTCGTAGATTTACTTTCAGCTTACTAAATGGATTTTAAATTAATATAACATGACCTGATCTCCCTTTATCATTCCCCTTCTCTTAAGAAGGACACAGGAAACGTAAATATATATGTATAGTATTGTCTCAGTGATGAATAGGTCCCTGTTATACACTTTTGAGTTACAACTGTACACAATTTTTATTGAAAAGAATTAAAATAAATTACCTATTATTATTTATTTTAATTATTTTAAATAAAAAATTGTTTTCCAAAACATCACATTTCCACCATCATCATTGTTTTTTGCTAAAACATTGTTCTTAAAAATTACAATATTATAGTTTTACTAAAAAATACCAATATATTTTAAATAAATATGTAATTAAAAAATAAACTGATACAGGCAGTGATTCAAACACTGGGAAACTACCCATCACTCTACCAATTGAGCCACCGTACCCTATTTCATTATTAACATGACTATACATGCTTGTAAAAATTTTCAAACAATACTAATATCTTTAAGAAATATATGATATGACTTGGCAACTCATCATATTATCATTTACCTACATAGTATGAATAAACATTATTAATAATAAAATAAAAACTAAGAAAAACAGACTTAGTACAGGAAGAATATTGAAATATATTTTAATACAGAATTAAAGTCTAAGAACAGTTTATGCTTCTTATTTTTTTTATAGTGTAGTTCTTTACTAATAAAATAAATATATTTTTAACTTTATTTATTTTAACAGTCAGGTTTTAGTTTTCACTTCTAAGTTCGAGAATTGATCTAAATTACTGTTAGATTTAGTAAAAGTAAAATAAATATTTTTAAACAGCTTTTATATATGATATATTATTTTAAAGATATATCTCAATGGAATCATCTGTTAAGTTTTTAATTCTCTCACAAAATGCATGCAATGAAATACAAAGGTATAAAATACGTGAACCTTCATTAGGACTTAGCCACAGTAGGAGAAAAATATAAGTATTACAAAATGTTCTTTTTTGGTGCAAATCTACTAATACATATCTCTTATTAAAATTATTTATTTTCGACATATATTTCACATTGATTGTTGAATAAAATGGTGATTTAAATTAATTTTAAATAAATACAGAATGAAATGAAATTAATGAAATCTAATCCATCAACAGAGACAGAACTCAAAACTGCGATCTGGAATCTCCGTCGCTCTGCCAATTGGGCTATCGTGTCGCAACCGCCGTGATGGATTTAACATTCTATATAATATTATTCCTCTTTACTACGACGGAAACGACATTTATTAGTTTTTTAGGAAATCCTATTGCATGTCTGGCTTGATACATTTTTATTCTATACCTATTTGTCTAATAATTTAGTTAATATTTAAAATACTTATAAAAAAAATAATTCCAGTACATTTGCAACAATCAAAAGATACACTTAAAACTAGACCAAGAGGGACTCAAATTATAATATGGATATCCAAGGATGGAATAGAATGGAAAGTAATGATATAGATACCAAAAATAATAAAATGCATATTATATTAAAGACGCGTTTACGGTTATGCCTAAAATTATCAACTTTTCTGTACGTAATGCTACAAAATCAAACTTAATGTAGTGAAACCAATAATTGCAAGCCACAGAATGTTTCTTAATCTAGTGTACTCAGAGAAAATACTGTAATATTGTTGTTTTTAATGTTAAAAGACCAATTTTCCGTCACATATTTTACGAAATCGGGAGGAGTTTATGTACATTATTGTCGTAAATATTATAATATATTTAAGCATAAAAAATACCTTAGCTAAGAAGACATACTCAACTAAAAATGTGTGAGAAAAAACCCTAAATAAGTTACGTAATATATCAGAAAATATTATTTATCACATATCTGTTATTACACATGACTCTTAATATATTTTAATAAGGTTCATTTTATTTGCTATTTTAGTTGATCCTTTTTAACAACTATTTCTAAAATTTAATTATTATTATTCAGTTGTCGGGAGTGGTCACTGTAACACTTGTTAGCAAAAATGTCTACTGGTAAAGATCGCTGTATGAACACAAAATATGTAATCAAACCTAACTTGATACTTAACAGTTTATATATATATATTTTTTGTCAATTTATCAAAGTGTTTTTTTGTATTTAATTTGGCTTCTAGTATGTACGGATTGTTACCGATTATCTTCGACTTGATGGGGTGATTCATGGGTACCTTGATGGATGGATGCTTATGGATCTCATAGACGAATGGAGCTGGTCGCACCGAGTAAGGGCTTGTTTTATTGCTTTTGATAAGTTCTTACCATTAGACTTGATTGAAAGATTTGATAAAGCTGGAAGCGACGAGTATGTAATCCTTCTGTTCGTCTAGGAGATCCAGTAGCATCCATCCACCAGGAAACCTTCAGATTACTACATCAAGTCTGATGGTAAGATCTCATCAGAAGCAACAAAACAAGCCCATACTCGGCGCACCAAGCTCTATTAATCTAAGAGATGCACTAGCATCCATCCATCAGTATACCTTCCAGTCCACTCCACGAAGCCTGGAGGTAATATCTCTTTATGATTAACACTATGGGCCTAAACTTGACTAGCCTTGATTTTTTTTAGTCTAAAACATCAAGTTAAAGTCACCGAAGTATTCAGCTATTTTTAGCTCCTAGAATAATTAATATGTAAAAATAATATGTAATAATAATCATATAAGTAATAATAATCTGTAATTTTATCAGATGTATAATATGTACATACTTAATCATAAATATTATAAAAATATTTAAAGAAGTAATAATTAAACATTAAATATATGAGAAAATATATATATATATATATAAATATATATATATATATATAAATATATATATATATATATATATATATATATATATGTCGAATGTATCAATTTCTTTTTATTCACACTATATTCTCGCACTATACATGCATAAGTGTGCGTAGTCGAGATTTGTCTATGTAGTAATGCGATTTTCTACCTATCAATTTTGTAAACAAGTCCTTAATATATTTCGAGTCAAGTGAAAGTAAACATTAAGTCCATATTATTAATTTAGTCATTATAATTTTAAATGTGAAAATTATGTATCATGTCTATAATAATGATATATATAATATATTTTTATGTCAACTTGTTATTTATTGGTATTATTAAAGGTGTATCAATTATTTAATGATTTTATTTTTATTATAAATATTTCATGATAAGTGAATATTCTAATTCTAAAGTGTCTCTGTAAAGTATTTGTGAAGCGCGGTAGGAGTGACATGATATAATAATGTCAAAAAAGCTAGAGAGGATCTAAAGCTTTATTAAGTTTTTACTTTTATTTTAACTTTGTGAATGATTATTGATATCTAACTTAGCCACCATAAGTGATAATCCAGAGGTATTTTCACTTTGATTTTCATGACGGAATATGCTTTTTATGATCCGAATATTGTTGTACCCAATTCAAGTCTGTTTATACTATATAAAGATTGTAAACATTTTTGAAACAATAAATATTTTCAGTCTAAAACATTGGAAAAACAAATAATTTTGTAATAGTATTCCATATGCTATATAAGACCATAATATAATTTAAACAAAACAAATTTGAAATCCGGGAGACCATTTATTAGATAAATAATAATTTATTTTTAGTGTCTATAGTTAATCTATCTGATTTATGACTATAAATTGCACCAATAATCTATAGCCAACAATTTTTTTTTTTACTTTTGAATGTTATGTGATAACTGATCAAAGTATGTATGTTTAAACATTTAGTTGCACTATTATTACCAATAAATTTAGCCAACAGAACAAATAATATTTTATATCAGCAAGGAGATGTGGATAGACATCTAGTGTTCTTATCATTCAATATATTTGAAAAACATTGAAAATATTTAAAAATTTATTACCAATGAATAAAAGATAAGTAATATTTAACATAATGCTACAAAGCTAAACATATCTTAGCTACCGAAATAACTAATCAAAGTACATGGTCAAACATCTTGACAAACAAAATATCTATGTAAAAATTATATCTGAGCACATACATGTGTGTGTATAAATCATCTTTGCCTTATTGCTGGGTGCAGGTCATCTTTCTTGCTATAGAATAGTAGTTTAAAATTGACATTATTCCATCACATTACTGAATGTTACATTAAAATATAAAAAAATATATAGATTAATAGAGTGTAAAAGTTTTTTT
The DNA here is from genome assembly GCA_959347355.1 of Napeogenes inachia. NCBI lineage: Eukaryota > Metazoa > Arthropoda > Insecta > Lepidoptera > Nymphalidae > Napeogenes > Napeogenes inachia. The sequence continues at coordinate 2,410,690 of OY365794.1, forward strand.
AATTATTTGTATGTGGTCCTAACACTACTTTTACTTTATATTTGAACTTTTAAATTAAATAGCCTAATAGTAACAAACTTTAATTTTATCTAATGGCATATGGATTCAAATTAATTGACTTTCTAATAGCAGTTTGTTTATTTCAGAGTGATTTTTATATTATTTTTACTCAGATAACTCTCACACAATACATTTATATGTTAATGTATACTCAGTACAAACTATCAATACTTATAGTTTATTCTGTGGTTTAAACTTATCTCAGGAGATATTAATTCTAAGAATACAAATAAGGATTTAAATTGTATTATTAACTAATATTTTTCAAAGTCTAGACTGGATAAATGTCAGGTCTATTCAGGGCTGCTTATACATATCTTAGTGGGTATAGTGTGGTGGAATAGTGGTGTGAGTTACTACTACTGGCTACTAAAATCTTTAGTAATTAACTTAATAATTCTGAGAGTATTATATGTAAAATTTATATAATTATGTCCCATCAAAAATATATACATAATGATATATTTTAATGTCTCAATCAGTCATACTTAATACCCATAAATTGGCTTTTGAGAAGAATTTTAATATATAAAATGTGTATAATTCAGTCCTTACTTTTATACTTATTATTTTTGGTATTTTTACATTTGTTGTGAAATACCATGTGATTTTATAACTCAATAATCAGTACTTATATTACAAAAAATAATAAAAGAAAACAGAATTTATGACACATTAATTACTTGAGTAACTAATTTTTTAAAACACATTTTTATAGCAAATAATTGCAACTTCCTGATAATGATAATGCTGTTTGTTTTTATACAAAATATCAACCAATGAGTCACACATAATTAAATGCTGAAGATAAGTCAAGAATAAACAAGTGTAATTAGTTCATTGTACAAATTGACAATGCAAAGTTTTTTTCATAGTGCAGTAGGACATACTTTCTCCAATACATAACATATAAAGATTGAATGAAAATGCAAGCATGCAACATCAATGAGTCACTTACGTCGTACGGTGCATTTTTCTCAGCAATAGAAGCCCTATCACGATCTGAAATCAAGAAAATTCAATAAATTATAAGATAAATCAGGGTCGAAATGTAAATTGAATATGTTATAATAGAATTATGCCATGGTCTTTGTAATTATAACTAATTTATTTACCATCATCCTCTGAGCCCGAGTGTGCAGTAGATTCTATCTTCTTCAACACAGAACTATCCATTATTTCTATATGATCATTATCTCCTGAAGCCATTTTTGTTTTTAAGTTACACCCCTATTTGGAAGTCACTTTTATGAATCCTGGCACAATATTTTGTACCATGGCTCACTTTACATTTTAATAGCTAGCACAATGATTCACAATAATTTAATTAAAAGAAATCAATTAATTTACGCGAAAATGCTCGCCCAAAGCATCCATCTGACACGACCGCTTATAATAACTGAGTTACCAGTAAAAAAAATAATAAATAAATTTCACCAACGAGTAACGAGTATGAAGTAACTAGTAACATAGCCAATGTTTATTTATGACAGCTTTATGAAATTTTAAATATCATGTAATAAATTATAATTATCAATATCTTTTTTAAACTTTTTAATAATTATTTTGACAACCTCAAACCCGTCGTCCTTATTTATACATATATTTATTTATTTATATATTTATTATAAATATGTCATATTCTAAGTAACTCTTTAGATATAGAAAATAGGTAATATACATATTATTTTATGAAAAAAGACATATTTTAGGCGAAATTAGTAAAACAAATAGAATTAAACAATAATATTTATAAATGAATAATTCTACATCAGGAACACTAGGATTATCAATCCAAGTAAATGTTATTTAGTATTTTACATATTTTTACAAATTAACTTAAAAAAATACTAAGTCTACAGTATATTCTATTGTTAAGAAAATCATCATATGAGATATTTTATTCATGATGTATTTTAAATTCTGTAATTATTGCTCTTTTATCTCCTTCTTTCATTATTTTTATTTTGTTCAAAAGTAACTTTTCTGAAATTGCAAATTTGGAATTAATACTATTCGTATCAAGGTATCTATATTAAATCATGTTTTATATTCGAAGAAATATGGTACAGACGTTTTTGACTCATAGTATTACTTATTTCATTTTGGAATAATCAAAGTATGAAAGACGAAAAAATAAAATTTGTCACTTAGTAAGAAGCTTGCAGTTTGCACTTAGTAACTTTGAGATACAAATAAATATGCAAACTGGTCTTTAAATCTAGGAAACATGATTCTAATAAATCCAAAGTTTCATTCTTTTTACTTGAATATCATCAACCACATTCAATTGTAAACAATTCGTAAGCTAAACTATTATAACTGGAGGGTTCTTTCCATCTTGTATGATTTAATAAATTCTAAATGTCAATCATTCCGAAAACACGTATCAACTTTCAGGACAGATTAGATTTTATTAATTAGATTTTAATTATAAAAGTTTGTGCGGTTAGATAGTCATGGTCACGAGAAGAAATCAGCAGCAACACCAATGATAAGTGGTTCAGCCAGACAAATTGAGCTGAGCACAGGCATACGCTCAGACGAAGATCTGCAAATTGTATTTGCAGTTCCCTGGATGGTCGCGGACTGCGACTTTAGCTAAGTGATTAATCCGGCACCCATTTGTCTAAGAGTCATAGGTACTTATATTTAGGTTTATATGGGCAACTTGGAGTTGCTGCGTTTTTCTCATTGTGGGACACTAAAACATACTCAATATATATTGTGATGTTTGTTGAAGTTATTTATTTTATATAGCAACCCTTCGGAACGCCATGTTTATTTCTTTTCTTTACCGTCATTCGTTACCGCGGTAAGAATTTTAGGTTATTTCGTACCTTAGCGTCCTTTTTATTTTATTGAAGTAAATTTCGTTTAAATTGTGAAAAGAGGTATTAATTGTTACAACTTGTGCACATAAACATCGTTCTGTAATTGCAGTGCTCGTGATACGGCAGTGGTAGTTAAAAAATCTGTAATACATATTTTGTTACGGCTTTCCAATGAAGATGGGTAAAAAAGTTCGTGAATATAAGTCTGGGGACTTTATATTTGCAAAAGTTAAGGGATACCCAGCATGGCCAGCAAGGGTGAGTATATGCTGTGAATTTGACTTGTATTAATATTATAAAATCTGTAAATTCTTATCTGAATGTCGGTGGCGGGAAGACATTTTGACTGACGCTATGCCTACCTATAATTTGTTAGCGTCTTTGTTTTTATTTGCCATTTACATAATCACAGTTTTTTATATGTGTTGATGTATACACTACTGTATTTTAAAAATAAATAAATTTTAGTATTGATCATATAATTATATTCGTATATTTGACTTATATTTGAATTATTGTTAATAATATAATATTCGCATAGGTTCAAAAATTGAATGGGAAGAAGTATTTTGTATATTTCTATGGAACTGGAGAAACGTAAGTAAATATTATTTAAATTAAATAAATTAATTTGAAATATGCTTTACTTAAAACTCAAAAAGAAAAGGTAGAAAAACTCATTTAACATATGTCTTACAGAGCTAACCTTCCTCCAAACATGATATTTGATTATGTTGAGAACAAAGATAAGTTTCTAACAAAAACAGTGAAGAGACGAGACTTCAATGATGGTGTTAAACAGATTGAATATGACTTTGCCAATAATGTACCACTTGAACAAGTTATTGGGGCTGGTGCAGATGTATGTAAATTTGTAGACTAAATAATATATTTGTAAATATAACATTTCTACTTAATAAATATATTAATAATTTACCTGATAAGTCATCAAACTGATAATATTTAATAACTTCCAGACACAGGACAGCAATAATACCATGAATGAAACTTCTAATGAAACAGCTGACGAGTCTATTGCTGATACTACTGCAGATGATACTATTGCAGAAGAGGTACTATTTTTGTCTTATTTTTATTGTTCTCTCTACATTTGTTTTAGATGATCATTAGATTTGAATAAATTTGATAGTGAGTTAGTTACTTAATTAAGACAATTGCAATGTATGAATTAGGGTCTTTTAAAAGATAACATAATAAGCAACCATTATTTGTTTATTAAGTATTCAAATAGGAATATAATCCTGGGAACGTCTAAAATTTTCTTGATTACTATTCATTTATTTTATCAGAAACAATTATAATAAAAAAGTAACAAAAAATACTTCTTTCAATAAGAATGTTTTTAAAACGGAATTTGAATTAATTATTATATTTTATTTCAGTTATCTGATAATAGGCAATGTCAGTTATTAAAATATTGAGCATATGTACATGATAAATGTATGTTTTATGTTTATGATAAGTTTGAACTCTTAACTACCATAAATGTTTCCTGTGCTTATATAGCTCATAATAAAATAATACAATTAAGAATAAATATGATCTCTCGATCAGAAAGGATTTTGTTGAATACAATAATTTTATTTACTATAAAATATTAATTTTTACTTCTTTTTTTCCTTTCACATTTAGTTATACTTCTTATTATTTATGGCTTTTTGTTTTAGAACACCACTCAAAATGACACACCAATTGAGGATTCTGATGATACTGGTACTCTGGTTATTGATGAAAAGGTAAATTTAATGTATAATTTTATTAAAATAATATTGGGTATAATTTTCAACATAATGCTTATTTTTATTTCATTGAAGTTATTGTTGTTAATAAATATTTATTTTTATATTTATAGCAAAAACCTGCTAAAAAGGGTGCCAAAACACCAGCTAAAGAAACTCCAAAACCCAAGGAGGTTAAAACTCCTCGGAGAGCAAAGAAAGAGGAAGCAGAGAACAAAGATGAAGATAAGAAAGATGAAGAACTTGTCAGCAGAAGTGGAAGGAAGATACGACCTAAAAGGTTATTGGATAAATTAACTGTGTTTTGTAATATGCCAAATGTTAAAATGCAATTGATAAGTGTTAATTACTTGTCAATGTGAAGAATCTAAATTCGACTTCAATTAAAACAATTGAATTGAAACAATTGACTTTAAAAATAAAATTAAACACCTACCAGACAGGCTTGGTTGATTAATGACTTTGGATTTTAATGAATATTATTACTAACAATAATAAAACTTTATTATTAGTAATTGATGTCCATATATGGAGAGTCACTGCCGAAATGTGATTTTTTAGTAAGAATCCCATTTAGCGATAATGACTAACAAAACATAACAAGTTCCTTTTTTTTTATTAAAAAAACTATTTTTGCAGTGTATAAGAATTGTTTTAAAATGTTTTGTTAACATTTTATTTATGATTCTGAACTTACAGATACATAGATGAACACACAGAAGAAAACTCCACTCTCCCCTCCCCAGCACCAAAGAAACGTAGAGCATCCCCCATAGAAAGTGAGAAAGAAAATGTAAAAGAGAAGGACAGCATTCAAATGTTTAATGTTATTACACAGGTATAATATTATTCAGTCTTATATTTGTTTGAAAATATCCATAAACATGTTTAGCCGTGTTAAGCTCATTTAAATTTATATAAACATAGAATGAAAAATAAACCGATCCCTGCCTGTGTCGGTTTATTTTTCATTCTATATTTATATAAATTTAAAGTCTTATATTTTATTAATAGTTTTAGAAGTATTCTACTGTCAAGAAACCTTTGTTTTTCAATCTATTAAAACCATTGTGATGTATTTATGTTTTTTTACAGAATGAGCTTGAAGATTTGAAAGAACCGTTTGCATCAGGTAAGAGATTTGTCGTTATTTCAAATTACTGATGGTAATATGTAATTTGGTCTTATCTAAAATCTTAACTCAAATTAGTATTAAATACTTAGGTACATAATATATAGATAATATATAATATTATTTGTTGAACACAATATAACAAATGTAATTCCAATAATGTATATTATTTGTTCTACAATAATAATGTTTAAAGAATATAATTTATTCTTTAAAATATTAATTTTATTTATAGGAGTATGTTTCGACGGAAAATACTATTAAGTTGAATGATAAAAACTTAAACATTATTTACTATTTCAGAAAAAAAAAACAATGCCTCATTAACGTCAAATTATTTTAAACGCGGGAAACGCTATTTGAAAATTGAAGTGTTAAAAATTGTAAATGTATTGCTAACTAATATTAAGCAATCAAAAGAATATTAAATAAACCATAAAAATGTCCAATTATTATCAAGATTGCGATTTCTTTAATAATAGTGTTTTCAATCAATATGATGATAATTTCGCACCTAATTTAAACTTCTATGAGAGTTTTCATAATAAAGGTACACAATAACAATATACATATATAATAATGTTTCATTGTATTTTGATATGGTTAATTAATGATGTTTAACTTGACAAATAACAATGTCAAAAAAAAAATAAAAAAAGTTTCTCCTCCCAGAATTGGTGACATCAAGTAAAATAGGTCCAAACTTTAATAAAAAGCAACCGAAACATAGAAAGCATACCAAAGCTAACATTAAATCTCCAGTAAAACATGAAAGAATTATTCATTATAATACAAAAGTTGACGAATATAAAAAAGAATGTATTAGCAGTACTACTGTAAGAGAAGACTGTACATTATTAAAAAATGAACACTACATGGACACTTTCAGCAAACTGAGTCCAAACAATAACAGTGATAAATGGTTTTTAGGTGAACCTACTGAAAAAAAAAAGGAAAAAAATAGTTGTCCATTGGATGGCATTATATTAGCCACTTACAATGTTCTTAACGAAGATAATATGATACCCATGACACAAGTAATAAATATATCATCTAATTTATCCCAAGTTACTCCAGAATTAGATGTTAGTTTCTCCCGTAACATGTCAGTATGTTCTGTGGCTTCTTTAAAGACTTATAAAGATTTAGATGTAAAAAGCAGTGACAATATTAAACTTCATGAATCACCGATCCCGTTAATTAATAAAGAAGAAACTATTTTTAAAGCCAATAATACTCCCACTTATGTAGATTACTTACATTTGTTTAAAAGTGAAAAGCTTTTGCCAAAGAATAAAAAAAATGTTCCAATGTCTACCCAATTTGGAGATATGGGATATAATAAATATTTCTCAAATTATATAAAAGAGTTAGGATACTTCAACAATGATGATAATACTGAAATTGAATCAAAAATACTTGAAATGTACCCCAATGAAAATAACCTTCTCATTTATATGAAAAATTCAAAGTACCTTAAGTAATATAATAATTGTTGCTCTAATAAATTTATATGTGATTATGTGTTTTTATTATTTATTACTTATAATATAACAATTAATGTATTTTTAAATGAGCTTTTTTATATATAGTAATTTAACTATACATACTTAAATGCCAATGCAACTTTTATAAAATATCAGATCATATACATTCATACAAGGTTTATTTGATAAGTTAATCTAACGTCTTATGCACATTATATATATTACCATTCAAATCTTTACTTGCTTACATTGTTGTATGTTCATTAATATACATACAAAATCTGTTCATAAAATTGTCCTTTAAGTTTAATGCAATAAGTTAGAAAAGACAAGATATTATAGATAATATAGAATTTAATAACATGCACTTACAAAACAAATATCTGTTTTAGAAGACCCAGAAAAGGAAGCAATCATTATAACTTACCTACCATCGGGACAGTATATTGGTATTAAGTTATTTCAATCTCGTCCCAGCTTCAAGAATGAAGCCTCGAGGCTACAGTGGGATAAGCAGGCTGCGTCTAATGCATTGACACTAAAGATGCAGTTAGGTATGTTTAAAATGCTTTAATTTAAAAGAACATCTTTAGCATCTTGGAATTTGTTTATAATTTTATATAATACATTTTAGTAGTACTTCTGCAACAATATTATATTTTTGAGTAATTCTTACAGTGTATATACATACAGTGCCAAGAACAAAAAATATCTAAAGTTAAATTTTGTTGTGTAAGTATGGGGTTTACATTTTTAAAACTCATACCAAGACATCTAATATGGTTTCACTCCAATATCTATTCTTGTACCTATTCTTGTATACACATATTTATGTTCTGTAAATTAATATTATTTCTTTCAGAAAAAAGTCAAATCACAGCCCAGTCTGTACTTGCACAATTAGTTATGGATCTTAATCTAAGTGATGAGGAGAAAGCTACATTTGATAAGGAGAGAGAAACAGGTATTTTAATTGCAAGCATTATGCTATGTGTATTATATACATAAATCTATTTATTTTGAATTCCAAACAGACAAGGTTAGGTTATATTATATATTATAATTTGTGTGGGTATTCTCTCCGTAAACAAAAATTTTTAGTAAGAAAAAAATTAAGAGAAATACGTCAATGTCATACATTTCTAGATTCCGAAATATCAATTAAATTATTAAAAGTACTAGGAAAATATAAAGAAACTTTTTTTCAGAGGAAAAAAAGTCCAGGGTGCAGTTCCTTAAAACGGAGATGAAGTTGATAGAGCTGGATGCCAAGATCAAGACTTGTTTGTGTCTGGAGAAAGCTGATACTGAACTGTGTTTGAAGTTACTTGATGAATTAATGGGTAATACATAGTAACTCACTTGACTTCATTGAAAATAAATGAACCAACTACTATTAATTATCACTTTGGACTGAAGAATAATAAAACATTCAATTAATTATATGGAATACTATCAAAAATCCAGAGTGTAGTAAAAATAGATTAACCAAAACAATAACCAACATTACCAGAATTGGAGCTGAAACCCCTGATGCTGCTGAAGCACCCGCCGTGCCTGGAGACCATCAAGCGCATGCGCGCGTACGTCGGCAACGCGCCCTCCTGGGACCTCAGCGACTCCGCCGTGCTGCTGTTCAGCCAACACGCCGCCAAGATACGGAAACAGGCCGACACCCTCTACAATAATATGAAGGTGATTTGTTTTATATGTGAGGACATCATCCAAATAATTTGAGCGTCCCGTTTTTCTCTTTCGATTGAAGAGAAAAAAATTGAAACTATTGTGTTGATGTTACTAGTAGTGTTGATTGTTTTATTGTATTAAGTTAAAAAATATTAATTTTGTTTAAAGGAACTGTTTCCAACACCGGAAGGCCTATCGTTTTGGGAGTTCTTCACGGAGAGAGTTGCTCAGTTCAAGAAAGCAACGGCTAAATTGAGCTCTGATGAATTATTGGAATTGGTGCATGAACCATTAGGTAATTGATGAATTTTAATAATTACTACTTAATTTTTTAATAATTGAAATCTCAATGTTGAAGTCTGTGATAATAAAGGGTATCTGAAAGTCTATCAAGTATTAAGTTTTTAAATATATATTTATGTTCGCATAAGGTTATATATTAGTCCAGAATAATTTCTGCAGAATTATGTGAACTTAACATGTGTAAATTTGTACAATCATGTAATATGAGTATTTATATTTAGAAATGTCGCTACCAACGTCACATACAATGAAATCAGCCATTGACGCAGCCAATGAAGAAGAAGCTCAGGAGACCAAGAAAAATAAAACTCCAGGTATTATTAATGTTTCTCTTAATTATTATTACCAAATATTTAATAATATTTTTACACATATTAATTTATTAATTCCGATAGTTAGTTATATCTAATGTATGGATTGTTTATTACTACATGACTTTCTGTTATATAAGAAAAAAATATATTTATATTTTTAGTGAGTTCTGTAAATTACAAATTGTTTCAGTCAAATCAAAGAAAGCAGTTAACAGCACGCCATCAAAGCCGCCTTTGAAGCGACAGTCGTCTAGAAAACAACAGCAAGAAGAAAAAGAAAAGGAAAAAGAAACAAACACGGAGGAACAAAAAGAAAAAATAGATCCCACTGAAAATGAAGAAAAGGATTCTTCAGAAGCTAAAGATACCACAGAATTAGGTAAAGATAGTAAAGAAAATGGAAGCAACAATAAAAAAGAGAAAGATAACACAGAAGTGACAGATAAAGATAGTAAAGATATTAAAAATCACAAAGACACAGATGTCAAAGAAACAAAAGATAAAGATACTGAAGAAACAAAAGAAGGAGATATTAAAGATAAGGATATCACTGAAGAGATTTCTCAAGAAGAAAATATAGAAGAAAATAACCAAAAAGAAAAATCGCCCGCAAACGATTTAGATAAAGAAAGCAAAGAAGAGAGTCCAGTTTCGGATAAGGATAATATCGATAAAGTAGTTAAAGGAAAGAATAATAAAGAGGATAAAAGTGAAAAGAATAGTAAAGAAGAGAAGGAAAAAGTTGAGGATGAGCCAAGGCCGAAACGAACGAGAGAGGTTAGATTAATTATATATTTTTTGTTATAAGTGTTACTATGCTTTATAAAGTGAGAATAACATAATGCTAAGACCAAACAAAAAATACTCTTAGCCCATTTCCATAATTATTATTGTAGTTACATAATAGATATAATATATAAATTTATATATGTATATATATATTCTTAACACCTATAGATGTGTATATTAGAAGTAATTTGTGATTTCAAATAGTATAGTCATTATATTCTATTTATACTTTATATTAGCTTTTCCCCGCAGCTTCGCACGCCTTAAATTCGTAGTAAAACAATTCTCTTTTTTTTAGCATCGGCTTCTACATGACTTGTTTGAGTGATACAATCAAAATACGACATCGGCAGACATCGCTCACTGACAAAAATGTATTTAAAGTTTTTAATAAGGATACAATATTACATACTGTAATTTTTTATACCTCCTGTTTTTATATAAACGTCCATTTAAATACTTTTTAAACGAAGTACTTAATAAGCATTCTAACCGTATATCAAATTTATAGATTTTTGGCAAATTGATGTTGCAATTCTGGTTTTATTGAAAAAAAAAATATCTATTTTAAATGCTAAATAATATGCATTAGATATTCAGTTAGTTATATGCATTAACAAAATTGTTAACACTTAACATTCACAAAAGCCAGTTTTAAGACGGTTTGCGCGGTGCCATACCAGAGTACCGCCGCAAACGCGATGTCCCAATATTTTAAATCTGTAATACATATCTTCGAAAATATTCATTTAAACTACATGCTGTAAAGGGCTATATTGTTTAATACTAAATGTAAAATGTATTTAAGGCACTTGGTAAGATAAGGATCAATGCTGTATTGCTTAAAATCGTTTCGTAAATAAGCCATTATTTCTCGTAAAAAGTAAAGGATAAAAAAATTGGCTATTGTGGGTTATTCCTAAGAGATACATATACCATACATATACCATCGCGGACTCTCTTGTAGAGCTTTTTAAGGTATACAATATTAATCTATCTCAATTATTTTAATCTATCCCGTAGTTCAGCCAGCGCTTGCAATGTAAGCTTTTTTTTTTCATACTATATTTATGTTTGATTACGACTTCGCATTGGAAATCTTGAAATATCAGTGGTACTCTAATATATTAAGCATGTTATTATACATATAAACTTTCCTCTTGAATCATTCTATTTATTAAAAACAAAAAAAAACTGCATCAAAATCCGTTGTGTAGTTTTAAAGTTCTAAGCATACAGACATAGGGACAGACGAAGAATGCGACTTTGCTTTATACTATCTAATGATTTTCAGAGTAAGAAGACTGACCCTCCGCCGCGCTCGCCGACGAAAAGAAAAGCTAAAATGAATTGAAGGCAGCGTGACAACAAACTGTTCAAACCAATTCCTTGAAGGGAAAAAAACTATCAAATATGTATTATTTGATTCATTTAGGGTATACATGGTTAATTTTAAAGACACGAGACGCCGCATGATGTTTCTCCTTGTTTAATTCGGTTCTGTAACCTATAATATCTCTATAACTATTTGTGTTGACTTTATATAGTTTATTGAGGTATAATTAGTTTTAATTATATTTTTTAAATGCACTATTCCCTTAAGTTTAACGATCTTTTAAAAATGTACATAATTTTGTTCTCTCACAAGTAAAAGTATATACATAGGTGCTACACACTAATAATGCCTGCGTATCTTAGATTTATAATTTCTTATCATCAGTCTATCTAGAACATATCTAAATAAACAAGTTAATAGTTTTCTGAGACTAGTAGAAAGTATTTAGTGTTGCAGAAGTGTATGTTTTCACAAATTCCTTAGATTTCATTAAAACTAAGATAGTTTTAAGGTTATTCCCTTACATCGAAACCTTTTAAGGGCAAATGAATTTTGTTTTTATGTTACGCGGCAAAAAAATTAAATTACAGATTATTAAACTAAAGGTATATTAAGTATTGGTTTCATCCAGATTACTCACTCCATAATAAAAAAATAAAATAAAAGCTGCGGTACCAAGCGGTACGCCGACTACAGAACTAGTAGCCATTGAAAAAAATTAATATCAATATGTTTTAGCATTGTTTTATTTGACGCGTAAATGGTAATGAAAGTCGATCTTGATTTTACTAGTTGAAATTATGTTAGTTACTAAAAGTACATTATTTTATCAAAGTTTACATCGTGGACTATATTTTAATACAAGCTGTAAATATCTTATATTATAGTTAATAAACTTTTTCTAAAATCAGAATTGTTTTATTTTTATATTAAAAAAAAAGCTGCTCTATATTTTTGTTTTATTAAAATGTTATAGAAAAATATTATGTACGTCTTCGTTTGTGCAAACGTCTGTTTTCTGAAGGATACAAGAGTCGAATCTTGTTCTCGCTTTCATTGGCTTCGTCTTGGACTGAAAAATTTTGAATTTACACAATTAACATTAAATAACTATTTCTTATAGAAACCAAAATTATTTAAAATAGAACACACCATGCTGGTCTACATTTCCACGGCTATAGAGACTCTTATTAAAACCCAGATCCTGATATTTTGCATTCATATTGCAGTTATTAGCATATATAGATTTATTTTCCATACAATGTACTGGATATGGAATGCTTCTTTCAAACATATTTATGTAATTCGTATCTTGCGGAATCTTGTATTCAATATTATTAACAGCTGGTATGTTAAAATAATCAAGAATAAATTGCTGTGAATTGTACTCTTTTGCATTATCAATACTTTTTACTTTGTCATTCTGGATGGTTTGTGTGTTATAATTTTCTTTTATAAGTCCGTTCTTTTTAGCTTCATGCTCTTCTATAAATTCAAAATCCGAAGAATGATACCCACAGCTATTTGAATTGGATTCGATGATTACATCAAATCTAGTTTCAATAGAACTTGCAGAACTAATTGAAATAGCATCTACCTCTGGTACTTCCATATCATCGTTTCCTTCTTCATCATGAGATATTGTGTAAATCCTACTTATATTATCTGTGCTAATATTGTTGGGTATTTTTTCAAAATTATTAGATTCTACATTGAATTCCTGTAAATTATATTCCGTGCCACAAAATTGCGGAGATTCATCTAATTCTCCAACAATATTTACATCATTGAAGTAAGGTATGTCAGAAAAACCATTTTCTTCAGGTTTATCAGAATCTCTAAGTTTCGAACTATTAAGTGTCTCTTCACAAGTTGGTGTAGTTTTTTTTCTCATAAAACAATTATGTTCGTATAAAAAATATTGAATATCACTACGTATACCTGAGGGAGAGTTACTACCAGTATTTTCGTTATTTTTGTACGTAATATATTCCAAGTTATCTAAATCTAATATATTATAATTTAAATCGTCGTTATAACGATCATATTTGTCAAATTGTATTTCAAAATTACTTAATACTTTATCGAATTCTTCTAAATGAAAGTGCTCATTGTAAACTGAATTATTTGTATATTTTTCAATGCGATGAAAACTTGAAATCATGTCAACGAAGCAATTTGTGTCAATATTTAGTTCTGTTGACACATTTGTAACATTTGAGCTTATAGTATCCATAGTTTTATTTGGATTCATATATTTAATATCTTCTGCACTAAAACTACCTGAATAATAGCTAATCTAAAAAAAAAAATCTCAGTAATTATTTTTATAAATGATAAAGCTGCACCTATAAAAATTACAATACGATATTTCATTACATAATTACAATACGATAATCATTTATTATATATATTATTCTATAAATAAGCCTACGGTAAAATAATATGGTAAATAGGTGGTCTTAGTCTTTAAATACCAATCAAACCATACTGTATAAAAGTTCTAGCTGGTAAAGACTAGTTTATTGAAGTTGGATAAAAAGAGCTTTTTATAATCTTGTCTATCATAGAATATTGATGTAGGTATACATACTAAATACTTACATAGTCGAAACAAAAGGTGATGTTATAAGATCTCTAAAACTCGACAAACATAACCTAACCGGTGTATCTAGGTCTAAAAACAAGACTTGTTTAACAAGTAGCAGACTTTTAGTTTTTCACTTCAAACTTACGGTCAAGGAGTTCCAGAGCGATTAATTATTATAAAATTTTGGATGGATGGATCGTTTACGTAAAATAATATTCTTGACGAAATGAATACTGAAATAGGTACTTAACAGTTAATACAAGGTGTTTTAATTGTCAAACTTTTTTTTTTATTTTTGGGGGATTTAAGACGAATAACAAAAGTCAGGTGTACTAAAAATGAAAAAAAAAAACACCGATATTTAATGCATTTATTTACCTCGTAATTAAAACTCGCAAATATTAAAATGCAAAATTTTCTTAAACAGGCACTACTTTGGCAGTGCAGGTTTTAATTAGTTTTAATACAAATAACCGCGACATAGATTACAACATATTTTTAGTGACACAAATTTGCAGTACACAGACAAATAATTAAAAGTAAGTTCTCAACAATTCTTAAAAAAATAACTTAAATGTACAGAATGGAAAATCGTTTTGTCACTTTTTGCCCGATTTTTTTATGCCGCCTTGTGTTAGAGGTCCTTTTTGAGTGGCCTTTGCTTTTGCATCCTGTAAGAAAATAAAAAAAAAAGTTTCAAATATCTGACAGAAAAAAAAATTTGGACTAATAATTATAATAAAATTCATAGCTAATTTAAAAGCAAGAAATATTTAACTCACTTGTAATGCCTTCTGTTGTTCTTTTAACTTCTGTTTTAGAGCTAGATCATCATCATCCAATTCTTTTGTCTCTTTCTTTGGTGCCTTCAACGGCTTCTTCTTACCTCCTTCACGGCCAGACATCTATAAGTAAGAGACATATTAATATTTACACTTACCACATATTCTTTATGACAAAAAACATTCAATAAAATAATTAAAATAAAATCTTAATATAAAACAAAGAATTTTCACAGTATTTATTGCTGGATTTACCAGAGTTATAGTTAAAAAGAAGACAAGTGTCATATAAGATAATTAGTATAGTTAGAAAGGGGACTTGTGTCGTATAAGACAATAAGTATAGAGATACATAAAGTAGTTTGATATTAATATGGTATATATAACTCCCTGCGCTAAATAACTTACAACACCTAGGTACATGAAATTTAAGGTTTATAATGAGTATAATTCACTTATGAAACACCACATTCTATATATTTTAATAAGTAAAAAAAAATACATTTATTGTGTCATGTTTATAAAGACTGTTAGCAATTTAATTTCTATGATTCTCAAAAATATATATATTGTTACTTTTTTTTGGTTATTATGAGTGTTTGTTGATCCAAATGAATAAAGTTAAATGTCCAAATAAATAGTCCTATTTGAACTTAACTGCAATAATAAGAAAAAAACATGAATTTTATGAAAGTTTTTTTCAATTTAAATGAGTCAAAACTTTAAGTATACTGTATGATAACTTTTTATAAAAATACTGTTAAAATTAGTATATATTATAAAGAATATCGAAATAATGTTGCATCCGGCTTTAAGCGACGTAGATGTCTATATATACGTCGATCTGAACGAATGCTTATATTTTAATTGAGATCAATCTCGTTTTTTTTCAATCTAACCTCATTTGCATATTAAAAAAAAAAACTTATAGTTTATTCTGTACATGCAAACAAGGAATTATATTTTATATCACTATATAAAACTCATTTTACTCACATTGTCCCTTTAAATTTGAGATAATTAAGGTAATACCGATTTTCCAGCACACTAGTTTATTAGTGATGTTAATAATGTCATATGACGTTAAACGTATTGTTTTTTTGTATTTACTTTGACAATTCTTTGACAAGCTTGTCTATGGTTTTTCGTTCGTTCAATTCATTAAATTATGATTTACTTTATATTTAGTTAATTGGTTCATGAATCATAAAAAAGTAGTAGACTGCATTAGAGGAACTGTTGTTTTATAAATGGTTTATTATCGGAGGTAAGTTTTTGTAAAGAAAAAACCTCGGTAAACAGCTAGTATATATTATGTATTATAACATATATTATTACAGCTAATATTTAAAGCTATAAATTTTAGGAATAAATTTAAAAAACTGATTAATTTGTGCGTGCGTAAGTGCTGTACACACGTTCTTTTGTTATATAAAATACATTATCATAAACGCGAAGACTAGAAGAAAGAGGTGTTTATAAATTCTCGTGTGACGCCATGCATAATTACTGTCTTCATCATCGTTCTTAGAGCGTACATTTGCATAAGAAAGTAAGTTAGAATTTACAAGAAATCGTGCTTAGAAGTGAACATTCCTTCAGACAATATAAATTATGGAAGGCTTGAATAAAAATGGACGATCGGCTTAACACAATAAAAAAAATAAAGAAAGAAGGTAGTTTCAATCCAAAGTTGTTGTTGTTACATACATAAAATAATTTATTTTAGGATAATATTTAGTTAACTTTATTGTATATAAAATATATATACGACTGTTATGTATTTATGTGTTACCATGTATTTATTTATTAAAGGTATTATGAAATTGCTTATTTCTTTTATTAATTATTACATAAAAAATAAACTACAAATATTTTTTTAGTATAGTGTCTGATGACTTATTGTTTTAGGCATGTTTATACTTCCTATTACTGTTTATCCTCCTAATAAATAAATACGACGCTTAGGTTTAAATTATGGATCAAAATTAATGCATACTACCTAGTGCTGCCATAAATATTGTAATAAAGAAAATTTTTTTTTTATTGTAAACACAATGTATTAATTTTACAGTGTGTTTTTTATTTAATACACAAATATGAAACAATTAAAAATAGATAGAGCTTATTCGAAGTGGTGTCCATTGGCTGCAATACAGTCCTTTAAACGTTGAGGCCAGTTATCAATAGAAGCACGCGCTTTTTGCATGGAGAAATTCTTCACTGCCAATCGTATGGATTGTTTTAGGGTCTCCAAATTATCATGGCGTTTAGAGCAAGCTTTACTCTCTACCATAAATTATAATCCAGCGGATTAAGATCGGGACTAGACGACGGCCAATCTTCAGCTGTGATGAAGTCCGAGACGTTCGCTTCCAACCAAGACCGAGCTTTATGACCCGGCACCGAGTCTTGCTGGAGGGGCTAAACTACTTTCTCAAAAATGGTATCTTGATACACTTGTGCTGCTAATTTGATACTTTTTTCACAAAAATAAGGCTTAGTCACTCCTTCGTAGCTAACACCCTACTAAACCATCACTGAAGTCCAATAATGCCCACGTTGAACTCTGTCGACTAATTGTAAAGCTTTCTTAGAGCTTTGAGCACAAATACGGTCATTTTGCTTGTTAAAATGTTGCTCAATTGTAAAAAAATTCTCATCCGTAGACAATTTTTTTCTGTGACCTCCCTTTGTGTAGCGCTTCAGTAGTTGTTTCGATTTTACCACTTTATTCATCTTTAATTTATCAGTTAAGAAATGACCAGACCAGACCAGACCAATTTATCAGTTAAGAAATGACCAGACCTGACCAGACTATTATAGACTGCAAGTCCTAAGTCATCTCTTAAAATACACGACATGGTTCTAGGCGCATTCATCTTTTTTTCCCCGAGATAAAATCTTCTGCTTTTGGGCAGGATTTCTTCGATTTCTTTCCCTTACTGCTTTAACCACCTTTTTCCTACGAACAATACGTGGACGACCAGATCTTTTTCTGTCACAAACAGAGGAGGTCTCATTGTACCTTTTAATAGCCCGTTACATAAACATTTGACTAGTACCAAGTGTATGAAGAGTTTTAAAAAATGCATTTGGTTCCATACCTATTTTGTGAAATGCACACAATCACAGCGATTCTGTTCTCTTTATCACCCTACTCCATTGTGATTTTGCAAAATATTGTACAATGTATTGGCCAAAATGAGAAAACAATGAACAATCGTATAAAAATTACAAATTCCAAATTCAAATGTAATATTTTATTATTGTAAATTGTAACAAAGTTTATGGCCAGATTAAGTATAAAGTCCTTCCTCACACGTATGTAGTGATTTAATTTCGAACCAGGTTTCACGATGTTATGATCTTTTCGCTTACTTGGCAAGTTATTCTTTCTCCACCGTCCACCGTCCACCGTTTTGTTCTCTTTCCGCGAGGGATCTTTCTGCCTCCATTGTTGATTCTGTTCAAGAAGTCTGAAACTCTTCGTATAAGATTATAAGATGGTTTAATTAATTCAGTATTCTACCATTTGCATAGGCGTACCAAGGGGAGGGGGGCAGCCGACCCTTCCTGGACATCGTATTCCTCTCTACTACCTTCTATCATAAATTACAATTTTTATTTTATATTACAATATAAAATCAATTAAGTTTAAAACACGAGGTTTCATAAAAACTAAAGTATTTTATTGACAAATCAGCAGCGTTTGTTCTTTCATTCAATTTAATCATGCTCAGATAATTAACTTTACAGCTCCAAAATTACAAATATATATTAAAGAAATCTGATTTGCGACCCCCACCACACAATCTGGGTACGTCCATCACCATTTTGTATCTGTCCTGAGACGTTTTTTATGCAGTCTTTATTAATTAAAATATTGAATTGATTTACAAAAAAATATACAATTTTATTATTACACGTAAAATAATGTTAAGACACCGCCTGGAAGTAGTGGGATTATCTGAGGTCCCCTCTCTTTCTTCTTGCACCCCGCGGTCAGTGATACGTACATGCGTAAACAGTTAGTGAAATTTCTTGGGGTAGCTAAATTCTCAAAATGTTTATTGCTTTAAAATGACATACAAGATATATTTCCATATAAGAACGCCTTTCCGTTTTAATCCTCCAAAACGAGCCACAAATATTGTTTTTAGCTAACAAATAGTCCTATATCAATATAAATATACATATATCATAATACGGTTAAAACCGCTGGTAATTAAAAATGTAGTCGTATACGTATCTCTCTTCGGTTTTTGCTACTATTTTTTATTATTAAAAGCACTGCTGTGGCAGAGAGTTCAAATTTTTCCAATGACATAGGTAGTTGGATAACTTTTTAAACCAATTTATTCAAAAACAAAATAGATAGTAGCTTTAAAATAATTGTTTTATGTAAAATTAACATTCAATAAAGATCTTTATCTTTTTTTATACGAGTTAAATAACAAAATAAATTAAAAATGACTTAGTACTAATAATGATTATATACTGTTTCTTATTCTTATTATTTATTAAACTTTATTGTGTACTAGCTATACATTTACTAATATATTTAAAAGTGCCTATTTTTTATTAGCAATATTTCTGAAAGTCACTTACTCTATTTTAATATGTTGCATTGTTTTTTCTGTTAATGTGTTGCAATTTTACTTAGTCTGGACATAAATACTAATATAATTAAAATAAAAAAAAAAAATGGATTTGAATTTGGAATCTGTCATTTTTCTACGATTGTTCATAATGTTTTTTTATTTTGGCCAAAACATTGTAAAATATTTTGCGATATTAAAATGGAGTGGGGTGATAGAGAGAACAGAATCGCTGTGATTGCATTACACAAAGTAGGTATGGAGACTAATGCAATTTTTAAAACTCTCCATACACTTGGTACTAGTCAAATGTTTGTGTAATGGGCTATTAATAGGTACAATGAGACTTCTTCTGTTTATGACAGAGAAACATCTGACCGCCCACCCAGTGTTCGTACGTAAAAGGTGGTCAAAGCAGTAAGGGAAAGAATTCGAAGAAAACCTCGGTCAGAAAGCAAAAGATTTTGTCTCGGGTATAGAAGAGGAATGCACCTAGAACCATGTCGCGTATTTTAAAAGATGACTTAGGACTTGCAGCCTATAAGAGACGCACTGGTCATTTCTTAACTGATAAATTAAAGATGAATAGGTTTTTAAAATCGAAACAACTACTGAAGCGCTACGCAAAGGGAGATCAAAGAAAAAAATTGTTTAAGGATGTGAAAAAATTTACAATGGAGCAACGTTTTAAAAAACAAAATGACCGCATTTATGCTTAAAACTCTTAGGAAGCTTTCCAATTAGTCGACAGAGTGCAACGTGGACATTATCCGACTTCAGTGATGGTTTGGTGGGATGTTAGCTATAAAGGAGTGACTGAGCTATATTTTTGTGAAAAAGGTATAAATATATCGGCACAAGTGTATCAAGATACCATTTTTGAGAAGGGAGTTTAGCCCCTCAATAACACCATGTTCAATAACCAAGTATGGTCCCTCCAGCAAGACTCGGAGCCGGGTCATAAAGCTCGGTCCACTCAGTCTTGGTTGAAAGTGAACGTCTCGACCTTCATCAGAACTGAAGACTAGCCGTCATCTAGTTCCGCTGGATTATGATTTATGGTCCGTTTTATGGAGTACAGCTTGCTCTAAACGCTATGATAATTTGGAGTCCCTAAAACAATCCATACGATTGGCAGTGAAGAATTTCTCTATGAAAAGAGCGCGTGCTTCTATTGGTAATTGGCCTCAACGTTTAAAGGACTGTATTGCAGCCAATATCCAGCCCTTCGAATAAGCTTTTTATATTTTTAAATACTTTACATTTGTGTGTTAAATTAACACAGTGTAAAGGGAATAAATGTTATCTGCAATTAAAATTTTTTTTTGTTACTATATTTATGGTAAGACTAGGTAAGATTTATGGTAAGATATTTTACACTTATTTTT
Source organism: Napeogenes inachia (assembly GCA_959347355.1). Taxonomy (NCBI): domain Eukaryota; kingdom Metazoa; phylum Arthropoda; class Insecta; order Lepidoptera; family Nymphalidae; genus Napeogenes; species Napeogenes inachia. The sequence goes on from OY365794.1 coordinate 2,431,752, forward strand.
TTCGGACACTTCGTCATTTGTGTCCTATGAAGATGTTTGGATGTTAATTTTATCATTCTTATCAGTTTGTACCCTGGGAAAAGCAATTTTGTAATTGAGTTTTATATTTGAGTGGAGCCAGAGGGCTCCGGGGTTTCCAATGTAGTTGTCTGGCTGAAGTGAGAGACTATGCATAGTTAGTATGGACCCTTACTCTTTGAAAATAATACTGATATTTTTGCCAGTTTCCTCGTTTACCTTCAGTCCTGAGTGTGTGATAATACAAATAGGGGTTTGATTTAAATTTGCAGCTTGTCTTTTTCTTTAGTGTCCTTGGCATTTATTTCAAGAGGATAATGTGAAGTCACGTTGGCCAAGTTGGATGCCGTAGAATCACTGAACATTGAGCATGTCAGTCTCTTCTTAAATGGCTGACAATCTTAAGGGCTTTGGTTTCAGCGACACTCTTGTATATGGATAGCGCCGCTCCAACTTTGGTGACGAGGATTAAAGGAGGACTACGTGTATATTGTAAGACTTTCTAAATGCAATTTTGTCTGTTATGACCTTTCGCTTATCGCTTTTGCTATTCTCATATAGTCGTGGAATCAAACTCAAAGCTTTCAAATCACACATCTAAAGGATTTTTAAATATTTTTTAAGTCAATATTGTTTTTGTCAATTTAATTAATTAATTGTGTCAATTTAATATTAACAACTCATAGAATGAGCACTTACAATATAGGGTTTACACTTATAGACATAAGATAGAATATGTCGGAAGTGTTGTCCCTTTTTAGGGATTGCCCTTATTGTAAATCTCTGATCATATTTTTTATCTTAATATGACAGATAACAAAAAACTCATTTTTATTCAAAAAATAAGTGAAAAGAAACAATATTCTATATTTAAAACAGCATAGACAATTGAACTTTTCACAAAAGCACTTTATGAAACAGAAGATCATCTTAAAGTAATCCCTCGCTTCAGTGTGTGTTTTCAGTTCACCCGATACTCTATCAAACAAAACATTCATATTATATTGTACATTTTCCAGAACGTAAGATCTTGACTTTGCATATAACAGAAATATTATGTTGAGTTTTACTATTTTAGCTAAAAGACATATTCATCTTTCTTTTTATTTATAGCATTTTTAAAACATTTGTTAACTTAATTTTGTAACTGAAAATTTCTAAAAACATAAAATTACATGAACCCAAAACGAATACATCTATTATTGATTTAAAAAACTCTTTGATTCTAAATGTCGCATTTTTGCGTGGCATACTTTTATTTAGCATAAGCATACATTTGTAAATCTACATAGACTGACTAATGACTTGGTTCTCGGTGTGATGATTATGCCCGATCGGGCTGAGTGCGAGTCTTCAAACACAATTCCACATGCTTTTATTACGACCTCGTTTTTACTTTTGCATCGTTTTTTTTTTTAAAAAAAAAAATCTTTGACAGATCTATTAATATCTAATCGGTGTTTGTTTTTATGTATGATCCGTAAGTGACTTCGGTGGTTACAAATTTAAAAACAATGTTTGTGTTTCTTCATGAAAATTTTGGTAATTTTCGGGATAAAAATATTCCTATATATTTTAGAAATTATAGAAATTTAACACCGCACGTTCGTTTTAGTGTTATTTATAAGCTATAATCTGGTTTTTGTGTTTTGTCGGGATAAAGATAATGAAAAGACTCAGGGGTAGCTAATAACTTAATACATTTTTTTTTACAAAATGTTATTGTACATAACAAAGGTTTTTTTACACTGTTTTTTTTATTATTTTATTTAATATTTAACAATATTTGAGTACATGTTAAAATTGTATTCTTAACTGGTAATTAAGATCACTTGTATACGTCAAATGGAAGTGTTATTAGGGAGTATTTTGTTACTATTCTTATATTTATTATATATTATAAAAGTATTTAGTAAAGTTTTAAATAATATTACCAAAAATAATTTTCTAAATATTATGGATGAATTGGAGATTATTATTAATATACATTATTTGTATATAGCGTTAGGGTTGCCCTTCGTTAGTCGTTTGAAGGCGGTCACTTAACATGCAGGTTATAAACCAACGCCTAGACTGTAATTATGTACCTAGGTCATGTGCAATGTGCTAGCAGCTAGGTACATGAGGGTGACACACACATCATACGCATGTTTCAAGACCGCAGCTTGTTTCCATTGTATCGTTTTGTATTTTTGTCAACAGTTTTTAGTACGTATTTTAAATTGTTGTATTTTTTGTCTATGATTACATTTTATGACCATGATCCTTTACAGTGTCAAAGAAATAAGAATAACTTAAAATAATAATTGTAGAAAAATACTCATATTACACTGTTTATGAAAAAAAAACTTTTTTTGGTTTAATAAAAGCATTGATAATTATCCTGACCTGACTGAAAAATATTTCGTATAAAACAAGAACCGGTGTTCAATGAAAACAGACATACGCACCCTCCTTACACACACACATCCAAGTATCTACTAAGTTCTTATCCCAATGTAGTAAGGATTATAATGCTATATCATATAATAAATAGGTTTTCTAACCGCACAGACATGGCAGCGCCCGCGGCGTTTGGCTTATTAATGTAGGTATTTCTTATTGTTACGAATTATACAAATGGTTTGGTCTCTATTTTATATTCGATATAAAATTTGCGATTCTATACAATGCCTTCTTCTTGACATGAGTTTTGACCAATCAGAGTCATATAATGTGTCATACAACTATAAGAATCGTCGTCTATTTAACGTCTACGGGCTTGACCAGCACCTGCTGTCTTCTATTTTCTAAGTAATGACAATTAATATTTATATCGATGGCAACTGAGATTGTCATCTCAGTATATCAATTCGGAAATAAAATACGTAATTAAAACCGTCTGAGGACCATAACGTACTTTCCGATAATTATTATCATTTGAGCTGTCAAAAAGATACGCAACAGGCTGGAGTACCAACTTCTCACAGAATATCGTGAAAAGCTGCTACTTTCTAGATTTCTACCCATGAGTAATCGCACTCGCAATCGCTCGTACAGATGAAGAGATCCAATGGTGACGGTAAATACTTACTGCTGATACTGTCTGTTTATTAATCTGTTGTAAGCATTGTAATAGGAAATCATTTTTAGTCCTCATTTACCACTGGCTCTCTATTCGGAGGCAAATGTACAGACAAATAAGGTGGAATAAAATGAAAAGTTTTGACATAAGATTAAGCTATATTATTGCATATGTCGATATGTCTGTTACTGGTTCTGCGAATGTTTGCAACCGCAAAATATGACTTTTTCGGAATTCCTAAACTGTTTTCTTTGATGGTTGTTCTCCTGCTAAGATGAAAAAACAAAACGGCCGTTTCAGTAGTATACTTTTCAGTTTTTTTTAACAAACCTGTATCTTTTGTGGATAAAATGAAACTTAACATTTCTGGTATCAAATTTTTAATATTTTTTGTACAAGACTAAAGTATAGTTAACAAAACCCAGTTTTATTAAAAAAAAATGTTTAGCTAATATTTATATCAATAGGAAATTACAAATATTAAAGATTCCGAAATTTCAATTTAATTTTTTCGATTGGTAAATTTGGTTCGTTTTACAAAGTGTATGGAAAGTCATTTTATCAGCTGCATATGTAAAATTGTAAATCGTTTTCCGATAGAACTAATATAAATGTACAAAAAGAAGTGAGAACCCATCATCATCATCATCATCATCATCATCATCAAAATCATAAAATGTAAAAAGTTTTTTCAAAGCCTCGCACTCTGAACGGATAATCATAAAAAGTTGTGAGATCTCTTGTAAGGGAAGCTCTATGATTTTTTTATAATTGAATAAATTTTCTTGTTAAAATTAAGTTAAGTACCAAATATATACATATATATATATATATGTGTGTGTGATTTGTTAGACAAACATAACTGTTTATATGTAATGCTAATTAACAGCTATGAATAATAGTACGTAAATTAATATTATTGTTATTTTAACATACTTATATGTTATAATACATATATAATTTTACTACATACTTTTTCTGATTTCTAGCCTAGTAGCATAAACTTAAAATTATCTAAAAGTCTTAATTATTAAAAAAACAAACATGATTTATAATTAAAATCAAATATATGTTGGACTGTCCCTACATTACTTATTAACTAATGAATTAGTTAACGATTCCATAACATAGTTATAGTACAATTGACTCTCAATAATATCATATAGCAAAATGCATACAAAAATATGTTATTAAATTGTATTCTATACGGAAATATCCAGTACTATTACTACTACTTTGGTTTTCTTTTTCATGTTACGTTATATTTGGATTTTAATTGGTTCCCGTATCAAATAACACTGATTCATAGGATTTTTTTATAAATGTATACTATGTATTGTTATGAAGAGAGGGAAAGAAATAGAAATAGAAGAAAAAGTAAGGACTGTTGTAAGTTCGTTAGTATTTGGAAAGTCATCTCCGGAACCACTGTAGTTATTAGAAAAAATATTTCACCATTTGAATGTCACATTAGTGTGTGTACGTCGGATATATAACATCACACTACAATTCTTATAACAAATATATTGTATGACTAATGCAAATAGTTGTTTCGTTCAGTAATTCTGAAATAATGTTACATATAAACCTTTTTTTAGTCCACGTCGGCAAAGTCGCGGATATCAGCTGGTAATTAATAAAATATTATAAAATTGTGTTACCGTTTTAATTAAATATCAAATTATATATTAACTTGGCAACATTTAAAAGCCAGAGAGCGTACTGCCACAGATAAATCAAAATATAATTAAGTATAATTAAAATCTCATCGTATTTCTATAGTATTTAAATGAAATGCGTACATATGTCGAGAGCGCGTGAAAATTCACGCCCTAGTATGTTTTTTTTTAATTACTACCCTGAGGTGCTATTGTTACAACCCTAGGGGAATCTAGGTCTAGGGTTGTCGATTACAAATAAATGTGAGAGTTAATTTATTTTTTACCAATAGAAAAGTTTAATTTTAAAATCTAAACAAATGGTCTTTATAAGGAGTTTAAGAATCTTGCATTTTTTGAATACATGCATTATATTCTAAAATGCAAAAAATACAAAGTTATTAAAAAACATACCTTGTGTAAATAATAATGTTGGCTATGTTATACAAAAATTATAGAGGAATTAAAAATTATTAATATTTGCAACACCTATGAGTGACAACCCTACGCTATCGAACTGGGGTGCTGTCAAAGAGCAGTACCTTAACATAAAAATACACGAGCAGCCCTATTTATAGTTGGAAAAACATTAGAATCCCGTAAAATAAACATTAATTTTGTATATAAAAATATTAATATTAATATTTGTAATAATCATTAGAGCTATCACTATCAATAGTCTGACTAAAGTCTCGTAAATAATATTAAAATATTCGGCAATAAAAATATAAAAAAATACACATAATATGATTAATAGTTTACAGAAAGTATAAATTATTCGGTAAAATATTCATCTATTTTAATTATTATATAATAGTATTTGTGTAATTAATATTATTAAAGAAATAAAAAAAAGTAGCACCACGACTATGAATATTAGAAACTTTTCCGCAAATTCCATAATAATATGTCACGAGCAAAATGTAAGTAATTAGAAAATATGGAAAATATAGAAAATAGAGTAATGAAAAAAAAAAATTAAACGCATCTGTAATGCGACATACGGTTTTATTAAAAAATCTATATCTATATTTAATATAATGTGTCTTTCCGTGTCTGGAGCGGTTAAATCTATTTAGGTCAAATGTGTAATATATATAAATATTATATAGACTAATAGGCATTGTCAAAAGTTATTCTGCTCTATATGTTATCAGAATTCACCTATTCTTAATCGGTTATGAAAACGCGAAAACGAAAAACTGAACATTCTTCTTCTTCTGTCTTTGAAAGTTGTGTCAAATTCTTTAACTTACTTCATTTGTATATATATAATAAACAAGTGGCCACTCGAGAGTCAAAAAAAATATATTGTGAATGAAAGCGAGTTAAAAAATATTTAGTATATGAAACATCGTGTGTCAATTTCATGCAATTATTTTTGACGATTTCGAGTCCCACTTAAACATTATGAATCGACTTCAACTATCTTTTAGATACAGGGTGTCTTCTAAAGTCCCTGTGTACCGCATGTATAGCGTGGTGAAGTATGGTCGCTTCAATTTTAAAGGTAGAGAAAGAATTCACTGTCTTTCGATTGCTGTTCCAGTGGTTGAAGAAAACGTGCTATAAGTTAAAAGTTTGATTTAAGAAATCAAGTCATATACGAGAAGATTCAGTACAATCTATAGACAAGTGTTCTTTAAATTTGTCATAACCTTTATTGTAAGGGGGATTGTTTTTCACCTTCCTCATCGATGCTCAAAAGCAGGTGCGCGTGGAAAAGTGCTATAATATAATTGGTAAATATAAAGAGTCTTAAGAATTTTGAATCTATTATAACCTAGAAACTGAGAGCCGTCAATATTGTTGAGAAACGAGTCTAGGAAAGTGAAACGATAGAGAAACAGTAGATAGTCATGGGGTATTAAGTATGTCAATGCAGAGTATATTATCAAATGCGTGTCAGAAGTATTTACTGCTGCGAATTACAAGCCACAGACTTAGGGCTTTAGCTGCACCACAACAACGCACCCTCACACTCCGCGATCAAGATGAGGGACTTTCTAGACCACCACCACTACTCCGGTACAACATTTGAGTCATCCAAGTTACAGCCTTGATTTGACACTGTATGACTCTTAGTAGAGACTTGTTTGTTCCCTAAAATAAAAAACTCAAGGAGATAGTTCTCATCGCTATAAGATAAGCTCAATTCTTTCGAGAAGGCCGTTGAGAAAGTTCGTGTTGCTAACTGGAAAATGTGCTTTTAAAATTGATCCAGACAGATGAAACTTTGTATAGACACTGGTGGAGAGTTCTCTGAAAAGATTTATTGAAAAAGTTGTAACTTACAGAACATTTTTATATATAGCCATGTCCGTCTGTAATTATGATTTTTCGAGTAATATACCTACTTTTATAAAATTTAAATACCAAAACACGGGTGTAATAAATTTAACGTGTGTGTTTATGTATCTGTGTGTCTGTCTGAGGCATCGTAACAGCCAAACGAATTAATGGATTTGATTGCTGTTTTTAATCGAATGCCTGGTCCGTCGAGATGGTTTTTCGAAATGTTTGGTGAAAGCATTAGAAGTCGTCTCTAAGATATTGAGATTTTATTGTTGCTGGTGAGAGGGTCTTATCCGATATTGATAATAAAACCTAAACCAGAGAACAGAAACAGCGTTTCGTAGATTCATTTATCACAATACAGAAACCAGTAACACAACCGCAAAAGCAGAAAAAAAATATTAAAAACGAAATAACAATATCAAATCGTATGGTCTAAATACTCCCTTTGTAAAATAGACAAAAACGTCTAAGTACGTACAACGGTCCTGCGACGCAACGACTTCAATAATAATTAACAAAATTCGCTCGGTCTCTCTTTATAGACTTATAATTTTACTTTTATTGTTAAAAAATGTTTATTCGAAGTGTGCTGTTTTAGTGACAAAAAATGAAAACTCACTTAGTCCCCTCAGTGCCGATAGGTGGCGCTGATTGTTATATTATTTGTAATAACAAACTTTACTTCGAACACAACTCAATACACGAAATCACGAGAGCTGTTGAAATTCGTTCGATTTTACAACTTTAAAAAATTTGGGAAAAAAGTCAATCTGTGAGTAAATTTTCATACAAATATATCTAGTGCTTTTTGTGTTTGACGAACAAACATATAAACTTTCACATTTATAATATTTGTAGGACGCCATATATGACGGTTTTACTATTTTCATGGTCTCTTATAATAAACAATTATTCTGGCCTTTTACAAATATAATATGACGGATATTTTTTTCTTATTACTTTTTTATTAAATTACTTTTAAACATAATTATACATAATATAAAATAAAACCTTGGAAACTAATTTTGACACTATTTCTCACATATTTTAAAGATAGGTCACAAGGTTGACATAAAAATTATCAAATTATGCATCAGATACTTTAGATTTGACAAAACTATTTATTAAGGTTACTTCTTCCAGTAACTGATATCTAACATGCTATATTAATAATCGTTCCAGATCCAATTTTTGTTAAGATTGAAATTGAAAAGTAATCCCTTTCATGACCTATCAGTTCGAATAATCGAGATGTACCGATTTTAATCTCTGATTATAGATCGATTATTAATTACGACAGTAATACGCCATTCTAGAAATTAGCTGTCAACTTGACGTTTTCACAGTTTTATATATTTTTGTGTTATTATTTAACCATATTTGTAAAAAAAACATTTTATTTTTAATAACTCTGATCCAAGTGCATTTTGTATCCTTTTACGCGTTACGAAGTCCTTGAGGGAAAGGCGACATTTCTTGAGAACTCTTTATATTTTTTATATTCAGACTAAAAAGGCCAAGATAGCGAGAATCCCTAACTCGAGTACCGGAAGAACATTAAAACCTTTTCAGAGAAACATCTAAACGATATAAAAAAAAAACTTTTTTTATTAAATTAATGTTGTAAAATATTATTTATAAACAGCTTACATTTGAAATAGTCCTTAATGTCCGTAATATTAGGTTAAAAATTATTATTAAGGATAGATAATATCGGAGTAATAATCAATCCTGAACCAATTATAGACAATAAAGATTGAAATTACAATCCATTTCCTGGGTTGTCACTGATGATAACTGACTTGAGGGTTAGAGTAATAGGAAGCCATTTAAAGTTGATTTCAATCTCGGATCGTCCTTGGATTTCAGTTCTGGCCTAATATGTAGAATTAAAGTATAATATGTATATTAAAGTTATTAAATACAAGCGGTTATGATTTAGTTCTAGATTTTTAGACATAAAATGTACTCTAAAATAGTCTCCAAAAAGTCTTAATAATAACGATTGGCCATATAAATAAAAAGATGTAGAGATTGGCAAAAAAAAAATAAATGTTTAGTGGTTCTATTAATTAAAAAAAACATCAAATGCTGTATCTGTGCTGTTAATAAAAGTAATACCTACCTCAATATAGTATTGATTTAAAACATTTTTGAACGAATCTTTAGACATAATCTCTATTCAAACTTTCATTTTTGTTCTTATAATAACCATACAATAAGTTCACGAGGTATTGAATATCATAAGAAATTCCCACATTCACACCTTTTTAATATCCTGATCTCAAAGAGCATTGTACAGTTAGAACAATTGTCACAATAGATTATGCTCTAACACCCCTATGTAGTAGTATGTAGTACTAGTTCCTATGTATCAAAGTTTATTGAACTCTACCCCACAGTAGAATTTTTTACAGCATTATGGTTAAGGTAGGAACACATCTTAAATAGAAATATTGACTTTAAAGGTTTGAAGGAAATTTTAAAGACGAACTTTGACATATGTCATAGCCATTTGGATTGAGGTTAGCAAAAGTTCAGAATTAACACAATGGGTACTAAATAAAATCCTTTTGTAGATAGTAATTACATTTTAATAGCAAATTAATTTAAAATTAAATAATAATAATAAACCCTGCAATATATTTCTTTAGAAAAATGTTTATTCTTCCATGTGTTATAAGCTTAATTCATTCCTGCCCTATTAAATGACAGTTGTCTATGTAAAATGGCGGCCTAGGAAAACATGGGGCGTGTTGCCTAGGCGTGTAACCGGTACATTGCTGGTGTATTAAGATTTTTCTTTTTTTTTGTAATTCAAACCTCTTTGCTAGGAACAGCGATAAGGTTTGACTGTTCTGTTTTTAAAATTAAAAAAGTATATATTTTTTTATAATTCAAACTTCTTTGCTAGGAACAGCAATAAGAAGGTTTGACTGTTGTTTTAATTATTTTTTATAAGGACCGGAATTTTACACCAAAATATCAAAAATAATAAAATGATCTCATTAATTCTATAAAGAATCATACTGGCCAGTGATAGGTTTAATTGAAAATTAATATAAATGCGCTACATTTTACTCCATTACAGTAAAGTGGATATTTCATTTGCCATTTAGACTCACGTCGGTGCTCAATATATCGGCACTTGATATACTTTTTGGGTCCAAGTTATGAGAGACCTCCTTCTATACTTATACTTAATTAGTGTCAAAGCAAGTATTTTTTTGACAAAAATAATAGCTACGTTTTGAATACATCATTGTTCTCGAAACAATAGTATTCAAATTGTTAATTCACGAACCACGAAAAAACAAATAAATATATTTTGATTAAATTTAGAAAGGTTGTGATTGTTTGAACTGCATACTTTAAAAAGGATAATTTTCAAGAGAAAACGCAAAAAACTGATTTGAATAATTACAATAGAACAAAATGATTAAACAGATTTTGATTGTGGTATATACATAATATAATTCAACATTAAGGATGCTCTTCACTTTGGCAATTTTTTACTTTTAAAACAAAACATACGAAAGAAAAAATGAAGAATCGAGCCGGAAATATAAGGCATCCGAAATTGCTGGAAACAATCTTAAATAAGAATTTACCATTTATTGAAATGTAATCTGTGACTGGCCAACCATCATGAAAATCTTACATGTTTCAAGATGATACTAATATTTATTTAGTATGACCAAAAGAAATTGTCTAAATGGTGATAAGTAATTTTTATGTCTAAACTAAGTCATATCTATACTAATATTATAAAGCTGAGAAGTTTGTTTGTTTGAACGCACTAATCTCTGGGACTACTGGCCCGAATTGAAAAATTCTTGTTGCTTTGAATAGTCCGTTATTGAGGAAGGCTATAGGGTATATATCATCTCGCTGTGACTAATAGAAGTTAAGCAGGAATGAAAAATGCTGCAAATTTAATATAATCTAATAGGTTCGGACTGACTTAGTTGTAGCATACAGTCTAAGCCCCAGGTCGTAGAGATAGTAAAATTGGAGGATACATTTGTTTTTCTACGTAGTAGTGTACTAAGAAAAGATTTTTAAACTCCATCCTTATGGGTTTTAAATATCAATTTTCTATGGAACTCGGCGGCAACACTAAAAACCACGCGGACGAAGTCGCAAGCGACCCCTAGTAATTACTAATGTTAAAAAAAATAAGCAGAAAATCGTTACAAACTGAAAAGAAGATCGATTCTTGGTGATAATTCGCATATTTTCGCTAAATTTAAACAATTGAAAACATAGCAAATAGGTGCTGTCAAATTTTGTAAAAATAGAATTGCAAAATAAAAATATACAATATCTTTCAGCATACCTAACTGTCACAATATATAGATCTATCTGAGATGAATTACCGCTTCTTGTAATCAAGAAACAGTAAGAAGCATTTTCAGTAATCTGCTATTTCGTTATTGCATTATAAAAATGATTATTTTTTATTAGTATGACAAATCAGATAGCTTAGATGTTCCAATTAATATTTTGTCCTAAAATATTATGTTATACATATTTTAAGGTCGTCCGTATAATTTAAATAATTCTAAATACTACTACATACATCTGAAACTGTTAAATAAAATAAAATACTAAAAGAAGAACACATTCAATTTTAATAATAAATAATATTAAAAAAAAAACTTCCATCTAAAGAAATCTGTAATCTAATCTAACTAATCTAATCTAAACTGATCTCATATAACTATATAAAATAATAAACCGCTCTTAACTTCTACCATCTCCACCCACTTTAGTAGCGGTTTCAACTAATTAATTACTTTTCAGCTCGACGGCTTTTAACCTACCAATTTTAAAAGAGTATTTTGTCTTTTCTGTGCATCCATTTCATAAAAACCACACATGTTTTGACGTTTATTAGTTATATTTACGAATCCGTTTTTAAAACATTGAAAAGTATTCATGAAGTCTTCATATAAATTGTAAATGTTTTATTTATATTTGTATATTTTAGCTTTTATTATGTATAGAATAACCTAAAGTAATATTTTGTTTGTTCGTTCAGACAAAAACTAATTGATAGATATTGATGGATGTGTTGATAGTTTGTCTGAGTCATATAGTTTTATTGGAGGGAAAGCACTTATTCTAATTTTGTAAAAAAATATAATTTAAAAAATCTGGAACTTATAATTAATAGACAACAATATGAATCTGTTAGGTACAAGAGAAAAAACAAAATTAATGAAATCCTTCGTTTGTTTGTTTTTATTTTTTGTTGTAAAATGTTAATAGTATATGTTAATATGTATATGTTAATAGGATTTGTTAAAAAAAATTAAACATTATTTCCTCACATCATGTAAATTATAAAAAAAACTTTTATAATTTAATATAGACATATTTTAACCGTCGAAAAGCATTGATCAAAAAATATACTTTTTTATTTTTGATAGTCTCAATATAAAATAAACATTTATCTGAACTTAATAATAAATATTAATCAAAAACTCTGTTCAAAAGTAATATAAACATTATTCAATTATTATATTTGATAAATTAGAAACAGCATAAAGAAATAAACAATGAGAGACATAAACTACTTTGTCTATGGATTCTTTCATTTAATATTTAACAATATCCTAGTACGAGTTTTGACTTTACGAAAACTATGTCAGTTTACTAAATCGTATAATCAAAACATACAATTATTATACACTAAATGAGTCAAAATCTATTGACATATTAAAAATTACTGTTAACGTTATCTTTAGTTATTTAGGATCATTCTATATATCATTTTAAGTAACTAATTTTTAACTGATTTTTATATAGTGGGTAATTATAAGTTTTGGATCTACGATTTGTTAAACTGTCATAGTTTTCGTAACGTCAAAACTTGTGCTAGGAATACTGCGCTATGATTAAAACTATTTAGTTTTAATTTTTTGAAACTAAACATTGCCCTAGGTTCTTGTCATGAGATTTTAAAGCAGCTGCGTCCAGAGTGCGTACATCATGGAGTACCCTCGACGTAGAAACCTGAATAGGTTTTAATAATTAATTTCTTTGCCCCTGCTGTTTGAGGTCCGGTATCAAAGATTAAATTATGAAAATATGTATAAAGAAATTAATATTATTGTTCTTATGATATTTAATATATATTTTTATATTGTTTAAATGTCATTACAGAAAATGATAAATTATCGTAATTAAAAAAAAATGTATCGTAAAAATTAAAATCAGTAATTATAGATGATAATTATATGAAAATTAGGTGTTCTACTGACTTTTTAAAATTTAATTATTGTATCCGAAATGTCGGTTCTATTTTAAATATTCTCATTGATTTTATTGGACATTGGCTAGCGCTTGATATACAAAAAATAATTGTCCATTGTCTATGCTCAATTACATGGGGTTGCTCTTAGTTCATTTTATATTTAACAATTGGTGGTGCCATAAAAAAAATCCTTATTATTATGGAAGCAAACACGAAAACTCCTTGGCAATTTCGGATTGCTTTTGCGATGTTTTTAAATAAATTTACGCTTGACCAAGGGTCGCGACAACAAATATAAACATGGTCTATTGAAAATGTTTTATATTTGTTTGTATCGAGGCGTACGTACTTTTAAATTAGTTTCTTCGGGTTTGAGTTGATTAGCAATTGAGTTTAACTGAAAGGGGGAAACGAGATTAACTTACTGTATAAAACAAACATGGCTACGAATTAATAATATTACCTGACATTTATTTGCTTTTAAATTTGTTACAATTTAATAAACACTGTTTGATATTTTCTATTAAGAATATAATGTGACATAGAAAATTAACGCAATTTTTTTTCACTTTATGAAAATATGAAAATTGTAACTTCAATATCCGTTACTTTTTAAGGCCAGTGTTCAAAATGAGTTATGAACATAGCCTAAAAAACATTTTTCAAGGAATACTTGTATGTTTTTAATATATTATTAAGTAGAGGTTTCCAGCGACTCCATCTGCATGAACTATAAAGGTTTGGATGAAAGGAACGTCTTTCCTAATACTAGTTTAGAGTTCGAAGCGGAGAAGAAGAATCTATTCTCCTCACATTAAATTATTATTTTTTATATTTTATTTATTTTTTATATTATATTATTCATGACAATATTATTACTTTTTAAAAGTACAGTTTTAGTTCCAGAGATTAGTGCATTAAACAAACAACAAATACCTCACTATTTTGTTATGTTATATATGATATGTGTCGTTTATTTTGATAATTTTAACTGTAAAGTTAAATTTATAATGATATTACTATATTAGTTTTCAATAACTTAACAGTCCATGTTGAGGCTAAGGAGAATAACCAAATATTTTAATTATTATTATTTAATATACATTCTTCCATTCTTAGAGATTAGGGTAACGGTCAGCTGGTCAGTTATTCCATTACTTTTATGTTTGTTATTTTTCAGAAATATCTGAATATATTTTTGAATAGAGCCACTGAAACATTCTGTTTTCATCTCGCTGCAGTTTACTTTATAAAATAATAATTTGAAACAGTTTTTCTCAACGGTTCAAAATTGTTTATTCTATGTATTGTTACTTTGAAAATCTTTACATTTAAAAGCAGGTCACTGATATTTGTTTAAAATTCCTTTGAAAATTCTTGAAGGACAATTCTCCTCTGACAAATTAAAGGACATTTTGTAAATCTTTAAAAGATTTTATTAAACTGGAGTAAACTAGAGCCTTCTATTATTCAGATGTAAAAGAGCTTCGAAAATAGGTATTTTACCTAGATTTCAGTAAATAATTCAAATTCTGAGCTGAAGTACACAATTATTTTTAACATAAAATAAATTTTCATCCGAATATTAATAACTAACGAGTAGTAAAATCAATTTTTAATTAAAATTTGAAGATTTTATTAATTATAAAAAGCTGGTATGAAATAAATACTATTTCATTGACAACTGAAGTTAATATAAAAACATATTCTTATGAGGAAGATATAAGACCCAATCCTACATTTTAAGATGAGACCTCTAACCTAGATCTGTATTCACAAGTAGAGCTCAACTTATAGTAGTACTTTAAATTCTGTAAGTACAAAAATACCATTATCTTTGAGTAATGTTGTTATCTGAGTCAAGTATCCACTTGACACAGATGAAAGAACGAATAACATCAATTTTTAAACAAACAACTCAACTTTGTCCTCATTAACGGTTAATAAAAAATGTTTTAACAAGTAAACCGCATTGAAATGAATATTTTAATGAAATAACATTGCGTTATAAAACTCAAATGCAACACACAACTACCCTCATTTATTTCTCTTTCATCCTAAGCCCGCAATTAACCCTTTCAAATCTAGATTTACCATAGACAAGCAAACCTACATATTTATTCACAATGTAAACTTTGAGGCAGTCTGCCTCGTACATGTAAAATAATCTCAAAAGTGCTCAAGTTGAGAAGCGTCAGTATACTCGCAATATTCATTCAACGCAAGAAAATCTCACTGTTGAGAAAATGCGTCAAGTTTTTCCCGCTATAAATCCTATACAAGTAATATTATATGTAAATGTTGCCAGTTAAGGTTTTTATTCCTCTTTTCTGAGGTAGCTTCTGTGGCAATGTTTGAACGTTTGCGTAACTCGAAATGATTTTAATATGTTTTATATAAAAATCTTTTTTTATTTTCATTATATACCTAATATTAATGTTTGTTGGTCTATTATATTACTAAACTCTTTCATTTCAAACTTTGTTTATTATTCGTCATGTTAAGTTGAATTATCACAACTATTTTAAACACGACTAAGACTCGAACCGGTGGGATGAAGTGGTTACCCAAGAGCTGCTAAAGTTCTATTCGTGTTGATAAATTTTGTCTTTGTATATTTATTTAAAATTTAAGTAAGTTTATAATTGGGAGTATGCAGTGCAAGCTGTTTGAGCATTTATATATATAAAACAAACAATTGTTTCAGCTATTGATAAACAATAGACAAAATATATATTTACATTTGTTGTACCTTTCTTTAAGGAGCAACTCTTGCGGATGATAGGTACTTTATCGTTGTCCGAATCCGTTACCGAATTTTCAAACAATAAACAATAAAAAAAAATGCTTAACCTTAATTGTGGAAGAACAACAAAAAAAACTAGTAAAGTCTATGGTATGAGCGAACGCAATGTTTCCATACACATTCCTCTTTGTAGGCATGGATATATGTACTATCTGTTTTATAAATATGTACGTATGTTTGTTACGCATCTATTAAAACTTCCCTCACAAAGTAATGTAATTACTGACGATGCGTAAAAAACTTACTAACAAACTTAAATTTTCACGGCATTATCGCACTTACAGTTTATATAATAGAGGCTGTATTTCTACGAGTGATGATGTTAGCTTTTTCAGTACATAATCGGGTTCCGCATATCGCATTAATGCAACCGTGTGGTCTAATTTAAGTATAAAAGTGTGTGCCTAGGCCTCCCCTAGTGTGATCAAAGAGGGCCACAGAGCTAGAAACATTTAAAATGGACAGAGACAAGAATTAACACAAACCGTGTATAAAGTTTCTGTAGCGATTATAAAGTTCTTAAGCTGTCCTTATATAACGGGTCCCGCTCTAACCAGTAATTATAAGATTATAGAACAAAGTCTATAAATCCTCCTTAATGGCGTTAAAGTTGTAACGTTGATGACTCTTAATGAGAGCTTAAGTTTGCTTATCTGTATGTATTTTTTTAATTATTCTAGTCAATAACAGATAAACTTTGTATAAACATAAATGATGAAGAATTATTAATAATTTATTTAATGATACAATTGTAAAATTATATTCTTAATTCTTTTTACTATTATATATTCCGCCCCTATTGACCCCTATTCCTGTAGCGTGTCTGTGCCTTCCTAGCTCTGTGCACACGAGGTCTCTGGCCGTAGAAGAGCGTGCGTATAATCACAGTTTAGTGAGTTCGCATACCTAGATGTAGTCTCAGGGAAATGAGGTGAACCAGGTTTGGCCACGTTAAGATGAGCTAGATATGATGTTCGATTAATCTTCATACCTCAGGTTAATGAAGGAGCTGAAATTGAAATTATCAGAATGGCGGCAAGTATTATAATTTAATATTTTTTTATATTACTTTATTTGGTTTTTAAGTCGTTTCTAGTTTAAAAAGCTTTTATAAAAGTTTATACCTATCTAATTGCTATGTATTATATATATATCAAAGTTTGAAAAAAAATATATATTTAAAAAAATTGCTGTAATTATAAATTGATATGATGTGGTGCCCTATTTTTTTAAAAGTTTTTTATTTCAATAAATAGGTGGAGTAACGGAAAATTAAGCTTTTGTGTAGAAATTAGGTAAAGAGAATATAAATATTGTGTAAGTGGGTCCTCATATATATTATCCTAACTACGTCGTTTGAACATATATACCCAAAATGTTAATTAACGACGAACCTTAGTTAAATATACCATAAGAGACGACATTATGCAAAAAACGATGTTCCAAATGGGACTGAAATTTTTGAAAGACTTGAGTTTTCGGAAGGGTTTTTAGGTCCTAAGAATGTAAGTGTTGATTGAAAGGCAAAATTTACAACATCAGGAATCAGTAGAGATGGATGGGATGATGAGAGGCCAGATGGCGTTCCAATACTAATATCACAATAGTAGTTGGTAGAACTCACGCTACGATCTATTTACTATATTATTTGATCTATGGTTTGAAACTGACGAAAGTTCTATAAAGTGTTGGCCATATTATATTCTGGTAACCGACTTCGAACTTTCTGAATCTTAGAACTTGAAGGTTTGACTAACTTGGGTGCTGGGTCTGTCTGAATTCGATTTACACGAGATGAGATCAGTTTTAGTTTACCTGTCTCTACCTATATAGGTCGAATCTATTTATGGATGATGTCTTAATCT
Organism: Napeogenes inachia; assembly: GCA_959347355.1. Classification (NCBI taxonomy): domain Eukaryota; kingdom Metazoa; phylum Arthropoda; class Insecta; order Lepidoptera; family Nymphalidae; genus Napeogenes; species Napeogenes inachia. The sequence goes on from OY365794.1 coordinate 2,449,723, forward strand.
GCAAGATTCATGAAGTGCCTGTACTTCATCCTCCACTTATGTTGTTTCGATTTTCGTCTTTTCAAGTTACTTCGACCAATATGCATACGTCAACTCAACTCAACTCAACTCAAGGATACGTCAATTGTTTCGATTTTCGTCATAGGAGAATTCACTTGTCGCTAGGTCAATATTGCTGCACAAAATTTGTGCACCCTATAAATGTTACCAAGACCTGTATGATAGCAACAACAAAGAAGCGAAGCAATTTCGAATAGATAGTAAACATTTAAACATATGAAAAAATCTCGACTTGCGTCGCGTATTTCGAGAACCTAACATACCGTAAGCACGAGGACTGTCTGAATACATATATAATATGTTGGTCTTCATGAACATATTCCATTTATTTCACCGTTTAGTTAAAGGTATTTATTATTTTAATGCATTTTAGTTTATACCTACGTTAATCCTTTGTTGATTCATAATACTTCATTGGCGTACAGTCCCTTATCGACAGAAACACGCACTTTCTTCATAGAAACTTTCTTCTTTTTCCATTGTCAATCTTATAAATCTATAAGATAGGCATAAGCATGCTCTAAACAGCATGATAATTTGGAGTCCCTAAAACAATTATCTTAGCGAGCATATTCTCTAAGATTTGTGTGTCTAGTGCTAGTTTTTTTTCAGTTCGATCGCGTTACAGTAAATTTCGATTTGTATGAAATAAGAGCAACGCCAAATAAGGTGGTCAAACAACTCAAACTAGACATACTGATCATAATACAACGGATTAAGATCGGGTCTAGATGATGGCCAGTGTTTGGCTATGATTAAAGTCAGAAACGTTTGTTTCAAACCACTGTGTATAACCCGGTTCAGTAACTTGCGGAAAGTTTTGGAACATGGTGCTTTTCAAAGGCTTAACCACTTTCTTAAGAATCATGCCTTGAAACCCTTTTGTTGATGTTTTCCTTTCTTCCAGATTTTAATAGCCCAGTACAGCATTCAACTAAGACTTTACGAGTAAGGGTGACTTGTAATCCTGCCTATGGTCATGTATGAGATGCGAGCACGTGGTGACGTGACAATTGAATACTTGACAATTTACCCCTTCGAAATGCGAATAAGACTGACAAAACTATCATCACGCTAGGTGTGAATGACAGCACGCACACAGGAGACAAAACACACACTTGATTTTGTGTTGGTATAATAGGTTTTATTATTACATTTACATGATTATTGTTTTATTTATATAACAAGTAGCTGTCAGTGCATCCAGTTAAATCCATCCAGTAAAGTGCATCCAGAAAGTAATAAGCTATAAGTTAATATTACAAAAATATTATACATTTTATATTTTATCTTATATATTATTTTGAGCTAAAATCATCACAATAATCTATAACTACCCTAAATTTAAACAAAATCATATGTAAGCATAGTTTTTAGCTTGCACTGTTATTGTTGCTCTAGGCAAAATAAAATCATAATTAGCTTTGATGATTTATTCATTATTTATATTTAATCTTTATTATTCGAACAAAAACGTTACAATGGGCGGACTTAATGTTAAAAAGCATTCTGACAGTCAACCAGGAATGTATGGAGACTTAAAAGGCGGCTTAAGGAAAGAAATTCCAGAAAAGGATAAATATTTGAGGAAAATGTTATACACATATGTAAATAAGTTACATGAAAAACAAAATGTATGTATTAATAGATAGATGATTAAGATTTATTATAATATGTTCTAATATATGTAGCTATTCTAATATAAAAGTGTCTGTAAGATATTTTGTAAAGTGATATTTGTCTGTGATTTCTAGAACAGGTGAAGGAATCTGATATAAGACCAGAGCTGTGAAGGAGATAATAGAAGAATGTATCCTCTCTCTCTTCACAATCACCGAGATGTTGGAATTTGCTATTTACGTAGTCAGGGGAGAGACGATTGAAGAAATGTACCATAAGAAGAAATATGATCAAATTTAGGAAGACAAAGTAATTGGTCTAGTTTTTAGACCAGATCCTAATTTATATCACATTTATTTAACGATAACATTTGTAACATTTAGTAACGTTTTCCATTTTAATCTGTTACTCCGAAGGGCGACCGACTTTTGTAATTCCCTTTCACGTTTTGTGTATTAGTAAATATTAAATAAGAAGATTATATATATTCATCAGTCTGCTTTAAAGTTACATCGAAAAATGGCGCTGATACTTAAAAAAAAAATGTTAGTGCGCACTGCAGTTTTACTTTGCAGCGTCATAAAGACAGATTTATTTTTGTTACAGTGACACGACGGCAGTGCGCGCAGAGCTTCATGCTGTTTTAAAAATTGCATTTGGCTCAATATCTACTTTGTGTAACACTTTCTATCTATGTAACACTCCATTTTAACATCACAAACTTTTCACTACCGTTTGGCGCGAAAATCAGTAATCACATAATCCAAATTCAAACGCTTTGTTATTTTTTTAAATATATTTTTATTTATGAACAGCGTAAGTATTTAAGCTACCACCGAATATCACAGTCAGGATCTGTAATTTTAAGCTTACAGAATATTTATAAATACCTCGACTAAGGATTTTTTACAATAATGGCCACTATATCTTGAACTCACTTTATAAGTCCGATATCCAGCAAGAGATCTTAGCTTAAAGCAGAATAATTTTATTCCTAAACTGGTAATGTAAGTTCTTATGGAAGTGCGTCATTTTCGGAAGATACAATTACGTATTGTATTTTTTTGTTTCTTTTCCTTCTTCATTAACTGGGAACCACGGAATGTAATTTTCTACACTCGCCACAAACTAACACCCAGTCTGGTTACACACAGTAGGTATAGACTACATACACAGTTCAACTTTTCTCGTCACCTGTTCTTCATTCCTCCACATCATATATTCATACCTCGTTGAAAGATATAATCGCAATTTTGCCGTTACTTACAATTACGACTTAATTTCTAGAAATAACTAGTAAAATAAAATCATTGGAGGATTAACTACTTACTTAATGGTTTTGTCTACTGTTGGATATCTAGTAACTTAATATTAAACATATGAATTATAGTTTAAATTATAACTCGTACTTCTCAAACAGATGACATAATAGATGAAACATTTTTTGCTACAATTAAAGCAAATTCAGATGCAATTAGAATATGTACAGCGTGAGGTGAGGGTTGTCTAGCCTCCCCTAGCCTAGGTAAGCTGGGGTCCTACCCTTATATAAGTCTTTGATGTAAATGAAAATATGTCAAGAATAAAGATCGTCTTGTCTTTCAAAGGGTTTCATGAAAAATCATTTTAATTTATGATGTTTGAATGACGTAACACATTTTTTTATTTTTTGTATAAATTTGTAATGAACGGGTATTTTGTTGTAATAATTCGCAATTATTATACTTATACTTAAATTATAGAATTTTAGTAAATGTGGGGAATGAACCCTTACAAATATATTTAACATGTTTTTGATAATCACAAGAATAGATTTCCATAAAAAAATATTTAATAAGATTTTTTCTGTAAAAGCGAGGTTATTTTACGAATCTATGTTTGAAATATTTACTCATGGTTCCTTAAAACTATTACAAACAAAATGAATGCCGAATGCACCAAAGTTGCAATCAAATTCGTTTAGCAAATAAACCAGATGTTAGTTCACAGTCTACATTACATTAAAATGGCCAAATAGATTTTTCCTATTTGTTTTTAAGCATAGAGAGAAAATATCTAACCTGCTTTTACCATACTCGCTGGCATATGGCGAGCGTATCCAATGTTTATGATCTAACACGAAGCCAGACAGACAGTTTAGCTATTAGTTTATAAACTCCACTGCGACAACTGTTTTAAAACTACAAACCGTATTTTAAGTTTGTTTTGATGGATTTTATATAAAATGGCGGCTGCCGGTGACGCTGTCAAAGCCAAAGTTGACGTTTTGTTTTATTGTAGTTCTCAGTGCTTTATAAATAGAAGATATAGTAAGTTCTAACATTTATATAATCAATAAGTTATAGTTTTACTAACATTATTTTTAGGAATGTCTGTGAATAAAGATATATTATTAATTATTCATCGTCTATAATTATACTTTTTTTATATAAAAATACCTTTTTGTTACAATGTTATAAAAACATGAAAGTAGACTATAAGTATATATTTTTAATTTTATATTATTGTATATAATCAAGGTGCTATATGAAATATTATAGTATTAAATAGGGTGAAAAGGGAAGGAACGTCAAGACCTACCTCAATGCGTTTGCGACACGCACTTCTCTTGTTTCTGGGGTTCCGCAAAGAAATATAGAAGCCTCGCCCGTTTTAATATTTTTTTTCGACGTTTATGACATTGAAATAATATACGATTGAGCTAATTTGAATATCTCAATATGATAGATTATTATATATTATAGATTATTTTGCTCTACAATATTTGATAGTAAATTAGATGTATATTTTATTTCGCTTAAACTTAAATTTCGCTTAAATTCTACAGTATATTTATTACGCACATATGTATATATATTATATAAATACTTGTTATATAACCTATATCTCTATTTCTGTTTGTTTTCTTCGTGTATATACCACAAATTTAGAATATAGATAGGATGGTATAATGTATATATGTGATTTAAATTCTACATTTTTTTTTATTTAAACATTATATGAAAACAAACTTTCCGTTTTCGGTACAATCCGTATAACTGCTTAAAATTCCATACAAAATCGTCCCGTACCTACGTTTTTAAATGATGTATGGATGAATATCCAAACATACAACCTTCACAATTTTAATATTATTAAGATCTTTATTATATTTTATTAAAACACAATAGATATCTCTTGTCAAACATTTTACTGGCGAAAAATATTAACATTTTTATAGAGACAAGTTATTTTTATTGCCAGAGCTCTCAAGTTCGTAGCTCTAATGACTTTGACAACATTACCGGAACTGAAAACAAGAGAGCCTTTAACGACAAGAGAGTCTTCAGAGAAAACTGAACACATTTTTAATGACGTAAAAACCGAATGTAAAGCTATAGTTATAATAATCATAATGATAAATTTTTATTATTAATATTGGTTTGTCAAATTTTGAATAAAAATGAAAATGTATACGGAACCTACGACATGCAAATAATATTTTTTGCCACATTTCTCGAGTCAGTGCGGCGTGGAGGCGTGGCGTCACTCATAGGGCTACATTGCCGTAAAAATCAATATCTTTACCGACTACGAAAGGTAAGTTAGTTGTGATGTTAACATTTACTGGATACAAGATGTTTTAATATCAGTATAGTAGTACACTATAATAGTACTTAATGATTTGACATTGAATACTCCATATTTATTGATACAGCAGTATGAATCAGGTAATGTATATCAACGGTTTCACAATTGAGACTTATTCTTAATTTAATGGTAACTAAATTCAGAAAAACTCTCATTTGTTTGAAGTTAATTATTCTATTGTTGAACTGAATATATTTAATCAATAATAATATTTTAATATGTTAATATTAATTATTAAATATCTTTGTAGAAGCTATGCTATAAAAGTGTTCCTGTAGATTTAAATCCTAATATTTAGTTAAAGATTTGAAAACTAATGGTAATCGGTCTAAATCTGTAAAACTAAAGGAATCTTTTCTTCAATTTGTACTGGAATTGAATATAATTCAAACTTTTATATAGACGACGAAGCTTCTCAGCATTCCAATCTTTCCATTTATTTATTGCAATATGAGTAAGAGCATGTAGGTATGTGTGTTTGCTACAATTTTTGATCTAAACCGTGTTTTTAAATCCATCTAATCTACTGATACTAGTGACTAGAGATCTACCGTACTTTTAAATCCGCGGCTGATATCAGTAGATTAGTGACGTGTAATAATATTATCTATAACAACACATAAATGATAAAACCAAACGTAAAACCAAATACCATTCACGCATCGCATTCAAATACACCCTACACTTGAGAAACAAAAGTACTCTCCAATCTATAATAATATTCCCCGTCTAAATCATAAGAAATGATGTCCAAAATACTTTGATCTACCCCATACACACATTTCATATAGAAATATCACAGAACGTTTCACAAAATGTCGGTTCGCGGCTCCAACAAAATGGCTGCCGTGCGTGTTAAAAGTCTATAATGCCTATTATATTAGAACAAAGATGGAACCCTCATTCACACCTCTTTTCTTTTTGAATCCTGCTGCGATTGTAAAGATCCAATTTAATAGAGACTCCAGAGGCTTGATCAAATATATATATAAATAAATAAAACGAATGTCTGTCAGTTCCCATTTGGAAAAATATATATTAATTTTCTGCCAAGAGGAAAACAATAATAAAACTTTTGTAGTCTTCAATTTATATATACACATATATCATACTCATTTTCTCCTGTGCAGGGATTTCATTTTTTCGTGTCGTACTGTTAATATTAAAATTATACGTTTTTCAAGAGATTAAAATAAAGAGATTTTATATATGTATTTAAAATATTTTTTATCCTTTTTTAACTGTACCTACCTTTTTATAAATGGGATATAAAAATCTTTTCCTGACTACAAAATCATTCAATTTTAAACCTGGACGTTTTTCTCTATGCCCACTTGATCTGTGTAAGATTCACAATTCAAGTATGGGATGCCTTCACAATTAATTTGTAAAATGAACCTGTTCAAAGAGACTCATTCAATGGTGTTTTTTATAAATCGCCGGTAATTATGAATTAGGTCAATGGCTCTTATAATTGAAGGTGTAAAGGTATTAACACATCTAAATCCCCAGGTAATTTATATTCTATTTAATATTTATTGTTAAAATATATTCAGATATTCAAGATACTTGGTTTTGATCTCGTTTTTCATACTTTACTAAACTTGTGAGCGCCTTAAAAGCGTTTAAACTAATTATACCTTTTATCAAAGCTTAAATTCGTAAGTGGTCTTGATGAATTGCCTCAATTATAGTCTTGATTGTGAAGAGTTTAACGTTTTGTAGATAATTAGACGATTTTTATTATTAAGGCTGAATGAAATAAAATTAACACAAATGTTTAAATTATTTAACTAAGCCAGTAGTTTTAATGAAAGTGCTAACTGCAAAATGAGCTTTACTTAAAAAAAATAAAATATATACATATTTTTATATATATAATTGTTTGTGTGGGCTGTTATTATGTAGGTAACATAAAAATTCAATATTATGTTAGTTATTATTCTAAGTGTTCTCAGGTTCTATATGTGGGAACTATTCTAACTTATATAACACTAAATTATGCAAGTGGTGTTCAAGTTGTTTTTTGTCAGCGATTTGTTCCAGACGAGAGGGGATTCATAAATGATTCAAGATTAAAATAAGAATTAATACATCCTAAGAAGGAGGTATGTAATATCTGTCAAGGAATAAAACCAAATCTTCTGTCAGAATCAAACAAAGGAATCACGAATAGCAAACATGAGGGTTCAATAAAATAGAAATATGTAGCAATACTCTTAACACAGATAAAATAGGATTAAAACAGCAAAAATGTTGAGTGCGGAGCGTACAATGAAATAATATAACATTTATAGAGTTTACAATAGAGCATTTGAATTCAATTGATCTGCCAAAATGTTCAAGGACGATGACGGTGAGTACTTAAACCAAAAATTATGAGGTGAACAAGAAAACTAAGACTTAGACTTTAGTTTAGTGCATTTGCCTTCGGGTGTATCCGTAATCCTAGTACGAAACTGTCTTCGTAACCTCTACCAGGGGTACTGTTGCCTTTGATGTAAAAGCATTTGTGTTTGATTCCGTCTGTATAAAATATATTTAGTAAATTTTGTAACAGTATTGACTATGGAATTGATATGTGGGACAAACAATGTCACCATGACAAAAATATGATAGGTCAAATTATTGACAAATGTTATTTTGGCAGAGGAGGAAGAAAACACATTCGGCGTCACCCGCTATCCCTGCATGCCCTCGCTGGTGGCGTTACAGCAAATGAGGAACAGACTGCATCTGGCATTCCTTGGCAGAAAACTGATGAAGTGGACCGCCTTGGCAACTGGGAGAGAGTTGAGGAGACTTGCGCAAGAGTTATATGAGTAATGAATGATTTAGTCATATTTTATTTGATTCAATATATAGTTCAGTAGTACCTAAATGTTCAGAAGAATGTTAGTAAATATATTTAATTTTCCAATCAGCATAGGGTTCATCTAATGTAAATTGTAATGTAGTTTGCATATACGGGTAGTTGACGAACGTTACCATCCTTTAAGAACAGGCAGAAATAAAAGGTAGTTAGGAATGAGACGACTCTTTCATACAGCTGGAATCTGGCTAACGTCTATTCAATACTAGATAAATACCACCAAAGTTATATATTTTTTATTTCATCTAAAGGTTTATCTTTGGTTTTTTTTTTAATTTATCTTTGGTTTTTATATATTGTTCTGTCTTTAGGGTGTATGATGGTTTCGCTGAAGACTTAAGAAACGCCTTCATTCTGCTGGCCAGGAGTCGGTACTTTTATCCACATTTGAATGTTGTCGTAACTGAAGATATCGCAAAAAAGGTTCTATACTATTTTATTGTTATTTAGTAGAATCGTCTTTTTTTACTTTGGTAAATATTTTATATTATACTTATTAAAAAAAAAATTATAAATACGTAGTAAGTCACAAAATAATAGTAAATGTTTCTATTTCAATACTCGATAATATTTAAAAAGACGTAATAAATGAAATATAGAACAAAAACAACGCCCCCGGGTGGGCTCGAACCACCAACCTTTCGGTTAACAGCCGAACGCGCTAGCCAATTGCGCCACGGAGGCCGTGCTGGTCGTCTCGAAATACATGAATCATTTATAAACATGCAATAAACATCTTAACTGTGACGTATTTCTTTAATTGTTTACAATCTTTAATAACAATCGTTATAATTTTGATTCATTAATCATAATTGACCTAATAGTTGTGATAAAATTAATTCATCATTAATGATAACGTGATATATTTTGCATTTAATTATAAACATAACATTTTCGATTTTCCTTATAGAATAGAGAACGTAACTCGATATTTTAAAGTTTTTGGTTTAATTGACAAAAAAAGATGAGTCGCAGTACATTGTGACCATTTGAACATATTGAAAACCGTTTTGAGAATTATATTTACAATATTTGATTGTCACAGGCCGGAGTCTTAGTGCAACAATGCGGTAAGACTGTGTCTGGGGTAAAGATCATTCAGTTTGAAATATTTGAGGTAAGAATCAACTGTCTAATTATTTAACAAAGCTACAGCTTATCACAACATGCAGAAACTTTTAATATTCACACCGACTGATTCATTCATTCATTTAGCTGATCATTCAACAAGAGATTTTTCAAAAGTTTTTAGGACCAGCTTCCGGCCTGGTGTCAACCCTCTTTGGGAATGCGTTTTGTTAGGATTTTCGACATTTTCGATTTTGTAGCATGGTAGCCAGCTTTAAGTTCGTCCTTTAGTACAACTCTTACGTCACCCTCGGAAAGATAATATGTTGCGGTCCTACTCTAAGTCACGACCGGGCGACATGTACCTACTTAATGTTATTTTATTACCAAGAAACTAATAATTTGAACTGAGTTTCACAACATTAGCACATTTTAATTTTTCGTAAGTTAGCTTATTCTTTATCGCAATCGATGTGTAAGTCAAAAATTATCATATTGTGTCCTTTAATAAGTTATTTTGCTATCTCTTGGGTGGGTTTTCTTTTGATCCTATCGCCTTTTTTGTAAAGGTGCGTGCTAAATTATGTGATCAAGACATGAAAGCGTAACAAACAAACAAATACACATTTGCATTTATAATATTACTTGAGATGATTTTATTGACACGAATTTTATTTTCTAGACCGAATTTCCGCCTTATCCGCATTTGGGTCTAGAGAGGGGAGGTCAAACTATATTGGAGACCAAGAAAGCCTGGTTGGAACTGCTCAGACGCCTTATCATGATGTTGCAGCTTCGAGCCGGCTTCGTCATGGTGGAACTGGCCAACAGGAATGCCAACAAGTGAGTTTTGTAGAATTGATTAAATCAACTTTGGTGTCAAATTCTTCTAAAATTCAAGACAATATTCCCATTTTTATCTAAAAGGTCACACAAAAAGTTATACAATACTCCATTATTCTTTTTCTTTAAAAATCTTTTTCCTGATCAAAATTATAAAAACCAATTTTGCTAACTTTCCTTTTCAATGTTATTATTGATTGTCTCGTAAATATTTCACGATACGCCATTAGAAGACAGCTATTGTTAAACTTTTAACAAGCTAATCCCTTGGCATAACATTTTAATATTAAAAAAGTAATTCGATTTCATTGAACTTGATTTCGCTTTTTGGACCACAACATTATATTGAGATATTATTACACCAAAGTTTATATTTCTTATAGCCAGTTATTAGCAGTTTTAAAGTGTTTGAGCTATTGTTATAGTTTGGAAGATTGTTGTGTTTAAGTTTTTACCGCGCAAAATGAATTTCAATTCTTAAACCCATCTATTCACGCTTTTTTAATAACACTCTTTTATTTATTTCGTTATTGATTTTATTACAATGTTACTTTTATCTCTAAAAATTAAATTATATTGCCGTTAATATTTAGGGATAAAAATGTGTGATTGGATTTTATCTGTTTATTTAATTACCTATCACTTATTACACATAAAAGTACGAAATAAGAACTTTATTTGGAATTAATATAATTAAACTGAGTTATATGTTAAAATTATGTATTTTTAACAATTAATATTTCTGAATTAGAGTATTCTAAAATATGGCCTAATATGTATTTAGTATATGATATTGTAGAAAAATATTAAAAATATGTATCCTTATTATTTTTATATTGTGACCTCTCCTTATAAAACAATATTAATTAAAGTCTCCTAAATTAGATAAAACCGTTAAAACCTGTTGATAGATTGGTTTAAGAATTGAAAATTAAAAATAACGCGTTTTATTTTTAGGTTCACACTTCCTGTCCATAAACTGTTTACCGCCAAATTTAGTATTTAGTTATAAAAAGTTGAGCAATTTAATGATATTTTTTAGTTTTGAGGCAATGATAATAAAGAATAATATATATTTTTTCATAAAGCACGATTTTCTTTAAATTTTCAACAGGCTGGTTATTATATTTATTATTTTGAAGGAAGTCATTAAATATTATATTTTATAGATAATTTTCCTCTCATTACTTACTTACAAACTTATTTACAAAACTGGAAGATAGATGATTATGACTTGATTTCCGGGGATAGTAATATCTATAATATTTAATAATATGGTAGGTTTGGTTGTGTTTTTGTTCTTTATTATCTGTGCCCTTAGATTGTAGCTAGACAAGCCCTAAAGGGCTAAGCTGCCGATGATTTCACCCTTCCGTCTCTTAAGGACTGGACGGCGTACCATAGACTATATTAATTTTTTTGTACTCATAATATATACAAACACTGGCAATTAAAATGATTAAGTCTGAAAAAATAACCAATTATGAATATTTTAAATACGTATTAGGCTGTTATCGGCAACTCTGTCTATGATATAGTTTTATTAGTCTCCAAGATACTACATGATTTTTTAATTTCCAATTAGAAAGATGTGGTTTAGATAATTATAATGTTGTGATAAATAGGTAAACTAAAATTGTAATATGACGGATCTCTGGTTACATTTGCGTTTAATAAAACAAAAATGTCTGAACACGTATATATTTAAGTAAGTTCATCATTGTTCCCGTTCTGTTGGATGTTATTTAAAGGAACATTTAACTAAGTTTAAAACAATATTTTTAAAGATACATTGGCATTGAGCAAACCGTGCAGTCCTTATATGGAAGAGAATTGTCGGCAGTAGAATATAAAATTTAAAATGGTTATAATTTTCGACAGGAAAATGAACGTTTTGGCCAAAATTGTTATACCGAGAACAAACGTTACAATGGGATATATCAATAATGAGCTAGAAGAATTAGCGAGAGAAGAGTTTTTTAGATTAAAAAAAGTGTTAGAAATTAAAAGAAGGATGTATGGTGACAAGAGTGGCAAAAAGAAAACTAAAGAAAAAAATGTAGATGGCATAACATGTCCAGAATGTATTGAAGAAGCCAAAGCACTAAAAGAAGATTACATAACATGTCCAGAATGTATTGAAGAAGCCAAAGCACTAAAAGAATATGACGTAATAGAACATCAGTTTATTAAACCGAAAGACGAGGTTACATTTGATTTAGACAAATTGTCAGAAGATAGCAAACTATTACAAGATAAACATGTTATTGAACTAATAAAACAAATAAGTGAAATAGTAAGCGTTACTAAGGATATGGATAAAAGAGGTCTGGTTACAGCAAGTGTTGATGATTTTATAAAGACTGCAGAAGAGCTTAAAGATAAATTAACTTCGCAGCCAGAACCAGAGGCAGAATTGAAAGGCATGCATACAATGTCAGAAGATGACATATATTTAAGTAAATTATGTAAGGCTTGTAAAGAAAAATATAAAAGAAAAAATAAGGAAAATGTAATATTTGTAGATAAAGACTTAAAAAAACCTCCAAAATTAATTGAATCGAATGAAACTATGTCAGAAGATGACATATATTTAAGTAAATTATGTAAGGCTTGTAAAGAAAAATATAAAAGGAAAAGTAAGGAAAATGTAATATTTGTAGATAAAGACTTAGAAAAACCTCCAAAAAGAATTGAATCGAAAGAAACTACAAACTCAAAACAATCATCAACTCATACATATGTAAATGAATCATACCCTGAGCTGGGTACTTTTGTAACTGAATTAAAGGAAATAACCAAGATTATTAAAACTAAAAACGAAGATGGTACTATTAGCGTCCAAAAGAAAGTTATAAAAATTCAAAGGGAAGTTAAAACACCCGTGCGAAGTTCTCAAGGTTCTAGTCAAAATAATTCAACTAGCCCTTCGGGTAATGTGTCTTATCAGGCATCTAGTACTTCATCTGGAAAATCAAATCCCTATTCGGGTACAAGAAGTGTCGGCTTTGTTACAGTCTCGAGTTCTGATTTTCAAGACAAGTTACCTTTTCCTAAGATTATAGTTAAAAAGGCTAAATCAGAAATACTTACTCCGTTTTCACCTATGTTAGATCCTGTAGAAAGGTTTTGTATGTCATCTGTTACATTGCTCTCTACTGATCTTGATTTTGATTGCCTTATTTATAATGATTCAAATAATAAAACAAATCCGGACTGATTATGTTTAAACGCCTCTAATCCTATGATTGAAGAAATAATTTCTAGCTGTGAAGCTGGTTCCTGTAACATGGCATCGACAACGATTAATGAAAAGTGTGCAAGCAAAAGTAGCAGTATTGATGTACAATTAGACAATAACAACGAACCATCATCTGACTCGATGGTTACAAAAAAAAGTAGTAAAAAATTAGGTCTTAGTGTTTTTTTTAATATTAAATAGTCTTCGTCTACTTCTACTTTAGATGAAAGTAGTAACAATGACAAGAATAATTTAAAAAAATGTTTATAAATTTATATGAATAATTTCCATTATTTTATTCGATACAAAGTCCTAGTAAGAGAAGAGGGGGTGGCACCGGTTGCATATTCAATTATCTCAAAGAATATATTAGCAATATTTATCTGCAGGAAAATGAATGTTCTCAAAAGAATTGTAATACCAAGAACTAACTTGAGCGTTGGCTACATTCTGACTAAACTAGAAGAAATGGCTAGAGAAGAATTTCACAGATTGGAAATGGTAAAAGAGAAAAAGAAAAGGGATTATGAATTAAGACATAAAAAAGACGAACCTAAAAAACAATCAAGTTCATGTAGAATCTGTGAAGCCGCGCAGAAAGAATCAGAAATCCCTATGATGAAACCACTAATTGAAAATATTGAGCCAATTTCAATTATTGCAATACCATCAGAATCAGTTTATAAGCCAGATTTAGTTCCAAGCACGATAAGTCAAATAAAAGAGGAACCTAGAATCCAATCAAGTTCATGCAGAATCTGTGGCGCCGAGATAGCCAAACCAAAAATACAGACAACAAAACAACGAAGTGAAAATATTGAGCCAAGGACAGTTATTGCAACAACACCAGAATCAGCCGCTAAACCAGATTTAATCCCAAGCAACATAAAATCTGATATAACTGCAAAAGAGCTTCCACTTAAAGTTGTAATACTACAAGAGCCAGAATCTTCAGAACATTTAGAGGAACTATATGCAACTCCATCAGCAAAGTCATCTATAATAGATGAAGGAAGAAAAGAAAAGTTAGGAGAGAATAGATTGGAATATCTCAAACATGAACTGAATGAACTTATAGCATTAGGCAAAGAATTCTTGGAAACTGGTGTAGACAAGATCAATATTAACGAGTTCTTAAAAATGTGCGAAGAATCTAAATTAAAACTTGAACAGTTTTACGCAGCAGACGACTATCCTAAGGTTGATACAAAGTTGGAGCGAAAATTAGAGCATTTGAAGTGCCATATTCGTGAAAGTATATATATTACTAAGGAGTTCAAGCCAGAAGCAACTTTGACATCTAGCGTTGAAAATTTTATTAAAATGTGTGAAGATGTAGATGAAAAGCTTGATATTTATAAGCAAGATATTAGAACTCCTAGCACAACTGTTGACAATGATAAAGTTCAACTGGATGAATTTAAAGATATAATAAGAGACGTTGAAAAAATTACCAGAGAATATAATAAAAAAGGATTGTTATCGTCAAGTGCGGAAGCATTTTTACAATCTTGCTGTGAAATGAAATCAAAAGTTGATAAGTACATGGGCTACAAAAAAAAAAGAGTAAATATTTTGATACAATCTTCCCTAGAGAAACAAAAAGAACCTTCAATAGAGAAACAAAAATTGGAGGTACAACCAGCCGAAGTGCAAACACCTTCCATTCATTCTGAAATACAATATTTCATTAAACACATCGACGAAACCATTAATTTAGGTATTGAAGCCAGAGAAGAAGGAGTTATAAGCGATAGTGTAGAAGATATCATAAAGTCTTTTGACGAAATAAAGTCTCGTATCACGTGTAGGGATGAAAAATCTGAAAAACTACAAAATCTTCACTTAAATATTAAAGAGATAACGAATTTAACGGAAAGACTAAAAACAGATGGAATAGTAACAGCAAGTGTAGAAGATTTTTTGAAATTATGTGAGGAAACAATAAATAAATTATACGTCAACCAAAAAAGATCACCAAGTACTTTGGAAAATTATAGTAAAGCCTACCCATTCTCATGTATGGATTCCTGTACCAATAACACAGAGGCGAAGTTAACAAACGCAGAACCTAATACATTAATACACGTAGCACCCTGTGAATCTTGTACTGGTGTTGTTCGAAAAATAGATATATCAAAGGAAAATGTGTGTATAACATGTTCACAGCATGATGAAAACGAAGATAAATATGAACATACATCAAAAACCCCAACGTCCACATTTCTAAATTCTTCTGAACAATCTCAAGAAATCCTATCTGAATCAAGTGTAAAAGGTGTGACAAACAATGACACCCAAGAAAAGCAATTGAAATTAGAGAATAAAATTGAAACTACTCATGTCGTTGTTGATAGCAAATTAGGTAATTTTGAGAAGAAAGTTCAAAAGAAAGTGAAAATTACTAGAACTCAGAATACCGATGGAACAATATCCGAACAGAGAGAAGAAAAGAGAAGAAAAGAGAAGCATGACCCTACAGAAACTGAAATGGTTGAAGATGACGATGATACTTTTGATGAAACCTCAGATGAAAATATTTACGAACAAGTTAATATTTTTATAGTACCAAATCTTACGCAACGAGGTTTTATTAGAAATTTTAGGCAAACTCGATCAGATAGTGGTTGCAAACATACACTTTACGTAGACCCATGTTTAAGATTTTGTTTGTCTGTGGACAATTTATGTCTTACAATGCGAGAACAGATGCTTTTTTGTGATACAAATAATTTGAGTGAAATTGAGTTACTGGACACCGAAATAGATGCCAACAAACATAATATAGTTTTATTATATTATACCTCAAGAACAACATAGCAATATAAGAAAACACTTGCTTTTAACTACTTTCACTATTTCCTAAAACAAATATATTTTTATTCTATCTATGTCATAGCTCCTGTAAAATGTTATGGATTTTATTAATTGAAAAGGATACTGTCAATGCGGAAGGGTGGTTATCAGCAGCTTCAACAAAAAGTGAATTCAATTTAAGTCAAGAATTTATGTCCACAGGAAATGGAATGTTCTATCAAAAATGGTAATACCAAGAGTCAATCTAAGTTGTCAATATATTACGTCCGAATTAGAGGAGATTGAGAGAGAAGATAACTTTCGGCTTAAGAGATTCAAAGAATTAAAAATTAAAAAACAAAAAGCTAAAGAAGTGAACATTATTAAAACTATTCCGGAAGAAGCATGTGCTCAAAAAACTGACAGCACTACCTGTTCCTTTGTATCTAAAATTGTAACTCCTGAAGTTTCTATTCGTTCCGTTTACAAAGATGATAAAACTGGAATGGAATATGATAAAAGCAAACCAGAAAGTATCAAAAGTATTGTAGATCAAAGAGATTCATGTATGAGTAAAGAACTTAACAAAAACAGAGAAATGAATGACAAGAATTCCGATAAATATAGCATATGCTGTCGAACACCAAGTGAGGCAAAGAGTGAAGCAAAAGATAGTGAACAAAATCTTTCAAAATCGGACTCAAACACAATATTTAGTCAAAATAAAATTAAGTCGATTAAATTCATAGATCAAAGAGAACTAAGTCAAAAAGACTCTAATAGAAGTAACAAATGTTGTCAAGCAGAAAGTAGTGTCGCTACTCATCAATCAAAATATACAGACTCCAAATTTATTTGCCCAACTTGTAATACCCATATACAAACAAGTGATAAAGCGTATACTAGCAACAGTACATTTACGAAACCAGGAATGGACACTAGCACAGATAATGATTTTAGCCAAAATCCGGAAGCAAACACAAAAAGTGTTGCAAATACTTGCAGCTGCTCTCTACTTGCCAACGTTAAATTGCCAAGTGATAAAGACATACAATTTGTATCTTCGGATAAATGTTGTAGTACGATTGACCAGAAAATTGTGGAAAGTGTAAAAGAAATTAAAATTAGAAAAGTAATAGATAAGGACGGTAATATAAGGGTGGAGAAGCGAACTGTCACGACGACATATGAAAAGAAGGTTCCTTTTAGTAAATGTTATTCTGAAAGTGATATGTATAAGAAACCGAGCTACGTTGGCTCTAATAGAACAATAAAAGCATCAAGATCTAAATCGAAAGGTAAACTTAACCAAATGGGTGTTCTGAAACCCTGTGGGAGTGCTTCTACCGAAGCTACTAAAGCTCCATGCTCTGTTACTGTGTGTTGTGATGAAAGTAAGAACGATCAAGAGGTTCAAAACAAAAGTAATAATTCAACGTCTCAATCATCCTCTGTTGCATCGGTAGATTACAGCTTTAGTGATAAAACTATATCTGCGTGTAATATATGCTCTGATTCTAAGCCTCCCGAGGAGGTGAAAACGACTCAAACGTGCTCACACTGTGTGAAGGATACACAAACAGATATTGAAAAACCCAAATCTAGTTACTGCACAATTAAAATATTTTCTAGGGCTGATTCTCATCTTCCAAGGGACGAGAGTAATAGCATTGAGCTTACCCCAAGCACTTTTATTATTCTTAGAAAAATATTACTACAGGCTAGCAAGAGTCCTACAAGATGTGATTTCTCAAAGTCACGACAAAGTCCAAAATCTGATTGTGGCACAAAGCCTTCAAACAAACAAAAATCTGTTTGTTCAATTAATAAGCATATTTCTTATGAATTAATCGAAAAAGAAAATACACAAAGTTATTTGTGCCGGAGCAAACCAGAGAAAAGTATACTAACTAAAGAAAATACTCCAAGCAAAGTCAGCCGTGAACAGAAACATGTATCTACAGAAACTATTATTGGGTCGATTAGACAACCCCGATCTAACGTTCAAAAACATTCATGCTTATCCGAACCCAACGTACTCAAGCCATCTATAATTAAAAAAGAGTATTCAGTGTGTAGTTGTAAATCTAAACAGAGTGTTGATAATACAGAATTGAAATGCCCATGTAGTAAATCACAAAATGCAACTCCGGAACCAAAAACTTGTAGTTGTTCAAAAGTCCAAAGTGGAGAATATAAATGTAAATGCGATAGTAAACATGAAACCATCAAAACAGGTAGTTGTAGCACTCCGAATCTAACTGGTACATGTAAAAAACCGAATTTAGATTACAAATGTTGTAATAATGCTAAAACTCCAAATTCAAAAAGAACTTCATCATGCGCTTCCGCAAATAAAGAATCTGCACCAAAATATACTGAATCCACAGAAACAAAAGATGTGAGCTCTATATCTTCGAAAGTAACTAGTACGTGTACAGCAGCAAAACCGAATTTAGATCCAAAATGTTGTAATAAACCTGAAACTCCAGATACTGATAGTAAATCCATTTATTCCACCGATATTAAAACTAGTTCTAAATGCGTTTCTATAAATGAAATCTTTGAACCCGAAAATACAGTCTTGACAGAAACTAAAGATGTCTACACTCAAAAAGAATCATATGATTCTTGCTGTTCTCAAAAGGAAAAGTCTGAACCAGTCCAGAAATCTGTTTCAGAGTGTTCCCTTTATGGGAAGAAAGATGCATCAACTTCAACACGAAGGTCTGATAGGTATGACGTACGACCACTTAGATTCCTAGTGCAATCAAGAAAGGCACCTTATCCCTGCACCTTATCAGATTCTATTATAGTTAAAAGTAAAAGGTCTAAAAACACAAAACTAAGAAAATGCATTTCTCACAACGATATACAACGATCTTACAGGTGATTTATCTTGATATTGAAATTTCTTTCTAGTTTACGATTAATAAAACATTATGGCTTCTTTTCATTTCTATCAATAAATCTAAGCTTGATATAAATTTTACATTCCTTTGCATATACTTTGTTTTTCATAATCTGTTTTTGTTATATTATTGGACATTTAAATTAAACGCTTCCTCTCATATTATGTTTTATTTGGTAACATAATAATAAATTAAGACATAGAGAACCTATGAAATCCGCCGTATTAGATTTTATGTACAAAAACTATAGTTGTATGTCTGATATCTAACTATTTCATCATTGTTTGAAAATATCTATAAACATATATGATCGTCTTTATCGGGACGGTGGTGACATATATTAGTCTTCTTTCAAAAATCCGAACCAACGTTTCTAACTTCACATATAGAATGCTTAATTCACTGAGACGGACAGCGATACGGTATCTCAATTGGTAGAGCGACAGGATGGTTTCCCAGAGGTCGGGGATTCGAATCCTTGCTAGTATCGGTTTATTTTTCATTCTATATTTATATAAATTTATTTCATCATTCCCAAAATGTTCAATATAAGAGCATATTACTTTAGCTGTATTATATGAGTGATACATTGAATAGCGTACATAATAAAGCTCTGGTATTTAATAAAAAGCATATATCAACTGAAATATCTCAAGTGAGTTACACTGCAGGAATTTTTTATTTAGTTAAAAAACGTGTAACAAATACTGTACAGGCATTATAAATTAGACGGGCTATTAAAGTTGTTTTGCTGCATCTAGGACGGTAAATTCTCTTCATTTATATACCCTTAGCGCCTTGTGTAAGCGAGTTGCACACTATTATTAATAAAGATTGTGAAAGAAGAAAAATAATCCAATTTAAAGAGATATATTTTTTCTTGTCTAACGCATTTACTGAAGGAGTACTTTGAAATTTAATGTATTTAGTGTTTGTAATTTAGTAATATAGCATGTTTATAATAATTACATATAAGGGATTTTAGCAGTTCAAAAGGTTTTTAGTGTTATGCCTAATACAAGAAGTTGGCGATAACAACATAACAATCGCCAAAATAGTTGTCCTGAGAAAAAATATTCATACAAAATATACAATTTGTGAATAGTTATTGATTTTGAGAGATTGTTCAGAACATAAAGATAATTAATATATATTGAATATTATTAATATATATTGAATATTACTAATATATATATTGAATATTTAAGTGATATAATTATATATTCTTTTAAACCATTCAACCATAGGTACCCTTACCCTCAGCAATTTTGAAAGGTAATAGTCTCTATTATTTATTTGCCTCTGTATTGCTAGTATTAAATATAATGTTTTACTAACAGATGCCTTCAGTAAGGACTGAACTTTACATGACTTACAAAAACAACTGTAGCTTTGTGTATAGAAAGAAGATGAGTGATGTTGCTCGTGCTGCGACTATTATAAATGTCATATTTAATGAAGCAAAGAGAAGCATTATTAGACTTCTTTTGTACTTCTTAATCATCAAAATAATTTCATTTAAATTTAATAATAAACGAGAGTCAATCGTGAGTTGTTTTTTGGTTGAATTGTGTAATCTATGGATAGATAAGTCTGTGGATAGATGGGTCTATGGATAGATAGGTCTGTAGATAGATAGGGTTGGAATATATTTGAGTGTGATGCTCGTGGACTCTGCTCCTTAATTCCATGCGACGGTGTACTGTCTAGACATTGTCTGTTAATAAACGTGGCAAAATAATTAGCGTGACTCGAATACCTTGGATCCGAACAGAGGTAATTAGCCGTGGACAAAACGACGCATCTCTTTTTATTTTAAAGCGTTGCGTTGCGTGCGGTATTGTAGGGTTCGCGACATTTTTCTATTGTTATTTTTTAACATTATTTCAGCGATTTTTTATTTCTTTATTTTCATATTTTATTTGAATTATAATAATTGTTTGCTGAGATATGATAAAGTAAACATTGCATTTTGTGAAAATATGCGTAAGTATGTAATGTATTTTTTTTTTTAAATGTTATCAAGATATTTTTTGTTGTCATACCCATAAATAGATTAATTATTATACGGGTACTAATTGGTACATTTTTATTTAAATTTTATTTAAAGTATCGCAAAAATAAATAGTAAGACTACCCAAACAAACAAAAAAGGTCTTTCAGAGTCACGAACCTTGCTTGAGTATCACCTAATTAAAAATATTTGTTTAATTTGGTTTATAATAAAAAAAATACAAAAGATATTTTTGGCAGCCCTAATACTGGCATCTCGCCCTGGCACATGACGCGTAGTACGCAGACGGTACATCACTGTAGTATCTCGTACTACAATTATATTTAGATGTAGGTTACATTACTACTATTTAAATCGGCTGCTTTTACTACTTTATTTTTCATATGCTTTTTATATTATTACTATGATCCTAATGATCTATGATTCTATGTTTTACATGTGTGTATTTTGTGTATACAGACAATACAACACAACCTCAAATTATACGTTTCCGCATTATTTATTGCACTCCGATGTTGGATTTAAACCACTTACTCCATAAACAGCAACATTATGGTTGACCTCGTTTAAACTTTCATGGAACCGCCAAGCTATGGTTATATATGTAAATCAGTCTTGTTTTCCGACTTTGAAAGGTTTTATACTAGATTCGTTCGTTTAACGAGTGAATGAAAACTGAATGATGCAAGAATTCAATCTCTCAATAATCTGAAAATATTCAGCTTCAACGTTCTTAAATTGAAATTATTTAATTTAGCTTTCTTTTCAATAAATAAAGTTTGTATAGGTGTGACTAACAGACAATGGTGCAAGAACCCTGACCCAAGTGTCGTAATGGTACAAGTCTATTGTACTGAATTGGTATCAGTAACTATATAATGTGTGGAGCTAGGCATGATTTTAAACTATTTAAGGATTATATTTTTAGCTTGGCCTGGCTGGTTGCTGTAACAGCGGATAGATGAAATTGCTCGGAACTTGAAATTCAGATGGTGAACTCCTGTGACGTAAGAACATCATTTTTAAAACTGCTTTTTAAATTACAATTAATAATAGTATCAATTACTATATTTCATTATTATTTTTTGCTACGTTTTATTTATGTCGTTTAGGACCGGTCACCCATCTAAAAATAAAGTGGATGCAGTGCTACTTAGATACACTCTACATGAAAACTAATGTTTTTAATAAAGAAGCCAAGTTCCTAGTTTTAGTGGCAGTACTTCAGAGCCAATAGTTATCTGTTAAGACTACAATCTTATTATGGACTTGATTATTGCAATAAGTTAAGGCAAAGTTGCTTTGGTATGGAATATTATTTATGTTTATGTCTTTACAAAGAGAAATCGAACCTGAGCTTTTCCAATACCACATCAAAAACCACTGGTATTCAAGAATGTAATAATAATCAAATTAAACTATAAAGGACCGAAAGCTTCATTTTTATGAAATTTTCTAATTTTTTTAAATTTTATTAAAGTTGAGTAAAAATATATTGAACATTTCAATTGAAATCCCAAGGCACTAAGCCTTATATCACATCTTCATATATACATATATTTTAATTAAGCAATCAAAAGCTAGTGTCTACCAGCATACATCTCCTTAACAGGGTGGTAGTGTCAGGAGTGTCACGACTAGAAAACAATATGAGAACTCGTTTCAAAGTAGTAACTAGCCGACACTTAGACCTAGACCAATAAAATAATGCGAACCTAAATAAACTATACTGACGACGTTTAAATTGTATTTGGACTGGAGGAGAAATATTACTTAATAAACGGATTATGACAAATGTTAATAAAAATATCTATATATTTGAAAACAGCTGTACAGACGATAATAATAATATCACTGGATAAATTCTTTATTATACAAACATATAAGAATACAGATAAATACTGTAAATATTTTCAATAAACGACCAAACCCAGATATACAGACATCTATGCTCATCACATACATGCCCGTCCCAGTCGGGAATCGAACCCGAGCCTCTTTGCGCAGCTATACGCAAAGGGGCTCGGGAATGTTGTCTAGGATATATTAGATCCTTTAATTTAATCAGTAATACTTATTAACAAAATATAAGATATCATGTTAAAAGTTAATATAATTACTATTTATCTAAATACCTACATACATATTTATTTATTATGTTAGTTCCATTTCAATTTCTATAACACCTATTCCTAAGGGTGTGAAATAAGGGGTCGCTGTCCGCGTTATAAAATATATTATATAAAACATACCATAGACTTGTAAGGGTGGATATTTGTAAAGAGAATGGAAATTTTTAAAAGTTGATTAACATTGCTAAAGTTATTTTGTAAATATTTAATTAAAACTATTTTAAGTCCAGTTTCTTTTCCGTTTAGCTCTATTTTAAAGTTTTAAGTCTTTTGATAAAATATGGTGTCTTATATGTAATATATAAATATCAAAGTATATACTTCAAATATATTACATATTTTGGGTGTAGAGCCTAGTTTAAGTCACTTGACTGCTGTAAAAGCTGGATTGACGGAAGTGCGTCCTTCTCGTGATATCGACCTAAAAATACTATTCTGGATGCATCCAGTTGAGATGAGCAAGAGCTGGAAGTACCTTAATTCTTCATTTCTACCTTTTCTTCAAGAGTTCTAAGGCATCTGAAATTGCAACTAAAAAGCTAGTTATGATGTAGTGTACTGTCATCTGTAACATAAATAGCCATAAAGTATTCTTTACTATATTTATTATTAATATGTATATGTAATTAATTTTTAATTGGTTGTTGGTTTGTAACTTATATTTTATAAAGATGTTACCTATAGCTTAGTTTAGTGACGCGAGTGAGAGAATCGGTTCTCTCACTCGCGTTGCTAAACTCACTCACTAAAGTCAGAAATTCCCTCCTGCTATTATTTTTCTTAAGGCATGTCTCGGTTTAATCCAATCAGCTCGGAACAACACCAGCGCTATTTTCGTACTGAAGTTCGGCTTGTAGCAGCTATCACAGCTGTTTCATGAGATAAAAGAGAGAGCAGTAAACACCTTCCTTTTCCTACTTTCTTCCAACTCCATTCTCTACTCGTATCCTTCTCTTCACCCGTTTCTGTTCCTCATTGATGATCTGCAACAACAAACATCTGCAACATCTCTGCCGACCGGAACCGCGCTTAATAATTATCTGAGTCAACATTTTAAAATTGTATAATACATTTAGTGTATCAGATAAAGAATTTGTATTTAATGTGCTTTATCAAGCCTTTAACAATTTCTTAATCGCATAAGATTCGTTATGATACGTTACAAAACTGAAGAATTAACTCTTCCTATATTCCTACTGGTACATTCTCTGCGCTTCCACGGTCTACTGCTACTATTATTCTCTTTCTTTACTTTTCATCTCTTCCTGTTAGTTAAGCGTGGTAAAACATGCACATTTTGACGAAATCCACGGGTGACGATAACTACCCGCGATTTGATAAATCTTAAAAATAACAATTATCTCGACCTTTTTTTTTATTTTGAAATAGTATGATAAATTCAGTTTATCAGATAAATAAAATGTATTTTATGTATTCCTTGAAGCTTTTAACAAGTTGTATAACACAAGCAACAGCTAGGTTGAGTTACACTGTTTGAAAAGTTTAGGTGAAATGGAGTCAAACTCACTCAAGTTTCCGGTCCAAATGTAAATGTGGAAAGAACTTTGTTTGAACTTCACTTACTTAATCTTTTCCGTGCACTTTACTGTTTAAGTTTTGCAGTAAATAAAAGTTTGGTATTCACTTAATATTTACTAGTAGTATACTGTTGCATTACTCGCTGTTTTCTATAATAGTTAATTATTTTGTTTATCGAAATATGTTTTTATCAATTAAGAAATTCTTCTAAATCTGTGTAATCAGATAGGACACAACAGGTTACATACCCGACAGGTAGCTAGCATCCCAGCCGCCACCGTGAGTTACTTCAACTGGCTTCTGATCTACAGGGTTTAAAGTTACGCTCGAGTAGCCAATGAGTCCGCTACTAACTGACTCTTTTATCTTATTTCATCTTATTTTATTTGTTTTTTTTTTATTAGTAAGATTAACATGTCAAATACGTGGTATATTTTAATAGGTTATTTATTTAACTCAATAAAAAAATAACTATAAAATGAAAGCTACTTAAAGTTTAATACAGAAGGTATAATGGAAAAGTTAAAATGATACTATGTTGCTTTTTATATTTTTGATAATATATCGAATATCGTTAAATAGGGTTTTAATCAGCAGGCGAAACTTTACTAACTTTCTTTTTGTTGATATGAACTTACTCTCATCTCACCCTAATAATATCGAGATCTAATATCGAGAACCCATAGTACATCCTTACAGTCGAGTTGGTTGGTTGGTTCACTCGCTTGTTGTGTGTTCCACTATTACTCCTGAACGCGCACGTCACTTCATATTTGTCAGATTTTTCTTCATATAATATTTATCTTACTATATTAGAGTAATTACTTGATTTTATAATATCGTAAGTGATATTGTTTGTAATTATATTTAAAAGATATTCCATTTTAATATTTGAAATTGTGTTTTTTTTTTTATTAAACTGTCCATCATACTAACATTTTAAAAAAATACGTAATGCTTTTAGTAAAAAGTATGTTTTTATTTAAAACACTTCTATTGTATTTCACTAATGGATGGATGGATGGAGATTGGAAAAACGTGTTGATAGTTAGTGATGTTCTCATCTACAGACGGATGAAGGATTTCGTTCAGAAATGTCTATTTTTTTTTTAAATATATTTAACGGTACAAAAAATGCAAATCTATACTGAAATAAAATTGTAATTTTGTTAAATATTCACACCTCATACCTGCGATTAAAAATAAATATTATTGGTCAAAATCAAGTGCTCCTTGAGTCTGATGAGGGAGGGTAAGGAGGGGTAGTATCACCCATTGCCTCCCCCACCTCCTGCATCCTCGTCTGTCTGCAGGATTTATATAAGAAACTGCTGAGATGCCATGTTATAAACACCGCCAGGGAAATAAAGAAATACAGTACATTTTAAGTACATTTATTTTATTTGTGAAGTTTACACGGAATAATTTATTTTGGACGTAAATTTAGACAGTATCTAGATTTTAAGCTAAACCCCTACTTTTTCCTTAGTTTAGTCGTAATTATAAATCTCTTTCTCCTTCCGTATTTTTAACGATGATCAGATTGTACATATCATGATGTTATTTAAAGAATTTGGACCCGCCATCTTAATTAATCTTATTGCAAATTTAAAGCACATTTAAAATTATTTAGTTATAAGCTTTCTAAAATTTCATTTAACACTATTTATTGGTTATGGTATAGTTAGTTATGTTTTAGTTTTAACCGGGCGTTTTAAATGATTGGAAGTATTATTCGTTTTATTATAAAATGATCATCTGTGTTCATTTTATATCTCTCTCTCTCTTTCTCTCCCTCTCTCTATGTGCGTGTGCGTGCGTGCGTCCGTGCGTGTGCGTGTGCGTGCGTGTGCGTGTGCGTGTGTGTGTGTGTGTGTGTGTGTGTGTGTGTGTGTGTGTGTGTGTGTGTGTGTGTGTGGTCATTTAGATCAGTTAAACTAAACTATATATAAATCTAATATGTAAAAAAGTAACACAGTTTACTCTTCTTAAATATTAATAAAAGACTGTATACTGATAATAGTTTCCTTTTTATGTATATATCAGTAATTATATATGTTTAGTGATGTTTATGCATAGTTAATAGGAGCTTTCTTTTGCCGAGGTATTATTTTTAAATCGATGTCTTTTAATCGATAACACCGCCTTTTACTTAATTATAAGTTTTTATTTATTTTTTATGTATGATCATTAAATATTGTAAATGCTTTAAAATATAAAAAGCGATATAATTTATGTTTGAAATTGTATGTATTTAGCTCCTTGGTCTAGTGGTTGGAGACTGTTGTTGTTGTTGTTGATTGACTCTGACTCTACTGTTGAGCTAAGAACGGGGTTCGACAAATTCTTGTTTTGAATGTGAGTGTACTTTGTGTGTCTTAATCATGTATTTCTGAAACCTCCTGCAGTACAACGATTTTTTCTATAATATGGGAGTTGTTTTATTAAATTCATTATTCATTCATTATTATGAACAAAAAAACAGGTCCTCTAAAAATGATTCCCTATTTTATTAAAAGTGAAAGTTTTTTATGAGGTTTTTGTTTATCTGATAATAAATAGCGTAACTTATTTGATTCGTTTCAAACTTTTTAAAGTTCACTTCTTTGTTCAACTAAATAGATGTTATAAGAGGTTTGCTCTAAGTCTAGACTTTTATCTTGAGACTAAATTCCATCTACAAACACAAGATGTCAATATTAGTCCTACCTAGATATTTGTGATGCATCGAGCAATTATTAATTCAACAATTCAACCGCACAAGAATAATTAATAAAACAACTTGTCAATAATTGTTCTAGTACTTGTGTCATGAACCTGGATCTAGATCAAGATCTTAACTAATTACCCAAGTAATTAGTGCTTACAAATGACTGGACACAATCTTGCTGCTACTCCATGAGGATGTATTAACTGATTTAAAGTCAATCAAAGATGGATATCGATGGTCATTTCAGCATAAGTTATTGTACATAGAGTAGGGTAGCTATAAGCCTGAGAATTGGAGTGTTTAACAAATAATATAAGAGGAAAGATGAGAGATACTTATCTTTATCTAATCACACATGTTAAAAAGATAGACAGATAGGTAGCCTCATTTGCTTTCTCTTTATTTTCTATTGACACATTTTGGGTTGGTTTCAGCCGTTTCTGTCAATAAAATGTCAAACTAGTTTTATAGGTTATTAAATGTTTGTTATATTGAATCCTAGTACCTACTAGTTGTTTTTATATGATCGATATATTTAATTAAATTTATGTGAAGTCTAGGAATAATAACATTAATAACGAATTGGCCCTGAAAAATATATATTTTATGTAGTTGCACATCAAATGTCATCTATTACTTTTTGTTTGAGTTGTTGTTTAAAATAGCCAAAAGGCAATCAAATGATTTAGAGACGTACAGCTTTGTTTTGGTACAAAATATACAGCCAATGCCATGTTTCTAAAAATGTGATAAATATTTTTAATCTGTTTCAATATTATAAGAGATGATGACACAAGTAAATTATAATCTGTATTTTAAATCCAGAGTAATCTAAACTTGTGATTTAATTATTATTGAAAGTACGTATAAATTAACAGATTGCCTATTATACCGTACATTTTTGCACATTAATAGCGCATTGTCACATACGATTTCTCGCATCGCATGGTGACGAGTTAATCGCGCGAGGCTTGCGTGTCGATCGTGTTACACTTGCAACCTGACACCGGACGGACGGACCGACGGACCGACTGGAAAAAATATTATATTATATTTATATTATATACTCTGTGGTATTTTAGTTTAGGTGAGTTTTATTGTCACGCGAGATTGTTAGCGGTTGGATTTATTGTTTTTATTTTTATTATGTTGGTACTACCTATGTTATGATTTTGTATGTGTGAAATATTTGTTTTTGATATGTTAGTATTTGTGGATGTGAGAATGAATAAAGTTAGACTCGTATGTCAGAGGTGGTTTGAAAGTAGCTCCGGTTTACGAAAATGAGAAGTTATTGTTTGTCGTGGGATGGTCACGTAATACGGAGGGATGAAAAGGTTATAACGAGAAGAGTCTTAAGTATGATTGGGGATGGTTATATGAGAAGAGGGCTACCAATGCAGATGGGATATATGATATGAAAAAGTAGCAAGTCTCTACTGAGGTAACGTATGATAGAAGAGCGAGGAAGAGATTGACATAATGAACCAAAAATAAATAATTGGGATTAGTAAATTAGATGCTGATGTTAGTGTTTGTAAAGTTGTGTGTTTTTTAATAAAATTACTATAAATGAAGTTTTTAATTCTATATTTCATATTTTTATTTATCAATTTCAAGTGATATGTAAAATTAAAACATAAATAATATTAAGAGAAAACAAATTTTTGACTAACCAAATTTCCATTTTTTTGCGAAAAAATATGTTTCTGTTTCAAAAGGAATATTTTATATACCTACTTTTACAAAGTATTTTTTTAGATTATAAATAAAATATTATATATTTTTTTTCATAAAGACTACACTTTTTATGCAGTTGGTTTCTGAACGGACGAAGTAATGATGATTTGACAGCACTGTCAAAAGTTTTGATTGCTCGACAGACAACCGGTTGAAGGTTAACACGGAATTTGACAGTTAGTTTGTGAAAATGTGAGCCTTCGAAAAACCGGGTGTTATTATTTATAGGTTTGTAAAACACGATTACTTATCCTACGCAAAGAATAATGTTTCCTTGCATCTTAACACGATAACTTCCATATAATTTCAGAAGCAAAACTTATCCCGGTACCACGAGAAAAAATTGCTTGCATTATACTTTAAAAAGATATATCACAGAAATCCAAAACATAATCTTGGTAAGGGGTTGGTATTATCGCGGAAAGAGGCCGCGCGGTCGCGGGGACTTCGCCAAAGAATACTCTGACATGATTAAAATGTAAACGAGCTATACAGGGTGTATAGAAACAACAAGATTAATCTTTGTTTATGTTTTTTTTACAAGTTTATAAAATCCACTATTAAGCAAAACCACTGCACCTAGTTTATTATTGACTGACTTTATTAGGGAAGTAAAATTTTCGGTTGAGGAACACAAGGTGTACGAAACACAACCAGACCATTTTTGGGGGTCGATACACACCTCCCCTAAAGACCTCCATGTTGTCGTCGACCCACTTTCTATACCATAACCCAATCCTCGTGTAGAGCTCTCATAGAAAAACTCGAAGCCGTCTTCTCTTCATCTTTGCGTTCAAAGCTCTTCATCCTTCATTTTTTCCTGGTCATTAAAAGTGGCAATGCATCTGTAAAATAATAACCTGGAAGTGTACCTACATTACTAGTTGTTTTAAAGTATATAAATTAAAATAAACGATTACTTTAAAATAATTATATACGAGTACATCAGAATCAAAAGATATATAAAACGTGTAAGTCA
This sequence comes from Napeogenes inachia, assembly GCA_959347355.1. Taxonomy (NCBI): domain Eukaryota; kingdom Metazoa; phylum Arthropoda; class Insecta; order Lepidoptera; family Nymphalidae; genus Napeogenes; species Napeogenes inachia. The sequence goes on from OY365794.1 coordinate 2,479,879, forward strand.
AAGTTATTTTAATAATATTATTTTTGTTCAAGTTGGTTTCAGATCATCCTGTATGTTACAGCCACGCCCATAGCGTCTTAAATTTATTGTTTATTGTTAAATTTAGCGTTAATATCACGTGTTAAGCGATCACTTGACCTATTTCAGTGTATTCTAGAAAATAAAATTGATATGTACCAAGGTTTTTTTTTATATATCTTTATAACTCTCCTTTCGTAAACTTACTTTAATATTAGGAGTATTAAGGGTTGAATAAATAATAATAGTTTATGGTTCATCGTATTGGAAATAGGAAATACGAACGTCATGCAAATACGCCCGTAAAATCTATTGACTTAAGTACATGTTGCAAGCGAAAGCATTTTTTAATTACCAAACAGACCATATTCAATTATCGATGGCCAATATATCACTTATTCTAAATCAATAGACAAAACTAAGATAAAAGTATTTCTTCTAAATAGTGTTAATAAAACTAAAAAAAAAAAAAAAAAAATGGTTGAAAAGTATTAATTGACCAGTTAATTGTGTGTAAATTAAATATTTATAAGTGTCAGTTTAACTGTGTACATTATAAAAAAAGTAAAAATAATATAAATAAATTTTAAAAAACATACAATTATATATTAATTAATTATTTTCAGCGCAATATCTCAATCATTTTTACGATCTTCTGTTATATGTCTTTTCAGTGGAAATATTTGCCTTAACAACGACTTCAATCGGTCTTCCTCTAATTGTATAACCATCAACATACATAAAAACATTAAAAATATTGTCCGTACACCTGTTAAAAATAAAAGAAATTTTGATAAATAATAATCGCTACCGCTTATAACTTACAAATGACGTCAGTAGTCAGTAAGCTGACGCGCTGTGGTTGATTCACGAAATGTTAATGTGCATAGATTTTCGGGTTTTAGTAAACCTTCACTAATGATCTATTTAGTATGTATTTTGTTTTTGTAGAAATCAATATATAAAAATATATACAATAACATTAATTTAATAATAAGTTACTATTACTCTAATCACATGTGAAATCACATATCAATAAAAATATTACAATATATTTTTTTTTATTAATATAATCTATAGCTTATATGTTTTTTTTTATAATAAACATTACATAACATTAATAACATACATAATTCAAAATCACTTGTACTTTTTTCTTAAATGGTAACCATATGAAATATTTATGTTCGAAGTTAAATTCTGGTTAAGTACATGTAAGCAAATATATTAAATAAAATTTAAAAATATGAGCGAATTTCAATAACAAATATAGCATTGTAAAGGGAAATGTATATTCTTCAATAAATAAAACTCGTATCTATCTCTTTCATGTCTTTATTGCATGAATTTTGTATAAGGATTTCAGAAAATATGATATTCTGGTGACTTGAAGTAAGACGTTACTGACCCCATTGTGTAGTATAATATAAAATATGTTAATATACTATATACATAATAGTTTCATTTTGTCTGTTAGTCCAACAATCATTTACAATTTTATGTGACTTAATAAGTATAAATATAAATGTAATCTAAAATTTTTCAATTTAGAATCCTTTAAAAGCTAGTTATTCCAGTATCTTTATTATAAAACGATAATCAATAATGACTCTGACTTAATAGTCACAGTCATAGTAATACTATTAGTTCATGACTTTTTTTATCATTCTCCATTGACCTGTGCTTTGAAACGACCCAAGTAGAGTTTGACGTTATAGAGCAATGTATGTTTGATATAAACAACTTTGACTTTGTATATATTTTGCTACTTCTATACTAATTACTTAATTATAGATTTTAATTGCTCTAAACGGTTTTTAAAATTTTATTTTTTTAATATTTTTTCTTCACTCACAAACTTGTATATTTTAATAATAAAAGATCTAAAAGACGAGCTTAATTTGTGAATAGAATTTGTGATATTACTCGAAGCTGAAGTTCACTAATAGACTAAATCAGAGACCTATTTATGGTTCCAATTAGGGAATGAAAACTCTGACTGAAATATTAATTAAATACACAAAATATCATTAGATTTTCGTTAATATTATTCGATAAAATAGCTATATTTTCATATCAATAATGATGTTGAGAATAGTTCAAAAACAGCAATTACAGCATTTTAATAAGATGTAATAAGTAATTACTGTAGCAGACGTCTGTTCCGGATCGATGGTGATTTATAAATAACGATTTAAGCCCCGCCCCCTGGCAGGAGTTATTGAGCGTTGCGTTTTTGAGGGTAGAAAGAAAATTGGTTAGAAATTTATAAGTAAATATAATATGAGATAGTTTTTGATTAGGGTTGTAACTTGTTTATTGATTTTTTTATATATTTGAAATATTTCTAATAATATAATTAAATAACATAATATACTTATGTACAACTGTTTGGTAAAATTGAGAAATATAGACTAAGTTTTTTCAGCATCCTTAGACCGACTGAGAATCAAACCCAGGATCCGTCAATACAAAAGCAATCTTACAGCATCATCACTGACACATTCACTTTTAGTGATGATAAATACACAGTCTACAAACTAAAAATATGGGTGTACCTAAAAGGGCTAACTGTGACTGTATTAATGTCAGTAACCTGTACCTACTTCCTGTTGAATGTTACACACAGACAGACAGCCGCGAGTACCTTGGTTCCGGAAATTGTGTTTCTGTGAGTTAGGTACAGTAAGTTTTGCGACACCGTGCTTTATACTAAAGCTGGTTCACCACTTAAACCTTAAAATAAATATATTTAAGAGAAAACTATGTACACATTTATTCAAATATATAATAATATTATTTTCTTTGTGATGTAGTAGACAGATCTCTTTAGAAAGTTTTTTTTTTACATACACACAGAGTACACATGGTACTTTTGGAAAGAAGCGAAAATAGGTTTGAATATTTTGAAAGTTTAATCTAATGTTATAATAAAAAAAATAATTTATTAGTTGAATTATGTTATTTTATTAGAGATCTTACAAGACATATTTCGAACTCTTATATTCTTAACATAAACCGAACAAACCAACAAACATTTACAATCTAATTTTACAAAAAAATATAAGTAAATGAAACAATAATTATTTTGTTGTAAAACTAGTTAACAAAAGCTATAAAACGCTCTGCAGCGTAAACATAGCTTTATTTCCGCAGACTGTGAAAGAGCAGTGCTCTTTGAATAACTTTGAAATAGAAAAATATTGATAAATTATTAATATTGTGTGTATGTTTATGGTTTGTCTAGAATGTTATTGTTTTCTAGCAAAGCCCTGTATTTTATGTCTGCGGCTCATTGCAAGTATTGCCAACTTATTCAATAATGATAATAGTTTAGCAAATTTGTAACAAAACCTTCTACACCACTATAATTAAGACAGAAAGCCGATTCTGTGCGTGTTTTTGTGGATGGCAGGTTATCTTCTAGCATTGAACTTAAACAAATATTTTAACATTTTGCAAGGTACATTGATCTAGACGGATAGGTATATGCTTTATATTATATGTTAAATGATATTTAACAACCATCACAGACTAAAAGCTGTTTTTATAAATGTTTTTAATTAAGTACTGACAGAAACTCGCTGATTATTAACATACTTTACAATTTTTTTGTTTCGAATATTTTTTTTTAAATACTAATAACTATATGGTCATGTTCGTAAACTGAACAAACAATTCACAAAACCATACATTTTACTTATATCAAGGTTATTTATCAAAAATGCTTAATTAAGTATTATTTTATAAAATCCAGCTGATATTTTTCTATTATGTACCTAGTGTACTTTAAAATATAATTCTAGGTTGTAAAAATTTACAAATAATTTAGTGTTTTTGTTTACCTACTTCCCACTCACTTATTTTTGTTAGGTACTTACAATACAAAAATAAATATAAAAACTAAATACGATTTGATTATCATTTAAAAAATTTAGATTTTTAAATTCCAAAATGCTTGAATAAAAATGTTACTCATTGATATTGAATACCCAAATTTAATTTTTTTCGATTAATATACTTGAGTAACTTACTGGAGATAACTCAAATCAATCCATAATTGGTAGATAAGTTTTTGATTCATTGAAAGACAACTGTAGCATATTGTAACAAGTTTAGTAAATAAATAAAATATAATGAAAAATTTATTTAACAAAACCAAACTTACTCACCGTTTAGAATAAAATGAAATTGTAACTAAATCTTTAAAAAGAGTACAATTCAATTATGAATATATTTTTTAATTAAATATCTTTTATATCCTATTGCGAAAGTTTTTATTTTTTTCGACATCGAGCTCGTTTCGTATTAAAATTAATTTTTCGTGAAATCTGGCGCCGAAATATAATTAATTTATCCTTTGTGAATATGGAAATTCGATTTTGAGGATAAAAAAATACAAAATGGCTTCCGATGTTTGACAGGTAAGGGAAAAGTAATAAAATATTTAACCAAAAATATTTTATAATAATATTTTTAATTAGTTTGACTTAGGAAAAATTTGGAGTTCATTATTAACTTTTAAATTATTACATTACATTTCAATTGTAGTTAATCCAATATTTACTTTATTTAATGTAACAAAGTCTTTTTTTAAATTTATTAAATTGTCAACGACTAAAAAATAAATTATACCGGTTATAATTAAGTGTTAATAAGAAATTATTATACACGTTATGTCTGTGGTTCCTGAAAAATAATTGTCTGTGTTAAATGTATGTAACTTATAATTGTTATACTTGCAACCTTCTTTCTAACATTACAATGAGATAAGAAGTTTTTACTCAAAGACAATCACATATACCTACTTATTAATATTTTTATGTTTATCAAGATAGTTATTTAACAAGTATAATGTTAAAACTCGTTACTGGACGTTATTTAGTAGTGACATAAAAGACGTTTTATAAAAAAGAATCAGGAAGTAAAGATATTTTTGGCGGTTTTTCCGATTTAGGTTTTTATAAAAGAAAATGTTTTAAGTTTGTGTTGAAAGAATCAGGTTCTAAGTACTAGTGTATACAAAAGACTGTCTTTAGATAGTTAGATAATTTGATCCTTATTTATTATTACGCACCAAATTGTCCACAAAATGGCGGTAAATTGCAGTAGCGGCCATTTTGTGACGATTTGGCGCGATCGAAGACATATTTGCTTTAATATTTAAAGACTTAGGAGTTAGGGTTAGTTGGAATTATAAAGTAAAATGTATATTTATTTGTTTTATTAATATCAATGGTAATTTGTTTTTAATTATAAGTTAAATTAGAATAATAAATACTTGTCTTGGAACCATTCCCCACGCTTTATTATTTTTAATAATAATTTTTAAAATTTACAACATTGTTTCATTCTTTCACACCTCCACTTGCAAACTTTTTGTAGAAAATTCTTTACTATAAAAGTTTCATTGAATACAGATTAGCTGAGTTACAAATAGTATAAAAAGAATTGTTACCTGTACATTACGAACTTATATACTCCTTAGACAAGATTTCACAATGACATTTTTCTTTCGACAGTTTATTAACAGAACATTCATAAAAATAAAAAAGTTATATTATAATTATTTGAGGATTGAAAAAGTAGAGTTCAGTTATAATTTATAATCCTAACAGATTATTAATATATTATACATAAATAAAAAAAAAATATTTATTCTGTAATAATTATTAAAAACCGTATAAATGACTTTTCCATAGAGATATAAAAATATATTTAATCACCTCCGCCGTTTCGCCGGCGGCGTTACTCAATATAAATTAAATTACAATAAAATGTACAATATTTGATGAATATTATCATGTACTAGCGATTCAACCCAGCTCCGCTCATGTCATATGACGACATTGATATGACGTCATTAATAAAAAGTCTTTTATGTTATTGTATGTTTTATTTATCATAATTTATCGTTCGCTTCGATCGGTATGTCAACATACTTCTGAATAGCCGACCGTTTTTCTACGAATTATACTTCACTTTGTGTGTCTTCTAAAATATTTATTATAATGACATGATTTATCTACAGATTATAGTTATTTAAATTAAAAATAAATTTATTTTTTACTACTAATGTTTTAATATACTAATAATAATTCATAATACATTTTTTAAAATGCTTGCGAAATATTTTGCCGGACAATAATAAAATAATAATTATATGATATATTTTTTAAATATGTCTTGAAATAATTTAAAGCGCTTGCTAAAAATCCATACAGAAACTTATTTTTGAACTAGTGCATATAATGATAGAAAGAAAAGATTAATTTTAATTTATACTAAATTCGTATTATTAACATATTCAATAAATAGCTCTGAGAGTATCAATCAGCTATTTTTATAAAAACATAAAACCTACACGATTACTGTGATTGAAACTTACAAAATGGATTGATGTCTCATACGTTTAGTCATTGAAAAAAAACTTTGATAGTGGATTCTCAGCAAGATCTAAATATAAATATAAATATAATAGTTGCATAAATATCAAATTTCAGGTGTTATTTCACAAGCAATTGAAGGTATATCGTTTAACATAAAATTATACTCTGTAATTAAAACGTCTTTAATGACAAGTTGCTTCGCTGAATTATTTATAACCGCGCCGGCCGTTCTTTCGATCATTCGTGTTATTGCCAAATCCGTTTACATGTTACGATATTTAACAAAAATAATTTTATATCACACGAAAATACAGTCGAACCAAAATAATATTGTATGTAACAAATCGGTGAGATTATTATGAGTTAATTGTAAGAAATATAAAGAATGATAATATAGCTCGTTATATCTACAATTAAAAAAAAGTATTATAGTTAAAAAAAATATTTATGTATTTTCAATGAATATTATTCTGAAATACATCATTAAATTTTAAAATGTAATATAAAAATAATACCGTATCGTATCCGCATCGTCGTGAATAAATTTCTCAATAGTTTATGATTCTCTTTGACTCGAAAATCTGGTAGAAACGATTATGAATATTATATCTATGGCTTGTATTGATCTTGTATTTTTAACTGGAATACGGACTTATAGGACTTTTTAACATTTTGACATATTTGGAAAAGTCTTTTGGGATTTTATTTTCTACTTCATAGAATACATACATACGTAAAAAGTTAATATTTTATTATTAATAAAATTGATAAATAAGACATAATAGCTTAAAATAAATGATGTACTTATCATCAGTGTTTTAAAGTTAAACGTTATGAAATAAGCAATTTTAAATTTAAATTATATAATATTTTTTAATTCATTAAATTTAATTTGTTCTATTTCTAATAAAGACTTAGAGTCCTTCCATGAAAAATATTGGAAGCTATATTCATGTTATTCTATTATCTGGTCAGCTCTATGGCTAATTTATAACACCCAGTGCTGTTCTAAGACATCTTTACTTCATGTACTAGAAGGTACATAATTTTGTATAAGGTGTAAGTCCAGTCCACGATGGTGGATATTTTTTATATTTTTAATATTTTCCAGAACAATAATTCTCAAGACTAAATGAAATTAAATATGTACTAAAATAATGTATGAAGATGTTTACAAAAATAAAACATATTTTTTTGAAATACTTAATAATAAAATACTTAATATCTTCAAAGTATTTTTAAGACGTTTTAATTGAAATGTAGTAATATATTACTTTAGGTCATGACGGAGGAGGGGGAGGAGGGGGGAAGGGAAGGAAAGGGGGGGGGGGTTCAACAATACCTTTTGGCTCTCTCCCCCTTTTTCTACTACCTGGTAGTTGGTGACCACTGACTATGAATCATCAGAGTATCTATGTATGCATGTATGTATGTATGTTCAATCAATTTTATTGTTTGCTAATTCATTATAATTAATAATATTGACAGAACAATGACAACATGTTGTTTGTTTATAGTTATTAACATAATTAATTAATATAACTACTAATTAGATCTTCAAATATAACAATAATTTTACCAGCGTTGCAGTTTTAATTGGTTTTTAAGTAGCTTTATTTAGGTGACAACTATTTCAAAAGATTGACTTGACTTGATTGACCATACTTTTTACGTACAGCTTATTACATTTAATATTACGAATGATATATTTATTGTATATTTTAAGCTGGCCATGATATTAAATATAAAAAGGTTATCTACCTACCTATTAAAATAAATAATTATTTGTTAATATTATCACTCCCTAAATAAGACACTACTCCTCCCAGACGCAGTCTCCACGCCTCTTAATTATTTACGACTCAACTTAAATACTCATTGCTGTGTATTGCCGCCATATTGTATTTGCATAACGACGGTACAGATTAACATTTTTATATAATAAAAGTAGATGGATCTTTTTTAACCACTTCTATTTCGATTTAGTAAGGATTTTTGTATGTTACCTATTATAGAAGATAAAGATGATGGAGGCTTTTAAAGTTAGTATTTTTTTTTGTAATTAGTCTTCCGTGAACCATGATGATTATTATATGTATATATTTATCTATGTACACGTAAATTATTCGGATTTTTGTAATAGTGAACAGTTCACTCTGCTAATCCGCCATACTTCGAGCTCGTGAATAGAGAACCCGAATGGATTCGAAACTAGTCGGCCAAAATTTCGATTTATTTACGTGAACATAGCCGGGTAAATATATATTTAATAACTTAATAATAGCAGCCGTGCTGGAGGGAAATGGAAAACTGACATATTAAGAGGGACAGGGACGGAGATAGGATTTCCTTTCTGTCACTTTCACCAAACATAGTTAATTATACTTGTCTAGGTACCATCATGGTCGAGCCAGCCCGCATACGGGCAAGGCAGCATTATACCGGGATAATACCTATATTTAGTTAGATAATGTTTGTTTATTAATGACAAATTAATAATAGATCATAAATTTCGTTTAATTATAATTATAATATCATAATGATAGTTACATTAAATACTATTTCCATGTGTTGAAACCACAAAGTTCCGGATATATTTAAATATTAAAACGAACTAAAATAGTCCAGTGTCTCTTAATTGACTACAAGAGTGACACCTCTGTTATTTAACCACTGTAAAGTTTTACGATAGGGTTGTCATCTGCCTCAAAATAAAAATTATTGTACAGTTTCAAGTATATAAATTACGAGTATATCTGCGGCAATTTTTATTTACGTATAATATTTAATATTGATTTTGAATTATAAATAATAGTTTCATACAATGCTTTAACTGTATCTACTGATGGCTTTTGGTATGTATGTAGCTAAAATACTACTTAATCCCCCATTCTGTGACAGGATGGTGCTGAAAATAGGTTTGAATATTTTGAAAGTTTAATCTAATGTTATAATAAAAAAAATAATTTATTAGTTGAATTATGTTATTTTATTAGAGATCTTACAAGACATATTTCGAACTCTTATATTCTTAACATAAACCGAACAAACCAACAAACATTTACAATCTAATTTTACAAAAAAATATAAGTAAATGAAACAATAATTATTTTGTTGTAAAACTAGTTAACAAAAGCTATAAAACGCTCTGCAGCGTAAACATAGCTTTATTTCCGCAGACTGTGAAAGAGCAGTTCTCTTTGAATAACTTTGAAATAGAAAAATATTGATAAATTATTAATATTGTGTGTATGTTTATGGTTTGTCTAGAATGTTATTGTTTTCTAGCAAAGCCCTGTATTTTATGTCTGCGGCTCATTGCAAGTATTGCCAACTTATTCAATAATGATAATAGTTTAGCAAATTTGTAACAAAACCTTCTACACCACTATAATTAAGACAGAAAGCCGATTCTGTGCGTGTTTTTGTGGATGGCAGGTTATCTTCTAGCATTGAACTTAAACAAATATTTTAACATTTTGCAAGGTACATTGATCTAGACGGATAGGTATATGCTTTATATTATATGTTAAATGATATTTAACAACCATCACAGACTAAAAGCTGTTTTTATAAATGTTTTTAATTAAGTACTGACAGAAACTCGCTGATTATTAACATACTTTACAATTTTTTTGTTTCGAATATTTTTTTTTAAATACTAATAACTATATGGTCATGTTCGTAAACTGAACAAACAATTCACAAAACCATACATTTTACTTATATCAAGGTTATTTATCAAAAATGCTTAATTAAGTATTATTTTATAAAATCCAGCTGATATTTTTCTATTATGTACCTAGTGTACTTTAAAATATAATTCTAGGTTGTAAAAATTTACAAATAATTTAGTGTTTTTGTTTACCTACTTCCCACTCACTTATTTTTGTTAGGTACTTACAATACAAAAATAAATATAAAAACTAAATACGATTTGATTATCATTTAAAAAATTTAGATTTTTAAATTCCAAAATGCTTGAATAAAAATGTTACTCATTGATATTGAATACCCAAATTTAATTTTTTTCGATTAATATACTTGAGTAACTTACTGGAGATAACTCAAATCAATCCATAATTGGTAGATAAGTTTTTGATTCATTGAAAGACAACTGTAGCATATTGTAACAAGTTTAGTAAATAAATAAAATATAATGAAAAATTTATTTAACAAAACCAAACTTACTCACCGTTTAGAATAAAATGAAATTGTAACTAAATCTTTAAAAAGAGTACAATTCAATTATGAATATATTTTTTAATTAAATATCTTTTATATCCTATTGCGAAAGTTTTTATTTTTTTCGACATCGAGCTCGTTTCGTATTAAAATTAATTTTTCGTGAAATCTGGCGCCGAAATATAATTAATTTATCCTTTGTGAATATGGAAATTCGATTTTGAGGATAAAAAAATACAAAATGGCTTCCGATGTTTGACAGGTAAGGGAAAAGTAATAAAATATTTAACCAAAAATATTTTATAATAATATTTTTAATTAGTTTGACTTAGGAAAAATTTGGAGTTCATTATTAACTTTTAAATTATTACATTACATTTCAATTGTAGTTAATCCAATATTTACTTTATTTAATGTAACAAAGTCTTTTTTTAAATTTATTAAATTGTCAACGACTAAAAAATAAATTATACCGGTTATAATTAAGTGTTAATAAGAAATTATTATACACGTTATGTCTGTGGTTCCTGAAAAATAATTGTCTGTGTTAAATGTATGTAACTTATAATTGTTATACTTGCAACCTTCTTTCTAACATTACAATGAGATAAGAAGTTTTTACTCAAAGACAATCACATATACCTACTTATTAATATTTTTATGTTTATCAAGATAGTTATTTAACAAGTATAATGTTAAAACTCGTTACTGGACGTTATTTAGTAGTGACATAAAAGACGTTTTATAAAAAAGAATCAGGAAGTAAAGATATTTTTGGCGGTTTTTCCGATTTAGGTTTTTATAAAAGAAAATGTTTTAAGTTTGTGTTGAAAGAATCAGGTTCTAAGTACTAGTGTATACAAAAGACTGTCTTTAGATAGTTAGATAATTTGATCCTTATTTATTATTACGCACCAAATTGTCCACAAAATGGCGGTAAATTGCAGTAGCGGCCATTTTGTGACGATTTGGCGCGATCGAAGACATATTTGCTTTAATATTTAAAGACTTAGGAGTTAGGGTTAGTTGGAATTATAAAGTAAAATGTATATTTATTTGTTTTATTAATATCAATGGTAATTTGTTTTTAATTATAAGTTAAATTAGAATAATAAATACTTGTCTTGGAACCATTCCCCACGCTTTATTATTTTTAATAATAATTTTTAAAATTTACAACATTGTTTCATTCTTTCACACCTCCACTTGCAAACTTTTTGTAGAAAATTCTTTACTATAAAAGTTTCATTGAATACAGATTAGCTGAGTTACAAATAGTATAAAAAGAATTGTTACCTGTACATTACGAACTTATATACTCCTTAGACAAGATTTCACAATGACATTTTTCTTTCGACAGTTTATTAACAGAACATTCATAAAAATAAAAAAGTTATATTATAATTATTTGAGGATTGAAAAAGTAGAGTTCAGTTATAATTTATAATCCTAACAGATTATTAATATATTATACATAAATAAAAAAAAAATATTTATTCTGTAATAATTATTAAAAACCGTATAAATGACTTTTCCATAGAGATATAAAAATATATTTAATCACCTCCGCCGTTTCGCCGGCGGCGTTACTCAATATAAATTAAATTACAATAAAATGTACAATATTTGATGAATATTATCATGTACTAGCGATTCAACCCAGCTCCGCTCATGTCATATGACGACATTGATATGACGTCATTAATAAAAAGTCTTTTATGTTATTGTATGTTTTATTTATCATAATTTATCGTTCGCTTCGATCGGTATGTCAACATACTTCTGAATAGCCGACCGTTTTTCTACGAATTATACTTCACTTTGTGTGTCTTCTAAAATATTTATTATAATGACATGATTTATCTACAGATTATAGTTATTTAAATTAAAAATAAATTTATTTTTTACTACTAATGTTTTAATATACTAATAATAATTCATAATACATTTTTTAAAATGCTTGCGAAATATTTTGCCGGACAATAATAAAATAATAATTATATGATATATTTTTTAAATATGTCTTGAAATAATTTAAAGCGCTTGCTAAAAATCCATACAGAAACTTATTTTTGAACTAGTGCATATAATGATAGAAAGAAAAGATTAATTTTAATTTATACTAAATTCGTATTATTAACATATTCAATAAATAGCTCTGAGAGTATCAATCAGCTATTTTTATAAAAACATAAAACCTACACGATTACTGTGATTGAAACTTACAAAATGGATTGATGTCTCATACGTTTAGTCATTGAAAAAAAACTTTGATAGTGGATTCTCAGCAAGATCTAAATATAAATATAAATATAATAGTTGCATAAATATCAAATTTCAGGTGTTATTTCACAAGCAATTGAAGGTATATCGTTTAACATAAAATTATACTCTGTAATTAAAACGTCTTTAATGACAAGTTGCTTCGCTGAATTATTTATAACCGCGCCGGCCGTTCTTTCGATCATTCGTGTTATTGCCAAATCCGTTTACATGTTACGATATTTAACAAAAATAATTTTATATCACACGAAAATACAGTCGAACCAAAATAATATTGTATGTAACAAATCGGTGAGATTATTATGAGTTAATTGTAAGAAATATAAAGAATGATAATATAGCTCGTTATATCTACAATTAAAAAAAAGTATTATAGTTAAAAAAAATATTTATGTATTTTCAATGAATATTATTCTGAAATACATCATTAAATTTTAAAATGTAATATAAAAATAATACCGTATCGTATCCGCATCGTCGTGAATAAATTTCTCAATAGTTTATGATTCTCTTTGACTCGAAAATCTGGTAGAAACGATTATGAATATTATATCTATGGCTTGTATTGATCTTGTATTTTTAACTGGAATACGGACTTATAGGACTTTTTAACATTTTGACATATTTGGAAAAGTCTTTTGGGATTTTATTTTCTACTTCATAGAATACATACATACGTAAAAAGTTAATATTTTATTATTAATAAAATTGATAAATAAGACATAATAGCTTAAAATAAATGATGTACTTATCATCAGTGTTTTAAAGTTAAACGTTATGAAATAAGCAATTTTAAATTTAAATTATATAATATTTTTTAATTCATTAAATTTAATTTGTTCTATTTCTAATAAAGACTTAGAGTCCTTCCATGAAAAATATTGGAAGCTATATTCATGTTATTCTATTATCTGGTCAGCTCTATGGCTAATTTATAACACCCAGTGCTGTTCTAAGACATCTTTACTTCATGTACTAGAAGGTACATAATTTTGTATAAGGTGTAAGTCCAGTCCACGATGGTGGATATTTTTTATATTTTTAATATTTTCCAGAACAATAATTCTCAAGACTAAATGAAATTAAATATGTACTAAAATAATGTATGAAGATGTTTACAAAAATAAAACATATTTTTTTGAAATACTTAATAATAAAATACTTAATATCTTCAAAGTATTTTTAAGACGTTTTAATTGAAATGTAGTAATATATTACTTTAGGTCATGACGGAGGAGGGGGAGGAGGGGGGAAGGGAAGGAAAGGGGGGGGGGGTTCAACAATACCTTTTGGCTCTCTCCCCCTTTTTCTACTACCTGGTAGTTGGTGACCACTGACTATGAATCATCAGAGTATCTATGTATGCATGTATGTATGTATGTTCAATCAATTTTATTGTTTGCTAATTCATTATAATTAATAATATTGACAGAACAATGACAACATGTTGTTTGTTTATAGTTATTAACATAATTAATTAATATAACTACTAATTAGATCTTCAAATATAACAATAATTTTACCAGCGTTGCAGTTTTAATTGGTTTTTAAGTAGCTTTATTTAGGTGACAACTATTTCAAAAGATTGACTTGACTTGATTGACCATACTTTTTACGTACAGCTTATTACATTTAATATTACGAATGATATATTTATTGTATATTTTAAGCTGGCCATGATATTAAATATAAAAAGGTTATCTACCTACCTATTAAAATAAATAATTATTTGTTAATATTATCACTCCCTAAATAAGACACTACTCCTCCCAGACGCAGTCTCCACGCCTCTTAATTATTTACGACTCAACTTAAATACTCATTGCTGTGTATTGCCGCCATATTGTATTTGCATAACGACGGTACAGATTAACATTTTTATATAATAAAAGTAGATGGATCTTTTTTAACCACTTCTATTTCGATTTAGTAAGGATTTTTGTATGTTACCTATTATAGAAGATAAAGATGATGGAGGCTTTTAAAGTTAGTATTTTTTTTTGTAATTAGTCTTCCGTGAACCATGATGATTATTATATGTATATATTTATCTATGTACACGTAAATTATTCGGATTTTTGTAATAGTGAACAGTTCACTCTGCTAATCCGCCATACTTCGAGCTCGTGAATAGAGAACCCGAATGGATTCGAAACTAGTCGGCCAAAATTTCGATTTATTTACGTGAACATAGCCGGGTAAATATATATTTAATAACTTAATAATAGCAGCCGTGCTGGAGGGAAATGGAAAACTGACATATTAAGAGGGACAGGGACGGAGATAGGATTTCCTTTCTGTCACTTTCACCAAACATAGTTAATTATACTTGTCTAGGTACCATCATGGTCGAGCCAGCCCGCATACGGGCAAGGCAGCATTATACCGGGATAATACCTATATTTAGTTAGATAATGTTTGTTTATTAATGACAAATTAATAATAGATCATAAATTTCGTTTAATTATAATTATAATATCATAATGATAGTTACATTAAATACTATTTCCATGTGTTGAAACCACAAAGTTCCGGATATATTTAAATATTAAAACGAACTAAAATAGTCCAGTGTCTCTTAATTGACTACAAGAGTGACACCTCTGTTATTTAACCACTGTAAAGTTTTACGATAGGGTTGTCATCTGCCTCAAAATAAAAATTATTGTACAGTTTCAAGTATATAAATTACGAGTATATCTGCGGCAATTTTTATTTACGTATAATATTTAATATTGATTTTGAATTATAAATAATAGTTTCATACAATGCTTTAACTGTATCTACTGATGGCTTTTGGTATGTATGTAGCTAAAATACTACTTAATCCCCCATTCTGTGACAGGATGGTGCTGTCCTGGTCAATCCAGCCTTAACAACTAGACTCTACCATCAAATACAATTGAACTCATATTTGTATATTCAGGAGACATACTACTACAGATATGTTCATAATATAGGTTACAAAAAAGTATTTAAAAATAGTCTAAATAAAAAAAACTTTGTAAGTTACAACCCTAATACTAAAACCTTTGTGGATTTAGCAAGTAGCAAGTAACCATTTTTACATTTTCAGACGCTCCTCTGTGATTTTAGAAAAGCATTTTATATTTTATTTTTAGATGGAACAATCGGTAATAGATTTTAGTTGAACAGATATTAATATAGAGTTGACCTGTATATATCATAAAGCGGTCTGATTGGTGTCTGTTTGTTTAAAATAGATATTTACCTTTCTTAAGAAATGTCTGAAAAGAATAAATATACTATCTCGGTTCTACTAGTCCAATGCCAATAGCTTCAAAAATGTTTAAAAGTACAAAAAAATATAAGTAGAATGAAACTTTTTTGAAAAAAGAAGAAAATATAAAAAAACGAAAGAAGAAATAAATTAAAGGGGTGGAGGTAAGCCTTTAAGGGTAAGAACGGTTTATTTATTTATTTATTTTTTTTTATTGCGATTGCCGTCAAAACTACGAGTCCTATGTAAAAAAGTTAAATGGCCAAGTTGTAGGTAATAGGTACTAACACATACAACTTTTTTATTTGCAATTTTTTTACATAACCTCAAAATTTTGGCCATAACTAACTGGTTATATGTGTTATATAACTATTTCAGCCAATATATGTTTAAGTTCCCAATTAACTATCCCTCCCCCTTGGGAGATTAGCATAGATTAATATTGTCTTTTATTAGGGTAGGTTTTCATTTAATAGCTTCGATTAAATTTTAGTTATATTGATAACATTGTTTTATGAACTGTTGCTATTAACAAGTCAAAAACTACTTTCTTATTACTTAACTACTCTCCCTCCAGGGAGAGTAGTTAAGAACAAGGAGTAGATATATGTTAACCGAACCGAAACTTATATCTAAGTGTTCTGTTTATTTAAATACATTTATTATAAATTCTAATTATTTAATTATAATAAGTATTATAATAAACCTATCGATGCTTGGGCCAATTGATAGTATATTAATGTCTGTTTGTTTGTTGTAGAAAATCCAACGTCCTCGCAAAAATAGCCATACCAAAACTAAACGTTACCACGCAGTACATAAATTCTGAATTAGAAGAGAAGGAAAGAGAAGAAGTGTTCCGTCTCAAAATAGTAAAACAGAAGAAGGATGCTGATAGGAATGTCGAAGATGAGGAAAGAAGGAAAAAGTATTTGGAAAAGAAAGCATTGGATAGAGGAGACCTGACAGCGGTCCCAGAGGAAAATTAAAACTTAAATAAGCGTATTATGTCATCAGGCTTACGTCATTGTTACATAGACATAGTGACAGGTTTATACATTGTGGAAATCCACAATATATAATATATATGTAATATATATGATATACACAATATATAATATAATATGGTAAAATTACCATATTACCTTCGTATTACCGTCGGAAACTATTTTACTTCTGTTTCCCATTTTAAACATTTTTTTTAGTTTTTTCACATTACACTTGAAATGTTAAAGTTGAAGTATTAATTTCAACAATTATAGGCGAAAATGTGTTCTTACTAATTATGATATAATGTTATAAAATTTGGTCCAACAGATCTTAAACAGATTGATAAAATATTCGACAGATAAAATATTAAACACTTGTTATCTTATCTGTCAAAATTATGCAAAAATAACGATCTCAAGTTAGTACCAAATTAAAAAAATATATACATATAATAATAATGTTATTTTGGTAATGACATTTTATTTTTTTTTATATAAGTACCTTTAATAATATAAATAAAATATTCTTAATAAAAACGTACATTTTGATTTAGCTTTTAATGCATTTTATGAGAAGAAATAATATTGAGTGTCCCAAGTATCAAGAATGATGAGAATATTTGGTAAGGGTAGTTTCAAGTCATTAATTATTTTCGGGAACTTTGCGTACCTATATGAAAACTATAATAATATTTACAATTTTAACATTTAAAAAAAATATAATAAAATTTCTTAACAATACAGAATTGAATCTAACAGCTGTTTTATGAAAAGTATTTTAAAATGCAGATGCAAATTTTCCCACGACTGATTCACTGATAGAAATATCTTGTCATGGTTAGAAATCGAACCCGGCACTTACAAATTTAAAAGTTTCCTTTAAATCTTTTATTTGACACAACATCGAACCTATTTTACTATAGTTTTTTTTTTAAATTAAGAATTAATCCAGATTTATTTTTTGCAAACGTTTCTTAAATTATTAAATGCCAGTAACAGACTTGTAGGTTGAATTAGTAGAATTCTATCTCAGATTATTTTCGATTTCAGATTGAATATAAAAACCTAAAATTCCAAAATTATAATGATGTCAAAAACACGAAAATGGTTAAAAGTTACTTTAACAATAATATTGATTTGTCATTGTGCTATTAAGAAATTGCTCGATTTACTTTTTTGTTGGAAGGAAAATGGCCTAATGATGTCCTTTTGGATATCGATAAAATGTCTACATAAATATCGGTATAATGTATAATAGAAAGTAGGCATGATATAGTAGACAGTATGGATGTGGTTTTATTTAACTCATTTATATATATATATATATATATATTGTTGGTTATTAATGTTCTATGAAAGTTCGAAAGTTTTTACTCCATAATTAAAACTATGTTAGCCTATAATTGGGATATACTTTGTAACTTCCATTTACATAACATATAGTTAAACAAATGTTTTCCATTGTGTATCACGTTGGCTTCCTATTAAATAAATAAAATAAATAAAATAAAATAAACTATATTGTATTTAAACCTAAAATATTTCTTTCAATACAAAATAGTTTGCATAAACAAAAAATACTTTATAACACATTAACCTACATTAAATATATTAAAACCTAAACAAAATACTAAAAATATAATAATACAGATGAATAATATTCAATATAAATAAGTTATAAATTATTAAGATCATCGATACATACCCCATCCCTATAAGGACGCCATTAGGCATGTTACAGAGCTGTCACCTCGCATCAATCATAATCAAACATTGTCCGTATCGAAAATATCAGAATAAAAGAAAACTTGGAGTAGGGATGATAAATCACTGTTTATCGATATATAGTGAAACAAATGGAAAGCACTATTTGGGGTATACAGAGTTTTATGAAAGTTTTTCGGTTTTTATTTTTCGTATTATATACATTTTTAAGTTATATTACGTAAATTGAAGACCTGGAAGGACATGGAAATTACTTCTGGAATCATTATTTAGAGGAAGATACATATTACACATAATGCATAGTTTAATATGATTGACTTCCCCTTACTTAAGACACACTATACTTTATTTATTAGATTTTTAACAATATTTTTGTTTTTATCGTCACAGTCATTAAGTATTAATATTTAAAATACTAATCATATTATTTTATTATAGACTTCCTTTTGGTTTTAAAAGTTAAATTAAAAACCCCTTCTATACGAACAAATCTTCTCTGTGCCGAATCCTGTTCAGGCAATTTCACTGAATCAAGATTTATTTGTCTACCGAAGGATCTAAATACTAAAATGTACTTACATAAGGAAACAACTTTTAAAATAGAACTACAATAAATATCGATTTGAACCAATTTGTAATATTTAAAACTTTTAGTTTCGTTAAAGTTAAAAATAGTTTGTTTTAAAATAAAGTGATTTATTATTCTGCGAATATAAAGAAAGTAATATATATTGCCATTAAATATAATGATTGTGTTTGAATAACAACACATTGTTTTTGAGCGTTAAGTTTGTTACAGGAGTCGTCGTAAAATATTGTTATTATGTACTGACTTCAGTCACGGGCGTAGGGTGACTATGGGTCTCTAAATACGAGGAATAATATAACTAACTGAACCACCCTGTTGTCCGAGTGGTTAGCGTAGACGTCTAACCCATAGCGGCGCAAAAGCTCGGGTTCTATTCCCGACATAGACAGACATGTCAGTATTTCTGCGTTTGGCTATTTATATATTCTATTTATAGATTTTATATATTCATATAATAATAACGTGTATTTCTATATATGTATTTGTATCGTTGTCTAACATCCTTAACTCAAGGAAATAAACTTCTTATTTAGGGGTTAGATTAATCTGGACAATTTGTTCATTATATTGATATTGTAACTAACAATAACTGACTCATATATTGGTTATTTTGATCATTGTATCTAAATGTTTTTCAATCTGTAGAAAGTATTTTACGATCGTTTATTGATTGTTTTTATTTTAAATATTAATATTTTTTTACAAGAATTATTGAATTATTTGTTACAAGATGTGACTTTATGTAAAGTTGTGTGTGTAATAAATACATTTACTCTACCCATTGTGGAATATTTTGGAGATGTTGGTGATTGAAGATCCCATCGGTATTCTGTTATAGGCTGTTTAATTTTGATAAGTACAAAAATAATTAATTCATCATTTTGTAAGCGATAATTCTACAAAATTAACATGCAAATTAAGACTGAATTAGGCAGTTAATCAAGAGAACGATTATTTATAGAATATTACGCTATTTTAGATTATTTATAGAGTGCTGTGAATGAACGGCACGGTAGCTCAGTAGCTAGTGTGACGGGGATTGTATCTCAGAGGTCAAGGATTCAAGTCCTGCCCACATTGCCGAATCTATAAAAATATAAGCATAACATGGCTTATAAATATTATAAAAAAGCAGACATTCTCTAGATGCCACAACTCATGGTCTCTCTACTCAGGTCGTAACTTTCGATACAAAATAATCTCGATTGTTCACAAGATTGTTTGCGCGTTTGTCCTCTTTGTCACTGGCCACCTGGTTCTGCCTGTTTTATTACTTTAACATTTTTGAGAAGCCATAAATATATATTTTAATATATACAATTATAATGCAATAAATTCAACTTAACTTCTTATATCGAAATAAACAGTCATTTAATTATATCTAAAATTAGTTTATCTAAAAATGCTGAAGTTATTGTTAAAATATGTATCAAAAATATCTAAAACTAGTTTTTATCCGTTATAGGATATTATTATTTCTATCTATAAGCGTTTTTTGTCTGCATTTTGGAAACCTTTTTTCATTTATATACAACTTAAACTCATTCAAATTTTAAATCTATTCATTCAATTAGATTTAAATCATTCATCTCAAGTTCCAGAGGTGTTGGTGAATGATTGATTAAAGATTTAACCACGTCGATGAGATATTCGTTCATCTGTCAGGTTCACATCAGCACTACTATTAAAAATACCTATAAATATATCACAATTAACATATATACTGAATGTGTAACTTTTTTTTTTGTATTATTTTGTTTGTTTCAGTTGTTCTCAAATTGATTCAAGATGGATGTTAACTATTTCTTGTCACACTTCGGGCTTTGTTATATTTGTAACAACTGATGACTGCTTTGTCTACGTTAACAATAGACAAATCAAAAGTCTAGAATACCTGCATTGGATATACAATAGCAAAATATATATATATTTAAGGATTCATAACTAATAACAATAATCAGACAGTGAAGAAACTGAATCACGTCTTGACTGGTTAGAACTGAAAGTAATAAATACAAGTTAAAAGTATTACTCTTTTCTACTTTAAGTAATAAATATAAAAATAACTGCATTACCCTTTTCTAAAAGTTGGTTAAAATTCAAAGAAAGCATACCGTTGTTAATTTTCAAAGCATCAGCAAAATTTTTATTCCGTCGGCAAATAAAACTTTCTTTTAAAACAAAGAATGACTAATATTTACTAAAATAATTATATGACCCTTTTGTTTGCTTATAACGGGTAAAGGGTAACTGTCTGTCTGTCTCAAATCCGTTACGTAAAAGGGTGGTATCAATAAAAATAGACAAAACTATTCATTCTAAATAGATGCCGTTTTGGATTTTTTTGGAAACCAATAAAAAATTTATAATATAATAGCCTTTTTATTTATATTTTTAGTTTCTTATTTAAGACTTTCTTTTCCCCTAAAGTAAAAGCTCGCACAATAATATATTTTTAAAATATCTTCAAGATTATAGGTAGGTAGGTATATAAATAATTTTTGTTTTTCTCTGGAAATAAATCAGGACATATGTTGTATATATGGAGATAGTTATTACTTAGACAAATTTTATCAAACTCCGTCAAGTAATTTTACATGACCTATACCTACCTACCTACTCAAGCATCATATAAAAATATATCTTTTATTCAGATTTGGTCATATTACGTATTAATATATGTAAACGTACGTTAAAATAAAAATATTATGGTTAATAAAATAATAATGTAGAAAGATAAAACACTACTCAACGAATCATGATTCGTTATTCTATAGTTAATAACAAATTAACTATAATAATACTAATATTTTCAGAAGTATCATAACATACATAAAATGACACCAAGTCCGTTTAAATCACACCATGCTATGTTATGATTATCACCTGTAACATTGCACGATCAGCTTGCGCCTGCGCAGCTTATTTTGATACAAACACGTGCTGTCAATCGAATGTGGGAACTGTAATGATCACTGGATTACGTGTCCGTTTGTAAGTACATACATCTACCATCAAATTATAAATATCTAGGTTTTTTAATATTTTATCTTCTAAGGGTTCCGTATTTACGAGGGGATCTCTAAAACAGAGATTACTAAAGTTCGCACGTCCGCTGATAGCCAAACACGTATAATATCAACGGTAAAATGCGCTAAAAGCATCGTGAAACATAAAGCTTGGGGCACACTGATGTCATTATATTTATGATCTGGATATGGTATGTATATATATTTGTCTAATATATATTTTTTAACAATATGATTGTGTTTATGATAAGATCTTTATTTGTATCGATATTTATTATGGTATTTGCTATTGTAATGAATAGTTATCTAACTACTAATTCATGAAAAAAAAAATTACGTACTTATATCTTTTAAATTCTTAATGTTGCGAGCGATCATACTATTAGATTGTATATCTTTGTATATGTATGTATATAAAGTCTTTGACATATATATGTTTTGCTTCTTCCCTTATTAATATCAAACATTTAAATATAAAAATAAATAGAAATTTAATATATTTTTTTAATTCAAATATACCATAATAAAATTAAAATTGTATAATATAAATCATTAAATTTTTAAACCCAGTGTACCGAAACTTTTGGCCTCGTCGGAGCTATCAATAAAGTAAACAAACAAACACACAGGTTTTATGTTACTAATGCATAACCCTTTGCAGCGAGAAACTAACACACTCAAAAAATAACTTCTTCTTTAAAATATTTATTAGACATTAAGTTATTAGAAAAAAATTAAGATTTTTATTTGTTTTTAGTAAAGTAAAATATTATTAGTACGTACATATAAAATATATTTAAATCATTTTCCTGAAATGAACCTAATTTTGAAAAATTATAATTATTATAAATTGCTTTTGCTATAGAAATAAAATATCGACATAAATACATATTTATCAAATAATAAATAATTATACGGTATAAACTCAAAGATTAACTTGAAATAACAAACTGATAAACTCATAGATGGTTATTTACTTACATTTCTATTTTAAATAATACACACTTTCATACAAAAAACATATTTTAGAAATGTAGACATAGCAGCTGATTTTATTATTATTATAATGTAATATAATAAAATATTTAATTAATATTTTTATAAATTATAATAAATATTTTATTTCTAGATATTGAAATGGATATACAAATTTATTTGTTTGTAATTTGGATGAATCTCCTTGCCTATTAAAGAAGGGCATTATTTTTTTTTAATATCTCTTAAAAAGAGGCTTATATGAAAGTGGGTATCAATTTTTTTAGTATTTTTTTTATAAAACACTACATAGAGTAAAAGTAATAAATACAAACTTATGACATTGGTGTTTTAGTTTTTTATAGCTACTAATATAGAAAACACAATCACAAAAGGTTTATTTATATAAAACAAGTATTTGATTATAAATATAAATATTGGTTTCCGACAAGTACACTACACAGTTAAACTAATAAACATGGATTTGTTTGAAATATGATCCATAATTAAAAAACGAAACTATTGAAATAATATCATCGTAAAATTTTACCTGACCATAACTAAGGATAGATAACTTTGAATAAATATTATTTAAAATAAGATAAATTTCCAAACCCAATACACAATCTGTCTTGTACCGATATGACGAACAAACAGTAGCTCGATAAATATGTCTTACATTGTGTATTGAGTATCTGTTTACAACTTACCCGATTACGACGATAAAGGATGTATACATCAAGTATGTCAGATATATGTATTAGATATTGTTATTGGTTATTAAAGTTAGTTCTAAATATTAAATTTCTATTATGTATGTTTTAATTTTATTAACTAATTTCGGTATTAGTTTTAATTGTATTAGTGATATAACTTACCGTGACACAGACGTGAACTAGAGCATGAAATCAAATCACCATTAGGTGGTATTAGTATGGATATTTCTTTTATTACGTTATTATAATTTATTTTCAAGTTCTTGGCTATAATGTATACAAAATACGTTTATATATTAGTCACTATATATATATATATAGACGCTAACTGTTGGTTTTTCTTTGCAGCTCGCACTGGCAACACTCTAAAATGATGAGTGAGAGTGACTGGAGCCCAAATTCGTCAGGTTTCTTCATCTTAAAATTGGTAAAACATAAACATCTATATTTCCATATATCTATTTGTGACGGCACCACTTACCACCAAGTGGATCCGCTCCTTCATCACCCTGTTCCAAAATGAAATACATAAGTATCTACCAAATTAATAAAGGAATAGGAATATAAAAAATGCAATATTATGTATGTATTTTAACTCCTAAAACTGTATTACTTTTCATTATTTTAAAATACCTATATTTTTTACATACCTACTATCTGAAATCTTCAATGAAAAATATTTTTTAAACTTAATGTTAATTTGAAAGTTTGGCTGTGACACGTTTTCATATAAAATAATATGCTGTATAAATAAATGAGACCCGTGCGACGCCGGCGCGCGTTGCTAGTTTACAATAATTGTCACATCATGGTCACATTAGAAACCGTACATCCGTGGATTTTATTTTGTAATTTGACAAACGAAATTTATCTAATTTTGTTACATGTCATTGTAAATAGAGCGTAGAGTTCTATGATTATTTATATATTTACAATTAAAGGACTCTATATATAGTATTAAGTTTCGTTCGTTTAAAAATATATACATAAAGATAAAATTCAAAATATTCTACAAGTATTTAGTCCTGTATTCAAGCGCCATGGTGAAGGTACACCATTAATACTAACTAACCCCATACATACATAATTAGGTTCACTTTACGAGCCATACATCCTTTTTATATCGTAAATTACGTTAATTGGAATATTTGTATGGAAAAACTAAATTTAGTTTCAACTTTTATTTGTATGAAAAAAACTATTTCGTTGATTATAACTGGATAACAGGGTGTTTTATAATGCATGTGTGTATTTGTCCATATTGTTCAATAGCGCCTCACAAAAGCTTCGGACGGTCTTCTTGAGCTTACAAAAGCTTGTTCTGGCCGTATACTTTTTTAACGACCGATCGGATGCGTTCAGAGTTTGTTTTTTAAATCATTCATTAGACATCCCCCATTATCACAATCTTGAGTAGAAAAAGTGTAGTTATGTTTCTATTATATGAAGAAAGCTTTTTCTATTAAATAAAGTAAATAAATTACAAAAAAATACGGTCAAAGCTTTTAATTTTGGGTCTGCAATCATAACCCAAGGTCGATTGGGTCTTTCAAAATGGCGTCCAGAGTTAGTTCGAAACTTGAACGCGGTGGTAGGAGGTGAAGGGGGCGGCCCGGCGGGGAGAGGGGCGAGGGCCGCATGCGTACCGACGACCGGGACGGCATTCCATTAGTTCGTCCGAACGCCGCGCGGCGCTACGTTATCCACCTCGTCCCGGACGCACGCTCCTATACAAAGAACGCCTCAGTATTGTAAAAAAATCTATGATGTATTGATTAATTCCAACGTTTTACAAACACAAAAATTGCAGTCTAACAAAAGTGTACGCGTTTCGGGAACATTTTAGACAGTTTTAGTGATAATTATTAGCTTTTTAAGGCCACGTCCCTTGAAATTCCACATTTATCGACGAATAGAATCTAGTGTAGAGCGAACATGGTGGACCCTGTGCGATGAGTGAAATTGTTGAGTGAAACAGACGTTTTAAGTGAAATAATGAATAAAGTTAATATCTAAATATGGAACGGTATGCGAATGCGAAAGCTTAGAAAAAGTGGCTTGCGTCTTCGATCGGATAATGAGTTTGTGAAGCATAAACAATCAGAATGGTTTCCTTGGCTTACTTCAGAATGCGACAAGCGACCTGGACTTTTCTGGTCCTTGTTTTTATGATTGACAGTGTGATGGGAAACTACTATAAATCCTTCAACATCCACTGGAACACAACAAACAGTATATTCAGAATAGACAACACCGATCATGTATTCGATCTCAATAAGGGTAACGCTAAGTTCGAATACGATCAAGTGAATGTTATGTGTCCAGTGTACGCTCCGGGAACGTTTGACGAGGATACAGAGAAATATATAATATACAATGTAAGCAAAGAAGAATACGATACGTGTAGAATAACAAACCCCAACCCGCGTATTATAGCGATTTGTAATAAGCCGCACCAACTGATGTATTTCACGATTACCTTCAGACCGTTCACGCCTCAACCCGGCGGGCTGGAATTCCTGCCCGGTAAAGATTACTATTTTATATCCACGTCTAGCAAAGACGACTTGCATAGACGGATCGGTGGACGCTGTCTCAGCCACAACATGAAGCTGGTGTTTCGTGTGTGTTGCAAGCCGGAGGACCAATCTCCAGTGCCACCTCCGCAGCCAACGCCACCGACGCCTCCTCCCCCGCCGACCATGCCAACAACAACAACCATCACGACAACAATCAAGCCTGTCACCAAAAAGACGCACAAATACGACAAGACGCCGAATGAGGTTGTGAAGAGCGAGGAACTTTCCTATTCCCGTGGCGCGGCCCTGGCTTCGTCCCTGGCTCTGGCCCTGGCCGCGAGCGCGGTGCTGGCACCCCTGGCTCGGTGAATGTGCGCTAAAGCGGATCGACCACAGCGGCCCGATCTGCTGGCCAAACCTTGTTCGGCGCACACGACACACACAACACAGACGTTACAATCACTACACTCACTGAACTACCCGGACTCTATTGTCTTCGCGTGAATTATTGTGTATTTGTTTGACATTATTAGTGATTATATTTGGAATGGAATCATGTGCCCAAAAATGGATTGTGGATAACACTTTGTAAGTAAGTAGTGTGGTGTCTGTGAATGGTGCCGAAAAGGATTTCTCCGACTGGATATTAGAGTTGTGCAAAATTCCTAGTTATCTCCAGAAAGTTCCAATGACAGATTTTAGTCTATAAGGAACAATTGTGAGCCTAATTTTACTATTGTAAACTAAAGTATAACTGGCCTACTGAGTAATCGAACTAATATTATACAAGAATCGGATAGCGGAAGCAAAAGTAGATACGAACTCATTTAAATATATACATATATATATAATTATAAAGAAATCGTTAACATGTATAATGGTAATATAGGTTTCTTAAACCATTAGGAATAAAATTTTTATATTTTCACTAATGCAATGAAGGATATTTGATAAAGAATTAGGATTCAAATACTGACATAGGAGAAATCTTATATAGAATGAGATAGGTAGCTATTAATTTAGTTGAAAAGACATTTTTTTTTTATTATTTTCTAACGCTTAGAATTTATTTATACGAAAAAGCTGGAACAAGTTGTGACTTGTCCTAAACACTGTGATTTTGGTTTTACTTAGGATGTAATTTTTCTATGCTTTCATTATGTGATATGAAATTTAATTGTATTTAAAAATAATGCATTTCACCTCATAATAATATTTTATTCTCGACTATATTGCTTTTTCGATTTCTTTTACTTATTTTATAAATATTTAATATTACAGCTGGGCGACTGTCTGTCGCTGGTGTATTGACTGGTTGCTCAAAATGGCTGAAGTAACCTCAGATCTAGCCTTTTATTTATATTAAGCTAACAACTTGATTAATTAAATCATTAAAGGTACGTACACAATGAAGGTAATGCCAAAATGTTCATAACATACAGTCATTTCTAAATTCGGAAACTTTAGAGAAGGAAGAAACCTTACACTAGCGATGTATAATGTAAGTGCAATAAAATAATCTGTTTCCGTTGTCCAGAAAGCTCAGAAACTTCCAAGCACTTCAGGTATAAATACCACTTATTATAATTTCTGGTAATGTCTGGATGAAATAAGAGTTTTTTTGGCTTACCTTGTATTGTGTAAATATCAAATTTGGCACAATAGTGCAAGTAAAGTGATCAGTTCACGTTAATAAATAGTCAAATAGTTAAATAGTAGTTGAAATAGACCGGTTTTCAGTTAGACATACGCATTTAGTGGCAGTTGATATATTTTTAAAATAGTGCTTAAGACAACGTCTGAATTTCACACTGCATGTTTAATATTATATGAATTTAAATTTATCCAACTTTTATGATAAAAGTTATGCTTCTGCTTTATTGCGAATATGCATAATATGCAACTTATGCATCATGGAAATTATGGCAGATTATTGTTATTCCCTGCATCTCCAGATTTCTAAGGCAAAAAATCCTATATAAAAAAGATTACATAACCAGGCAGTAGAGTAAAATACCACTTACATTAAAGAAAAGAATAGAAGAGCACAGAAATGAAGCCAAACGAGGTTAAAAAGAAAACTAATTAATCAGCTGAATAAATGTGGGTTTATGCGGCGCTAATTTCTTAATCTATGTTCTAAAAAAAGGCAATAATGACCTGTCCTTGCAGACAAAAGACTGAGAATATTACGAAAATGAATTCCGCTTCCAAAATAGATACTTAATGAGTCGTTTACCCCTCCAGATGACAAAATAGTGGCCGATAGATGTTCTGAAGCTGCGTTATGTATCATAAATTCAACAAAATTACCCCCACAAAAAGATCTACATAAATATAAAGAAAACAGTAACGTCTAATGCATTGTTTTCTAAACAATTTTTAAAATAACATTTTATACTCACTGCCATGTGCTGAGTGCGTCTATTTTTATTAAAACTAAACAGTTTGTACTTAAGCGTTTCTTGGTACAGTTTTATGTTTTGGTTATTTCGAGCTAACGACCCTAAAGGGATTGTGAAGGGATAATCTGACCTGTTAATAACTGTACGTGTCAAACGCAAACTTTAAATGAAAAAGAAATATTCGTTTGTTGATAAGGTCTTAAATTTATTGGTCCAAATGATACAGATAAGAACAGTGTTAAAGATATCACAAATGATAAACATAATGTATCACAAACGGGATATGTGTTAAGAAATGTTAAGAGACAATATAAAAATTGAAAGTAATATTTCAAATATTACATCACATATATATCATATAAACGAGCTGATGTCACATCAAAGAATTCCTGTAAATTGATAAACGCCGCGATTAATAATACTCACTTAACTGAGAGTATTATTTTTATTAACATCTTGCCAAGATCTCTGAACTATTTAATATTCCGAGAAAATCTAAATTACAAAAGGGCTTAGGTGAATTTATTCTTGCCGCAAATACTAATGGAAATTCAGGTTTCAATTTAAGTTTTTTTGCTGTTGAAGATGCAAGGCTTGTGTTACAAGACGTATTTAAGTACTGAGGATTACGATTCTTAAGGGACTATTATTGCGAGATACATTGTCAGTATCGTTTTTCTCATAAAAGATTTGAAATTCTGTGGGAAGAGACCATAATCCGACATAATACGGATAAAGATCTCAGATCTTAAACACAAAAGAAAATTATTGAAATATTTGTTAAAATAAAACAAAATACAATATTAATATGTAACAAATAGCAAATATGTAGATGTTAACCAAATACCTAAAACTCTACTAGATAAGATTGGGTTGAATTTGAAATTTGTTTCTTTCTTTTTTTTAAAACTAGAAAGAGACAGGTTCCCAGAATGTTCTAGCAAATCTATCACAGACTTATATAAGAGTTCATGGTTCTAGTATTGTCAGATGCAGTGTGAAATTTGAACGATAAAAACCAACATTTTCTCTTAGTATTTCTCTCTCATTAGTTTCGGTTAGTTGTGCTGTGTACTTAGAATAATAAAAAATGAAGACCTCATTTTTAATCTCAAAAATCAGTCCGTTAGTTATAATGATGGAAATGATAATTTATACAATCAAGTGATCTCCAATTGAACAAAAATAATGTTTAAAAAACGGTGCAAAAGTCCAAATAAATACCACCATTTATATTTATTCAGATATTATAAATTTGGAATAAAAATGTATTCTATTATTATATGATTGGATTAAAATCGAATAAAACAAGAATTTATTAAATATGTTCAGAAAATTATTTTGTTTCATTTAAAATGCTAGAATCATTTCTTATTCAACTATTATAACTCGTTACATGTCATTATAAATGTATAATTTAGGTCTGCTTCTATCAATGAATGTAATTGTTACGAGATTATTTAATTCAAGTATTAAAAAAATAGATTATGAATATGTTTGAATTATGTACTTGTTAATTTACCATTGTAAAAACATTAATTTCACGCCTTTTATATATATTTTTTATCAATTCTCAATGAATCGACGTCAATCATCAATGTATTGTATCAATTGGAGATTACGTATAATTGATAATTCGTAAGGATAATGTGAGTTTTTTTAAACTATGGTATTGTTATAAAAATTACCGAATCTGTTTAGTGATGCAAGGTCAATGTCCTCGAAATTGTGCCTAAAAATTTTCTTTCAAGGATTTTGAAGTAAGGCTTGAAGATTTCTTTTGCTCATAAGAGGTTGTATCGTAAATTTAGAGCCTATTTTTTTTATTTATAAAATATACGTTCTTCCTTTTTATTTATTTTGAAAGCAATAATCTTATGATACTGTAAATGTTGATAATTTTATCCCGTATATAACATAATGGTTACTGTACTTTTTTGAAATCTTAATTAATTGGTAAATAATGACGTACATAAAAGAAAAATAACATGAAACAGAACAAAATCTATATATAATTTACTCAAAGTGACGTTTTTTTTTATTATATTTTATCACACTAATGACAGTAAATTAATATTCAAAGCCAGTGCTAACAAGCAAAAAGTAACTTGTTTTAGCAGTTCGTGTACACAATTAATGTCACTTAATTATTAACATGAACTTAATTTACATATATTGGTTCTTTGATAAAGGGTTTTTATTATACGTATACACGGTCTTCTTGCGAATAATAAAAATAATGAAAATTATGTTACAATTAAGAATGTAGTCAGATTTTGGTAATAATCTGGTGTTGCCAGATCATAGTGATCAATTACCACAAGATACCATTCTCCTTCTATATTAAAAATAATTTTCAATTCAATCTGTGAAACAATTACAAAAGCTTTCCAGAAAGCTCCAATCATTTGTGCTTTCTGAAGTTTTGATTAGAATCAGGAATGGCGACTACAAACTGTTACTTCATTTTATCTACAAAACTATTAATTAACGTTAATTAAATTATGTTAATTTATGTAACATAAAAGTAAATTTATTGGATCGGAATCCGTTTCAAAGATTTCGTAAGATTATTGCTATCATCAAAAAAGTTTTTTTTATAAAAAAGGTTTTATATCTCACATTGGTGCTACAGTAAAGACTTGAAATTCATTATTATTTAACTTAAGATTATCCTATCTGAGTGTTAGTTTAACGGACTGATGTTTTTTTACGCTTTTATGTACTTAATTTTGTCTATTTTATTAGTGTACATGGTTCAGCTACCTCTTGTAATTTAGGAGTATTTTATATTTACAAAACTAGTATGTAAAGCCTTGCGTCACTAAAAAGGTTGGGTTTTATTCCTAAAAAAATCAGAATCCTCAATTTTCCTAAAACAATTGTTGGTTATTACAAAAAAAAACGATTTTAAATAAACTTAATAGCACATAGGTTACGCATTTAGTATATGAAGCATATATTTTTTGCAGCTGTATTATTATTGCTGTGTTATTGAGCGGCCATATTTTTTCTGGTTTTATTTTTGAACGTATTCTGTAACGGGGCGGAGACATTACAAAATGGAGGCCGTTCAAATATGACTTGTGTAATAATTAATTATAGGTTTAAATTGTATAGTCGAAAGATCTTATAACAAAAAACATGTAAAAGTATTATTTTTTGTCCGTCTATTTTAAATTTTAATATAAGTTCAGTGGATATTTTGTTTTGTAAATTATATTTAAAATGGCTTCCCTTTTGTACGCATTTGAAAAGCAAAAACTATAAATGTAAATTTTCGTTCTGTAAATTTTGTAAAATGTCTCTGCCTGTAAAAATTGTTAAATTTGTAAAAATAGAGGGGGGTTAGGGGGTAATTACCTACTAAGTAATGAAGTAAGGTGTAAATATGTTGTTATTAAGAGTAGTACCCTGTAGGTATTTATTTTAACTATTTCGGGCCTTTGTTAAAATCCAAAGTTTTAATTTATTTTTCGACCAATAAATGTTGGAGAGAAATTTGTGTTTTTGTTTAAACCCTTTTGATGTATACTTTATCTAATATAGTATATATACATATATTATTACTAATAACAATAATGGTTCATACATACAAGTAGACACGAGATCGCAGACATCGCTTCTCGTAAATCATTTAAGATAACGGAGTATCATAACGAAATCTATGTAAAACTGTTAGATCATAAATTCGTCATATTATAAGAACTAGCTTTAGACCGTGGTTTTACTTATGTGGCAGGACTGTACTGACCATTCAAAAAACTTACATGGCTTGGAGGAACCCTAACTCTCCTTGGTGTAAAAGAGTGGTGGTGGTATTTTTCTCACGGGAACATTGTATTTTCCAGGATAAATGTAGTCTTCCAGATCGTGGTTCCGTTTCGTAATTCATGAGTTCAAAATTTCACGGACTTTTGTTGACGAACAAACATCCAAATTGTTTTTCTACTTTATTAGTAGAATGTTTTGAACCCCTGTTATATTTCAAACAGCAAACTTTAATTAGATTTTTATTTGTTTAAGTATTCATATAGAAGTATAATATATAATTTAATGTTTAACAAATCCATGGTTTTTAATAACTTTTTTAGTAGTTAGCGGTAAAATTATAATTATAACATTAAATGACAAAAAATTCTCCTATATTCTCCTAATTTAAGTAGTTTTCCATAAATTACTTTCACCAAGTTTTAGAAAGATAATTATCATAAAACCTTAATACTTCATCAGGAACTTAAAACTAGAATACAAAACCAATATTACCTGAACCATCATATAACTGATCTTGCCCACATATCGATACAAAGCAAATTGGTCATGTATTTGTAGCAATATTTCGTAAATTCCCAAATGAAACAGACCATTCCAATGGAACAGACAAAAAACGAAGACATTCATCGATTGGTCATTTTTTTGGGCGTTGGATATGAAAACACACACAAGTAAGAATAACGTTTGCTAGACGCTGGCTAGAAAAGTTTTATCACCGCAATAAAAAATCCTTTGTGAATATTATGTAAATAACAACAATTATATGGAAAAATGTATTTAAATTGTTTTCTTTAGTCAATGTCAAATCCAACAAATGTAGCTCAAACATAAAAGAGTTCTAAATTCTTCTCAAATATCCATAGTTTATTCATTTTTCTTTCGTCAAACTTTTCTATTGGATCGTATTTTTTTACGACTCTCGTAAATTCTCTAAGACGAATTCTATGTTCTTAACTGACTCTTAGAAAGGAGGTTATGAGTTTGACCCCAAACTACAATTGTCTAACGGGTTGTTATGAGAACTATTATTTTTTAATAAATAATCAATAAATTCATAAGACGTCTACTGGTACGGTCGTGTTAATTATTAAAACTTCAATGAGTTCCGAGTTCGATTTCCTATTCAACATTTATATAACAATAATTCTGTTTAAATATACCTATAAGCGACCTCTTAATGATATTATATGTATAGTAATATAAACATACTGACAAATAAAGACAATTTTACTCAAATGCTCAAATAACTCAATATACGTCTTTGATTTTAACACCGACTGTCTCTACATTATAGTCTAACAAGCTGGCACTGTCTGTAAGAGTGTGTGTATATGTGTAAGACAGGAGTGTGTGCGTGTCTTTAAAGTGTGTGTACATGTGTGTGTATTTGTGTGTGAGAGTTACAAATTTAATATTTAAAATAAATAAAAAGTGTACATTTCAATTATTGGAACAAAACATCTAAAATAGTACTAAAGGTTTCACACGTTCAAACTGTGAGGTTCTTATTACAATATTATTTATTATTATACAATTCTATATTTTTATTTTAATCATGAATTACAAGAAATTAAAAATGCTTCTTTTTTTTCTCAATCTGTTCAGAATACCTAATTTTATCGATTTAAATTTATAATAAACAATTATTTATGCAATTTTAGACAATCGCGCTTAGTAACAAGTGTTCAAATCGCTTGAATTATTTTGGTCTTTGGATGCTTGTATTGTTGTACGCAATTAAAGACCCTATTTTAAAAAGTCTTAGGTCTATTTTGTATAGTTAGTTTGTTTCAAATTATCATTAATCCAAAAAATCAGTACAGATAATATATTAATAAGATTCAAATAAATACGACCAGCAGGGGCTGGAACTGTTTTGGAGATTTCATCGATTATATCAACATACGTTAACTTTTCTCAATACTTCTATTAAAATATACGAAAGAGGAATTTGATTTCTTGTAATTTGCAGTTATATTAAAATGAAATGTTTTATTGTGTCGTACCAATTTAATAATCGGAACTTTGACTTCTGGAGATTAGATTAAGGGACTATCTCTATCTCTCTCTATCAGTCTCTGAGACAAATAGTCATATCTTCTCTCAATGTTTTTATATTATTGTCAAAATAACTGACCTATCACATCAATTTTAGGTACATATTTGTCGTCACGAAATACCTAGTTTAAAAAATTACTGTTTAGGTTTTTTAAACGCGATAATCTCAAACATTGATTTACTGTTTTTAATGTAGTTTTCACAAATAGATAGTAGCTTTATTGGGAAGGTTTAAGTCCATAAAATATATCCATAATGATAAACGTCGAGTAAGTCGAAGTAATTCCTGCCATCTGAACCATTGCTGCCAGACAAAACCGGGGCTGGTGGCCAGTACCCTTGTATACAGTAATTACATTTTTAAACGCCTTTCACCAAGGAAATCAGAATTACCTAAGAGTTACAAAAAGTTATCGTGATTCGTAATCGGGTTGGCGGTTAAATCGATTATTAGCAAGAAGTGTATTAAGGTCAGTTTCATTTTCTCAACACTAAACTTGTGCTCTGGTTTTGTTTGGGTAATTTAATGCATACTGTATAAGGGCTGATGAAAGGTATCACCAAGGGATAGATGTATATTATAATAATGATATCCCAGAGTAAAGTACCGAACAAATGACCTAGTAGGATAGTGGATACGACTCAATCCTACTTGTGATATAATTGACATAATTGGTAGCAAATCCAAGCTTGTAAGGGATGTTGAAAACTAGGATATTCTGTCTCACTCATCTACAAAAAGTAGTGTTTACTACCCTGACTACATCAACCCTTATACAGTCAAGACTATCCCTGGACTCTACCAATTATCTTCATATCATATATAACCTGCAATGGAATAGCATTGTTCGTGAAGCTTCATACTCTATATTTGAGGAGAAAGTCATGTGTCAAGTGCTGTGACATGTAAATAATAATAACTAGTTTACTTCAGTAGTTTTAAACAAGTTAATAATAGACCTATTTACCTGAAAAGTAATTCTCTACTAACTTGGGTCGTTATAACAACAGACTAAAAATTACGTAATCATGTTGCAGAGGTTTCACAAGCATGTACAATACGAACACAAAATACATCCAGATTCGAAATAATCTGTGTATCACATTCAATTACCGGGAATCGAATCTTTTACTTTTATTTTTGCAGGTTCACTAACCACTAGACGGTTGGTCTATCAGATCATCAAGTAATTATTAAAAATCATATAAATCTATTTAATTTATTTGAGGATTTTTTTTTCTTTTCATAATATTCATTCTAATGTATAAAAGATTGTTTCTAGTTAGGACACTTGTAGATAATGAGTCAATTTCTATGAGATATTTGGTGGATGTTTGTTTGTAAAATACGTAGCAATTATTATTTGTTATGAGAGAACCTCAAATTTATTTCAAGGAGAAAGAAAGACATACTAAGATGAAATTATTTAACTACCTAGGATGTTGACTTCATTGTATACTTAATTCCCTTTTAGGGTTGTATTAAAAGTAAATAAGAAAATTTTTAAATCTTTTCTTGTCTTCTCTTATCACTTCTCTCTTTTTCTTGCCTCTCTCTCTCTCTAGTGTTGAAAAAGAATCTGAAATAATAAAACAAGATTGAATAATAGTAAATGAATAATGAGTAAGTAAAAAAAGCTTATAAAAATGTTAAATATACATGTACAAAACTTTAAAACACCAGAAGGAATAAAATTAGTAATTACTTTGATTTCGATAAAAATATTTCTAGATAAAGAAATGAAAGAAGACTGAGATAGATCTAGATTTTATGTATATTCTAATCTTTTCGCTAATGTGTGCTAATGCAACTTTGAATCATACAACTTTATACAATATTTGCGCACACACCCTTCCAAGCAGAATAGCCTTAACTCTTCACAACGCAAGGAAAAAGTTATTCTAACTTACTAATAATAGAGCTAAATTTACAATGCATAGAGTCTTCACATTACGTCACGAACTATTATAGTAGATTGCATTGTATTTTCAACTCTAAAGCCCTACAAATAACTTCCATTATCACCTTCAGTTTCACAAAAGAGCTTTGTCTAAAAGTCTTCCCGGAATATTAGTAGCTATTGCATTGAAATTCAGGTTAAATTCGCTTGAAAGCTTTATCATATTGTTTGTATGTACAAAGGGCTTGCTAGAAGAATGAAATAAGCAGGAATTAGAATAGTTGACCGGGTGATGTTGACTTAAACGTATTGTCCAATACTTGAAGGGATTTCTAAGGACATGTAAAAAAATGTATTCAACATTGCACCAAACAATAATAAATTGAATTTATTGCATGCAGCCATTTTATATTTCGTGAAGAAATCATTGACCGTAGGTTGCCTCTATTTTTTATAACATTATAAATGTTAATGCTTGTATGTTTGTTCGTTAACGAGAAATTGGATGAATTTTTATATAATATTTCACAAAATCAGACCATGACCTGGGAGAATACATGGGCTACTTTTATCCCGGAAAATTGAAGGTTCCCGTGGGACAGACGCAGGGTTCAAACTCGTCAAAGAGAACCCAAAGACGCTGAAACTGTCTGTTATTTTAGTAGTTTTCTTTAAATATTGCGACAAAATCCGAGAACAAGTTAATTGGCTATCTCTTTTATATATCATTTATAGAGACAATAAAAAATATCTTATATAATTATCTATAAAGAGACAAGATTATATTATGGTAAAAATAAACAATAATGCTTGCTTTGCTTTATATAATATTATGTTTAATTCTTAAACAAAACCACTTAAATAATTGATTTATTATTAAATGAATTATGAGAAAATTATTTTATCTATTGATATTTAATATTAAAGTTATACATTACTAAGACAATGGTTTTACAATTCGCATTCTAGCAGCGGTGTTTTTCAAACAAATGTTTGACAGGACGTACAAGACACGGACAAACAGACAACGACTGTTTAGATAACGTTCAATATTTAAATATACATAGTTTAAAATAAACAGAGGAGGAAAGATTATGAAAATATTTAGATACAATGTATTATACAAGTCCCACAGCTGGGAATGTGCTGGGTTCAAGTTGTTATTAGAGGAATAGTGTAGAGATGAACCCACCACTCCAATGCATTGGATTAATAAGCCTTAAAAACTATTTTAGATTGATTTTAAACTTGCATTGTAGATTGATTATTAATCTCACAAAAAAAATATACCTACTTCTGTCCAACTTAAGTATTTTTTTTAAATATAGAATGAAATTTAACGTGCAGGGATTCGAACCTGCGACCTTACGAAATCTTCCTGTATATTTCTCAATCATGCATATATTTATAAATTAAACAAGCTTATCATGTCTATACATGATTATATATATTTTCAAATAATTATACAAAATACCACAGCCGGGAATGGAACCCAGAACAAACAGATTGTGTTAAGAAATATCAAATATACGTGACACGAAAACAAAACATTTAAAACCACAATTCTTATAACTCACGTAGGTTCCTCGAATTGTTTTGTGAATAACATGACCTTGTTGAAAGAAAACCAGACAAATATAATTAGTCATATCTCACTATATAATATAAATTATAATTTTGTATGTTTGTCTGTGGAGAGTAATCTTCGGAACCACTATTACATAATTATATATCGAATTTGGCATTTTTTTTATGCATGCGGGCGAAGTTGGTATCTAAAGCTAGTATAAATAATTCATGACACATAGTTATTTATTTTTGTAAATATGTCAAGTCATGGCGGTATTTAGTGTTAGTCAGACTTCATTATTAAACATTCATTTACAATGGAGTTTTTCATTTGTATAATAAATTTATTATAAGTAATAATAACTTTATTAAATATTGTTCTACATTTATTATATTGCTTATTTTATGGTAGCTTGTGGTAGATGTATAAAACATATTGTATAGTACCTATATCTATATCAATACTTAAATATAACATTTTAGTGTCTTTTTGTGATTCCAAATTAACAGTTTTTTACTAAATTCATATGCATTACTTGAAAATTTTTTCTATAAGTTTTAGTCTGTCTGTCTCTCTGTTTGTTGCGGCGAATCTCTGAAACAGCTCGACAATTTAACAGGACATTCACTGGTGTATAGCTGACGTTATAAAATTTAACATAGGCTATTTTAGAAAAAAGAAATAGATTTTCGCAAAAAAAATATCAATGAATTAGTAAACAATATCTTATTCAAGTAAGAATTAAACGCAGATGAAGTCACGGGTAACAGCTAGTATAATATATTATTAAATAATTAATTTAACTACGGATCTCTAATTGCATCTAATGTTTAAAACAGCAGGTGTTGTCGTTTAACATTTTATTAAGCATAAAAACCTCAACGATTTATCACATTCAATATGACAAGAACAATTATAAAATATATAAATATTCGTGTGTGGCCATCTTTAATTAGGTTCCATCCACACTTGTATAAATAAGTATATATACCTATGTATGTACTATGCCTTAATGCCTGATGACTAAAACTTGTTACAGGAAAAAAAATAATAATAGTTAAGAAAGAATTGTGTCTTTGAATATTAATTATTCAGAAGAAATACAGACCGTAAACAATAGGACCGATTACTCATTGGTGGTTTCCCGCGCAAACGAATGTCATAAATAATATGTCGATAATTGTAACATAGACAATTTATCCAATATGGCGGGTTTTCTTTCATAAGTCATAACTGGAAAATACTATTATTTATTAAAGACGTGGTCTTCATTTATAATTAATTAAACTTATAATTTAAGTAATAATAACTAAAATAAATTTTGTAATAATTACATAGTTTTCATTAAAGTTTTTATTATCTATTATAAACATTAAAGTTTTTTTATATGTCATAATTTTTTTATTATACCTATTTTACAAGATGATAAAATGATAACAGCATTGATATATTATTCTTTATAAACTTTTACGATCAACAGCGTTTGTACTATTTTAGATTGTTTAAAAAAAAACATTCTGTCATACAAAGTTCTTAAAACATATGTTTTTATATATTCAGCCCCTCTTCCACTTTAAGGTTACACATCAAATTGCATATTTAAAATATAAATTACCTATGCGTATATATCTATATTGTATATAAACTACAAACGAGCATATTTATTACAAATATAATAAACAGTATGACAGATATTGATAACAATATAATATACCTAATGTATACTCAATGTCATCTTAGTCACTTAGTTTATAAAAAAGAAATAAACACCACGTTAAATCGTGAACATTTATGTTTAAATGTACCAATAATATAGACAACTAAACTTAAATAATGATTGTAAATTAATTAGAAGTAATATTGATATATCAGTAGTAAAAACTCCACGTAAACCTCCAAAAATGTGTCACAGTATTTACGTAGCTATTGTTTTTATGATAGAATTACACTTTTATTTACTTATGTTATGTCATTATACCACGTTCAGATAAATAACAAGACTATCATAAAATTATATAGACATTTTCAAATACAAATAGAAATTTTCAATCATAAACCACTATTTCAACTCGATAGTCAACTCCCGTATGGTCTAGTGGCTAGGATACCTGGCTTTCACCCAGGAGGCTCGGGTTCGATTCCCGGTACGGGAAACTTTTTGCGTTTTTGTTTATGTTGTTGACATTGAAATATATATTTTTATAAAACAATATTTTTTAATATATGAAGTCTAACAAATTGGAATATGTAATAAAAATAAAAAAAATACATAGAGAAAAATATATATAATAAAAAAAATATTTTAATTTCCTGCTAAACGCCATACATTAAAATAAGTGATCAGTAAAGTTATATTACGATTTGATTAAACAAAAAAACCTAATGACAAGTTGATTTGGCGGAGTGCCATGAAACTTAAATCATTAATCATTACTCGACGTCGCTGATAAAAAGTGCTATTATGTGTTTATAGCACCTTGTGAATGGTTTATACTGGAAATATTACACAGATACTTATGTTAAATACATTATTAATAATATTATTTATAAAACAGACAGCAGTAACAACAGAATAATAAGGTCCTTATAAATTAATAATTGATCAAACCTTTATTGAAATACTTTTACCATATTTACGTAATATATTATAACTTTTACACTGAAATTTAGTTTTCATGAGGTTTTTAATTATATTAATTAATAATTGCTGTTTTAATATATTTTTGTACATTTTGTGTAATCAGGACAGACTAATTGGCATATTGCACGCGTAGACGACCTCGAGACCTATTTCTAGAATATTAGTTCGAACATTATTTTTTCTGCTACTTTTATAATTAACAGTGGTTTCAAATTTAAAATGCTATACTGTTAGTTTATTTTTTACTTACCATACTTTATGTGGTGAAAAAATGTGAAGTAACTTAAAAACGGAGAATGTAAAAAAAAATGAAAATAT
Source organism: Napeogenes inachia (assembly GCA_959347355.1). NCBI lineage: Eukaryota > Metazoa > Arthropoda > Insecta > Lepidoptera > Nymphalidae > Napeogenes > Napeogenes inachia. The sequence continues at coordinate 2,521,204 of OY365794.1, forward strand.
CTAATTTGGTTGGTGTGGTAAATGATCACTTGATGGTGAGTAGTTTTGGATATTTGGGAATATAAAAAGTTATTTACTAGGCATCCTTGAGGAATGGGAAAGGAAGAAGGAAATTTAGACGCAAGGAAAGGAACGAATTGTGACTGGAATGTGACTCTCTCACGCACTCTACTAAACCTATCTATAATAACTATTTTACATCTTCTGAAGATCTTTTTTTCACACATTACTAATGGATATCTTTAACTGAAGCTCCTTTCTTCTCAAAAACCGGCAATTCTCTTGTGATGCCTCTGGTGCTGAAGGAGATCGTGGGTAGTGGTGATCACTTGACATTAGATAGCTTGTGCATCTGCATAAAAAAGTGGTGGTACCATCCAGCTAACTTGCATACGAGCCGGAGTTAAATCATTGCAACAAGATTCTACCACTTTTTCTTTTCAAGTTTTACAATTTTATTCAATAATTTAATTATAATCTTTAATAACAATTACTCATCAACTTATATAAAAAATTATGTTCCACTTTTAGTATTTTTTGTCAAACTATTTTATAATGCCCACTGACCCCCAAATCAATCAGCACGCTCGTGACAGTGACCCCGATGCGACCTGGGAGGATTTTGACATCGTGATAGAATGCTTGAGTTGAGAAAGGGTTGCTGGGTTCCGGATATATTAAATGTAAATTATTTATTTTTATTATTTAATATAAATGTATCGAACAATTTGAAAATTGTCTACTGAAAATATACCCCGAATACTTAAAAAATATAATATATTCTTGTTTTTTTTAGCATAAATAATTGTATAAGTTAGTTTTATTAGTTTAACATCTATCCTATATATTTCATCTTAACTCTCGTGAGATAGAACTAGATATACAGTAAAAGTTCTCTAATATAACAATATAAAGTTACATATTTTTAAACTACGGAACTCTAAAACTAAGAGGTCACGGACGGATAATTTGAGAGAATCCCACTAGCACGGAGATTGTTTCATTATTTTTTATAATAAATACCATAACAATCTTTCAAAAAAGATTCTCAATAAGCAATATTATTAACAATGCTGTATTTCCAATAAATAACTCCATATTAAATAGTAAACAGAATAAATTATCGAGTCAGTGAGTTATTTGATGATAAGCCATCAGTGACCAAAATCTGACCCAAATTTGATATCATGTTTTAATTCTCACCGAACAAAAATATTGCACAATATGTGTGTAACATTATCTGATATATTCTATTCTATAGGGTTGTTATAGGGTTGCCACCACTTCACTATAAGCAAAGAAATAAATAAAATTTACCGCAACAAATACTTAGATAAATCGATTAAATCCGGGACACAACTTTGATTAAAGCAACAATAAAGAATATAACATTATTTCTTAAAAAGGTTTTATACAATTCGTTTAAATTATAAAAAGAGAGTCGTTTCTTTCATAAATGAAAACATTTACAATATTTATATGATGATTGTTATTTATTTCATGAATTATTTACACTTAACAAACTATATATGTACTCATATATCAAGTGAGGTACACAATAACAGCGAAATGACGTAAAGCCCACGTGAATTTGGATTCGTTAAAAAATATGTCATTTTTAATCATATTTATATATAAAATATTTTTATAGGAAATGATAAATTAGTAGCAAAAAATAAAAAAATTTAAAATGATGTACAACCCTAGCTTGTAGATTTCAGATTTCAAATCCTAACAGATCAAATAAATTCGATTATCTCGATTCTAAATGTTCCCCTCACTATTATTATATTTAAACCTTATTTTAATAGCTATAGGAACCAATTTTAAAACAATTTTATTTTAAATGTAAACAAGTAATGATGGATCTTATTCCAAATATAATTGAGTTCAAAATTGAAAAAATAACATAAGAGGGTTGTTCTCGAGGGTTGTTTAACTCAATTTCCAGCATAATATACGGGATTATCTAATAATTGTTAAGTTATATTACTTGCATCGTGAAGCATATCATTTTATTATGACTTTTGAGAAAAATGAAGTCGTTTTTACAATTATAATAATTACATTATTATTTTAATTGCGTACTCAATTATTTTTGTTATGAATGTAACTCTTACAGTATTGCATTATTATCAATTTTGTTATAAAAGCGAAATGTATTTTTTAATCAAAGTAAACATAGTACCTACCTACGTATAAGTTAGAAAAAAAAAACTTTTTTACAATACTACTTCTCGAATTACTGAAGTATGTAGTTTTAATTTATAATGTGATATAATAAAAAATAACTTATTACGAATTTTGGCAACAAAAATATTGAACTGCGTTGGCTTTATGACCCCAGATGAAGTGGAGCCACCGATGGAACAGAACAATGTGCTGAAAAAATTGAGCATACTTCTTTCATGGGATTTTGTAGTATACGAGCTCACCACCTGATGGTAAGTGGTGCAGTCGATGGAAGACAAAATCGTTGGTATTTGAGAAATGCAAAATCCCAAAAATATCCAGTATCGGGGTATAATGAGTCCAGTAATGAGTCGCATACAGACAAAGCTGGTGGTATCAGTTAGTATAGACTATAGACTAACGGACTAACGGTTCCTCAAAACAGTATTTAAATAAAAACGAGAACCGTGGCGGATCAACTCGGTACCATATAATCGATTTGTTTGGAATCGGTTTTCTAAGATTTTTTAATTGGCGATGTTTGGCTTTAAATTTATTTGACTAAACTAGTCAGATCTTATCTCAGATTTTTAAATATTAAATATATTTTTGTTTATAAGTAGAGGACTGCGCTGGTTTACAAGATTTAGATTTTATTCAAATAAGTTGTAGTATACGCTTAACTTTGCTCGCGTCTTCTAATATTATAATATTATAATAAAAAAAACTACATTTATTTATCGTAAATAACATTTTTTTTAAATATTTAATAGTAACCTTAATCTAATTATGAAAAAATTTTGAGTTCTTGTTAACGTCATAAAATAGGCATCAATGCATAATTTCAGAATCCTATATCCAAGGGCTTGTTGTTGAAACAGTGAGTCAGAACTTGTCCTTTCATATTAGGTAGATAAAGATATATTAGTTATAGTATTTTGGAAGAAACCAAAGACAAAAGTATGAATATAGAATAAGATAGTTCAAATATATTTTAGTTTCCCATTACTAAATTTGATCTCTCTGTCAGTTTGACATTTTATTGTCTTAAAAACCCCAGCAAACAAAAGACTGTCTCACAATATTAATAAGGATATGAGAATGAAATAAGAATATATATTTTAATGATTTTTATCGGTTGATAAGCTATTAAATACTGAAGCTTTTAAATTATCTATGGTAAAGTAGCTATAAAATCTTTGTGTCGCTGTTTCATGAGCACACACTTGCCTATTATTTGTCGGTCAGCTCTGGATACACAATATCTTCAAATCTTTCAAAATATCCTTGGACATTTGGTTCTGTCAGTTGTCGTGACAATCCCGCTGAGTGTCTGTCGCCAGCTCTACTCTACTGTGGGAATCATTCATAGCTGGTGATAGCTTTGACAATGAAAAAAATGTTTTATGTAAAACTTATTTTCAAATAAAATTATATAGATTTGTATTGTCACTACCAAAATTACTGTGAGTGTGATAGCAGACCGATCCGTCGAAATTATCTTCTCAGTGTCTTCAGTCTACGGTGTCCTTAAATATAGGGTAGGTTCGTCTATTTCAGCAGATGTCAGTATAAGTATATGTTAGTGAAGTTGCAGTAAGTTATTAATAAGTAATAAATCTTCTAAACCACATGAGATCGGAGCCAGCTCTTCTTGTCTAAGTGATTACTGGTGATCAATTTATTATTTATTGATACTTAATTGGTTTCTCGTATTTCACTTTTGTTTCCAAGATTGTTTTCTCATACATTATGTAGTAGTACCTTCTTATATTATTTTATATTAATGAGAAATGAATAAAAATATATACTTGTTTGTTGCCAACAAGAAGACAGGTCAGATGTGGTCGAATGGTATGGTGTGGGATACCCTCACATTACCATCTTAGACATTTATAAATAGAAGAAGTTGTATCCTTATAAGGAACACGGACAGGGATAAATGAAATCAGAATCAAGGAAGGAAAACGGATTTGGCAATTGGTCTTCTCACTAACGATCCGGGACGAGCTACCACACAACATGACTGAGAGGATGAATTAGCTACTATTGAAGAAAATTACTTAAAGCTAGGCCTACCTGTTAATTTATTTTCTTTTCTAGATACTATGATGAACTGTTTTTAAAGACACAATACTGTCATTAAGGCGTAGGTAGTATCAGTAGTTTATTAGCGATTATTTTTTTTTTTGTGTCTTCGAACCGACAGACAGTATTATTCCTGGTATCTCCTAAATTCTCCAAACGGTACATATTATTTGTATTATGACTTAACTATATGGAAGTATAAAAAATAATATTAATCTTTGAAATCTTAGTAACTTTAGTTTTGGGTATATTTTGATCTCATCCTGTACTTTCTGATTAACGTTTTTTGGCCATTTTTAGAGGAATAAAACCTGTGACCTTGCCAGGTTCAATAAAGCGCTGGAAGATTGATAATGTTTCCTCTTAATGTTTTAGATCTAATGATGAAATCTTTCTACGAAATTCGGTTTCATTAGTCAATGTTTAATTACTTCGCTATCTTACTTCAAGCTTGATCTGTTTCTTCAATTTAGGTAATAATGAGGTAAAAACTAATATTATTGTATAGCTATTCGAACAACGAGCTAAAGGACCGTCTACACTATTCATGGGATTTTATAGAGGAAGTAAGTACAACAACACTTAGAAAACATTTTTCTATTTTTTTTCTGAATGCCAAAAGCTGTACACATTACGAATATTAAAAAAAATGTGATGTTCCCGAGATGTTGCACATTTGTAATCCCAATAGACACACAGCTGGTTTGATAATAAATATGCTTCACGGTGAGTGCCCTAATCCCTTGATGTGTAACTACCATAATTAATAAACGATCTACAATCCGAAATCAACCTGGAATGACATCTAACAAACTTAATCTATAAATTATTTGTTCTCTTAGCTTTAGAATCTTTAGTAGCAAAAATTGGATAAGGATCGTTTATTAATTTCGGCGTCTAAAGCAAACGATCTTAGTCTCTAGTCTTCAAGCATTTTTTAATAATATATATCTTTATATAAGAGTTCTTATTTCAAGAAGTAATAACTTCATTGCATTTCTGGAACTTCAGACTCTAATTGCATGGTTCCTTCACAGAGAAGACCTGCAACAACATGAATACTTCTGATAAGAAATACTAATATTAAATTCTTTGTAACTTCTAATGATAAAATTGATTTCATCTCTACATTAAGTAAAACAATTTAAAAACGAATAGACAAATAGCTAAAGTTTGGATCCGAAACGTAATACTCAGGTACATATTGTATGTTATTTGATAGTATTTAATTCAGTTTTTCGACCGAAATAACAATGGCATTTCCCATTCTAATAGTGGGTTATTTGGAATACCATAGAGCTAATAACATTAGGATAAGAACGACATTTAATATTAATTTCAGATTATAATAATTAATAAATATTAGTTATTATTGATGTTATTATTTGTATGACATATACAATGGTTTTTATTTATTTATAAAAGCTAAGTTTTCTTTGAAGAAATGTTTTTTTTAATCTGATTTTTATTTTATTATACAGTGTATTTCTAAAAAAGGCGATCAAGAAGTTTATGACATGTGGAGAAGTCTAACCTGCGATGTCTCTAAGAGGGTTCCGTCACTGCCAACTGAGTTATTGCGTTTTATAGTATAACTATTACTCTGTATCTATCTATTTTTTGAAGTCATCCTAATAATTTAAATATTTTTTTCCTGTCTATAGTAAACTACAAGGTATAATGTCAAATTCTCAGTCATTCTAATATTTCAATACAGCAATATTATGTCTTGAACTACGACTGCTAGCAAAACTGCTGCTTGAAGTAGAGTCCGGTATTATTATGTAATTGGTTAACCTATTCAGTTAAAAATATAAACTCTTTGTCGTAAAAATACATATAATTTAGTTAGAAGATTTATTAATAACAAAGTTTTATGGTTTTTTTTTTATAAATGGTCAATAAATATACTTTGTTATTATTATTAAGTAATGGATAATCTAAAATCATGAGATTGACATTTATTTCACAGAATACACCTTTCCAAATATCGAGGAACGTAAGATCATTTTCACAGAAATAGCCAAACTTAATAGTCTATTCGACCTTGGCTACGACCTTGATTTTCAACGAGCTACTGTGATGTGTCCCGAGCGAATTCAGTGGGTTCATGTGAGGTCGATACGGTATCTCTAGGATGCCCGTAACTGCTTGATCAGGCTTTTATTGGTGGGCTGCTGATTGTCCGGAAAAAGGATCAAGAGCGTACGTATCCGGTTTCATAGCTAACATTAGGTTGGATACTCAGCGATGGTAGAACTCTTTGACAAGCAAGGTTAAAGAGCTTGGTGAGGAGATGGTAATGGCAAAACCATGATTGTGCTAGTGTCTACGTACTTCTATGCTGGACTTCGCTGATCCCAGTAGCCAGCGGCTGTGGACTATTGGGTCCGTAATTTTATCACCGTTTTGGGAATATTGCGAGCCAACTGTGGGAACTATAACCTCAAAATGCTAAGCGTTAATATATTGAATATTGGAAGATAAATATATATAAAATGAATATCGGGAGATAAGATTAAGTCTATGGGTCATAAACTTGCACATATTAATATGAATTGTCAAGTAATACAATTCTATACATAATATTTTAATGACATGTCTGATACATTTGTAATTCTACAATTTAATACGTACGGAGCCCGGGGATGTATTTTTTCTGAAAGTATAAAATTAAACCTTAAACTAATAACATACAACAATAGTAATATTACTATTTATTGTTGCGTTTTTTGTAATATATAAGAGATCTTTTTATCTTGTGTTATATAAAATATATATACAAATAATATAACTTAATACGATTACATATAAAGGTACAATCTCTAAATTCTTGTGTTGCCGGGATATATTTTGTATGTGCATCACCAATAAAAATATTTATAATTATTTGATATATGTTATATTATCTAGCTTTTTGCCACCAACTTCGTCCGCTCTATGTGTGTTTGTTGGTTTGTGTGTGTACGTAAGAATACTGTTATTTACTCAGGAGCTTTGAATATTTTTCGATCTTTAAAGGTTTTGTCAAATTTAATATAGTTCGTACATTTTTAATAATGACCCTTCTTTTTTCTTTTAAAAGCAATTGTTCGGGAGATCACACGGGACAAATAAACAAACTTACAAAATTTGCTCTCTTTATACAAGTAAAGATTAAACGTTTCCTAAAATTCTTTTTAAAGATTAAAAAAGGAAACAGATAAAAAAGATAACCTCTTAAAGATAAAACCCTACAAATCAGAATTCTTTAAACAGTAGTCCCTAATTATCTTCATTCAAACCGCCAATAAAATGATAAATAAATCGATTTCTCGAAACAATCGAATGAAAAATGTAAGGTATAATTTAAAAAATATATCGAATACATTCTTAAGTTATTTATGCTTGGATTTGTTTTATTTTATCCTTATCTTCCAAATCTACATTTAATAAAATTTTGTTTTAATGGTTTCACACAAAAAAAAACTAAAACAAAATGCCCAACACGACGTAAGAGTTTAAATATTCAAATTCATAGTCGAATTCCATATTAACATTTGTACAAAGTGTGTATTTGTGTACAAAGTATTTTTTTTTAACAAAATAAATCCAAACACATTATAAACACACCATTGCTAAAAGTAAAATAAAATAAAAAAAAAAACGTAAATACCAAACGTCAAAATGATATGTTCCTAATTCAAAATCATTTTGACTCTAAACGAAACTTCAAACCGTACATTAAATTAAGCGAAATGTGAATTTCATTGGGAGTTCGATATTTAAATTAGCTTTGAATGGCGCCGATGATACAACGTTTCTGATTGGTTAATTTTTCTTTGTTGTTGAATTTTCTGTTGTGGAATACGAAAACTTAAACAATATTTAAAATATGGAAGCGCATTTTTAACATATTAAATAGTTTAATTTTTTTTTTTTTTTTTTTTTTTTTTATCTGACCTAAGGCAATGCTTGACTACATTCCACCTGATGGTAAGTGGAATGTAGTCTTAGATGGTAAGTCGCATTGCCCTAGCAACCTATTCACTCTTCTCTTGAAGACACCCACATTATATTTGGCCGGAAATACCGACGCAGGCAAATTGTTCCAGTCCTTTGCTGTACGCACTAAAAATGAGGAAGCAAAGCGCTTCGTTCGGACAGGTGGAATGTCCACAACAAAAGGATGGATACCTGCCGTGCGTCGGGACGTCCGGTGATGGAAGGGGGACGGGGGAATTAACTCGTGTAATTCCTGCGCACACTCACCAAAATGTATCCTATAGAATACTGAGAGGCTAGCAATTTTACGCCTGTGTTCAAGGCTTTGGAGGTCGGCTTCGACCAATTCGGGATCGCCTATAAGCCTCTTTGCTCGCCTCTCAATTGAGTCCAGAACCGCAAGATGAGACTTTGCGGCACCAGCAAATATGTGTCCACAGTACTCTACACACGACCGGATCTGTGCTTTGTATAAAACAAGAAGCTGTCCCGGTGTAAAGTACTGCCGAACCTTCGCAAGAACGGCAAGCTTTGCTGCTGCTGCTCTTGCTCTGGACTCAATGAACCGACCAAAGTTGAGGTTCGAGGAAATCTCTAAGCCTAACGACTGAAGCCGGTCACTGTATTCCAAGGATACATTCTGGAAAGTAGGAGCCAAGGTGAAAGGGCTCCTTTTGGCGGTGAATAGACACGTCTGCGTTTTGGTGGCGTTGAACTTGACAAGATTGGCATTGCTCCATGCGGAGACTGCCTGAAGTTTGTCATTCAAACGTTGCACCATGGCTTCTCTTTCAGACTGTACTTGATCTCGACTAGCCCGAGGACTCGGCAGATATCTTTCTACAACTGTGCTGTCGTCTGCATACCCATAGATACCGGGCTTCAACAGATCATTAATGTGCAGCAGAAACAGAGTTGCAGAAAGAACGGACCCCTGAGGCACTCCGGCATTTATTGTCAAGGGTTCCGAGGAACACCCGTCGACAACTACTCGGAGAGATCTGTGGCTCAGAAAGTCCGTTACCCAGCCGATCAGACCAGGAGATATACCGTACGCTGAAAGCTTGCATATAAGGCTCGCATGCCAGACCCTGTCAAATGCCCTCGAGACGTCCAGAGAGACGGCGACCGCTTCTCCGTTCTTCTCGATGGCCTCGCCTAAAATATGAGTAGCATACACTAGGAGGTCCCCAGTAGACCTATTACGGCGAAACCCGTACTGTCGGTCACTGAGGAGATCGTTACCTTCTAGGTATGCTAGTAGGCGCGAGTTCAATACACGCTCCATAATCTTACAGAGTATGGAGGTGATTGAAATCGGTCTGTAATTGACAGGGTCGGCACGGCTGCCTTTTTTGGGCACGGGTTGCACATTAGCCAGCTTCCAGGATTTCGGCACTATTCCAGTCATGAAAGAGAGGCGATACAGACGTGTCAGTATAGGAGACAACTCAGCTGCGCATGTCTTGAGCAGAATGGCTGGTATACCATCAGGACCACTGGCTTTATTCACATCTAAACGACACAATGTTCTCCATACCTCTTTGTTAGTGATGCGGATTTCAGGCATCGAAATACCGCAGTGAGGAAGATGTGCTGGAGAAGCATTGCCAGTGTCTAGATGCGAATTCTCAGCAAACAGAGAAGCAAATACATTCGCTTTCTCTGTTGCAGTGTGGGCCAGGGATCCATCAGGCTTCAGCAGAGCAGGCAGTGAGGGTTGGCAGAAGTTCGACTCGATCGCTTTGGCAAGAGACCAGAAAGCTCGACTGCCAGTTGGTCTGACAGAGAGCTTTTCGCCATTCTTAACAATCCGATCAAGACGAGCCTTCCGCAATGCCTTCTTGTAGGACTTGGCAGCTTGGTTAAAGGCTCTCTTCTTCAAACTTACATCCGGAGTTTTGCGGGTTCGAGCATCAGCCCAAATGAGATATGCCGAATGTTTTCGGTCTTGAGCATGACCACATTCGGCATTAAACCATGGGCGAGCTTTGCCACCGATGGGTACGTCAGCAAAAGGAATAAAATACTCCATTGCCTGATGCACCACATCGGTTATAGCATCCGCGCAACTCGACGGATCCAAAGAAGAGAAGCAGACCTGCCGCCAAGGATAAGATGCAAAAAAGTGTCGCATCTCATCCCAATCTGCTGACTTGTATTTCCATACTCGCCTAACACCATGAGGTTCGAAAGCTGGTGGGGAATATGAAAACACAGATTTCACCAGACAGTGATCGGAGGTTCCCAAGGGGGAGGTGACTTCTACACGATACCTGTCCGGATCAGTTGTCAGCAGAAGGTCCAGGCAATTGGCTGTATGGCCTACCACATCTGGTACCCTTGTCGCTTGCTTCACCAGCTGAAAGAGGTCCAAGGACAACGCAAATTTCCGCGCTTCTCTTCCAGCATGGTCGGTCTTCTGGTACGGGAACAGCCAGTCCTGATGACAGGCATTAAAGTCCCCCAGAAAGACGAGCTGCGCCGAAGGGTACTGATACAGAGCCATATCTGCAGCCTCACTGAGATACTCAAATAAACGAGTTGTCTCCTGGTCACCGCTGTGCGAACGGTAGACACAGGAATACAGGATTTTTTCGTTTCCTGTGTCCACTAAAACCCATAGGGAAGAAAAAGTGGGGTCTTCAAGGTGACGGAGACGCTGAATACAGAGGTCGTTCCGCGCGTACATACTGACTCCGGCCCGTGAGCGAAAGTTGTGCTCCAACGCGTAACCGGGATAATCCAAGTATGTAGCGCTCAAAGGACATTGTATCTGCGTCTCCGTCAAAAAGAGCAAGTGCGGCTGCTCTGTCTCCAGGTGGTGGTGGACAGCTAAAAGATTTGAGTGCAAACCCCTTATATTAGTCAGGTGCACTTTGTATGAGGAGGAGTGCAACCGCTGTGTCAACTTGTTTCTTTTTTTTACCTTTTTCATAAAATAAAATAAATAAAAGTGAATAGGGATGGGAAATGGCAGTTGAACGAGGCGGTACGTATCAAACCCGACTTCGAAATTGGTGATGTCTTGTCGCTGGGAGGCTAGCCTGGAGACTGCGGGGACGCCCGAACCCCCCCAGGGATCGCCATCGGGCCTCCTCGCCTGGTCGCCAACCAGCACGATGGAGCCACCCTGGGATTTTTCGCAGCTGGCGGGGCAGCCTTTCGTGGGTGGCTAACCCACTAATTGGGCCCCCAACTATCTGCGGGCGGCCAGCGGAAAGCCGTCGCTTCGGATCCCGCTACCCTCCTCGACTAGACACCCGACATTATTCCTCATTAGAATATTCTTGACTAAAATATGTTTTCATAAAACTACCTGAGACGAGTCAGTTTGAATGTTCCAATGAACAGGAATTATCAAATGAATTCATAACAAAATTATGTTCATTTCATTTGGATCCGTTTTACGCTAACAAATGTTTTTTTTATTTTTTTAATATCAGGGTTCCATCGATAAAAACCTTTTTGGTTTCTATATTAATGATTGTTTTTGATTTTAAAATAATATAAGTATATTTTTTTATGTTTAATATTGAAGGTTCATAAGTGTTTGATATTTTTTCTGTTTTAAAGAAAAATAAATAATAATTACTATGTTTGAAAAAAATTATAATATTAAAATATTTTTAGTGTTGAATATTTTTTTCACTTTTGACCCATTATTATTATTATATATAAATAACAAATCTGCGGAACCAACATTTTTATAATTCTTTATTACCAATCATTAATTTTGGTTGGACGCCCCACTGAGCTTCAAGGGAGTCCTAAATATGAGCTCATACTGACAATATGTTCTCGTGTCGGGTAAAGGGGAGTATTGGTTTGTATTCAATAAAAAAAACATCTACATATATATTTTTTTAATGTGTCTGTCAGTGATCTTGTTACTTTTGAATGCGTTGACCGATAAATCCAGACATAAAAAAATCATTTTATTATGTTTAGGACGCAAAAATATATATTATATATATGGTTATGGCTATGTCGTGTTATTTTTTTTTTATTTTTAGTTAACTAAAAAATGGTATATTATCTGTAAGGTTGGCTTAAAGGTTAGAAATAATCAACAAACATTCACATCTGGAAAGGTAATGCCTATTTCTGATACAGTAATATTCTAGTTTCCGAATATGGGTCTTAAACCCTTCGTGCTGATCCATAAGCGGGCTGGTGGGTTATCAAGGTTTTATAAAACATGTATATTTCATGACTAGTACTGAATAAAGAAATTTGTCATGCTAATATTTTAGCATCGAACCCGGGACTTTTGGAAGGCTATTTATTACACACATTACTTTATAATATATTTTTATTTTGTTGTTTAATTCAACAGAAAAAAGAACGTGGTCAACATATAATACAAACCCAAAATATAATTTTTGAGTATATTACCTACTTTATTTAAAACAACATTTCATAAATAATTTTAAACGTGTATATCCCTTATATAAAAAAAATACAAAATATCGTAGTAGATTATTTATTCAAAGTACATAATAATGTCGGAATAAATAATGTAGGTTTTATTTTCTCAGTAAATATTTTTGAGCTTCGATATTAAGTAAAAATGATATTAAAAGCTGTACATTTACAAAGAAATAAAGAATAAAAAAGAAACAGATTATATCCCGGCCATAATGGCGAAATGTCATATTTTGGCGCCAAAATCCTTTGAGACCAAATGTATTGGAAATAATTCGGCGTCGGCGATAAGGAAAACACGATTTATGTAATTAAGAATATTTGAACTGTTTTAGAGATTATTGCTAAAACGTTTTAAAATAAAAAAATATATATAAGTTTACTTATATTTAAACTCAGTAAAAAATGTCCTTACATATAAATATAATATTGCGAAATTTATGACCAACCTTACACATAACCAAAAGAATTAAAATGTTTTGATAAAAAGAAATGTAACCCAATGGCAAACAAATCTTAATCTTAATATTTAATGATATCATACATTAGTACTTTTAATGTACAAAATCTATTAATTTACAAATATATGTTTACAAATAGTACCTAATGAATTCTATATACTATACTAAATACTATACTATGAAAACTAATAATGAATTCTATATACTATACTAAATACCATACTAACAATACGAAATCATTATGTATTGCTTTACTTGAATTAGAAGTGGTACGTTCTTGAAGATAATTGACCAAGGCTCATATGAATGACGCTTCAATGAAATTTCCCTGATGCTTCTTCTCCTGAGCTACTGACCCGACGTTCGTGTATTTTTATTTGATAGCAGCATTATCATCGATTTGTTAGCAAACACAAAATCAGTGATCGGTCATATACTTAAGAAACGACCAAAAAAACTAAATTTCACAAAATGTAGGAAAAAATCATTGAAACTACCTCAACCTGGTCTAAATGTTTTTTTTATACTATTAGTTAAGTTGATATTTTTTTTATGATATTTTAAAGTATTTTACATCTTTATAAGTCTACGTCTGACCATTAACAAAATACAATGTATGATCGTAAATTATTCACTGCTACCTGAGTTGTGAATAGTGACCCGCACAGGTAACAAATAAATTATACTATTGGATAGATTCTCATTTCATTCTAAGGTAATGTGGTAGTATCATGTAATTAAGTGCTCGTATTCCACTGGCTCGTGGTGGTACCACCATCTCATATAAGATCGGATAATTAGATGCCATTTGTATAAAATAAATAATAATTACATTATTTTATTCAATTTATTTGTGATTAAATATTAATTGCCCGATAGATTAGCATCAATCAAAATTAATAATAGATCTACAATCCGAGATTGAAGTCCACCGAATATAGTCCATTTTCTACAAAATCAATCAACAGGATTATTTGCATTGATGACTAGAAACGATTTGTGGTGTCTATTGTTAGAATCAAAAATGTAATCTGGATTGATTATTAATATCGGTTATTAGCTATAGAATATAAGATTCATAGTGAATACTAATATAGTTTAAAAGGAGCATTTTATTTGTAAGTATGATTTATAAAAAATATATTATTGCTAGCCAAATTACAGTAGAAATCTCGATTATCCGGCCCTCGGTTATCCGAATTCATACGAACCTAAATATTTTGTGACGTGATGTTGGATGCAGTATTTTAGTACATACATGTATTATGTATCTAAGAAAATGGATCTATTAATAATTTCTTAATATATATTGATTTTTGATAAAATGTATTTGTTTTTCTTTAATGAACTTATAACATTATGTATTATGCACAAAACCTGATTTTTGTCATATATTCAATTATCCGTATTTTCGATTATTCGAATGCCTTACGACAAGAATTAGTCCAGTTAAGCGAGTTTCTACTACATATATAGATTAGATTTTTTATATATACATCGCCTCTATAGCCTGTTAATCTGTGGACCGAACCCCCAATCGTTTAGTTACGGTCGTGAATTTTTATTTAAGCACCGTGACTCTGAGGGTACACTTTAGTGCTGACAAGATACTAACTATTAAGGTACAGTGCTGATATAATTAATTAATTAATAAAATAATTAAACTAATATTATTATGACTATTATTTAAATTAAAAGCTGATTTATACTAGCTGTAATAATAATAAATCATAACGCAATAATAGTTATATATGTATAAAGAAACATATTTTAACATATACGGTACTTGATCTTACGTCCTCAGGAATTCCGCCCTCGTAGCTTCTCGTGTCGTTTCTAGCATACATTTTTCATTTAATATTTGTTATAAAAATATAACATTACTAGCATATTTGTAAATAATACTTTTTCTAAATTTAATTTTATAATGTATTTATACATATTTTCGTTAATAAAATCAATAAAAAAAGTTAAGTCCTCTCCTTAAGTGCGACTGTCGTTGTCACAGTTCGTTGGAGATCATAGAAATATAAATAATAAATATATTAACTATTTATTAAATACTATTCTTGATGCTATATCCCATGACTAAAAAATACAAAAATATAAAGTTTTAAAATATCTATAAACATGTATATAGCCATGTTAAGCTTATTTTAATATTAAATAAATATAGAATGAAAAATAAACCAATACGGTATTCGCTACGGTAGCTCAATTGGTAAACTGACGTTGCCGTTTCCCAGAGGTCGCGGGATCGAATCCCAGCTCGTATCGGTCTATTCCTGCTATATTTATTAATTTCATTAATTAAGTATAAAAACAATATTCTTAAACCTAGATTCAGTCAAGAATTGTTTTTATTTTAAACCTAGGTCTACAAAAAATCTGTCTGCGTTGTCAGTTAGTGTTAGACTTTTATTAAGTACTAACTTTGTTCGTATTTCTGAAGTTGAAAACTATTTAACATCAACCGTTTTGTTTCGCAAAGTGAAGAATATTTTATTACCTTAGAAGAATGTTCGAATCTTCAGAGTTACCATTGTGTTAGATTAAGGACCTTTCTGAAATGTTAAAAATATCTCCACAAAATTCTACTATCCTTGTAAAATGTATGTCTGTCCGTCCATCATAATAAAAGTACAGCATTTGTTTTAAAGTATTGCACGTATGGACCATTCACTTATCCCTGTAAAATATAAGATTCCTGTGGGAAAAATGAAGCTGATACGGGAGTAATTCGTCACCAGTAGATGTTAGGGACATGCTACTTTTAGATTTCATGCGAGAGAAGCCGCGGGTAAAAACATAGTCTACATAAAAATATATTCTAATAAACAAAAGGTTTGAGCTGAAGGTTTATTAACAATAGTTTAATATAAATGTTAAATTCTTGAAAATCTAAGACTATCATATATTATATGTGAATGTATGTGTGAGTATGTATGTATGTGTGAGTGACTAGGACTATCATATATATGTGAACCAATCTTATGATGTCTAAATACAAGCAACTTATGATTTATTTCAATACAATTACATAATAAAAATTAACACATAATAAATATGATGAAAACAAACGAGACGGAGCTAAGCGATGTTTCAACAAATTTCCTCGTTCATAATAAAATTTTAACGTTCACTTAACAAGAAGTTTTCTACAATAAGCCGTAAAAATAATCACCTATTGTTCTGAACTGCTTCGGCCGTATCAGGGACACGCAACTATAGCCCTGGATGAGACAGGACACTGATGTGTCATCATAATATTTATATTAAATAGTATTATATTTTATAATCGTTTTAAGAGTAATTTTGACTTATTATATACTACCTTATTATTTTTATAATTAAATATTTCATATACTCCTCACAGCCGGGCAAAGATTCTATTAAGATCGATATACACCGCTGTCCCACTGCTGACTGGAGGCTATAAAATACTCTTAAAATATCTAATAAAGTAAATTCTGCGATTCTTTATAAAAATACGTTGAATATTGCTTTTAATTTCTGTAGTCAGTTAAATAACCACAAATAAAATTCAAGTTATAAGCCAATTTTAAAGAAAACAAAAACATAAAATAATAAAAACATATTTCAAACTATCCACTTTCGATTAGTATGAAATCATAGTAAGACAAAACAACAAATAAATATAAAAAATGGAGTCATTTCATATAATTAAATATAAAACAATATAAATGATTTAAAAGAAATAATGCCACATCCAGTATCTTTAAGGTAATTAAAGTTCGTTCAAAACAATAGGTCGTATATAATATTGGCTTGCACTTTCACCGATCTTACGATTTCATTCAAAAATATTTTACCGATTAACAGAATAAATAATAATTATTACATAGTACGGTTTAATATTATGTAAGATGTATTTTTCAGTTTCATTGTAGTTTTATGGATCAGGCAGATATGTTATCTTAAATTTCATGTTCTGGAGCAAGTTCTGTTCACGGAGTGATGTGTTGATAGTTACAGTTTATATTGAAATTTACTGACAACGAGCGAAGCGAGCGAAGGCAATTGCTTCTAAACTGGCGAAAGCTAAAAGCTTTATAAGTAGAGATCACATTTCCCAACAATTTTTTACAAAATGTTCTACAATTGAAGACGTGACCACATAAGGTCCACGTCCCATGGAACAACTCCGAAACTCAAGATAAAGTTAAAAAAATTCGTAACTCGAGAACGGCCAAGCCTATTCAAAACAATTGAATATACTTTTTTGTTGTTTTTAATGTGAACATCTTTTTTGGTTAAAAAGTTTTTGATTAGAAGCATTTTGAGGATCAGGGTGGGCAGAGTTTCCTAAAGTTTTAACTACGAGTTCGTTGTCGGTCGGCTTTTGGTAAACTGTCATAGTTTTCGTAACGTCAAAACTCGTACTAGGAATACTATTCGCTACCCATAGAATTAATGTACATAGAATAGGTGAGCCATAGGTATTCGTATGAGCGTCAGTGAAAGACAATTAAAAAAAGATGGAAGATGTCACACTGATTGTCTTTGTCTTATTACATATGCGCAAAAAATATTCATGACGCGTTCTTAAAATTTTTTAAACATTTGTGTAAAATATTTTTGACACTACTCAATAAAAATGACAGTTGCTACGAATTACACTCGAGACGACGACGAAGAAGCACGAGATTTCATAAAAAGTAGAGATAGATAGGGTTTTTCGATCTACCTATCTCTTTTAAGATCGGTGGTGACAATTTAGGCTGGCTTCCCGACTCTATGTATAATATCTCTATGTCACTACCTCCGGTATATGTAATATGTATAACAAATATATCAATAGATGTCACTGTCAATGTCAAGTTAATAGATAAGGGTAGGTAGGTAGGTAAGATGCCATTGTTCACTAACATAATAGAAT
This sequence comes from Napeogenes inachia, assembly GCA_959347355.1. Taxonomy (NCBI): domain Eukaryota; kingdom Metazoa; phylum Arthropoda; class Insecta; order Lepidoptera; family Nymphalidae; genus Napeogenes; species Napeogenes inachia. The sequence goes on from OY365794.1 coordinate 2,539,237, forward strand.
AAAAACAAGCACTATACGTACGTACTCTTTGTCATAATAGTCATAATAATTCAAGCATTAAATTATTATATGAGTAATTTATAATAATGTGAATCTGTTTTTTGTCATTTATAGTAGTGTACCCTAATGACAGCAATACAGATAAAGGATAAGGGAGGTTTTTAAAATACAACTCCACGTCTCTAACCCCATCAGTTTTCGGCAGTGCATTGACAGATGGGTCAGTCAGGACAAAAATGTATATATATTTAGCTTAGTAACTATTCACCAGTGACTCCAAACAACTATTACAATTTTCAAGTAGTAATTTCTTATTAAATATCAAAGCTGAAATGACCAGGCCGTATAAGCCGTATTTGTGAGTCTACCCACTAAAATCAACGATCGTCCATATCGACATAGTGAGACACCATGGAATCACTTTCGCATTCCCATCACAAGTCACAACTCACGAAGATGCAAAATATGTTCCTAGACCTTCCACCTCTTAAAAAACACCTCAAGTAAAATATTAAATAAAACATTTTTTTTGTGTAATGAATTAGGATATTTTAATGATGATTTTCATTTCAGTATCATCGTATAGGTTTGTCAATAAAACAATACAAAATATTAAAATATTATTCTAATCACATAATAATATATAATACAATAATAATATTCCAAATTGTATTTCAATAATACTGATAGTCTTGATATTGTTTAAACAACTCGGCTTTGTATTATTATCTTTTGAACGTGACTTCCTGTTAGGAAACTACTTTATGCATACAATTAAAATAATACTATATTTATATACATATAATAAATTATGTAAGGACACATGTACATGTTTTTTTAAGCATTGATAAAACGTTCAAAATTAAATTATTAAAAAAAAATCTTAAACAATAATATGTATTTAATATAATTCCCAAAAAGAATAAAAGTTCGTTTATACATAGACATATATATATTTGCGCTTTTTAATGAAATTTTATGTGATTAAAGTCCGAATCTTAGAAAATATTTTTGACTACGTGAAAAAACAAAAAAACTTAGTTTTCATTATAAAAATAAAACAGATTTTTAGCACAATTTATATTTTGCCAGATAGCGTATTACGTGAATCAATACAAGATAAGTCGTCAAAATATATGTTAAACTTTATATTTTTATGGTTATAATGATTAGAAAACTCATTTATTCCGTGTCCAATATCTAGACATCAATAGTAATATCATCCAACATCTTCAGTAGACAGAGCAAATCGAGAACCGATTAGAAGAACCACCAAATATTTACCATAAATTTTTAATTAATCAAGCTATTCTAGTCCTTATTTCTATAACGTTAAAGTATTCATATTTTTAGCCAGTGGAAAAAACATTGTCAAAAAGAAATCACATACGTGAGCCATGAATCCATGCAGTTGCGATTTTTTTGAACAAAATGTGAATCGGATCGAGTAATCGAGTTCTGAGTGATTTCGGTTGGTAGAGCTGTTGATTGATATGGAATGAGTGAATGATTGTTCAAGAATGAATGAGAGGATTTTTTAGTTGATGTACATAAAATTATCCATATATTATAAAAGTGGTATTTGTAAAAGGAGATTCTATATAAGTTAATTTATTTACTTCCTAATCAAATTTGACATATTTCAAACAGTAGCAAAATTCTTGTGAGAATAAATTCTAATTTATGAAATGGTAGCACCCCTTTGTAATCATGTAGAACATTTTAAGAATAATAAAAACGAAGATCAAGTCGCAACTGAAACGGACACAGAACTCGATAACATCAGATATACAGATTTATACGTGATTGGTAGAATCTGGATAGATGCTTTAAAAACGTGTTTGATTGGTGAAAACTTCCACCTATTTCCTGTAGTAAAAGCCGCTAAGGACGATGAAGCTCCTAAAATGCCTTCCTACATGAAATTCAAGGACCTTTCGGTGTACCAAAGTCCACATTGTGCATGTAAAAAGAATGTTGGAGACAAGATTAAGTATCCCGATAAAAACGAGAAACTGCTGCATCGATCTTTGTTACCACATGTCAAAGATGGCCTTAAAACATTTAATAAAGCCTTAATCGAATGGTTCTGTTATATACAATGTAATAACCGTAATGTTGTAGAATCTATGGAAAAATCCAAAAACAATTTCAAACAGACTATGCGAGATCCAGACAATTTAGCGGTTCGTCAGGCTGTGGTAGCTGGCGGTGGACTTGTCGGGTACGTGATCGGTGGTGGTGGTGGGATAAGACGACGGCTGTTCTTCACCAGCGCTGGGTTGTTATCCACTGGAGCGTTATGCTTGCCCAAGGAAACTGATGAAACTTTCAGGAATGCTGCCTTTGTTGCTGCGAAAATTTTTTTGGCGTTATATGATAAATGGTGTGGGAAGAATTTTAATCTTCGAGAGAAGCTGGCTTGTAGAGATGAATTACCAGAACAACCTCCGAAACGACAAACTCCACCCAAATAAATATCTTGAAATCTACAAAATAATGCAGTGTTTTTATAGATAAAAATATATCACAAAACAAATACTTGATTTGATGACCATCAAAATATTATACAACCAAAATAAATCCATATTTGTTGTTTATTTTTATTATTAATAAAAAATGAGTCAGTCTTGCTTCTGGCACAAAGTAGATTTCGTCACTTTATCAAATATCTACTTAATGGCTATAACAGAGTCTATAAAGACAGCCAAAAACCACTCCTAGATAACTTACGTCCATTTACGTTGTACTGAGCTCATAAAAATACTCGCTTATCACCAGATTAAGACGTATGATAGCAGTGTGACGTCATTACAGAGTTATACCAAGGAGCCCTCCCAGCGAGGGAGATTGGACTTTAGAATAATAAAAATAAAGTTGGATTTCATTTGTAGATCCTTCCCCAAATCGACGTTTATTGCACTCAACTTTTATATTGTAGCCGCGCGAGTTTTTAATTTACAATTCCTATTTGCGTATATCTTAATCTTTTTTAATGGAATTTAGACTTTATTCTTATGATATAAGCATGAAAATAAGATTGGCTGGCTCGTAAATAAATTTGCTTGAAGTTAGTTCACACTTGGTAGTTATTTTTAAATTTATCGTGGCATAGTTCCTTGTAAGGTTTTAATTTTAAAGCTAGGTCGTGGGTAATACTCGTTGTGAAGGCGGGGAACATGAAGAAATACCACATTCGAACCAAAAAAGGCGTTTTTACAACTATTTATTATGTTTTTTTAACATAATAATATTTTACATCCATTTAGAAAGACTGAGCTAATTAATTTAAAATTGTACATCACTTTTATTTTTAATTTAAATAGTATTTTTGGTCGGATATTTTTAACCCACAACGAAGAGTTTTATAAGTTTGATGTGTTTGTCTGTGGCATCATAGAACCGAAACGGATATGAGTTTGAGTCTTTCGAGATGGTTCTCAGTTTGGTGAAAATAAAAGCAGTTGTTTCCAAGATTTTCAGTTCTGTGTCTGGCTTTTTAATATAATCTTGACGCCATTAATAAGACTCTTATCTCGGTAATAAAGAGAAAAATCTCAAACTTATTTAATCTTACCTTTCGTCTACATCACTTAAGATATAAAATTTCTTACTAACCTTTAACAATACTATCTTTATAATCATAGCAAATAACAACCATTTTGTAGTAAGTAAAGAATCTTGTAAAGATTGAGATTTTGAACATAGTTTTATTACATTAGTTAATAATGAGGTAAATACTTACTTAAAAATAGGTTTAAGAACTTGTTTTATAATATTGACAAAAAATATATATTTTTGTCCATAATAACAGAAAAGTTTACAAAAAAATAGGTTTGTTGGTTTGTTTTCAATTTTGATGAAAATGTTTCCAGTTTTTTTAATTATTGTTTTTTTTAAGCATTGATAAAACGTTCAAAATTAAATTATTAAAAAAAAAAATCTAAAACAATAATATGTACTTATAATTTTTAATATAATTCCCAAAGAGAATAAAAGCTAGTTTATACATACATATATATATATTTGCGCTTTTTAATGAAATTTTATGTGGTTAAAGTCCGAATCTTAGAAAATATTTTTGACTACATGAAAACACAAAAAAAGTTATTTTTCATTATAAAAATAAAACAGATTTTTAGCAAAATTTATGTTTCGTCAGATGGCGTATTACGTGAATTAATACAAAATAAGTCATCAAAATATATGTTAAACAAACCAGACAATCTCACAAATTTGGAGTGGCTGTGAATCCGAAAAATGCCAAGGGATTATAATTGGTAGTTCTCGCAGAATTAGTACAATTGATCTAAAAACAATTTCTCCTTTAGTCTTCAATAATTCTCAAATTCCTTTCCTTTGTCGAGTTAAAAACTTGGGAATGCATATTGACTGTACGTTATCTTGGGAACCCCAAGTAGACGAAGTATGCAAGAACGTGAACTCTGGACTACGAACTCTGTATCGACATAAAAACTTTCTCCCTACAAACACCAAACTACTTCTGGTGCAAACCTTGACTATGCGGATGTGTGTTACTCTGACATCAATGTTTCGCTGCTAAATAAACTTGATCGTCTTCTCAATAATTGTATACAATTTATTTTTGGTCTTCGCAAATACGATCACATCTCCAACTATCGTTCTAAACTTAAATGGCTTTCTGTCAAACATCGCCGAAGTTTAAGAATTTTGTGCACTCTCTTTTCTCTTTTATATGATCCATGTTCTCCTAATTATTTAAAATCTCGTTTTCATTTTCTTGGTGATACTCATAGCCGTCAACTTCGCTCCACTGAAAATTTAACACTTCGAATGCCTCTCTGTCGCACTGACTTTCAATTCAACTCATTCACTACACAAGCTATTAAACTCTGGAATGCATTACCTACCGACATTAAAAAAGCTCCTAACAGAAATATTTTAAAATGCCTTGTCAAAAACCATTTGTTATCTCAAGCTATTCCTTTGTAAAAATTTCTTATTTAACTTTATGTTTTTGAGCAAAATGTGAATCGGATCGAGTAATCGAGTTCTGAGTGATTTCGGTTGGTAGAGCTGTTGATTGATATGGAGTGAGTGAATAATTGTTCAAGAATGATTGAGAGGATTTTTTAGTTGATGTGCTTTAATTTATATATATTATAAAAGTGGTGTTTGTAAAAGAAGGTTCTATATAAGTTAATTTATTTACCTCCTAATTAAATTTGACATATTTCAAACAGTAGCAAAATTTTTGTGAGAATGAATTCTAATTATATTTATCAAATGGTAGCACCCCTTTGTAATCATGTAGAACATTTTAAGAATAATGAAAACGAAGATCAAGTCGCAACTGAAAAAGACACAGAACTGGATAACATGAGAATCTGGATAGATGATTTAAAAACGTGTTTGATTGGTGAAAACTTCCACCTATTTCCTGTAGTAAAAGCCGCTAAGGACGATGAAGCTACTGAAAGGCCTCTCTACATGAAATTCAAGGACCTTCCGTTGTACCAAAGTCCACATTGTGCAAATAAAGAGTATGTTGGAGACAAGATCAAGTGTCCCGATAGAAACGCGAAACTGCTGCATCGATCTTTGTTACCGCATGTCAAAGATGGCCTTGCAACATTTAATAAAGCCTTATTCGAAGGGTCACGTTATATACAATATAATACCCGTGAAGTTGTAGAATCTATGAAAAAATCCAAAAACAATTTCAAACAGACTATGCGAGATCCAGACAATTTAGCGGTCCGTCGGGCTGTGTTAACTGGCGGTGGACTTGCCGGGTACATGATCGGTGGTGGTGGTGGGATTCCACGACGGCTGTTCTTCACCAGTGCTGGGTTGTTATCCACTGGAGCGTTATGCTTTCCCAAGGAAACTGATAAAACTTTCAGGAATGCTGCCTTTGTTGCTGCGAAAACTTTTTTGGCGTTATATAATAAATGGTGTGGGAAGAATTTTAATCTTAGAGAGAAGCTGGCTTGTAGAGATGAATTACTAGAGCAACCTCCGAAACGACAACCTCTGAAATGTCCACCCAAATAAATATTTATTAATTTTTTTTTTTTTTAATTTATTTACCCTTTATTGATTATTACAAAAGGCGAACTTAATGCCTATTGGCATTCTCTACCAGTTAATCTCAGCGAATGGTGAGAAATTGTAGTAGGCAACTAAAAATCTATTTATAAGTCCTTATTTTTATATATATGATAAAACAATAAAGCATGAATATAATTTACTAAATATAAACAATAGATATTAAATACATGTTTAAAATAATATAATAAATATAATTATTAACATACACATATACCTATATACATATACACACATAATATATATATAATTATCTATATAAACATAATATCTTGAAATTTACAAAATAATTCAGTGTTTTTTTAGATAACAATATATCACGAAACAAATACTTGATTTGATGACCATCAAAATATTATGCAACCAAAATAAATCCATATTTGTTGTTTATTTTTATTATTAATAAAAAATGAGTCAGTCTTGCTTCTGGCACAAAGTAGATTTCGTCACTTTATCAAATATCTACTTAATGGCTATAACAGAGTCTATAAAGACAGCGAAAAACCATTCCTAGATAACTTACGTCAATTTTAGAACAGTTTTATTTTTAATTTAAATGGCATTTTCAGTCAGATATTTTTAACCTACAACGAAGAGTTTTATAAGTTTGATGTGTTTGTCTGTGGTATCATAGAACCGAAACGGATATGAGTTTGAGTCTTTCGAGATGGTTCTCAGTTTGGTGAAAATAAAAGCAGTTGTTTCCAAGATTTTCAGTTCTGTGTCTGGTTTTTTAACACTTCGAATGCCTCTCTGTCGCACTGACTTTCAATTCAACTCATTCACTACACAAGCTATTAAACTCTTGAATGCATTACCTACCGACATTAGAAAAGCTCCTAACAGAAATATTTTTAAAAGCCTTGTCAAAAACCATTTGTTATCTCAAGCTATTCCTTTGTAAAAATTTCTTATTTAACTTTATGTTTTTGAGCAAAATGTGAATCGGATCGAGTAATCGAGTTCTGAGTGATTTCGGTTGGTACAGCTGTTGATTGATATGGAGTGAGTGAATGATTGTTCAAGAATGAATGAGAGGATTTTTTAGTTGATGTGCATAAAATTATCCATATATTATAAAAGTGGTGTTTGTAAAAGAAGGTTCTATATAAGTTAATTTATTTACCTCCTAATTAAATTTGACATATTTCAAACAGTAGCAAAATTCTTGTGAGAATAAATTCTAATTATATTTATGAAATGGTAGCACCCCTTTGTAATCATGTAGAACATTTTAAGAATAATAAAAACGAAGATCAAGTCGCAACTGAAACGGACACAGAACTGGATAACATCAGATATACAGATTTATGCGTGATTGGTAGAATATTTCCTGTAGTAAAAGCCGCTAAGGACGATGAAGCTCCTGAAAGGCCTCTCTACATGAAATTCAAGGACCTTTCGATGTACCAAAGTCCACATTGTGCATATAAAGAGTATGTTGGAGACAAGATCAAGTGTCCCGATAGATACGCGAAACTGCTGCATCGATCTTTGTTACCGCATGTCAAAGATGGCCTTGCAACATTTAATAAAGCCTTATTCGAAGGGTCACGTTATATACAATATAATACCCGTGAAGTTGTAGAATCTATGAAAAAATCCAAAAACAATTTCAAACAGACTATGCGAGATCCAGACAATTTAGCGGTCCGTCAGGCTGTGTTAACTGGCGGTGGACTTGCCGGGTACATGATCGGTGGTGGTGGTGGGATTCCACGACGGCTGTTCTTCACCAGTGCTGGGTTGTTATCCACTGGAGCGTTATGCTTTCCCAAGGAAACTGATAAAACTTTCAGGAATGCTGCCTTTGTTGCTGCGAAAACTTTTTTGGCGTTAATTAATAAATTGTGTGGGAAGAATTTTAAACTTCGAGAGAAGCTGGCTTGTAGAGATGAATTACCAGAGCAACCTCCGAAACGACAACCTCTGAAATGTCCACCCAAATAAATATTTATTAATTTTTTTTTTTTTTAATTTATTTACCCTTTATTGATTATTATATAACATACACATATACCTATATACATATACACACATAATATATATATAATTATTTATATAAACATAATATCTTGAAATCTACAAAATAATTCAGTGTTTTTTTAGATAACAATATATCACGAAACAAATACTTGATTTGATGACCATCAAAATATTATGCAACCAAAATAAATCCATATTTGTTGTTTATTTTTATTATTAATAAAAAATGAGTCAGTCTTGCTTCTGGCACAAAGTAGATTTCGTCAATTTATCAAATATCTACTTAATGGCTATAACAGAGTCTATAAAGACAGCGAAAAACCATTCCTATTTTACATTCTATATTTATAAATTTAAATAAGCTTAACATGGCTACACATGTTTAAAAAGATATTTTCAAAAATTGATTTCGGTAGTGGCATCTTTTCAATGTTTATCTATACTGCAAAGTTAGAAACATTGGTTAGGATTTTCGAAAGAAACCTAATAGATGTCACCACCGTCCCGATAAAGACGATCACATATAGAATGCTTAATTCACCGAGACGGACAGCGATACGGTAGCTCAGTTGGTAGAGCGACGGGACGGTTTCCCAGTAGTCGCGGGTTCGAATCCCTGCCCGTATCGGTTTTTTACATTCTATATTTATAAACCATTCCTTTTTTTTTTTTTTTTTTTATCGTTGGAAAAATGCGTTTTCGCATCTTCACCCAGGCCAGGAAGGCGATGGCAGGGCGGTATGTGCGGCACCCGGCAGCATGGAAACGCTGCCATTTTTAAGGCACCCCACTAAAAAACCAACGGCTGCCCACGACGCTACAATGGGACGCCACGGGATCGCTTTCGCACTCACCGTGGTGCCCCGGCGGAACTCCTCCATATAGGGGTACCCCGGGCAACCAGTGTACCCCTACCTCATAGACCTAGTGCAATGGCGAGAGAGGTCGCCCCCCCCTCTCACCTAGGCCTACGGCTGGGAAGGAACGGGCTGAACCCTTCTCCTTCGCAGCCTCTCCCGCTGAAGCTCGATGTGACTATGTTGCCATAGCCACAGCCGGCTCCGTGCTGGGCTCCGCGCTGGAGGGTTTCGCACCAGGTGCTAATCCTCGAACTCGCGGAGCCTTGCACACTCGGCTCCCCACTAGGTGGGTCGCTGCAAGGCCTCGGTCCGCACAGACCACGCACCGCAACATTCCGGTGCAAGTGGCTCGGGTATGGCCCTCACCACCGCACCGGAAACAGGCGGCGCTACGGTCGACCGCGGACGGGCAAGCCGCACGCACATGCCCAGGTGCCAGGCACCTGAAACAGCGCAGAGGCTGCGCCTCCAGCAACTCCACCCTGGCTGAGCTCCAGCCCACCAGAACCTTCTCGGCGTTGATCAACACCCTCGCCGCATCAGAGGGGAGACGGGCAAAGGTAGCGCCCATGCCCCCCCAGCCACCCCGACGGATCTCCCCAACATGGAGAGCCCCGCTAGGGCAGTTCGTGATGCGACTTATCGCGTCGACCACGTCCTTCTTTATGACGGTCTCATCGAGGCCTCTTACCCTCACCGCAACGCGCTTCAAAGGTCGAACTGCGTCACAGACACCGTCCAACGCTGTCCGAATTCGTTCGGCAAGCTTATCGGCCTGTTCTGGAGTACCCTTAGGTAACTCCAGAAGCCTTGCCCCCACTGACGTACGCCGAACCCGGAGCCCGTGGTTAAGGCCAAGGTCGCCAAGCTTGATCATCTCGGCGGCGCGACCCAAACAGCGAGCATATGACATCCCCATAGCAGCTGCCTCGGGCTGCAGTTTTAATAAAACTGCAGGACACTGAGGTTTTGAAAGCTTCGGAGGTCCACTCGGTGTTTTGGGCGACTTCTTCTTTGCTGAGGAAGTCGCCTTACCACCACTGGCCTTACTGGTTGAAGCCGGCTTCTGGGGAAGGCCCTTCTTTCTCCCCAAGCCTTCCTTCCTCCTCGTGACCGTCGACCACGCCTCCTCTTGAATCAGAGGAGCCGTCGGCGGCCCCGACTCCGAGACAGTCGCCGCGACTGCGGCCGACTGCCTCCTCTCCGAGTGGCGGCCGCTGGATCCGCGCCTGGAGGAGACGCTCTTCGAGTCCTTCAAAGCGGGAGTTAATTAAAACTCCCACCGAGGACAATACGGAGCGTCTCAACTCCTCAACCGCGTCTGGACCACCCGACGAGATCGGAGGCTGACCGACAGAGGACTTCAGATCGTCAAAGTCCTTGCGAACCTTGACGATCTCCTCCCTGAGGAAGGACACCTCGCGACAAAGACGGGCGTTATCCGCCCGCAATTGCCGCGATTCCTCAGGTTCCCCCCTGCAGGCCAGAACCTCGACGACTTCGAGAAGGCTGCTCGCAGCCCCCTTCAGAGCCTTAACCATCGTGCCCTTCAGGTTTGTGCTCTTTTTGCACACCTCTGTGATTGAGGCAGCATGCTTCCGCGCAACTGCATGCAGCTGCTGCGCATCCAAAGAAGAAGTCGGCTCAATGGTGGGAAGCGCCTCCGAAGACAGATCGTCCTCGGAAACCGGCGCACTCACCACCAGATCCTTCTTCTTCTTCCAGCGGAGGGCCCGAGCGCTCAGTGCGCGCTCGAACTCGGCCTCCTCCGCCTCCTCCTCCATGGCTCGCAACACGGCTTTCGCCTGGGCGAGACCACTCCCGCGTCCTTTTGGCGCACCTCGTCCACGCCTCACACGCAGTTTAGTTGGACAGGTCGGTGTGGTGTCGACCTGTGCAGGGACTCCTGCTCCAGAGCTGTTCTTGCCCCCCCCGTAGTACGAGGGGCAGACGGCAACCGGGGCTGTCGTGAGGGATTGCACAGCGTCGTCGCTGACACCCTCCCGGGGACCTATTTTCGAAACAACTCTTTTCATCTCTTTTTGGGCGTTCTCGCCATTACCCAGTCCTTAAGCAAACGCTGAACCGCCGGACCGACACAAAACATCTAAAAGGGGACAAAGAGACACGCAGATGGAAACAACAAAACAGGACAAGACAAAACACAAAAAAGGGTGATTTTTTATAGAGGTTTTCTTCCTCGCAGCCGGACGATCAGAGCAAGCTCCGTCAATCCTGCCCTCGTTCCCGCTCAGTGCGGGCTTCCGAGATCTTGTGGCCGTGCAATGCTCGCTCCAAAAAGCAAGCAGCCACATTTGCTAGTAGCTGTCCGCGACGGCCGAAGCCGATGAAGAAACCCCTATCCGCAACCCGGGGGACGCGCCAGATGGCGGCACTAGCGACTGCACACTGGAATTATAAACCATTCCTAGATAACTTACGTCAATTTTAGAACAGTTTTATTTTTAATTTAAATGGCATTTTCAGTCAGATATTTTTAACCTACAACGAAGAGTTTTATAAGTTTGATGTGTTTGTCTGTGGTATCATAGAACCGAAACGGATATGAGTTTGAGTCTTTCGAGATGGTTTTCAGTTTGGTGAAAATAAAAGCAGTTGTTTCCAAGATTTTCAGTTCTGTGTCTGGTTTTTTAATATAATCTTGACGCCATTAATAAGACTCTTATCTCGGTAATAAAGAGAAAAATCTCAAACTTATTTAATCTTACCTTTAGTCTACATCACTTAAGATATAAAATTTCTTACTAACCTTTAATAATACTATCTTTATAATCATAGCAAATAATAACCATTTTGTAGTAAGTAAAGAATCTTGTAAAGATTGAGATTTTGAACATAGTTTTATTACATTAGTTAATAATGAGGTAAATACTTACTTAAAAATAGGTTTAAGTACTTGTTTTATAATATTGACAAAAAATATATATTTTTGTCCATAATATCAGAAAAGTTTACAAAAAAATAGGTTTGTTGGTTTGTTTTCAATTTTGATGAAAATGTTTCCAGTTTTTTTAATTATTGTTTTTTTAATTGACACGTGTACATGTTTTTTTTAAGCATTGATAAAACGTTCAAAATTAAATTATTAAAAAAAATCTAAAACAATAATATGTACTTATAATTTTTAATATAATTCCCAAAGAGAATAAAAGTTAGTTTATAGATACATATATATATTTGCGCTTTTTAATGAAATTTTATGTGGTTAAAGTCCGAATCTTAGAAAATATTTTTGACTACATGGAAACACAAAAAAAGTTATTTTTCATTATAAAAATAAAACAGATTTTTAGCAAAATTTATATTTCGTCAGATGGCGTATTACTTGAATCAATACAAAATAAGTCATCAAAATATATGATAAACTTTACACTTTCATGGTTTTAATGATTAGAAAGCTCATTTATTTCGTGTCCAATATCTAGACATTAATAGTAATATCTTCCAACATCTTCAGTAGACAGAGCAAATCGAGAACCGATTAGAAGAACCACCAAATATTTACCATCAATTTTTAATTATTCTAGTCCTTATTTCTATAACGTTAAAGTATTCATATTTTTAGCCAGTGGAAAAAAACATTGTCAAAAAGAAATCACATACGTCTACGTCATTGGTTTCACAAATTTGGAGTGGCTGTAAATCCGAAAAAATGCCAAGGGATTATAATTGGTAGTTCTCGCAGAATTAGTACAATTGATCTTAAAAACAATTTCTCCTTTAGTCTTCAATAATTCTCAAATTCCTTTCCTTTGTCGAGTTAAAAACTTAGGACTGCATATTGACTGTACGTTATCTTGGGAACCCCAAGTAGACGAAGTATGCAAGAAAGTGAACTCTGGACTACGAACTCTGTATCGACATAAAAACTTTCTCCCTACAAACACCAAACTACTTCTGGTGCAAACCTTGACTATGCGGATGTATGTTACTCTGACATCAATGTTTCGCTGCTAAATAAACTTGATCGTCTTCTCAATAATTGTATACGTTTTATTTTTGGTCTTCGCAAATACGATCACATCTCCAACTATCGTTCTAAACTTAAATGGCTTTCTGTCAAACATCGCCGAAGTTTAAGAATTTTGTGCACTCTCTTTTCTCTTTTATATGATCCATGTTCTCCTAATTATTTAAAATCTCGTTTTCATTTTCTTGGTGATACTCATAGCCGTCAACTTCGCTCCACTGAAAATTTAACACTTCGAATGCCTCTCTGTCGCACTGACTTTCAATTCAACTCATTCACTACACAAGCTATTAAACTCTGGAATGCATTACCTACCGACATTAGAAAAGCTCCTAACAGAAATATTTTAAAATGCCTTGTCAAAAACCATTTGTTATCTCAAGCTATTCCTTTGTAAAAATTTCTTATTTAACTTTATGTTTTATCCTATTATTCCTTAGAAAATTTTGTTAGTAGAATAGAATTTTTTTTTCATTTTTTTTTCATTTATTACTCATTTTTTTTTTCATTTTCATATATAACTACTATTTTATTTTGGTTTTGTTATGCACCTTGATGTATTTACTGTTTTTGGACTTTTTTGTTTGTTTTTTGTTTTTTACTGTTTACTGTTTTGCTGGAAGAGAATGCTTGTGGCATTATGCTTGCCTTTGCAGGATATGTGCAAAATTGTTTAAATAAATAAATTCGTGAGCCATGAATCCATGCAGTTGCGATTTTTTGAGCAAAATGTGAATCGGATCGAGTAATCGAGTTCTGAGTGATTTCGGTCTGAGAGGATTTTATAGTTGATGTGCATAAAATTATCCATATATTATAAAAGTGGTGTTTGTAAAAGGAGGTTCTATATAAGTTAATTTATTTACCTCCTAATTAAATTTGACATATTTCAAACAGTAGCAAAATTCTTGTGAGAATAAATTCTAATTATATTTATGAAATGGTAGCACCCCTTTGTAATCATGTAGAACATTTTAAGAATAATAAAAACGAAGATCAAGTCGCAACTGAAACGGACACAGAACTGGATAACATCAGATATACAGATTTATGCGTGATTGGTAGAATATTTCCTGTAGTAAAAGCCGCTAAGGACGATGAAGCTCCTAAAAGGCCTCCCTACATGAAATTCAAGGACCTTTCGATGTACCAAAGTCCACATTGTGCATATAAAGAGTATGTTGGAGACAAGATCAAGTGTCCCGATAGATACGCGAAACTGCTGCATCGATCTTTGTTACCGCATGTCAAAGATGTCCGACAAACATTTAATAAAGCCTTTATCGAATGGTTCTGTTATATCCAATGTCATACCCGTATTGTTGTAAAATCTATGAAAAAATCCAAAAACAATTTCAAACTGACTATGCGAGATCCAGACAATTTAGCGGTCCGTCAGGCTGTGTTAACTGGCGGTGGACTTGTCGGGTACATGATCGGTGGTGGTGGTGGTGGTGGTATTCCACGACAACTGTTTTTCACCAGTGCTGGGTTGTTATCCACTGGAGCGTTATGCTTTCCCAAGGAAACTGATAAAACTTTCAGGAATGTTGCCTTTGTTGCTGCGAAAACTTTTTTGGCGTTAATTAATAAATTGTGTGGGAAGAATTTTAAACTTCGAGAGAAGCTGCCTTGTAGAGATGAATGACCAGAACAACCTCCGAAACGACAACCTTTGAAATGATCACCCAAATAAATATCTTGAAATCTACAAAATAATTCAGTGTTTTTTTAGATAACAATATATCACGAAACAAATATTTGTTTTGATGACCATCAAAATATTATACAACCAAAATAAATCCATATTTGTTGTTTATTTTTATTATTAATAAAAAATGAGTCAGTCTTGCTTCTGGCACAAAGTAGATTTCGTCACTTTATCAAATATCTACTTAATGGCTATAACAGAGTCTATAAAGACAGCCAAAAACCACTCCTAGATAACTTACGTCCATTTACGTTGTACTGAGCTCATAAAAATACTCGCTTATCACCAGATTAAGACGTATGATAGCAGTGTGACGTCATTACAGAGTTATACGTTTTGATGGTGGTAGACCATAACATCCGGTCGCCGGCAAAGTTACCACCCATCGGGCAGAGTCGTGCCGCAAAGCGACCTAGTCGTGTTCCGGCACGTTGCTCGATGAAGCCGTTTATGGGAAATGGGTCTGAACAGTTGCGGTGCGTTGGCGAACCGGTTTGACGTCGGGTTGGTGTTTGTTTTGTCGGGTGTCTAGTCGAGGAGGGTAGCGGGATCCGAAGCGACGGCTTTCCGCTGGCCGCCCGCAGATAGTTGGGGGCCCAATTAGTGGGTTAGCCACCCACGAAAGGCTGCCCCGCCAGCTGCGAAAAATCCCAGGGTGGCTCCATCGTGCTGGTTGGCGACCAGTCGAGGAGGCCCGATGGCGATCCCTGGGGGGGTTCGGGCGTCCCCGCAGTCTCCAGACTAGTCTCCCAGTGGCAAGACATCACCAATTTCGACGTCGGGTTCGATATGCACCGCCTCGTTCAACTGCCATTTCCCATCCCTATTCACTTTTATATTTATTTTTTTATGAAAAAGTTTAAAAAAGAGAATAAGTTAAAGCAGCGGTTGCACTCCTCCTCATATAAAGTGCACCTCACTAATATAAGGGGTTTGCACTCAAATCTTTTAGCTGTCCACCACCACCTGGAGACAGAGCAGCCGCACTTGCTCTTTTTGACGGAGACGCAGATACAATGTCCTTTGAGCGCTGCATACTTGGATTATCCCGGTTACTCGTTAGAGCACAACTTTCGCTCACGGGCCGGAGTCAGTGTGTACGCGCGGAACGACCTCTGTATTCAGCGTCTCCGTCACCTTGAAGACCCCACTTTTTCTTCCCTATGGGTTTTAGTGGACACAGGAAACGAAAAAATCCTGTATTCCTGTGTCTACCGTTCGCACAGCGGTGACCAGGAGACAACTCGTTTATTTGAGTATCTCAGTGAGGCTGCAGATATGGCTCTGCATCAGTACCCTTCGGCGCAGCTCGTCTTTCTGGGGGACTTTAATGCCTGTCATCAGGACTGGCTGTTCCCGTACCAGAAGACCGACCATGCTGGAAGAGAAGCGCGGAACTTTGCGTTGTCCTTGGACCTCTTTCAGCTGGTGAGGCAAGCGACAAGGGTACCAGATGTGGTAGGCCATACAGCCAATTGCCTGGACCTTCTGCTGACAACTGATCCGGACAGGTATCGTGTAGAGGTCTCGTCCCCCTTGGGAACCTCCGATCACTGTCTGGTGAAATCTGTATTTACATATTCCCCACCAGCTTTCGAACCACATGGTGTTAGGCGAGTATGGAAATACAAGTCAGCAGATTGGGATGAGATGCGGCACTTTTTTGCGTCTTATCCTTGGCGGCAGGTCTGCTTCTCTTCTTTGGATCCGTCGAGTTGCGCGGATGCTATAACCGATGTGGTGCATCAGGCAATGGAGTATTTTATTCCTTTTGCTGACGTACCCATCGGTGGCAAAGCTCGCCCATGGTTTAATGCCGAATGTCGTCATGCACATGACCGAAAACATTCGGCATACCTTATTTGGGCTGATGCTCGAAGCCGCAAAACTCCGGATGTAAGTATAAAGAAGAGAGCCTTTAACCAAGCTGCCAAGTCCTTCAAAAAGGCATTGCGGAAGGCTCGTCTCGATCGAATCGCTAAGAATGGCGAAAAGCTCTCTGCCAGACCAACTGGCAGTCGAGCTTTCTGGTCTCTTGCGAAAGCGATCGAGTCGAATTTCTGCCAACCCTCACTGCCTGCTCTGCTGAAGCCGGATGGTTCCCTGGCCCACACAGCAACAGAGAAAGCAAATGTATTTGCTTCTCTGTTTGCTGATAATTCGCATCTAGACACTGGCAATGCTTCTCCAGCACATCTTCCTCACTGCGGTATTTCGATGCCTGAAATCCGCATCACTAACAAAGAGGTATGGAGAACATTGTGTCGTTTAGATGTGAATAAAGCCAGTGGTCCTGATGGTATACCAGCCATTCTGCTCAAAACATGCGCAGCTGAGTTGTCTCCTGTACTGACACGTTTGTATCGTCTCTCTTTCATGACTGGAATAGTGCCGAAATCCTGGAAGCTTGCTAATGTGCAACCCGTGCCCAAAAAAGGCAGCCGTGCCGACCCTGTCAATTACAGACCGATTTCAATCACCTCCATACTCTGCAAGATTATGGAGCGTGTATTGAACTCGCGCCTACTAGCATACCTAGAAGGTAACGATCTCCTCAGTGACCGACAGTACGGGTTTCGCCGTAATAGGTCTACTGGGGACCTCCTAGTGTATGCTACTCACATTTTAGGCGAGGCCATCGAGAAGAACGGAGAAGCGGTCGCCGTCTCTCTGGACGTCTTGAGGGCATTTGACAGGGTCTGGCATGCGAGCCTTATAAGCAAGCTTTCAGCGTATGGTATATCTCCTGGTCTGATCGGCTGGGTAACGGACTTTCTGAGCCACAGATCTCTCCGAGTAGTTGTCGACGGGTGTTCCTCGGAACCCTTGACAATAAATGCCGGAGTGCCTCAGGGGTCCGTTCTTTCTGCAACTCTGTTTCTGCTGCACATTAATGATCTGTTGAAGCCCGGTATCTATGGGTATGCAGACGATAGCACAGTTGTAGAAAGATATCTGCCGAGTACTCGGGCTAGTCGAGATCAAGTACAGTCTGAAAGAGAAGCCATGGTGCAACGTTTGAATGACAAACTTCAGGCAGTCTCCGCATGGAGCAATGCCAATCTTGTCAAGTTCAACGCCACCAAAACGCAGACGTGTCTATTCACCGCCAAAAGGAGCCCTTTCACCTTGGCTCCTACTTTCCAGAATGTATCCTTGGAATACAGTGACCGGCTTCAGTTGTTAGGCTTAGAGATTTCCTCGAACCTCAACTTTGGTCGGTTCATTGAGTCCAGAGCAAGAGCAGCAGCAGCAAAGCTTGCCGTTCTGGCGAAGGTTCGGCAGAACTTTACACCGGGACAGCTTCTTGTTTTATACAAAGCACAGATCCGGTCGTGTGTAGAGTACTGTGGTCACATATTTGCTGGTGCCGCAAAGTCTCATCTTGCGGTTCTGGACTCAATTGAGAGGCGAGCAAAGAGGCTTATCGGCGATCCCGAATTGGTCGAAGCCGACCTCCAAAGCCTTGAACACAGGCGTAAAATTGCTAGCCTCTCAGTATTCTATAGGATACATTTTGGTGAGTGTGCGCAGGAACTACACGACTTAGTTCCCCCGTCCCCCTTCCATCACCGGACGTCCCGACGCACGGCAGGTATCCATCCTTTTGTTGTGGACATTCCACCTGTCCGAACGAAGCGCTTTGCTTCCTCATTTTTAGTGCGTACAGCGAAGGACTGGAACAATTTGCCTGCGTCGGTATTTCCGGCCAAATATAATGTGGGTGTCTTCAAGAGAAGAGTGAATAGGTTGCTAGGGCAATGCGCCTTACCATCTAAGACTACATTCCACTTACCATCAGGTGGAATGTAGTCAAGCATTGCCCTAGATCGTATAAAAAAAAAAAAAAAAAAAAAATACCAAGGAGCCCTCCCAGCGAGGGAGATTGGACTTTAGAATAATAAAAATAAAGTTGGATTTCATTTGTAGATCCTTCCCCAAATCGACGTTTATTGCACTCAACTTTTATATTGTAGCCGCGCGAGTTTTTAATTTACAATTCCTATTTGCGTATATCTTAATCTTTTTTAATGGAATTTAGACTTTATTCTTATGATATAAGCATGAAAATAAGATTGGCTGGCTCGTAAATAAATTTGCTTGAAGTTAGTTCACACTTGGTAGTTATTTTTAAATTTATCGTGGCATAGTTCCTTGTAAGGTTTTAATTTTAAAGCTAGGTCGTGGGTAATACTCGTTGTGAAGGCGGGGAACATGAAGAAATACCACATTCGAACCAAAAAAGGCGTTTTTACAACTATTTATTATGTTTTTTTAACATAATAATATTTTACATCCATTTAGAAAGACTGAGCTAATTAATTTAAAATTGTAGATCACTTTTATTTTTAATTTAAATAGTATTTTTGGTCGGATATTTTTAACCCACAACGAAGAGTTTTATAAGTTTGATGTGTTTGTCTGTGGCATCATAGAACCGAAACGGATATGAGTTTGAGTCTTTCGAGATGGTTCTCAGTTTGGTGAAAATAAAAGCAGTTGTTTCCAAGATTTTCAGTTCTGTGTCTGGCTTTTTAATATAATCTTGACGCCATTAATAAGACTCTTATCTCGGTA
Source organism: Napeogenes inachia (assembly GCA_959347355.1). Classification (NCBI taxonomy): domain Eukaryota; kingdom Metazoa; phylum Arthropoda; class Insecta; order Lepidoptera; family Nymphalidae; genus Napeogenes; species Napeogenes inachia. The sequence goes on from OY365794.1 coordinate 2,558,456, forward strand.
ATAAAGAGAAAAATCTCAAACTTATTTAATCTTACCTTTCGTCTACATCACTTAAGATATAAAATTTCTTACTAACCTTTAACAATACTATCTTTATAATCATAGCAAATAACAACCATTTTGTAGTAAGTAAAGAATCTTGTAAAGATTGAGATTTTGAACATAGTTTTATTACATTAGTTAATAATGAGGTAAATACTTACTTAAAAATAGGTTTAAGAACTTGTTTTATAATATTGACAAAAAATATATATTTTTGTCCATAATAACAGAAAAGTTTAATAAAAAATTGTTTTGTTGGTTTGTTTGCTATTTTGATGAAAAATTTTCCAGTTTTTTTAATTGGATGAACTCATTTTGATAAAACTTTACATACATGACTATGATTGAGGGTTTTTTTTTGTTATCAAATTCAGACTCGTAATACTGCCAGTATAATAAAAATCTAGCAGACTCGCACTTGACCGTTCTTTTATGACTGTGATTGATTTTGTCACATGGCAATACTGTAATTAAAGGTCCATTAAAACGTCGAATAAAATGCAAATTTATTTAATGTCATTATTACGATGACTCGTTTAAGTTTTACGATTACATTGCTGTGAGATTTTATTGATGACTAACATTTTTTCTTAACTATTCGTTGAATATCTTAAAATATTTATACATGTATATTTTCTTAATAACAATTATAATATATTTTTTAAGTAACTAGTATTATCTCTATGGTAATATTTTTGATACGTGAAAAAAAAAACTTTGTAGGTACCTCTTTTATTAAATGTACGGACGGAGGAATATGAAATTTGGCACAGTTAACGTTTATATTAAGACGTGGAGAATGCTAATATTATTATATAATAATGCTCCGGAATTATATTCAATTATTAAAAAAATTATCCACACTACAATGCAGAATTCCATTACACATACTACTTCAATTTTATGTTGACTATCAATGTAAATTATATATTAATCTGTTGTCATATAGCTAGAATTATTATACAACATATGTCCATCGAAAAAAAAGAAAGCAAATGAGGCTACCTATCTGTCTCTCTGTCTTACATGTGTGATTAGACAAAGATAAGTATGGGTCTCTAATCTTGCCTATTTTTTATTTGTCACACTCTCACTGACAGGCCTGCCTATGGCTCCCCTAACTATAATAATGTTATGTCAAATTCAAATAGTCGCAAAGAACGAATTGTCATTTTATGTAGGTGTCAGTGGCAACCCTCCTAAGCATTAAAACTAAAATGACGGTAGACTGTCGGCGACCGGACGACCACTGGATTTAGTTAGACTACGAAATATGTATATTCATCCCAAAAATATTTCATATCAAGAAAAAATATAAATGTATGCTTCTATTAGTTCTAGAATAGATTTAGTTCATAAACTGAATATTCATAGAGTTTCTTTGAACACATCAAAATAGGGAACGTTTTATAGGAGGAATGAATAATATAAAAGATTGTGCAAACGAGGACAATATGTAGGTTTTTAAATATAAGCTTTTGGAATCATGATTTCTATTATATATTTCTAGTCAACTGTATTTACGTCAATTATTTCGAAATTTGCTCGACTGGTTTCAAAGCCATTGGGGGTTGTTACTCATGCGCTTATTATGAACATAAGGTAAAGTAATAAATAGGTAATAACATTTAACAACAAAATAAACCAACAGTAACATGTTATTTATAGGTGCCATAAGTATAATTATAACTTTTACCACATGGAACCTATGTTCCAGACAAGGTCAGTCTGACAATAAAATAATATTTTGAGCTCTTTTTAAAACGAAGATACCATAAATGAAGTATATAATTTTGCAATACTCAGTAAATTTATTTTATCTGGTATTCAAATTAAATAAAAAACATATCTCCCACTATCAAACATATTCTGTGGCACTCAATTTTTTTTTGCTGGCAATAAAAAATTACACGCATTTACCTCAATTAGTCAATACCAAGTAATTACGATAAAGTCAGAGGTCAGATTGAGAAAATAAATGGAATAACAATGGTGTTGTGAAGTCTTTAATGGTTTTTTGCGTCTTTGCTTCCATAAAAGTTTTATTACCTATTCCTTTATTTACAAAACATTCATTTGGATTTTGGATTTAGCGGATTATTGTTATTTGTTTCCCATCACATCATTATAATAACAAAGTATAAATCATTAATAACAAATAAAAATAAACACTAAAAGCAAAACGGACAGACATAAATAAAAATACTTATGTTATATTTTTACTCCATTCATTATCCACCGTTTTAGATATCTCTAAATGTCATTAGCAATATAAATGGGTTTCGCGCCATAACGAACGAGTGTTGCCACAATGGAAAATCATAAATCAACTGTCACTTTGACAGTTGCTGAAAGGAGGTTCGTCAATGCATGGATGCAGAACTTTCGAAGCGTCTCGCGAGGTCTTTTTTCTTACCGCCTTTGATTAATTGTTGAAAAAAAGGTCTTTAAAGCGGTCGAGATTGCTCGATATTATTGTGCTTTTGACAAGCTTGATTGGGTGATATTTTTAATGCTTTATGCTTTTTTGTGTTCAATTCAAGTATTTGTATGTTCCTTTATTGTAGTTAATACATTTTATTTTTGCAATTATCCTTCATTGTTTGTAAAAACTTTAAGTTTTGGTAACAAAATCATTTATCTTTAAAAAGATAAGTGATGTAATTGACATTTCATCCTTCGATTAAATTTCTTCTAAAGGATAATTTACTTTTATTATCTTTATAATACTAGTTGTAACTAGCGTCTCCGTCTTCGTTTACAGACAATTTAATATTTATAATTTTATTGAAACTATTTCACGTTTAGAGGGGGTTTATTTCAAAATAATACCAGTATGCCCAAATTTTAGGTTTCAAAAAAGTTTTTTTAACAATTTTGTCTTTCTTATCGTCCATCTATATTTAGCTCACATCTCTCCTTATATCCTAATTATAAAAAATATATATATTTCAAACAAAAGTAAAATGCTTTATCCCTGCCCGATTTGTTTTCCTTCTAAACCTATTTTATATATTTGAAATAAAATAAGCCGAACAAAGGTAAAACTAAAGTTATTTTCAAATACCTTAAAAAAACATTATAAATACCTATATAATATATAAACTCTACAGTTACAGAACCAACTTTCAGCCGCTTGTTTATTCTCTAAGGAATTTTAAAAAATACTAAAATACCAATTAGCTAAAGTCAATTTAAATACATACAAACAAACCGACAAACTTTCCATACCAAATTTATAATTTTAGTATCAGTAATAAGTCAGTCTATCAGAAGACTTTTATATGTAAAATAATCGACTATAAAACTGTTTCCGTGTAAGCTCTGAAAGAGAACTTTATATAAAAACTATGAAATAGTACGAAGTTATAAAATAATGATCAGTTTTATATATTTTTAACAGCTTTACAGATAGTGCTAATACAACCTAATACACCTATACAACTGTACCATATTGTACCATATTGTACAAAATATAAGAACAAACATAATTATGTACTTAGATTTTGTACCGTTGTAGCATTTAAACTTTCTCAGTTTATTATAAAGTTTTGTAAATTTGTGAAAATGTACCATCGTGTTCAAAATCATAATCTAGTACAGTCGCGGATAACTCTTAATAAAGTAAGTACAGTTGCATGTTTTTCTCGTGATGTATCCGAGTGGTCGGTGTTCTTAGAAGTAAATTCACAAACAAAAGGCAATAAAAATATTTTCACACTGCTGCTTTGATGATGGTAGCTGGTATTGACGCACTGTGGTTTTTATGTTTTATTTTTATTGTTTTATTAAAATAAAAATAAGTATATTTTGAAGTTTTTTAAGCTTAAAAAGGCTGAAGTTTAATATTTACTTTATAAATTGTAATGAAATTTCGTATAGCATATACTTATGTTTAAAACGTAATTTTACCTCAGTGCGAATATACCCTCATCATAAAACACAATTGACAATATAGAATTTATAAAACATAACCTCATCCATCGACGGTTTTCACACAAAAACTACACAGAGCCTCCCACCGACCGCTCAATGTATATATCTTCAAACGATATTGTAAAATCTAAATTTAGAACACTTCCATAAAATACATTCATAAAACAACGATCTAGAAGTCATAATTTGTTACGATCCATTGAAGAATTTCTATGAAAGATTATTTTTGAGGTAATTTTAAAAGGGCAATGTATTTACATTGCTGGTATAGTGTGGTTTGTTGAGATACAATGGTGTCTGGGCGTGGTAAGAATACGGTTTTAACCTTCACGAATTGTAAATCTCCGCTTTAAAAGCGTGAAAAGTCTGTTTAGGGTTCCGTTTGACATAATTATATTATATTATTTTTTTTATAATTTACTTAAAATATTTATTAAGACTATTTACACTGCCGGGAATCAAATCCAAGTCTGCTTGTATTATACATTCCATTTTGAAATTTGATTAAGTGTTATATATAATTTTTATGGAATAAAAAAATATAAATATATTGTACGGAACCAAAATAAATAAAATCAGTACAACGTTACATTATCCACAGATAACAACAGCAGAGGTGATAATTGATTACACACCGCGTATTATATTATGATTCAGGATTCCGTATATTTATTACAGTAATAAATAATAAAATGTCCTTTTATTACTTATTAAAAAAACAACATGACCTCTTCGAAACATCCTGTATATATTTCACAACCGAACCCTAAAGAAATTTCTAAAAATAATTAAACTAAATTATATATTCAAAACACAATGGTCTGTCCGTTAGTCATCAATCAATAAGATAGAATCGTTACAACTCTAATTATTTGTAACTTAATTATGAGTTTTAGGGATCCTCGGTTAAATACTTCATAATAATAATCATTATTATTTGAATATTTCTATTTTGTTTTTGAGTTTCTATTTATGAATGAGCAGAAGGTGTTTCTGATGGTAGAGAAGAATAAATGGAATTAAAAAGAAGATTTCTTCTACTCACCGTGAGAAATAGAGATACGTGTGTATGTATGAATATTAGAACGGGAGAGATATACCCTGGTCGGACCAAACTATATGAGCTGTCAATTGACAATGCTGCCAACAGTAAGATATTACGACGACGAAAATTTATCAATGGTATAAACATACTTCCATTCTCAATAGTATTATGGTGTTCAGGGTGTGTCCGGGGGAGAGGGGGTAGGGGAGCATAGAAGACACAGCATCCATATTAAATCATCTATTAATGATTATCAAAAAAAAATGAACTTGGTTTTTTATTAATAAAAATATTTGAATACCTATATCTCGTAAAACTTGCAAAGTCACATCGTTATCGGTACAGCCAAACAATATGTATTAATATCACCCTGAAGATACATAAGTTACACCCAAATATTCTAATTAGGTCCTTGCCCTAATCAAGCTAATACTAGCTGCATTTATCCGCCTTCGGAGTCAGTGTCTTAGAAGAGAACACATTAGCCGGCTATCTCATCAGATACCATAATATAGCCGGCTTAGCCTATAAAGCCAGCCTTTCAAACGCTATAGTTTATTCATGCGTGTTTGCTTACAAAATGGGCTGATAAAGAATTCTATGGATCTTAAGACGTTAGACTAACATCTTTGTAAGCATAGTTGAAATTAATTATCATTAATATAGGTAGATATAGCTTACATTTATATAAATAAACAAACATATAGTATAACAGTGTTTTGTAGTTTAAGACATAATAGTGCATCTATAACTATAATTTGGCTAGATTTTTCCACGTCATCGGTTACGTAGGTAAAGGAGCAAAGAATACATACCTATAACAGAAAAAGCTGTCACAACTACAGGCTGTGAGCTTTCTCAAAGAAACTTATTTTATGAGATAAAAAATACTCTGTATCCAGGTAATTGAAACATATTTCTAAGAATAGAAAATTACATTTATAACGTGTATAAAATTAATAACTATATGTTATTACCAAGTATATTTATTAATTAATTTATTAAGTAAAGTAGATAATGTTAGTGAGTGGTACGCTTTAGGGCCAATCGGGAATGCTGTACGTCGTTAACGCTTCACCATCAAACACTTTTGTGCTCAAATTCCTGGAATTATTGGGAATTCACTAATATATAATGAAGTATTCAGGTCCCACTGCTGGGAAAAATATGGGATAATGGCTTAAGTACTTTATATAGAAAATCCTTTGGTTGTTTTAAAAAGTCTTGCGCGTGGTTATAATATATTTTAATATTATTAAAGTATACAATTTAAGCTTTTGATGTTAATATTACTTAATAATACTTAAAAAACATTTTCTAATTAAAGAATGAACAGGTTCAGTTAACGTTCTGAACTATCCATCAAATAAGATTTATAAGTTCCTTTGATACTCTAGTCACCCAACATTTAGTTTTGTTATCAGTGCAGTTGTATTAAAATTATTTATCTATAATAAAAAAAACATAGTTAAAGGTAAATTTAATATAAAAATAAAATGACACTAATGACCTCAAAATAAAACGTGAAAACGATTTTGAAGATGTCGTAATATTAATTTCATCACAGTTAAGTAACGCTTTCGTAAAATGTATCACACACACACGATTGCTCAGTTGTTAGATCACTATATCAGATAACAGATCGCGGGTGCATTTCTATTCGTAATTATAATGACAATTAATATTTTATATAGAACCTTTCTAACCATATTAAGGTATGTCATATTTACATTTCATGAAAACAACTAACATTGTATGAACATGAATTTGTTTGTTGCACTTATTCTGCGTAACTCCAAAACCGATCATAATGACATTTTGTACACACGTTGTGAGGGATTTTAAAAAGAACATACTTTTCATCTCGAAAGAAAAAAATTAAGAGATAGAGAGGGGGAGATATAGAGCGATAAATATTTTTTTCTTATACAGCGGGCGAAGTCGCGGGCAAAAGCTAGTATTGCGATATGCATTACTAGCTTTTCAAGTCTAAAACTTTATACTTACTAGAGTTAACTTACTTGTTGGTAAATTTGATAAACTTCTAAATTAATTACTGTTCATATTGATTAATTATTATTCAGTTAGATTATGTAGTTAGTTTTGATTTTAAACCAAATCTCAGGTTGTATGTTTGTCTGTAATAGCATTTATCTCATATACTATAAATTTGGTCTGTTTCTTAACTTGTGTCAAAAACTGTTATAATATTTTATCTTAGTTTGAAATTCTAAAGTTGATTGTAATCTCAGATTGTATAATTTTGCCAAAATAAGAAAATGTTTTATTTATAGTATAAATAGTCTAAATTCTTTTAATAAAGTCTTCCTTATCTAAAGTCAGTTTCGGTCTCTCAAGACTTTCTAACTCCGACAGTTCAAAACTTTATAGAACTGAATATTTCACGATTTAAAATGTTGGTAGTTTTTAAGAAGGTATTGTACTAATATTTAATATTTTGACAGCAAATGAGAATATGAATTTATTTTATAACATCCATCAAAACCATAAAATTTTATAGTTTCAACGATTTTAATAATGTTTGACAATATTGTAATTTTATTGTAAATTGTTGTTTTTTCTTAATTTCGCAAATATTTTTATTATTATTATATATTATGTTTGTCTTGTAGTGACAAATCTTTTTTTCATAATGTCAATCAAATTTTCAATTACCTTAGAGAACATTATTGAATCCTTTTTAAAACATATTATATGCCATTCTTTTTACGTATTTTTACCCGTTTTCTTATCTTTGTGAAATAAATGCCTCTAAATATTAATTCGATTAAGACCTTCGGATCCCAACTAATTATTCCCCATCCGAATGGCTATCATTAAACCCGTGCCATCAAAATGGGCGAGTAATGAATTTACGTGTTTACCTAACCCGGGACTCGAACCCGTCAAAGCGCTAATTCCTACACCTTAATGCATTTTATGATGTTGACTTTGGAAGTTTTAGACAGGGTGATGTAAAATTATTTTACAATTTTTAATTAACTATTCATCCTACCCTTATATATATGCTCCTGGCAGTCTCTTCTACGTTTTTTTGTCACATATTTTTTTACATACTAGGACTATTTTGATCATCCTCATCTCTTACAACCACATTCTTATTTAAAACTCTTTCTCAGTATTAGTATTTACAATATTATAAATAATTTGTTATGTAAGTACAACCCTAGGTTGTTAATATTATGAATACTAAAACAAGTGCCATCAAAGATTAATCTTCATATATTTTTCGTTCAGTTTTAATCACATTAACTAATTATTTATTAATAGTATTTTGGGGAAACATTTTAGAGATAATTTTGGAAACTCAATTTCCTGCTATCTGATGATAAGTTTAACCCTCTTAAGGAACAAACAGAGATGAGAGGAGAAGAGAGGAGATATACAGAGAAAGGAATTGACACAAAACTATTTCACGTCTGTTTTAGAAATAAAATTGTACTACTCCGGTCGAGCCAGCTCGCATTCGAGCTGCGGTAAAACAAAACAGCTGAAATATATTCTTACATGTTACTATTACTATATTTCATGGAATAGCTTAAAAACTATATTTAATTACTTTATATATATCTTAACCATTCGTGTTTAACCAACCACCGCTCTCTGCGGATGTCTATGTTAGGTAACTTATCAGGTGGATTGTCGGTTTGTTCGGACATATACAAAAAACATATTTTCACAAAATAAAGTTTACATAAAAGTTAAAAGTTCTTTTCAATTCAACTCAAATACCTCAAGGGTTGAAGAAAAAGGGCCGAGGTCAAATGAGATTGAAAAAGAACGAATGAATACGCAACTCTTCAATTTTAGTAATGGATATATTGTACTGTATTCTATACTACTCAATATATCTGTCTCTGTCTAATTTTTGACGTCATTCTTATCTATCTTTCCACGGATTTCGTTCAGGACCAAAGCAGACGTTTATATGTTATTTTCCAGAACATTCTTTCTATAGAATTAAAATGTAAATCTATACTAAAATAATACAGTAATTATGTTAAATATTCATATTTAATACCTTTAATACAAATTAATGTTTATTTATATATATATATATTGGTCAAAGTACTACTTGAGTCAGTCCCTTATAAGCCCCCCTCCCCCCCTTGTATCCATGTCTGCCTTTAGAATAATTTGTGGTATTTAGTTTCGGAGATTTGTAAATACAAGTTTATTGAACCATTTAAAATCTAAATAACATGTCGTCCCTTTAATCCCTTTTAAGTTTGAATGTTAATTGATAATTAATATTTAACTAAAGTTGTGACGGGGCTTTCAAAAGTAATGCTAATTCAATATTTGAAATAAAAGCAGTAATCTATTTTTGTTTATCGATTGTCTTTATAAGAATGAGATAGGAAGTCACATTAGTTGTTGAATCTCCAATTATGCTTTCCAATATCTAATCTAATAATATCTAATAATTAGACATTATTATGATTTTAAAAATCAATCAAAGTATTACCAAAACTTCTGTTGCTTAAACTTATTTGGCTTGTAATAAAAATGCGTGTGTGGATTTTTAATTATCGTCTCTAAAAGGTTTATATGAGAAATTTTACAATATATACAAATGTACTGTTATATAACATTTGGCTAATATTCCTCTTTGCACTGGAAAATGTTATTTTGTTTTTGTTACCAACATAGCTTATGTGAGCAAAAATTTTAAATGTTGTAAAAAAGTTAAATGCATTATTTTTTACTAGAAAAAGCTTTTAGAATGTATCTCACATTCGAAATTAGTTAAATAGTCCTTACACATTGTATATCTGTTTGTGAGCTTGTAACTCGAGAACAATAGATACTATTTGCTAAAGTATGAAAAAAAATTACCTTAATGAGCGATTAATACGACACTAAAATTTAAATTATTATGTATTACAATTTTTTTTAACATCGGTGTGGTAATTCGTGACGTCATCCCTGGTGCAGTGATGGTGGTGAATTTGGAAAAGTGGTACTACCATCCGCTGTGCATTCTTTTCCATCTGAAATCAACTTCGTCATCTGAAACAAATTCATATATGATAAAGCATTATTATTCGTGTGTATGATATGATCTATGATATATTTATTATTGTGTTTGTCTAAATATTCCTATATCTACGGTTAAGAACATTTGGCGAGCGTTCTCTTGGTAAATATTTACGTGTGACTCATGGAGATCACCTAAAACGACGCTCGTGATTAGCTTATTGACTGCATTTTATATTTTAATAAGAAATATAATAGATAAATATATTAATAATGCGAAAATATCTCGTTAACATGGTATAAGGTGATATATTTTTTACAGACCTATAAAAGTTTAGAATGGACATTTCACTTTTTGGTGCAAATTATTATTTAAATTGTTGATATAACGGCTTGTAGCCATAAAATGCTGCTAAATTACTTGATACCAACCAAAAATCAAATTTCCGTCCATATAATTTATAATCCATAAACCGTCCATTAAAATTTAATGTTTATTAAATTAAGCGACATTTTATCACACCCAATAACGTTGCTTAATGTTTTACAACCAAATGATAACTGTTAGATTTAACGCACCTTAACACTATAATAATAAGGTCCATTTTTCAATATCTCATTATATGACTGTACAGTTTTTGCTCATTTCGATTTGAACTCTATTCTATTAGTAATAAGGTCTAAATAAGCTTGTGGTAGTTTAACATGTTTGTGATTGCACTTACAAAATCTTGACAATATTTTTAAAACTTACGATCTAAAGTGTTCGATGAAAATTTATTATTTTTCATTCGTCAAGATATTTTAACCGCATATGGGAAGTAATATTAAAGTTATATTATAATATACCTACACAAGATAAAACAGGGAAATATGTCGATATATTTTTATACAACTAAAACTAAGCCTAGATATGTTGTATATATTTTTAAAGACTCTATTAAAAAACAAATATATAAATATATTATTTTAAAGTTATTGTACTTTTTTTTATTTAGTCGAAGACAAACGAACATCTATCTGATGGTGATAGCTGTCTCTTGATATATTCAGTTGCCGATACTCTATCTTTAAGGAACAGTTAGGATTGACAGGAGAAGAAGGAGTTCATTACTCTCTTATTTTAAAGCATACAAGCTATTGCACATGACTCTATCCACGTTTACTAGAATGGTATTTATAATACTTACGATACCTACTTGTCAAACCCAAATAAGATTTAGCATAATCTGTATTCATATATTTAAGATAATAAGGTAAAATATGCCTTTTTCTTAAATGATATTTTTAATACTAGTTATGAGGATCGTAGTGATTTATAACCACACCTTCCTCAATAAACAGGCTATCAAATACTAATAGAAATTTTCCAATTCCAAAGATTATGGTATTCAAACATGTTTTTTCTTTTTTTTATATTATTACCTATACAATCTTTTTTTATTTTATTTTATGTATTTTCAACAGTAAAGATTTTAAGCAGTTCTTATGAATTATTAAGAGTCTCGACTGTACACAAATATTCTCATCTAGAATATAATTTAAGATGAAAATCAATCTATAACAAACACTACTAATTACATTGGTTTTGTGATTGGTTATATTATAGAATGTAATATTAAATATATTGTTATAAATAAACCAAGATTTCTCAACTTTAATATGTTTTTGTTCCATTTGTTTAATAAACATAAATTAAGTCATACAGACATACTTACAGAATACTTATAATCGGATTTATATATTGGCTGTATCTTAGAATGTTTTCGATATAAATTAAGATAAGAAATACAGAATTAAATGAAAATTTGAATGAGATTACTTTGGCTTTTATGTAATGGATATACCTAATATTGTTTTATATATCAGTTATAATATTATTGCGGTGCGTAATACAATATAATAAATATATATAAAAGAATAATAAGCGAATAATGTAAATAAATTAACAATCGGCAAAACAATGTAACCTCAATATTATTGTTCAATATATAAATACATATTTTATATATATTTCATATATGCAATATGCATATTTTATGTATATGTTTCTGATATTTATAAAATCTCTTTCATAAATGTATTGTATATTTCCGATATTCAAATTATGTACCTATATGAAAAATGGCGATATATTTTATTATAATTATCAATGAACATTATAATCAAAAAATATAAATATAATAAAATCATAAATATATATACTTATATATATATATATGTATATTGAAAGTATAATTACAGACATGTCTGTATGTTTCGTAATGCTACATTTTATAATTTCTTGTTTTGAATAAATCTATTTACTTTTGCGCCTAACACAAACAAGATCTTAAAACATATTAGGGCATTGGGATGAGGATATGGAGAAATTCAAAGGTAAAAGATAAAGAAATAAAAGATAAAAGATAACCTTAGCGGCTGACCGTTAAAGGTTGGAGCGTGAATACGACACGGAGTCACTTATGGCGGTCTTATAAGGAACTTAATCAATATTCAAATATCAGTTAGCGGCCTGGGTTAGTATTAGTAATACTTTTATTAGCTTTTACCTTACTTTGAATTTGACTTGTATGTATGTTCTTATGTTCCCTCGTACCTGATGAACCAAATTTTTATTGATATTGTTATACTTTGTTTTGCGTGTATATTTTTATGCATGCAATATTAAATCAAAGTAGGTTCTTATAATTAATTAATTTAATCTTCAATCCATTATCTACAGCTTATTATAAATATATATTATAATTTATTTGTTAAGTAAATAATATTTTTAAATTCTATTATGTAAATAGAATCAATACAGTCGTCCTAACTATAAATTATAAATAAACCAATTTTGCTACGACTTTATATATTATACTTATTTGAATTTTAAACTTTATTCTTTACGAATAAAATAAATAATTCTTTGCAGATCCAAATAAATACGCGTGGGACTTCCGATCTCTCAGATGTGGGTAAAGTTGAAATTATTTGACAGATTGTACAATAAATTGGGATTAAAAAGCTATATTCTTAATGTTTTGTAAAGTTTTTTATCTTTTACTTTATTGTGAGTTTGTCTGTGCCAAATTTCTTATAAAACAGACAAGAAGATATCTTAAAGGGAACCTAATAATATAACACTAGCTTCTTCCTGCAACTATGTTTCTTCTTCTTCAAATGGTAAAATATTTATCCCAAACTAAAACTTTCACACAGGCTCTCCATTTTAATTTAGTTATTATTATAAGCAAACTTGTTTATTTTGCTGTGAAAATAAGATATGTAGCAAGGTAAAAAATAATTGTTATACAATTTTTATATAAATATGTTCACTCACTTAATAATCTATTATGACACCAAATATGATCAAAATCTGTCCAGTATTTTTTGCGTGTAAATAGATTTTAAAAGTAAATTTATTGTAAAATCATCAACAGGATTCGAATCTGTGACATCTGAAATACCTTTAATATTTATTTTAGTAGGTATTGATATAAGTGTAATATTTTCAATGATATTTTATGTTGAACATTTACAAGATTTGCTAAACATTTCCGGAAGAAGCCTAATAAATGTTTCGTCCGTCCCTATAAGGAAAGTTGGTCCCGTCCGTCCCGTCCTCGTCCTGATCAATTAGTGGAGTGACGAGGGCGAAGTCCCAGAGGTCGTAGGTTCCAGTCCTGTTCGCGTTGATTATATTTTCACTCTATATGTACTTTAATATTTAAAAAAGTATAACATTAAATATGTATTAATTATTTCTTTAACAATAAGCTTTTAATAAAACAGCGAATAATACGAATTCTTTTGAAGTCACTAGTAATTAAAGTCAATTATTGGTTATTTTGCATACAATTAAGATAATTAATATGCAAAAAGCATTTGCATATTCGTAATTATTAAATGAACTCACGTTTTTTGTGAGAAAAATAGAACTTGGGAAGTTGATATCCAGACCAGACCAGACCAGCGGTGTCGTATGAGAATTCTCGAAAACATTTAAATACCGTCATAATTATATGACATTAAAGAGATAATATACATGTTAACCTTTCAAATTAATAATTATGAGTAAGCATTTATCCTTTTTTAATTGTAATTATTCTGGTATCATTTTAATTTATTATTTTAACACGCACTTAAAATACATACGATAGAGACAAAGACAAATACATATGTTAGAGACAAAGTATGATAGTAAGTTTAAAAATAGAATAGTAAGCAACTAACTAAGTAGAGTTTAAAAATTTGTACAAAAAAAAAAAAAGTGTTCGAAGCTCATATAGTTGGCTTCAATGCAATCTCCATGATGCTTCTTCTCCTGAGCTACTGAACCGACGTTCATTAGATTTTCATTTGATAGCAGCATTATCATCGATGGGTTAGCAATGAAAAAATTAATCGGTCATATACTTAGGAAATAATCAGGGGAAAACAAAATTTCACAAAATGTACGAAAAAAACATTGAATCTACGCTTAACTAAATCAAAATGGCTGTCAAGCTAATATATTGTCTGGTATAGAGTGGGTATATTTTAAATTACCGTTTTTTAAGCAAACACTAACTTTTAGTGTATTATGTATGATGTTATAAAAATGTTTTTTCATCTCAGCGTCTCGGAACCTAATTTAGTGATTGATAATGATGAAGTGTTCAACTTCTGGTGTAGTTGTGATAATAGGTTTGTTGGTAATAAGACCACTTTCATAACAGATCTTGTAATTGTTACTTATAATGAAACATTATTAGGATGTTCATGAATGTTTCTGTTATATTTTGGAAAAAAAATTTTTTTTTAGCCTTCATAATTTTTTTTTTAGCTCTCATAGTGTAATAGTTTTTTATATATCAATATATACATAAAAAGTATTATCTAGCACAGATCCTAGAACTGCAACTATTATAGTTTCAAAATGCAATACATTAAAATAAAAACTTTGATTTCCCGTGAGTAAACCGCAGCCAAGCTATTAATTTAGAAATAAAACACATTAACATTAGCTATAAAAAATAATTTTGTGTTTGTTTGCGTGTCTGTACTCCATATACATTTGGGTCGACTGAACTTTCATACCAAAACAACACGCATTATAGGGACAAATACCCTAATTTTATGTATGTATGTATGTATATAAAAGAAATATTTTCTTTACTACTAATCTTGTAATGTAAAATTGATTGTTTGTGTGTAATCTCAATAAGTACCGAAAATAGATTATTTTTACTAATAAAGATATTCATTTTTTTCTTTAATTATTAAAAAAAATATTATTTTCTTGACAAGTGAAGTGTTCTGGCCAAGTCAATAAATTTGATACTAAAAAATATTACTAATAAAAAAAAACTTTTGAAGCAATTCATTCAACGTTAATAAATTCATATTTTTTGACAAAATCAAAGTTTATATTTAAAAACATGCTTTCAAAATTGCGTTATCAGTACGTCATTAACGATGTCCTTTCACTGGCAACACTGCGGTGACTCGCAAAACTGTGTAATTAAATATTTTCATAAGGCAACACCGCTCTCATAAATCACAGATAAAAACTGTTCCCATCTTATCACGGTGACATTTATATACATATATTTAATAACAAATTCTACCAATAAGGTGATTTTATATTATTTAAATATTTATTGTATTTACATCATTTTATGTTATACAGATGATTTACCAAACACACAATGTCTACTTTAATTTAATATATTTGATAAACTCCTTCCATAAGATAATAAAATACAGCCTCTCAATATCTTACATATCAATAATACATCTTAAATAATTAAACAAATTATTTTATTTATCGCAGTGCAATGGACACACCCTAACAGGGGCTGTAGAGGCGACATAGGACCTCGTTCACATTGTGCTCTAACAATAGCTTATTCAAGCTTAGCTCGCAAATATTTTAATTTGTTGCTATTAATATGTGATTTTAATTTGAAATGAAACCTCGTTATAATAATTATTCCATTGACTTTATCGTAATTGTGTTCGTCTGGAACTTTAAATAAACAAATTAATTAAAATAAAATAAAACCAACAAAAGAACTGACTAAACAAATTGTACTGACCTACATATAAATTATTATAGTTTTATTATTATGTATTTAATTTTTTAAACTGTAAAAACTTAAAAGAAACTCTTCTATTGTAAACTTTTTACGTAATGTTCCAAAATCTTCCTTTGTATGTAGAATGCGACATCCGTTTCAATCATAGGTATATTAATAAAAAATATAGCATAAACTACTAAAATATATATTTTGTTAAACTGAGCTATGATCCAAAATATCAAAATATCAATATTACAAAAATAAAAACTTTTTGTTTTGTTTAAAAAAAACATTTACTATTTTTTTAAAAGATGATAGTTAAAGAGCAAATTATCAAATGTTTAAAAATGAATACTAATTAAATTAATAAGTAATTATTGTAATACGAAAACCAACCAGGACAGTCCTGTGGTTGAGGTGACATCTTCATTCACCAGAGAAAAAAATAAAATAAAAAGCTCACTATATTTTTATTATTAATTCAAAACATTTACATTGAAATAATTTAAATGTTTATTTTTTTGTTATCAACATGGTACCTTGTCAAAGTAACCTCACGATATGTTATTAATAAAATATATTTCGTGCTTTTACAGGACATTGTTCGAGGCTCGGTGAAATGAAATCGACAACGTGCTATACCGTCTAGGGTTGTCACCTCACACAAAAATAAATTAATTTTATTATACCTTAAAATTAGTATTTTTACTTGTATTTTATATTTAATGTGTTATTGAGAAAAATATTGTTATTAAAAAGATGCTTTATGTATTTTATGAATATATAAATAAGAATAATATTATTGTTTTATTCAACACTAGCTATTCCCAGCGGCTTCGTCTGCTCTTGTTATGTAGGCCAAAAGGATTTTACACTTACTTTCTCAGGTAAAGTACTTTATTAGGGATAGCTGTTGCCCGTGACTGCGTCCACGTAGACTGTAAAAAATATATTTTTATGGCTTCTTATCATAGTCATAAAGAGTCACGGGCAACAGCTAGTGATAATATAAATCTCTTTAACATAGTGTTATTAATGATTGTAAATCATTTTAACTCTTTAATGTTTATATTTATTAATATTCGTATATACCGACATGACAAAGTCTTGCCCCATATTCCTTAATCCATTTATAACTTATTACATTGTCAAAATTTTCACGCGGATCCTTATTTTTTATCATATTAAATATAACTTATGTTCATCAGAGGGATAATGTAGGATTCTAAAGTTAAAATATTTTTTAAATCGGTCCAGTAGTTTCGGAGCCTATTCAATTCAAACAAACAAACAAATCTTTCCTCTTTATTATATTAGTATAGATATTGTTACGGCTAGTTTTCATTTTAGATGACTGTTTGTTTATTTGTAAGACAGTAACATAAAGAAATAAAATACCATTATCAATTTGTATCAGAAAATATATAATTACCGTAAAGCTCAAAAGTTACCGTACCCTAAAAATAATTTCGAAAGAATGTGCAAAATACTGCATTCTACAAATTCTCTTAATTTGCACAGTGCAGTATTTTTTAAGTTATTCTATCTATAAGTTCGCACATCTCGTATACACTACTGAAGGGTGAGGCGACTGGTTCATTACTATGAGGTTTCACATATCATTCATTATCTATAGGAGATAATAATGATATTTTTATTTTCATAAAGTTGTATGTGTATAATTTTTTATGTATTGTTAGAAAATCGGGCAAAAGTTGACGTTTAAGTTAGGTTAGGTAAACATTAATTATTGAACATATGTTTCAAATCTAAGTATATTTAAAATGAATAATCTTCCCAATATCATATATTACAATACATTTATATAATAATTATATATTTATTTGAACGTGGTGACAACCCTACAGTGTTGCGGTGGCAACCCGTAGAGTTTACTCTTCTTATTATCAGGAATATTATATTTTTAAACCTCTTTTCACATTCTTATCTGTGTGCTTTTTTATTCAATACTAACCGCACTTTTTGTCCGTTGGTCAGTGTAGTAACATATTTATTCTAATTTGAACTTTATTTTTATAACATTTAGCTATACATTTCAATGGCAAATTAGTTAGACATTTGTTAGCATTCGCACCAATAATTTTATTTTTTTTTTAATTTGTATTTTTTTTCTTTATTCCGAATTAATTATTTAAAAAATACTTTTATTTAAATTTTACCCGGGAAGGACGATTTCCGTGATGAACAGACAAACTTATAAGTTAAGTTAATTATAAGCAGAAAT
This sequence comes from Napeogenes inachia, assembly GCA_959347355.1. Classification (NCBI taxonomy): domain Eukaryota; kingdom Metazoa; phylum Arthropoda; class Insecta; order Lepidoptera; family Nymphalidae; genus Napeogenes; species Napeogenes inachia. The sequence goes on from OY365794.1 coordinate 2,576,772, forward strand.
GGAGTCCAGCTTGTCAAAGGCCAATTAAGTACTAAGTAAACTAGATTAAACTATATTAATCTAGATGAGTCTAGATATACATCTAATACCTTTCCTGGGAAATCTTAAATTCAAGGAGATTCAATAACTTTCATGACATAATAACAGATGCTGCAAAATATGAATATTCATGAGATAAATGTATTTGAAGTTTACAGCTTTCAGGTTTTATAGTCAAAGTTTAAATTGAGATATATGTGGAAATATAACTGAAATTAATTCAGAACCCACCAATGGAGGACAATAATAATAAATTACATGAATTGAAAAATAACAACTAAATAATATAATTTTAAATACATATCATGATTT